>CM038675.1:58437217-59037217 GCA_021605145.1 Aegilops bicornis | reverse complement strand
TTTATATTAGTTTACCGAGGAAGTAGTACTTTATTTTTTTTCATGTATGTATGAAAGAATCAAGGAAGCGTCAGAGGTCCTCTTTTTCTCAAGTGACGTAGATATAAATATTCAGAATTGTCATGGTAAAAATGGATTAACTGTCCGAGCATACATCATCTCACCCAGTGGCGAATCTAAGAGGGGCCCCCACCCCCCATTCCAAAAACTGGAGTTTTTGTACTAGTATTTAGCCCAGGCTCGTATCAAAATTTTAACATTATTTGAACTGAAAAACTGTGAGTTTGGCTTTTTCTTCACACCGTTAACTTTGAGCCCCATTCATTTTCTTCCAAGATTCGCCACTGATCTCACTAGGACTATGCGTATCCAATTTTCCATTATGCCCGGCTAGAAACCAAATGTAATACGAGTAGTATGTCCTACCAGATTTTTGTCTTGTATACAGTCGACTAGAATGTTATTTTGGATTTATAGCAAGAGAAAAGGTTCGGTCAAGAGCTTGACACCCTCCATGCAATGACCGCCGACGAGCTTGCTTCGTTAGGGAAGGGAAGCAGACGGACAAGATAGATAGGTGTGCTTTATGGATAGGCCGCCGAATTTTGCTATGTTTTTCCTTTTTACTCTACAAACTAAACAAGCAAAATATATGTAGTGGATATAAAGAATCTCAGAGACTTGATATGATAGTTCATTGTTGACACTCTTCATCGGTACTTCCCTTGAATCATTGGAACTCTAAGTTCCATGCTATCTTGCCAACAACAACACACCAATTCAAATTATATGGATCTAAAATGGCATTGCAATAGGAATTCGGAGTCATTTGATTCATCTATTTATCCCTTCTTTTCCTTTAGTTACATATATGCTAATTAATATGGGCCTTTTTGCAAAAAAAGAATACAAACTTCATTTTTGCTAGTACAATTGAAGGATACATAGAAGAAATGTTATTTGCATAGTAGGAAAATACTACTAAAGGAAATGTTAAGTACAACGTGTTGATGTTGCACAAAGCATTAAACCTTGGTGAAAGTTGAAACAAAAATGGCTCATGTACCTCAAGATGATGCATACATAAAAGAATGGCTCATGTACCTCAAGATGATGCATATATAAAGGCCACTTCCAAGAGGATGCATACATAAAAGAATGGCTCATGTACCTCAAGATGAAACAAAAATGGTTTTTGGAGGCTCATTCATCTAATATGAGAGCTAGTGATCGGGTGGAAACCTTCACGGGCAGGTTGAACTCCTTTTACTCCATGATATCACCAAAACTTTGTCTTTGGGCCACTTTATCGTTTGGCCCAAACCAACTGCAGATCGCAATAAATGATCAGTCCCGCATCACATGAGAAGTCTAAAATCCAAGAATCCAATATACTCAAGAATTAGCAAAACGACGAGTCAGATGATCTACTTCAGCTAAGAACCGTCAGACACTAAATGTGCACATGGGGAGTGGCCTGAGCATGTTGGAGGGGAAACATTGGTGAAAGTTCACTATCTTGTCAATATTACATCTGGCGTTCCTAACTTTGCTATTTTCCCCATTTTTGGTGAAAAGAAATAATTCACGAACCGAACATTTCCTCTAGTCTTCTATGTACATAATGTAAACCATATGCACCATTGGAGATCCCTCCAAATATATTTTCGTAGCCGACGTGGAAGATAAATTGTCAAATGACTCAATTTACAGAAGTGACGACTTGTATCTCCACAGTGTCATCTTTTGGTCAATATTTTTTGTAGTAACTAAACATAGAAATATGTTGATTTTCAAAAGTTTCACAGGAATATTTTTGGAAAGAAGACATGAACAACCATCTGGGGTTGTAAAGAGAGCTATGTGTAAAATCTTGTGTTTATGCTAGAATAAGCATTTTAATGGCCCTCCTAATGTGAAACGTTACCCACCCAAAGTTTTTCCTAAAATCGGTTGTATTGTATACTGATATACCACCGTGGGTGGGGGCACTAGCAAGACAGATCCAAACATTTCTACATTACAATGCATTATATAGGATAGGCCACTTCCAAGAGGTAAAATGTCAGGAGAATTGATACATTTACCACAAGCACCATGGGCGGCAGCAACAATGCAGGTTGCACCCACGCAAGCAAGATGGTTGTACTACCACTTGCGGCCACCATTGTTGGCATGGGACTCCAGAGCTTAAATAAGATGGTGGCGAGGACAAGATATAACGGTAACGTTAAATGGCGAATGACCGCAGGAACACCCCAACAAACGCCCCACACGCCACACGATCAAGATCCAACGGTGGCCATTTTTTGATGAAAGCAATATTAAATTTAAACAAATGCCATCACAAAACACTATAAGTGCCACCCTCACAAATGCCAGCGAACAACCGCCCGCTAGAGGGGTATAAATATAAACCGGAAAAAGTATCTAGGTAACCCAAAACAATATAAGAACTTGAAGAAAGCAAGTTCACAGGTTTTCAGAAAAAGGAATTGTGATTGTCTCAAAAGAAAGTATAAACTATAGTGCGTGTCATTAAGATTAACAGTGTGTAAATCTTTATTTTTTTTCAAATCCACATTATATAATTTTAATCTTTTGAAGCTAAATTATATAATTTTAATTCAAGATGGGAATATGCCGGGTCACTGACCCAGCCCAAAAAAGCCGTACCTTTATAGGAAAAAAAAAGAGAGATGAAGCCGTCAGAAAAAAAAGGAGAAGAAAATTCGCGGCTCGGGCATAGCAGGATTTGTTCCCCTCGCTCCGTCTCTCGCGTCGCATCTCCTCCCCGGCGCTCTCGCTCCGCCGCCGCGCCTCCCACGCAGCCCCCTCGGATGCCGCGCGCGCTCCCCGCCGCCGCCCCGCTGCTCCTCCGCCGCGCGTGCCCGACTCCTCCTCCGCCGCCTCCTCCGCCGCGGCGGCCTCGTTCTTCCAGGCCCGGGAGGAGCCCGTGAGGTGCGTCCATCCAGCTTCTCTACTGCCGCTTCCTACTCCTGAATCTGGCGAGCCTTGTCTGCGGGGATTGCTCATTAGCCTCCCGTGGCGCCCCTCAAGTCGACCGCCTCAGGCTGATACCCCACGCTGCCTCGTTATCTAGCAGTGTTACTCTCTTAGAACATTAGAAATTGATTGATGTTTAGGATTTCATCTGTGTTTTACTTGTTATATAGTATAGATTGATTGCTAAGGTAATCACCAGGCGTAGGGTAGTTTTGCCTGGCTTTCTTTTTCGTATGTATTACTAGTTTCTGAACAGCAACGTGGTCCTCATATGCTCTCAACATACATCTACCATCTGCCTGACCGCTGTCTTGCCCTCTGTATTTCCAACCCACGTGAGCGCAACCATATTGGCGTACAAGATCTGACAAAGAAATTCAAGTAGGTTCACATGGTGTGTTTACTAGTATGTCACAAGTTTCAAGTTAAGATTACACAATTAACAGATAAAAGAGAGAAATTGTGCTGTGAACATTAATTTGGTTACCATTCACTTTTATAACTTTTCCTTTTTAACTTTTGAAAGTATTTGCGTGGAATTTGAATTTTTGTAATTGACAACAGCCCATGTCTTTAATTTCCCAGGTTACCGCAGCGCAAGACCAGGCAGCAATCCGGCGGAGCTCACCCGCCCACATCACCAGGGGGTCGTCCGGCCGCCACCGTGCGTCGCCGGTCGTGTCACCGCCACTGCTTCTGCTGCTTATGAGAGCCCTCACTGCCGCCACAATCTCCTCCCCGATACGCGCCCTCCTCCTCCTCCACCCCTCCTTCCCCTCAACCATCCGCCTCCCTCCCACCATGAACCCATCCTCCTCCTCTGGCTACCGCTCCAATGCTGCCGCCTTTGCCTCCACGCACCAGCCGCGTGGCGGCCGGGGCGGTGGCAGGCGACCGGGTGGACGTGGCGGCGGTGGTGGCGACGGCGGAAACCGCATCGACGCCCTCGGCCGCCTCCTGTAATACACTGGCACAAAGCCCCAGCTCCCCTCTCTGCGGTCGTGTTGATGCTGGCCGGGTACTCACTAGTGCTTTTGTGCTTCTCTTCTCAGGACGAGGGTCTTGCGGCACATGGCGCCGGAGCTGAGGCTGAACATGAGGAGCGATGGCTATGTGCGGGTCCGCGACCTGCTCCGCCTCAACCTGGAGACCTTCGCCAAGGTTCCGCTCAACTCCCACACGGTGGATGAAATCAGGGAGGTAATATTGCTCATGCCTCATCTTCCTGCTTAACAGTAGACGATCTTTCTAAGCACCCTGGTGTACTTGTGTCTGCTACATGTTTTCATCTTGTTAGCTATCACCTTGAGCTTAAATTGGGAAATATCTCTAAGCTGTAAAATTAATCAGGTTACTACTGAACTTGTTGTGAGTTGTAAGCTGCTTTGAGTAAAATTCTGCAATTTTGCATGTAGGCGGTCAGGCGAGACAACAAGCAGAGATTTGGTCTGTTGGAGGAGGATGGTGAGCTGCTGATTCGAGCTAACCAGGGGCACACTGTGACAGTATGTTCTCTGCCTGAACCCCCCTGCACTAATGTATTCTTTTTTCTACATATCATGTTCAAGATCATCTGCCTTGTTAACTTCTGAGAACATTAGACATATAAAAGGAGTCCTAATAGTGGCATATATCCTCTTTGGGATTTTCATATCATACTATTTTTTGAATCAATTTCATATGGGGCATTTTGTGCTTTAGCTCGAGATGTGAATGTTTCTACAGTATTATAATCTTGGTGGTAGTTTTCCTATTATTAACTAGTCATAAGAATTATATCGCCGGTCCTTGTTGGCCTGTACTAGGAATGAAGTTGCAATTCATCGTGCTTATAATGGCTTGGACTTATCCTGTTCTGGCTTCTTCGATATGCTATACAGGCATACAGCTATTACAGGATTGTACTAATGTAGCTTTGTAACCTGTGGGTATGTTTTGAAACAAATCATATCTGATCTTAAGTCATATAATACAATCAACTTATCTTTTAGCGACTTGTCTTCATTGTTACATGTTCAATCACAGTTCTTGAGGTCATATGCCAAATACCCTAATTTAATCAGAAGACACATAATTGCAATGTATCTTCATTCCTATTTTTGCATAATTGCAATGTATCTTCATTCCCATTTTAATCAGAAGACACATAATTGCAATGTATCTTCATTCCTATTTTTGCATATTTCTGAGAGCAGAGTTCCTGTTCTGTTTCCGTGTTGGGGTGGTTTGTGGCATGTGATCTGCTACCTTATTCTAGCATCAAGTGAACTGTATTTGCAAGTAACCAGCTTAGTGGAATTAGTAAATCATGTTTGCCTTTATAATAATAATCAATTAAACCTCTTGCAGACTGTTACATCAGAGAGCTTGTTGAAACCAATTCTATCGGCTGATGAAGTCTCAGGTATTCGATTTTAACACTCGCGTTTGCATCCTCTCCTGAATGGCTGGCGTTTGTGCTAATTTTTTCTATCCACAGTCTGTGTCCATGGAACTTACAGGAAAAATGTCGACTCAATACTGAAACATGGGCTTAAACGTATGGCAAGGCTACATGTACATTTCTCAAGTGGTTTACCATCAGATGGGGGAGTTATTAGTGGTATGTTTTTCCATTTCAAACATACTATTATCGAGTTTATTCTTATGGAAACAAATAGAAGAACTAAAGCTGTTCTTCCAAGTAAAATCATGCTGAAAATTATCCATATTTTATCTTTCCAATGTAAATCTGATGTGCTCCCAGTTATTGCTGTTCTCCATTATTTAGGTGCATCATCAACTCATACCCGATAATTAGTTATTCCCAGCTAAATCTAATGTTTCTTCCACCTCTGCCTTGTCATGGACTAACGGTTTGTCTTCTTCAGGTATGCGGAGTGGCGCAAACATATTGATATATTTGAATGTCAGAAAGGCACTGCAAGGTATGGCTGCCCGCATGTAAATACCAGCAAATCATTTGGGTTCTCTGGACTAGAGGCTAACATTTGATTTCCGAATTCGTTTCCCAGACGGGATGAAGCTATACATCTCAGACAACAAGGTGATACTTACGGAGGGCTTCGACGGCGTCGTCCCCGTCCAGTACTTTGAGAAGATCGAAACATGGCCAGGACGTGCACCGATACCGTTCCAGAGGTAGAAGAGACCTTACCGTAGCACTGGAGTTCCTGCATGGCCTCTCGCTCACCGAAAAACTTGGGATGAATGCGCTGCACGACAAGATTCTCCTTGCCGAAAAGGAAATCAACTGCGTTGTAATATCTGAAAGGGCCGTGGTTTCATCATGTAACACTGGTATATGAGAGGGAGCATCATTCTGCTGCTGCTGTGGACCTTGTACTGGTTGTGCAAATTTTTGTTATGATGCGTGGATCTGCAAAGTTTCATCCAAAAACATGTAAATTTTGCATGCATTCTATGGTGGTTTCAAAAAAAAAAATTTATGTAAAATTTACGTATGCGCTTTCTGCTGCTGGCCTGCCCACCGTGTGATTTTGGTTTTGGTTTTGGCGCGTTTTCGGCTCGGGCATAGTGCGACCACAAGAATGAAAACTATGTATGTCAGCTGATCGAATGCCCTACGGGGCACCCATGTTTTTTGCTGGATGTATGTTTTTCAGTTGTGCTGATTCCTCAAGTTGCCTCGGCTGTTTATTTTGTTCATCATCATCAGGGATGGCAACATGGCTGCTCTGCCGCACCGCACGGAGGCTGCCCATTACCGTGTTGCCTGAATCTTTACAACGCTGCAGTTTATAACAATCTGTTTTTTCTTCCATAGAGTTTTGATGTTTGTCATCTGTGGCGGTGTCGGTCGGTTTAGGTCATTTAGCCGGTTGGGTTTGGTCTAGGTTTCATCTTGAGCTCGCTAATAAAGCACAACCCCTTTCAGCAGAGCTCAGTTTCTTTTAGCTAAGCCAGTTGTTATTTGTGAGTTGCTCATTGTTCATGCTTGAGTTGAGTCCAGTTCATGTTTCATTTTTCATTCTTCTTTCAGTTCACTCGGTTTCGTGTTTGTCGTTTCTTCGGAGCAAAATAACCTCCCTTTTTTTTCTTTCCTGCGCGTGCCCTCGGAGAAGAAGAAGAAGATCGGCTTCTTGGGCCGCCAGGCTGCGTCTTATCTCCCCCACCTCGCCCAGACCAAGGCCGAAAGCCCGCTAAGATTCCACGCCCGGCCCAAGCCCAAGCCCATGCGTCCTCCCACCACAGACGGGCGCAGCCTCCTCTACATAAAGCGGAGCGCCCGCTGCGCCCAGCAAACCCTAGCGAGCTCCACCCCCCAGCGCCGCCGCCGCCGCCGCCGCCTCCTCAACCCTAGCTCGCTCGCCAGCGCCCTCCCCTCCCACACGCCACCGGCAGCCATGGCGACGGAGCTGGCCTACGCGCCGCCCATGAAGTCGGGCAAGCTCGGGTTCGAGGGCACCCAGGAGGTGCAGCACCGCATCCGCATCACCCTCTCCTCCAAGTCCGTCAAGAACCTCGAGAAGGGTCCGTGGTTTCTTGCTCCCCGTTCGTTCTGGCCGGATTTGTCTGCGCGCCTCCGATCCGATCTGATGCGTTGTGTGATGCAGTGTGCTCGGATCTGGTGAAGGGCGCCAAGGAGAAGCAGCTCAAGGTCAAGGGCCCCGTCCGGATGCCCACCAAGGTGCTCAACATCACCACCAGGAAGTCCCCCTGCGGAGAAGGTACCCACCTACCTCTCATTTTTTTTGCCTTCATGCCGTGTATTTCGTATGTGATGTGAGTAAGGTAAGGACGTGTCCATGGTTTGAATTTGCTGTCACGTTGATGGTGGCGTGCCCGCTGAGCAGAGGATGTGAAACATTTAGACCGCCGAGGCCTTTCCGGCCTTTGATGATCTAAAAATCGAGCTTTTTAAAACTGATGCCTGGCATGCCATCAATCAACGTATTTGCCTTGTCTTTTTTGTGTGGCTAGAGATGCAGCTCTGTTAGTGTGGTATATAATGTATAGGAGTTGCCTATGAATTGGTCATAAGCTGGGCATATGATGTTACAAGGAGATGCTACTGAGGTTTCACTATCGATGAAGTATCTTAAACCGAGCTTTTTAAAACTGATGCTTGGTTTGTCTAGTTCATGTAAATTAGTTGAGTGAGAGTCTATTGTTGTCAGTCATCCTACGCCGGTGTTGTCTGAATCTAGCAGCGGTCCTATCTGTGGCGGTTGCTTGTGTGTGATATTAATTTTTGGATAGTGTTCAATGGTGGATGGGCTGGTCAGATGATGCTAAAACAACATATTCCTGAGATTTTCTCTTTGAGGAATACAAAATCGAGCTTTTTAAGACTGATGATTAGCCCATCTAATGTTTATTTTCTTCTGTACACTTGCTCCTTCTAGGAGTAGGCAATGGGAGTTTTCTGTGTAGTCCTCTCTGCACTTTTCTTAACCAGCACCATTTGATCATGGCCTATGCTTTGAGTAGTCTTTGCCATTTAACATCTTATTTTACTAAGAATGATGAAGTGGTGGTATAAATGGGCTGAGCAAATGATGATTCATATGATTTTTCTGATCCATTTGATGTTTCAAAATCGAGCTTTTTAAACCTGATGCTCAGCCTGTCTGAAATAGTCCAATATCTGTTCCTCTTGTTGTGACAAAGTTTTCTCATTAATTTTTGTTGTTGGAGATGAACTCAGTGTAACAACTTGTACTTGGTTTGGATAATCAGGTACCAACACCTGGGATCGGTTTGAGATGCGGGTGCACAAGAGGGTGATCGACCTCGTCAGCTCCCCAGACGTCGTCAAGCAGATCACCTCTATCACCATCGAGCCGGGCGTCGAGGTCGAAGTGACCATCAGCGACCAGTAGTTATGCTACCCCATGATATGTGTCTTTAAATCTTTTTACAAGGGTGGAGAGACACCAGCGTACCAAGATGTTTTTGAAACTTTCTCTAGTATGAGAACTGGGTTTTGTATGACTAGGTTCTTTGCTTCGTGCCTAAGTTATCTTTGTCAAATTTCGTTCGTTGCCCTGGTGCGTGTGCTGGGTTGAATGTTTATATCATCCAAGAGATTTGCTAGCGTTCGTTATCCTCGATATCTTCAGTGGTTTGTGTTTGACAGTGTGGAAGTGGAATTTCTGCCTCTAGTAAAATGGTATTAACAGATGCCATCATCTCTTGGAAGGCGCTGGCTCAGCAGCAAATCCTTTTCCACCTTGTGCTTTAGTTGAAAGTAGAATAGATTACCGAGGAACCTTACCTGTTTGATCATGATTGAATGAACGGTTCTAGCTTTTTTCTGAATCAGATGAATCACATTGAAATGTCCAAAACATCTTTGCAACTATTAAGATCGATTAGATTTTACTAAAGTATGTTAGCAAAATGGTCTGAATATACATCTTTGCAACTGGGTAATTCAACCAGTTGATCTGAGCAGCGCCAGCCAATCAATAGCACACATTGGATAACAAAAATCTGAGCGGCCAATCAATAGCACACGTTGGATAACAAAACAAAGCAATCATATATACATACTGCTTGCTGAAAGAGCAAGAAATAATCAGTGCACAATGTCCTCACCCACTCCAGTATCACTAACTGTGTAATGTACATCCCAGACCCTCACTGGCCTAACCATCCAATCAACCTCTAACAAATAAATGTTGAAAACCCACCCACACACACACACACACACACACAAAAACACAAGCAGGTCAATAACACCAATCAAACCAAAGTGTGCATGAGAAAAAACAGCTCCCAGACAGCCGCCTGCGAAGTGCATCGAAAACGTCAAGCCCTCGGACGATCGTCGTAGTTAGGGCGTCGTGGGATCCTTCAACTCCTAGTTTTCATCATATCTTAGGGCGTCTCTCAGGGCGACCCCGCCCCGGCCTTGCCCTTCTTCTACCCTCTCCTCCATGGGCCGCGCGGTGTCTCTCAGGGCGATCCCACCCTCACCTTGCCCTTCTTCCACCGTCTCCTCTGTGGGCCGCACGCTCAAGGAGTTTGCTGCAATGCCCGCCTCGGCTAGCTGGAGGGTGTTGTACGCGTAAGGCCACAATCCTGCAATGGAAATCGTTACTTGCTAAGTATTCATCATTGAGAAACCACGGAAGACTCAAAACTCCATTGGTAAAAGGGGGAGGCACCGTCTGTGTCGAAAGGATATGGGAAAAATTGCAGGTAACAGAACGAGGCCACCGTGAGACCTGCAAAGGGCAACAGGAGAATATATTTTTACTAATCAATTAATTATGCATGTCTAGAAGGTCACCTGTATAACTAATTTACGCAACAACGACAAATGGCAAACAAACCTATGATAGCTCCTGCAAACACATCTTGCCAGTGATGCCAGTAGTCGTCCACTCGAGAAACGGCAACGAGCGCGGCAGTAAGTAGAGGCAGAACAATGATGCACAGCTTTGCGATATGGCCTTTACGGTCAAAAACCGCGATCTTCCCAGTTAAGTACCACGTGAGGAAGCCTAGGCCAGCGAAAGACCCTGGAATAGATTGATTATTAGCACAAGGTGAAAGAGAACAGGTTATTATATCGATGGTACAGTTAGGTGATCTAGCCACGACCTATTTGACGCAATTGTAACAACACTACAACATATATAGATTGTACATGTGGGCAATAAAAGACTGACACCCCTACTGAAATTGCCTGAAAACATATTGATTTTACCTAGAAAAATGCTTCTGATAGGACTCGCATTAAACCACACAGGGCATGTTTTGGCTGCAACTTTGAGACAAGGCTAAGGCTAGGCCAATTTTGTGGGGTCTCTAATCAAACGCATGATTTATGTGCATTGTCCATTACAAGATGTATATATATACCTCCACAAAATGGTACACATGATAAACCCAATGTTTTTATGCCGGGGAGTAGTTCCAGAACTAGTTACCGCACAACTACTACACCAAGCAGCAACCAAAGCATCTAAACTGAAATGGGGCACTTCCTGGTCCACTGCCACATCGCACCAACGTAGCCAATGCACCAGGCTATCTCATGCCCAATTGTGGCATAGCCACCCATCAGAGTTCCCCTGGTTCAATGACTGCCACTAAGGCCTTGTACAATGCAAGGTGCTTAAAGATGTGCTTAGGAAAATAAACCAAGTTTTTCTTAAGCACCGGTGCTTATTTCTACAGTAGGGATGCCTAATTAAGCATGTAGCCTCTACAAATAAGCACCGGTGCTTACAGAAAAACTGGTTTATTTCTCTACTGGGCACCTTGCATTGTACAAGGCCTCCTAAGCCAGCTAACACAAGCAGCCCAACCAACCGCAAAACAACAGGTACCATCACTTATTCCCAGGTCCCAGCACGGTTTGTGTCAAAAAGGATTATCACAAGGGTGTAAAAAACAACTTCAAGTATGTAACTGAGTTTTAAAGAATTCCATAGGCATAGCTGACCAAATGCCTGACAGCAGTATTACCAAAGGAAAAGGAAACATTAAGTATATTAAATGACTTACATGATGCGTGTCCACTTGGGAAGCTCTTGTGACCTTCCTTGATGACACTCTTCTCCCCATGGCACAGAACGCCAGTAGTGACATTATCATAAAGCTGAAAAAGAGTCCTTCGATGAGTTTTGGTCAATATGGGCTCCATAGATGATAAGAACTGAACAATGGGCAGGTCAACAAAGATGAACTTGTGACTGGTAAAAGTGAAGTTCTTGGCTAGTAATCTTACATCCTTTCCATCTGGGAAACAGCGCCAGAAGAAATCAGGACGCGGTCGGCCAACTCCATCCTTAATTGCATCAGTAATCACTGCAGTTATGAGCACCGAATAAAGAATACCTACAAAAATATGTGTTTCGAATTATTTCTTGTACATACAATACCAACATATTCATATGCCTAAGAATATGTTAGATACCCAGTATGCCATGGTGCAAATCATAGAAATTCTTCTTCTTGAAGTAAATTCCACCAAAGATGGCACAGGGTAAGACAATTCCAATGACCTGCAAATCATGTGAGTTACAAAAGTGGAACTATCTTATTGAATGGCACAAAAATGATGTAAACAATGGGAAGTCCAAAATTAGCAGCACAAGAACACACCGGAACAGCCCAAAAGGGCACAGTATTGCCCTGTAAGGGGTATCTCAAGTCAGTCATCATGTCCTTCCCAACGAAACGGTGAAAAGGTTCAATTATATTCAACAATCCATCTATGACAGCAAGGAGGACAAGTATTATCCAGTCATACATGTGGAGTCTTGCAATTTTGGCTCCATGGGACTTTATAGTGTAACAGCTTAACTGGATATCCGCCATTATGTCCTATAAATAACAAAGGGAGCAAGACAAAGAATTGTTGAGTAAAGTTGCAATAGTTACAAGATAAGACTGGATGTAATACAGCTATGATTAATGAAATGAAAGGTAAAAAAAAGCCAAAAAAGGATTAAAAACGAAAACAGGAGCACAATACTTGCAGTTGTAGCATCTCTGATGAATTATTCTGCTTGACTGGCTTCTGTAAATAATTCTAGGTTCCTGTATTTCCTCAGTTTATTCATACACACGATGCTCCTAGAATTCCAAATAACTTGTAACCTTGTTTTGAAAATGATCATATGTACAGGCTATAGTTTCCAATTATCAAGGAGTGGGCGAATCGTGGGCATACAAGGTTGGCATGACCCATGCCAAGATGGGACCTGTAATTCCCTTTCTCCCACTCAGGTGCCCTTCTTTAATGACGAAACCCCCCCTCCCCCCTCTCTCTCTCTCTATCTCTCTCTCAATAACGGCGAACGAGCTTCACCGGATGTGCGCAAACACGTCCATACCTACTTTCTGCTCCATGGGCAACAAACAAGCAACTTGCGGTCCCTAAAGAGTTGTCAAAATCGGAAAGAAGGAAGGTGCTCCTCCAAGCCTAAGCATGTTCACACATTCTTGTTTTTGTTGAATATAAATTAACATATGTGTCTTGCTGTCCATCTACATCTAGCTTGAGCAAGAGCAATTCGGCAATATTTAGATGACAAGTCAACAGCATGTGCATTCTCTGCCAAGCACTGGTGCTAAGAGGAAGATTGGGATTCAGGGGCGGGCGAAATAACCTGGGATTTGTGGGGAGGAAATCAAAGCGCTGCCGTGAAGCTCATGCGCGCGTCGGCGTCAGCCCCGTGTCGTCGTCCCTGAAGCTCCTCCTGCTCCTGCTCCTGTTCCTGCAGCGGGAAACCACGCCTAAAGAAGTGCCAAACGCGAAGAACCCGCCCCCGCTACCACCACACCGCCGGCAAGCAGCAGCAGCCCTGCCGGCCAAGCTCGGGCTTGGTCCGCCTGCCCCGCTCGCGCGGGCCGCGGCGCTCTGCCTCTGGCCCTCGCCCTGTGTGTGTGCGGAGAGAAGAACGGAGGGAGGGAGGGAGAAGAGAAAGCGAGGGACTCACTCATGTAGTCCGGCCGCCGGCGGAGCCCCAGATGCGCGCCGCCGCGCGGGTCGGAGTCGGAGAGAGACGAGAATCAACGGGGGGTTCGGGGTGGGGGGAAGTATCTGGGCCGTCTACCAAACCATCCCCGCCAGTTTATTCACTTCTCTTTATAAATTTCTTTAGTGTTTTTCATCAGATCGCTACGCGCTCATTCCGAGCGGATTTAAAATTCCCAAGTGGATACTATAGACTTCACCAACGCTCCACGGATGACAAATTGTTTATGAAACAGCTTTATTTACCTACTATGTCTACTACGATGTGGGTTTTTGGAACTTGGGTCTAGGCGCACCCACTTAAGAAAAAAACAATTTTAAAATAGTAAATGTTCTAAAAAAAATGTAAAACTTTGTCGGAACAAGCATTGTGCTAGTGCATTTACTCACGTATAAAGTTTCAGGACAAATTTACTTTATTGATATTGTGGGCATCTTTTTGCAGGTACAAGCTGTGTGAATAGTAAGCTTAAGCTAGTATAGGTTTTGTTTTTATTAGTTGCGGATACAACGAAATACATTTTATTGTGAAACATTACTTAGCAATACACTAAACAATACTTGTTCCGAGAAAGTTACATATTTCTGTTTTTTTATCAATTCAGATGCGCCTAGACTCAGATTCCAGTGTGTATTTTCGCTATCTACTACACATATAAGAATGCGGGTTAATGCAGACCCCAATAATCTCAACCATTAAACCACACGATCTGACGGACCAAATCGTCCCAATGTTGAGCACCAACGACGTTGAGTGCACACATTCCACTTCTCGCCTAATCAAACCATCTCGACTAATCCATCCGCTCCTGCGTCAAACAAATCGCCTCTCTTCTTTGCCCGCATCTCCGCCCTTTCACGCCCATGCTGCTGCTCCACGCGACGCCACCCACCCGAAAACACCCGCTCTATTGCTCTGTGTCGTCAGTTTGGCTTCTTGGCGAGTATGAATGTGTGATGTGATCTTCTTGGATCTATATAATGGTCAATGGATGAGCTGTAGGATAGCTTCTTCATCATCGGACACAACGTTATCTTGTTTTTGTCTCCTTTTTCAACATAAACTGGGGCCACTTTGTTCACTATAACTGTTTTGCCTAGTAACCCTTTAGGAAAAAAAAATATTTCACCTACTACACTAGTAGTATATACTCTATTATTCTGTAATGTTGTTTGTGCAAGTTTCACCGTTTCCTTAATTACCTTGCATGACACTGAAGCAGGCAATGCTTTCTCCCAACATGAATTATGCGTCACTGAAATCAAAGTTCATGCATTTGAAGCTTTTCTTCTCGACTAGTTTTACTGAAGCTTAAGTTGAACTTGCATTGGATAACTACCTCTTCTGAGCTTCTTTTGTTTGTACAAATAAGCAACATATTGGCGATTACCAATAGAAAAAGTTACAACGAGTCTTTCTTTTGGAAACCTGGATGGAGGATCAACCCCATTGTAAAGAAAACACGATACCCCTTTACGCAGGGACTCGGAATGTGTGCAGAGAGCTAATAAAACTCCATTCCCTTTTATCTATATGGTACCTAATAGTTTGCTTTTCCATAGCCAAGATATGACACGATTGCCCAGGAAAGAGTTGTTGGCATCTCAACGTAAGAAGATAGAGAAGAATCTCTAGCGCATATGTGCCGAGAGTGAGAAGGCCAGACTTCCTTGAGAAGATGATCTTCCTCTTTCGAATTATACGCATAACAGAATCAATCCTCACTTTTATTACCTTCATGAATGAAGAGATACACTCTCCCTTGAAACTATAACTGCTCGTATCAAAACAAAATAAGTAGATTTGCTTCCCCACTTCCTCGAGGGGATTCATACATCGAATGAGGATTCCTACTATGGTACAACAGATCAATCCATTCAGATAAGTGAAACCATTAGGGTGAGTTCTCCTCACGATTGTAATACACCCGCTTGTGGCTCTCGCCACTTTGTGGGTTGGTGTCGTCCATCGAAGTCATTCCATGTTGTTTCCCTAAATACCGGGTTTTGTAGCTTGTTTGATGACTAATGATTTAGCTGTGGAGGAATGCACCTGATGAGAGCATGTGACATGCTGAATATATGATTTTACTACGCATCGAGGTGAAGATATAAAATCAAAGTTGACTAGAGAAGCGTAACCCATGTGCTAAAATAGTTCTCGAAAGCACACAAAAGGCATGCAACATGGTGGGCCAGTGTCGCACCTTCATGTCACCATACCCAATCAATAAATATCAGTCTCCCCCATGCCTCTCAACTCCAATTCCAATTTCATATATCAACAATAGATCAATCTCTCCCATGTCTCTAAGTTCCAATTCCAACTTCTTCTAGCAATGAGGGATCGTCCATATATCTAGAGAGTGGAGAGCATATGTTCTGAATTATGTAGACTTGAAAGGCACCGGGAGCAATTTCATGGAAACAAGGCTCCGTTTGTTACAATAGTTTATTTCTCCAACCTCATATGATAGAGGAGTTAGTGATCGGCCCCGACGAGAAGAGGCTAGTGGGCTAGCAGCTGTAAGAGACATGCACAATCCCTACGACAACATGAAGCGACACTCTCTGACTCAACATTTAGGCATCTCAACCTGAGGACACACCTCCTCTTGTTTTTCCTCGACACATTGGGCCCACTTGCTTATGCTAATTGTTTTGCCCAATTGTATCTACTAAAAAGTCGCATCAATTAAGCTTCCACAACAACGCATAATGCAACAACAATGAGCATCAGTCTTATATGTCAGTGGCGGGCTCTCCCCCCATAAGATCTCGTGTTGAGATCCATACTGGAATTGTTTCATTTAGGTTGAGCATTATATTTAAAGCATTTAGTTGAGAGCTATAATGTTTCCTTACCTAGGTTGAATGACACTGAAGCAAGCAATGCTTTCTCCCAGCAAGAATTACACGCCATTGGAATTAAATTTCAAGCAGTTGAAGTTTTTCTTCTTGACTAGTTTTATTGAAGCTCAACTCAAACCTCTGTTGGATAAACACCTCTTCTAGTATCGGCTTCTTAATTATATTCTGAACAAACAAGCAATGTATTGGATGACCATCCCCATTGTAAACAGAACATGACACCCCTTTACATAGGGGCTTAGGAAGACATTATGCTGGATGTGTGCAGAGAGATAATACCACCATTCCTTTTTTATCTATCTGATATGTTATAGTTTGATTTTTCATAGCAAATAGTTGACATGATTCCCTAGGAAAGAGTTGCCGACATCTCAATGCAGGAAGTTAGGGCAGAATCTAGATGTAGATGTGTCCAGAGTGAGAAGGCCAGTCTTCATCGAGACAATCTTCCTATTTTGAATCCTATATACATAGTCCCCATTATTCTATATATCTCAACATGCACATATGCCAACTCAGACATCACCACACATGTCACCTCATCAATTATTTCTCTATCTTTCTTAATTGCATGCTCCACCCAACTAGCATACCTAATGCACATGCAACCATGCATGCATGAAGAAAATATCCACACACAACTATGAATAAAAAAACTACAGTATACAATAATCACATGATATTATTAATTCACATTTTATGCTCCATACAACCAATCTCATTAGAATATATTGCAACCAGTTCCTCCGCAACGCGTAGGGTAATCTAGTTATATGAATAACAGAAATCAATCCTCACATGTAATAAACTTCATGAGTGAAGAGATAAACTTTCCCTTAATATTATCACCGCTATCAACATAAAATAACCGGGTTAGTTTCCCCACTTCATTTGGGAGATTCATACATCAGATGAGGATTCCTACAAGGGCACAACAGGTCAATCCATTGAAATGAATGGAACCATTATAGGGTGAGTTCTCATTATGAATAAATCTGTTCATGCTCTCGCCATTTTGTGTCTTGGTGTCGTCCACGGAAGTCATGCTATGTGGTTGCCATTCGTACCAAATTTTGTCCACATGCCTCTCAGTTCCAATTCATACTTCCTCTAACAACAAGAAAATCATCTATATATCAGAGAGTGAAAAACATTGATCATGAATTGTGTAGGCTTGAAAGGCACCGGGAACGATTTTATGATGATGAGGCAAAGTCAGTTAACTAGTTTATTTCTCCAAACTCACCCGAGGATATGGTGACCGACCTGGATGGGAAGGGACCTTTGCGGGGTAGCAACCACGGGAAACACGTACAGTCCCCGAGGAATGCTAAAGTACACATTAGGCTGATCCTCTGTGTCACAAAGTTCACTTGTTTATGCCACCTGTTTCACCTAGTACACATTGGTAGTACATGTTAAAAAGCCACACTAATCAAGCTTCCATAGTGTGCTTCACACATAATGCAATAACAATGAGCATCGATCTCCTATGCAGGTGGCACACACTCGCTCTGTAGGATCTCGCACTGAGATGTGTATCTGAATTGTTTCGTTCCGATTGAGCATTACATTTTCAAGCAATTGAGAGTTGTGCTACTATTTGTGCAAGCTGTACTATTTGGGCACCATTGGTTGAATCCTTTGTTACTTGGGAGCGTGAGGGAATGTTGCCTCCTCCCCTCTCTTGCATGTTGAAGATCCTCCTTGAGTAGCATGACATCTGGGTAACTGGGTGGAGATTTGTTTCTTATTCAAAAAAAGAATAAAGTGTGCAATACAACTAATTTTACCTCAAGCCCCACCATGCTATGAAACTAATATTACAGACTCACACATCATCTTTCAAGAAGACAACGGTAAAATTTCTTCGGATAGACTACAAAGTACAACCTTATATAGCATTCAATCTAGTTCTTGACGAAGGTGCTTAGCACATTGAAGTTGTTGGGGAAGATACCACGGGTGCAACCCTAATGGTGATTGGCACTTCGGCGCAGACGGCCATGAGAAGGCCACCGCCATCCGGTGGACGTCGTAGGCATCGATCACCGTCACGTTCAGCTTTTCCGGTGGCGTGATGATGATGTACTCCTAGCCTTCCTCCACAGTTGCTCCCATCTGTAGGCACACGACACGGGACATGTGAGACTAAGCACGGACGGGGAAACATGAGGCTACAATACAAGAATAGGTGACATGTGTATTATTACCTTTGCTAGGTCAGTCCGAATCGTCTATGACATAGTCAATATATGGTTTTACTACGCATAAAGTTGAACATAGCAAATGAAAACCGGCTAGAGAAGAGTACCCCATGTGCTACACCTTCATGCAGTGGCGGTGCCAGGAATTCAATTATGTGTAGTCAATTTAACCTTGTGTAGTCGAGAATATGCATTTGTAGGATTTTTTTTTGCATGATGGACATTTTTGTGTGCAAAAACTTTGTAGTCAATGGACTACATAGCTCATGTGTGGCTTCACCACTGCCTTCATCTATCCCAAGCGATAAATATTGATCTCTCCAGAGCCTCTCAGTTCTAATTCCAATTCCCTCCAGCAAGGGTCGACGGATATTGATCTCTCCAGAGATTGAAAAGTGTCTGTCAAATTTATACAAATTGAATGGTGTGGGTTTGAAAGGCATTGGAAACAATTTTTCGGCAGCTGGACGAAACCAGCTAATTTGATGTACCGGTACAACCATGAACAGTTGTGTAGGTCTCTTCACGTCTAGACCAGATGGTGTTCGTCCTAGACGGGAAGAGACTTTGGGGTCCAGCAGCCTCGGGAAACGAGTACATTGCCCACATGGTTATACTCTTGGACTCAGTGACCTAAACCCTGATAGAGTCACATCCAGACATGAGTTTGAACCTTCGGTTGGTAGAGTCTGGACGCATCCGCCATGTAGGACCAGATAGGACGGACCCACAACAAATAGCACCAAATCCCCCAAGTCCACCAAAGCCATCGCCCTCCTCCCGCGTTCGTCCATCATTTCCCGCGTCCGAGCCATCGTCGTCGTCCAGCCTTCCTCCCCCATCATCGCCGCCAGCCCTCATCCACCGCCCTAGATGTCGTCCATCCTGCCCCCATCACCGCCATAGATGTTTCCTCAGCATCATCTGTGGGGCTTTGTGAAGGAAATATGCCCTAGAGGCAATAATAAAGTTACTATATATTTCCTTATATCATGATAAATGTTTATTATTCATGCTAAATTGTATTAACCGCAAACTTAGTACATGTGTGAATACATAGACAAACATAATGTCACTAGTATGCCTCTACTTGACTAGCTCGTTGAATCAAAGATGGTTAAGTTTCCTAGCCATAGACATGAGTTGTCATTTGATTAACAGGATCACATCATTAGAGAATTATGTGATTGACTTGACCCATTCCGTTAGCTTAGCACTTGATCGTTTAGTATATTGCTATTGCTTTCTTCATGACTTATACATGTTCCTATGACTATGAGATTATGCAACTCCAGAATACCGGGGGAACACTTTGTGTGCTACCAAACATCACAACTTAACTGGGTGATTATAAAGGTGCTCTACAGGTGTCTCCGATGGTACTTGTTGAGTTGGCATAGATCGAGATTAGGATTTGTCACTCCGATTATCGGAGAGGTATCTCTGGGCCCTCTCGGTAATGCACATCACTATAAGCCTTGCAAGCAATGTGACTAATGAGTTAGTTGCGGGATGATGCATTCTGAGCGAGTAAAGAGACTTGCTGGTAACGAGATTGAACTAGGTATTGAGATACCGACGATCGAATCTCGGGCAAGTAACATACCGATGACAAAGGGAACAACGTATGTTGTTATGCGGTTCGACCGATAAAGATCTTCGTAGAATATGCAGGAGCCAATATGAGCAACCAGGTTCCGCTATTGTTTATTGACCAGAGAGGTGTCTCGGTCATGTCTACATAGTTCTCTAACCCGTAGGGTCCGCACACTTAAACGTTCGTTAACGATATAGTATTATATGAGTTGTGTATGTTGGTAAGAGAATGTTGTTCGGAGTCCCGGATGAGATCACGGACATGACGAGGAGCTCCGGAGTAGTCCGGAGGTAAAGATTCATATATTGGATGATATGGTTAGGCCAAGGGGTCAAGCCCATGAGGCTTTAGGTCGGTGCAAAAGGAGTTTTGCGGAGGCCAGGGGGCCAAACGCCGGAGACCCTGGCGCCTGGCCCTGGGCCAGATGCCGAGGCCCATGGAGTCTGGGCCAGACGCTAAGGATTGTGGCATTTGGTCCTGGAGTCCGAGTGGGACTCTTGCCTTTCGGGCAAAACCGACTGTGAGGAGGCTTTTGCTCCAAGTTTCGACCCCAGGGCTGAACATATAAATAGAGGGGCAGGGCTAGCACCAAAGACACATCAAGAAACACCAAGCCGTGTGCCGGCAACCCCGTCCCCTCTAGTTTATCCTCCGTCATAGTTTTTGTAGTGCTTAGGCGAAGCCCTGCGGAGATTGTTCTTCACGAACACCGTCACCACGCCGTCGTGCTGCCGGAACTCATCTACTACTTCGCCCTTCTTGTTGGATCGAGAAGGCGTGGACGTCATCGAGCTGAACGTGTGCAGAACTCGGAGGTGCCTTGCATTCGGTACTTGGATCGGTCGGATTGTGAAGACGTACGACTACATCAACCGCGTTGATAAACGCTTCCGCTTAGCGATCTTCAAGGGTATGAAGATACACTCTCCCTCTCGTTGCTATGCATCACCATGATCTTGCGTGCGCGTAGGAAATTTTTGAAATTACTACGTTCCCCAACAGTGGCATCCGATCCAGGTTTATGCGTAGATGTTATATGCACGAGTAGAACACAAGTGAGTTGTGGGCGATACAAGTCATATTGCTTACCAGCATGTCATACTTTGGTTCAGCGGTATTGTTGGATGAAGCGGCCCGGACTGACATTACGCGTACGCTTATGCGAGACTGGTTCTATCGACGTGCTTTGCACACAGGTGGCTGGCGGGTGTCAGTTTCTCCAACTTTAGTTGAATTGAGTGTGGTTATGCTCGGTCCTTGTTGAAGGTTAAAACATCACTAACTTAACGAAATATCATTGTGGTTTTGATGCGTAGGTAAGAACGGTTCTTGCTCATCCCGTAGAAGCCACGTAAAACTTGCAACAACATAGTAGAGGACGTCTAACTTGTTTTTGTAGGGCATGTTGTGATGTGATATGGTCAAGACGTGATGAGATATATTTTATTGTATGAGATGATCATGTTTTGTAACAGAGTTATCGGCAACTGGCAGGAGCCATATGGTTGTCGCTTTATTGTATGCAATGCAATCGCCATGTAATTGCTTTAGTTTATCACTAAGCGTTAGCGATAGTCGTAGAAGCAATAGTTGGCGAGACGACAACGATGCTACGATGGAGATCAGGGTGTCGCGGCGGTGACGGTGGTGATCATGACGGTGATTTGGAGATGGAGATCAAAGGCACAAGCTGATGATGGCCATATCATATCACTTATATTGATTGCATGCGATGTTTATCTTTTATGCATCTTATTCTGCTTTGATTGACGGTAGCATTATAAGATGATCTCTCACTAAATTTCAAGGTATAAGTGTTCTCCCCGAGTATGCACCGTTGCGAAAGTTCTTCGTGCCGAGACACCACGTGATGATCGGGTGTGATAAGCTCTACGTTCAAATACAACGGGTGTAAGACAGTTTTACACACGCAGAATACTCAGGTTAAACTTGACGAGCCTAGCATATGCAGATATGACCTTGGAACACTGAGACCGAAAGGTCGAGCGTGAATCATATAGTAGATATGATCAACATAGTGATGTTCACCATTGAAAACTACTCCATCTCACGTGATGATCGGACATGGTTTAGTTGATTTGGATCACGTGATCACTTGGATGATTAGAGGGATGTCTATCTAAGTGGGAGTTCTTAAGTAATATGATTAATTGAACTTTAATTTATCATGAACTTAGTCCTGATATTTTTTTTTGCAAATAATGTTGTAGATCAATAGCTCACGATGTTGCTCCCCATTTTATTATTATTTTTGATATGTTCCTAGAGAAAACTAAGTTGAAAGATAATAATAGAGGCAATAATAAATTAGTTATTATTATATTTCCTTGTTCATGATAATCGTTTATTATCCATGCTATAATTGTATTGATAGGAAACTCAGATACATGTGTGGGTACATAGACAACACCATGTCCCTAGTAAGCCTCTAGTTGACTAGCTCGTTGGTCAATAGATGGTTACAGTGTCCTGACCATGGACATTGGATGTCGTTGATAACGGGATCACATCATTAGCAGAATCATGTGATGGACAAGACCCAATCCTAAGCCTAGCACAAAGATCGTGTAGTTCGTATGCTAAAGCTTTTCTAATGTCAAGTATCTTTTCCTTAGACCATGAGATTGTGCAACTCCCGGATACCGTAGGAATGCTTTGGGTGTACCAAAAGCGTCCACAACGAATCGGGTGGCTATAAAGGTGCACTACAGGTATCTCCGAAAGTGTCTGTTGGGTTGGCACGAATCGAGACTGGGATTTGTCACTCCGTGTAAGCGGAGAGGTATCTCTGGGCCCACTCGGTAGGACATCATCATAATGTGCACAATGTGACCAAGGGGTTGATCACGGTATGATGTGTTACAGAACGAGTAAAGAGACTTGCCAGTAACGAGATTGAACAAGGTATCGGTATACCGACGATCGAATCTCGGGCAAGTACAATACCGTTAGACAAAGGGAATTGTATACGGGATCGATTGAGTCCTTGACATCGTGGTTCATCCGATGAGATCATCGTGGAACATGTGGGAGCCAACATGGGTATCCAGATCCCGCTGTTGGTTATTGACCGGAGAACGCCTCGGTCATGTTCAAGCATGGTTTCCGAACCCGTAGGGTCTACACATAAGGTTCGATGACGCTAGGGTTATGAAGGAAGTTTGTATGTGGTTACCGAATGTTGTTCAGAGTCCCGGATGAGATCCCAGACGTCACGAGGAGTTCCGGAATGGTCCGGAGGTAAAGATTTATATATGGAAAGTTGTTGTTCGGGTTCCGGGAAAAGTTCCGAAATTGTACCGGGAAGCTTCCAGAAGGTTCCGGAGGATTCCGGAGGGGTCCGGAAATTGTTCCACCACGTCCAATACAACAACATGGGCTGTAAGGGGGCGCCCTAGCCTTAATGGGCCAGGGGCACCAGCCCCCCAAGGGCCATGCGCATGGGAGAGGGGAAACCCTAAGGGGGAGGGCCTCCACTTGACTTGGGAGGCACTCCTCCCCCCTTGGCCGCCGCCCCCAACCCTAGATGAGATCTAGGGGGGCCGGCCCCCTAACCCCCCCACCGATACCGAGTGGAGGGGTGGGAGGGCAGCCGCACCCCAAGTTCTGGCGCAGCCCTCCCCCTCTCCCAAGTACTCCTCCTCTTCCGCGGTGCTTGGCCAAGCCCTGCAGGATTGCCACGCTCCTCCATCACCACCACGCCGTTGTGCTGCTGCTGGATGGAGTCTTCCTCAACCTCTCCCTCTCTCCTTGCTTGATCAAGGCATGGGAGACGTCACCGGGCTGTACGTGTGTTGAACGCGGAGGTGCCGTCCGTTCGGCACTAGGATCTCCGGTGATTTGGATCACGGCGAGTACGACTCCTTCAACCCCGTTCACTTGAACGCTTCCGCTTAGCGATCTACAAGGGTATGTAGATGCACTCTCCTTCCCCTCGTTGCTAGTTTCTCCATACATGGATCTTGGTGACTCGTAGGAAAATTTTGAATTTCTGCTACGTTCCCCAACAGTGGCATCATGAGCTAGGTCTATGTGTAGTTTCTATGCACGAGTAGAAAACAAAGTAGTTGTGGGCGTTGATTTTGTTCAATATGCTTACCGTTACTAGTCCAATCTTGATTCGGCGGCATTGTGGGATGAAGCGGCCCGGACCGACCTTACACGTACACTTACGTGAGACAGGTTCCACCGACTGACATGCACTTGTTGCATAAGGTGGCTAGCGGGTGCCAGTCTCTCCCACTTTAGTCGGATCGGATTCGATGAAAAGGGTCCTTATGAAGGGTATATAGAAATTGACATATCACGTTGTGGTTTTGCGTAGGTAAGAAACGTTCTTGCTAGAAACCCATAGCAGCCACGTAAAACATCTAAACAACAATTAGAGGACGTCTAACTTGTTTTTGCAGGGTATGCTATGTGATCTGATATGGCCAAAAAGAATGTGATGAATGATATGTGATGTATGAGATTGATCATGTTCTTGTAATAGGAATCAAGACTTGCATGTCGATGAGTATGACAACCGGCAGGAGCCATAGGAGTTTTCTTTAAATATTGTATGACCTGCTTGTCATTGAACAATGCCATGTAATTACTTTACTTTATTGCTAACCGGTAGCCATAGTAGTAGAAGTAATAAGTTGGCGAGACAACGTCATGGAGACACGATGATGGAGATCATGATGATGGAGATCATGGTGTCATGCCGATGATGACGATGATCGTGGAGCCTCAAGATGGAGATCAAAGGAGCAATATGATATTGGCCATATCATGTCACTATTTGATTGCATGTGATGTTTGTCATGTTTATACATCTTATTTTCTTAGAACGACGGTAGTAAATAAGATGATCCTCATTAAAATTTCAAGAAAGTGTTCCCCTAACTATGCACCGCTATGAAAGTTCGTCGTTTGAAGCACCACGTGATGATCGGGTGTGATAGATTCTTACGTTCACATACAACGGGTGTAAGCCAGATTTACACACGAAACACTTAGGTTAACTTGACGAGCCTAGCATGTACAGACATGGCCTCGGAACACAAGAGACCGAAAGGTCGAGCATGAGTCGTATGGAGGATACGATCAACATGAAGATGTTCACCGATGATGACTAGTCCGTCTCACGTGATGATCGGACACGGCCTAGTTGACTCGGATCATGTAATCACTTAGATGACTAGAGGGATGTCTATTCGAGTGGGAGTTCATGAGATGAACTTAATTATCCTGAACATAGTCAAAAGATCTTTGCAAATTATGTAAAGCTCGCGCTTTAGTTCCACTGTTTAGATATGTTCCTAGAGAAAATATAGTTGAAAGTTGATGATGGCGATTATGCGGACAGAAGAAAGCTTATGTCCTTAATGCACCACTCAGTGTGCTGAACCCCAAACGTCGTCTGTGGATGTTGCGAACATCGGACATACACGTTTTGATAACTACGTGATAGTTCAGTTAAACGGTTTAGAGTTGAGGCACCAAAGAAGTTTTTGAACGTCGCGGAACATATGAGATGTTTCGAGGGCTGAAACTGGGATTTCAGGCTCGTGCCCACGTCAAGAGGTATAAGACCTCCGACGATTTTCTTAGCCTGCAAACTAAGGGAGAAAAGCTCAATCATTGAGCATGTGCTCAGATTGTCCGAGTGCAATAATCACTTGAATCGAGTGGGAGTTGATCTTCCAGAGATAG
Source organism: Aegilops bicornis (assembly GCA_021605145.1). Lineage (NCBI taxonomy): Eukaryota > Viridiplantae > Streptophyta > Magnoliopsida > Poales > Poaceae > Aegilops > Aegilops bicornis. The sequence goes on along the minus strand of CM038675.1, from coordinate 59,011,353 downwards.
TGATGTTTCTCCAAAGTCATTGCCACCAAGCTGCTAGAGCTTCGTGATGAACTATAACAAATCAAGGATAGATATGATGATCCTTGAGATATTCGCGATGTTTGACACCGCGAAAGTAGGAATCAAGAAGGAGCATCAATTGTTGATGGTTGGTGAAACCACTAGTTTCAAGAAGGGCAAGGGCAAGAAAGTATACTTCATGAAACAGCAAATCAGCTGCTGCTCTAATGAAGAAACCCAAGGTTGAACCCAAACCCGAGACTAATCATACGTAATAAGGGTAACAGCCACTGGAGCAGAATTACCCTAGATACTTGGTAGATGAGAAGGCTGGCATGGTCGATAGAAGTATATTGGATATACATTAAGTTATTGTGTAATTTACTCGTACTCCTTGTAGCACCAGGTTATTAGATACGGTTCGGTTGCTAAGTGTTAGTAACTTGAAATAAAAGGCTACGGAATAAGCGGAGACTAGCTAAAGGTGAGTCGACGATATGTGTTGGAAGTGTTTCCAAGTTTGATGTGATCAAACATCGCACACTCCCTCTACCATCAAGATTAGTATTAAACCAGAATAATTGTCATTTGGTGTTTGCGTTGAGCATAGACATGATTGGATTATGTCTATCGCAATACGGTTATTCATTTAAGGAGAATAATGGTTACTCTATACCTTCAATGGTCTTGCACCTAAAGGAATGGTTTATTGAATCTCGATCACAGTAATACACATTTTCATGCCAAAAGATATAAGATAGTAATGATGGTACCACTTACTTGTGGCAATCGCCATGTAAGTCATATTGGTATAAAAGCATGAAGAAGCTCCATGTTGATGGATCTTTGGACTCACTCGTTTTGAAAAGTTTGAGACATGCAAACCATGTCTATTGGTGTATACGCATGAAGAAACTCCATGCAGATGGATCGTTTGGACTCACTTGATTTTGAATCACTTGAGATATGCAAACCATACCACATGGGCAAAATGACTGAAAAGCCTCGGTTTCAGCAAGATGGAACAAGATAGCAACTTGTTGGAAGTAACACACATTTTGATGTGTGCAGTCCAATGAGTGCTGAGGCATGCAGTGAATATCGTTATGTTCTTACTTCACGGATGATTTGAGTAGATACTGAGTGTATTTACTTGACTTGGGAGGCACTCCTCCCCCCTTGGCCGCCGCCCCAACCCTAGATGAGATCTAGGGGCGGCCCCTCCCACCTATAAATAGTGGAGGGGTGGGAGGGCGGCCGCACCCCAAGTTCTGGCGCAGCCCTCCCCCTCTCCCAAGTACTCCTCCTCTTCCGCGGTGCTTGGCGAAGCCCTGCAGGATTGCCACGCTCCTCCATCACCACCACGCCATTGTGCTGCTGCTGGATAGAGTCTTCCTCAACCTCTCCGTCTCTCCTTGCTGGATCAAGGCATGGGAGACGCCACGGGCTGTACGTGTGCCGAACGCAGAGGTGCCGTCCATTCGGCACTAGGATCTCCGGTGATTTGGATCACGACGAGTACGACTCCTTCAACCCCGTTCACTTGAACGCTTCCGCTTAGCGATCTACAAGGGTATGTAGATGCACTCTCCTTCCCCTCGTTGCTAGTTTCTCCATAGATGGATCTTGGTGACTCGTAGGAAAATTTTGAATTTCTGCTACGTTCCCCAACACAATGATGCGGACTAGGTCCGTGATTTGAGGTTTATCCTCATTGCTGCACAGAAGAATTATGTCCTTGATGCACCGCTAGGTGATAGACCTATTGCAAGAGCAGAGGCAGACGTTATGAACGTTTGGCTAGCTCAATATGATGAATACTTGATAGTTTAGTGCACCATGCTTAACGGCTTAGAATCGGGACTTCAAAGACGTTTTGAACGTCATGGACCATATGAGATGTTCCAGGAGTTGAAGTTAATATTTCAAGCAAATACCCAAGTTGAGAGATATGAAGTCTCCAACAAGTTCTATAGCTAAAAGATGGAGGAGAATTGCTCAACTAGTGAGCATGTGCTCAGATTGTCTGCGTACTACAATCGCTTGAATCAAGTGGGCGTTAATCTTCCAGATAATATAGTGATTGACAGAGTTCTCTAGTCACCATCGCCAAGTTACTGGAACTTTGTGATGAACTATAGTATGGAAGGGATGACGAAAACGTTTCCCAAGCTTTTCATGATGATGAAATCGATGAAGGTAGAAATCAAGAAATAGCATCAAGTGTTGATGATTAACAAGACCACTAGTTTCAAGAAAATGGCAAAGAAAAAAAAGGGAATTTCATGTAGAATGACAAGCAAGTTGTCACTCCCGCAAAGAAGCCCAAAGCTGGACCAAAGCCTGAAACTGAGTGATTCTACTGCAAAGGAAATGGTCACTAGAAGCGGAAATACCCTGAATATTTGGTGGATAAGAAGGATGGCAAAGTGAACAAGGGTATATTTGATATACAGGTTATTGATGTGTACCTTACTAGTGTTTATAGTAGCCCCTGGGTATTTGATACTTGTTCTGTTGCTAAAAATTAGTAACTCAAAATAGGAGTCACAGAATAAACGGAGACTAGTTGAGGGTGAAGTGATGATGTGTGTTGGAAGTGGTTCCAAGATTGATATGATCATCATCGCACACTCCCTATATATACTTTCGGGATTTGTGTTAAACCTAAATAAATATTAGTTGGCGTTTGCGTTGAGCATGAATATGATTTGATCCTGTTTATTGCAATACGGTTATTCATTTAAAGTCAGAGAATAATAGTTGTTCTGTTTACATGAATAAAACCTTCAATGGTCATACACCCAATGAAAATAGTTTGTTGGATCGCGATCGTAGTGATACACATATTCATAATATTGAAGTCAAAAGATGCAAAGTTAATAATGATTGTGCAACTTATTTGTGGCATTACCGTTTAGGTCATATTGGTGTAAAGCGCATGAAGAAACTCCATGCTGATGGAATTTTTTGAATCACTTGATTATGAATCCTTGATGCTTGCGAACCATGCCTTATGGGCAAGATGACTAAGAATCCGTTCTCTGGAACAATGGAGCGAGCAACAGACTTATTGGAAATAAAACATATTGATGTATGCGATCCGATGAGTGTTGAGGCTCGCGGCGGGTGTCGTTATTTTCTGACCTTCACAGATGATTTGAGCAGATATGGGTATATCTACTTGATGAAACATAAGTCGGAAACGTTTGAAAAGTTCAAATATTTTCAGAGTGAAGTGGAGAATCATCGTAACAAGAAAATAAAGTTTCTACAATCTGATCGTAGAGGAGAATATTTGAGTTACGAGTTTGGCCTTCATTTAAAAACAATGTGGAATAGTTTCACAGTTCACGCCACATGGAACACCACAACGTAATGGTGTGTCCGAATGTCGTAACCGCACTTTATTGGATATGGTGCGATCTATGATGTATCTTACTGATTTACCACTATCGTTTTGGGGTTATGCATTAGAGACAGCTGCATTCACGTTAAATAGGGCACCATCAAAATCCGTTGAGACGGCGCCTTATGAACTGTGGTTTGGCAAGAAACCAAAGTTGTCATTTCTTAAAGTTTGGGGCTGCGATGCTTATGTGAAAAAGTTTCAACTTGATAAGCTCGAACCCAAATCGGAGAAGTGCGTCTTCATAGAATACCCAAAGGAAACTGTTGGGTACACCTTGTATCACAGATCCGAAGGCAAGATATTCATTGCTAAGATGGATCCTTTCTAGAGAAGGAGTTTCTCTCGAAAGAAGTGAGTGGGAGGAATGTAGAGCTTGATAAGGTAATTGTACCTTCTCCCAAATTGGAAAGTAGTTTATCACAGAAATCAGTTCTAGTGACTCCTACACTAATTAGTGAGGAAGCTAATGATGATGATCATGAAGCTTCAGATCAAGTTACTACCAAACTTTGTAGATCTTCCAGATTATGGTCCGCACCAGAGTGGTATGGTAATCCTATTCTGAAGTCATGTTACTAGACCATGATGAACCTACGAACTATGAGGAAGCGGTGATGAGCCTAGATTCCGCGAAATGGCTTAAAGGCCATGAAATCTGAGATGGGATCCATATATGAGAACAAAGTGTGGACTTTGGTGGAGTTGCCCGATGATCGGCAAGCCATATTGTATAAATGGATCTTCAAGAGGAAGATAGATGCTGATAGTAGTGTTACTATCTACAAAGCTCTACTTATCGCAAAAAGTTTTTCGACAAGTTCAAGGTGTTGAATACGATGAGATTTTCTCACTCGTATCGATGCTTAAGTCTGCCCGAATCATGTTAGCAATTGCCACATATTATGAAATCTGGCAAATGGATGTCAAAACTGCATTCCTTAATGGATTTATTAAAGAAGAGTTGTATATTATACAATCAGAAGGTTTTGTCAATCTTAAAGGTGCTAACAAAGTGTGCAAGCTCCAGTGATCCATCTATGGACTGGTGCAGGCATCTTGGAGTTGGAATATACGCTTTGATGAATTGATCAAAGCATATAGTTTTATACAGACTTACGATGAAGCCTGTATTTACAAGAAAGTGAGTGGGAGCACTACAATATTTCTGATAAGTATATGTGAATGACATATTGTTGATCAGAAATAATGTAGAACTTTTGTGGAAAGCATAAAGGAGTATTTTAAAAGATTTTTTCAAAGAAAGACCTCGGTAAAACTGCTTACACATTGAGCATCAAGATCTATAGAGATAGATCAAGATGCTTGATAAATTTTTTCAATGAGTACATACCTTGATAAGATTTTGAAGTAGTTCAAAATGGAACAGTCAAAGAAGGAGTTCTTGCCTGTGTTGCAAGGTGTGAAGCTGAGTAAGACTCAAAAACCGACCATGGTAGAAAATAGAAAAGGGAATGAAAAATCATTCCCCATGCCTCAGTCATAGGTTCTATAAAGTATGCTATGCTGTGTACCAGACCTATTGTATACCTTGCTCTGAGTTTGGCAAGGGAGTAAATTTTTTATCTAAGAGTAGATCACTGGACATCGGTCAAGAATATCCTTAGTGAGGACTAAGGAAATATTTCTCGATTATGGAGGTGATAAAAGAGCCCGTCGTAAAGAGTTACATCGGTGCAAGCTTTTACACCGATCCAGATGACTCTAAGTCTCAATCTGGATACATATTGAAAGTGGGAGCTGTTGGGGAACGTAGTAATTTCAAAAAAATTCCTACGCACACGCAAGATCATGGTGATGCATAGCAACGAGAGGGGAGAGTGTTTTCCACGCACCCTCGTAGACCGAAAGCGGAAGCGTTAGAACAACACGATTGATGTAGTCGTACGTCTTCACGGCCCGACCGATCAAGCACCGAAACTACGGCACCTCCGAGTTCTAGCACACGTTCAGCTCGATAATGTCCCTCGAACTCCGATCTAGCCGAGTGTCGAGGGAGAGTTCCGTCAGCACAACGGCGTGGTGAAAATCTTGATGTTCTACCGTTGCAGGGCTTAGCCTAAGCACCGCTACAATATTATCGAGGAGGACTTTGGTGGAGGGGGGCACCGCACATAGCTAAGAGATCAAGAGGTCAATTGTTGTTTCTATGGGGTGCTCCCCTCCCTCGTATATAAAGGAGTGGAGGAGGGGGGCCATATACCTCCCGGGGGGTTCCGATAACCTCCCGGAGCTCCGGTATTGTCCCAATCTCACCCGGAACCTTTCCGGTGTCCAAATATAGTCGTCCAATATATCGATCTTTATGTCTCGACCATTTCGAGACTCCTCGTCATGTCCGTGATCACATCCGGGACTCCGAACAACCTTCGGTACATCAAAACTCATAAACTCATAATAAAACTGTCAACGAAACCTTAAGCGTGCGGACCCTACGGGTTCGAGAACTATGTAGACATGACCGAAACACGTTTCCGGTCAATAACCAATACCGGAACCTGGATGCTCATATTGGCTCCTACATATTCTACGAAGATCTTTATCGGTCAAACCGCGTAACAACATACGTTGTTCCCTTTGTCATCGGTATGTTACTTGCCCGAGATTCGATCGTCGGTATCTGATACGTCTCCGTCGTATCTATAATTTTTTATTGTTCCATGCCAATATTATTCAACTTTTATATACTTTTGGCAACTTTTTATACTATTCCAACGATGGGCTTCCTCAAATGCCCTAGGGCTTCATGAGCAAGCAAGTTGGATGCACACCCACTTAGTTTTCAGTTTGAGCTTTCATACACTTATAGCTCTTAGTGCAACCGTCGCATGGCAATCCCTACTCCTCACATTGACATCAATTGATGGGCATCCATAGACCGTTGATTAGCCGCGTCGATGTGAGACTTTCTCCCTTTTTGTCTTCTCCACATAACCTCCACCATCATATTCTATTCCACCTATAGTGCTATATCCATGGCTTGCACTCATGTATTGCGTGAGGGTTGAAAAAGCTGAAGCGCGTTAAAAAGTGTGAACCAATTGCTCAGTTTGTCATCGGGGTTGTGCATGATGGGGGAATTTTGTGTGACAAAAATGAAGCATGGCCAAACTATATGATTTTGTAGGGATAAGCTTGCTTTGGCCTTGTTGTTTGGAAAAGACACGATTGCTTTATTGGTACGCTCGAAGTATTATTTTTTTATGTCAAATGATAGACTATTGCTTTGAATAACTCGTGTCTTAATATTCATGCCATGATTAGACATATGATCAAGATTATGCTAGGTAGCATTCCGCATCAAATTTTTTCTTTTTTATCATTTACCTACTCGAGGACGAGCAGGAATTAAGCTTGGGGATGCTGATACGTATCCGTCGTATCTATAATTTTTGATTGTTCCATGCCAATATTATTCAACTTTCATATACTTTTGGCAACTTTTTATACTATTTTTTGGGACTAACATATTGATCCAGTGCCCAGTGCCAGTTCCTGTGTGTTGCATGTTTTATGTTTTGCAGAAAGCCCATAACAAACGGAATCCAAATGGGATAAAAACGGATGGAGAATTATTTTGGAATATTTGGGATTTTCCGGAAGAAGAATCAGCGCGAAACTGTGTCCGGGGTAGCCAGGAGACAGGGGGGCGCACCCTCCCTCCTGGGCGCGCCCTGGACTCTCATGGGCCACCCGTAAGGCGGTTGCCGCTCTTCTTTTGCCACAAGAAAGCTAATTTTACGAGAAAAATCTGGGCGAAAGATTCACCCCAATCGGAGTTACGGATCTCCAGATATAAAGGAAACGGTGAAGGGGTCTGAGAACGCAGAAACAGAGAGATAGATCCAATCTCGGAGGGGATCTCGCCCCTCCCACGCCATGGGAGCCAAGGACCAGAGGGGAAACCCTTCTCCCATCTAGGGAGAAGGTCAATGAAGAAGAAGAAGAAGGGGGGATCTCTCCCCCTTGCTTCCGATGGCGCCGGAACGCCACCGGGGGCCATCATCATCACCGCGATCTTCACCAACACCTCCGCCATATTCACCAACATCTCCATCACCTTCCCCCTTCTATCTACAGCGGTCCACTCTCCCGCAACCCGATGTACCCTCTACTTGAACATGGTGCTTTATGCTTCATATTATTTTCCAATGATGTGTTGCCATCCTATGATGTCTTAGTAGATTCTCGTTGTCCTATCGGTGATTGATGAATTGCTATGATTGGTTTGAGTTTCATTTTTTATTATTGGTGCTGTCCTATGGTGCCCTCCATGTCGCGCAAGCGTGAGGGGTGCCCGCTGTAGGGTGTTGCAATGCGTTCATGTTTCGCTTATAGTGGGTTGCGTGAGTGACTGAAACACAAACCCGAGTAAGGGGATTGTTGCGTATGGGATAAAGGGGACTTGATGCTTTAATGCTGTGGTTGGGTTTTACCTTAATGAATCTTTAGTAGTTGCGGATGCTTGCTAGAGTTCCAATCATAAGTGCATATGATCCAAGAAGAGAAAGTATGTTAGCTTATGCCTCTCCCTCAAATAGAATTGCAATAGTGATTATCGGTCTAGTAACATAGTCAATTTCTTACGGACAATTTCACAACTCCTACAACCACTTTTCCACACTCGCTATATTTACTTTATTGCTTCTTTTTCTAAACAGCCCCTAGCTTTTATTTACGTGTTCTTTATTATCTTGCAAACCTATCCTATCACACCTACAAAGTACCTCTAGTTTCATACTTGTTCTAGGTAAAGTGAACGTCAAGCGTGCGTGAAATTAAATATCAGTGGCCGATAGGACTTGAGAGAGTATTTGTTCTACCTTTAGCTCCTTGTTGGGTTCGACACTCTTACTTATCGAAAGAGGCTACAACTATCCCGTATACTTGCGGGTTATCATGACCTTTTTCTGGCGCCGTTGCCGGGGAGCAATAGCGTGGGGTGAATATTCTCGTGTGTGCTTGTTTGCTTTATCACTAAGTAATTTTTATTTGCTGTTCTTAGTTGTTCTCTATCTTTAGTTATGGATATGGAACACGAAATACCAAAAAAATTAGGTGTACTTGCTACTCATGGAGATGGGGTAACTCCTAAAACCCTCGCTTCTCATTATGTGAAAGATATTATGTACTACTTTGATAATCCTTAGAAAACCCCATTCAACTTTATAATGGGAGACACATTGGATCAACGTGAATACTTTAGGGATTATCGCTCGACACAAAAAGGGAAACTATTATGGGATCAATTTATTATGGTGCGTTGGTATGCCCGGGATCTATGCTTGAGATATGATATTACTTGTTGCTCTAGGATGAAGGCTCCACACCTTCCCTTTTCATGCAAATTTAATGATAATGAAACCTTAGCTTATTATGCTAATGGTATATATGATTACTATGATGTGGAACAAATAGAAGAATTGTTGCTTTTAAGTCTGCTTATGAAATTGAATCTTTGTTTGAAAAGTATGAAGCTTTTGATGATGATGTTTATAGGCCTGAAAATCTTGCTATACTTAGATATTGCTATGAAAATTATGAATACAATTACTATATTAATGCATTTATTGAGAAAGTCTCCGTTGTCCAAGAAGAGACTAATATTTTGCAGGAAGCTATGGAAGAAGAAAGTGATGAAACTGTGAGCTCATTGGATGAAAAAGATGATGAGGAGAGCAAAGAACAAAAGGAGGAAGAGCGGATTGATCACCCGTGCCCACCTTCTAATGAGAGTAACTCTTCAACTCATACATTGTTTATTTCCCCTTCGTGCTTACCGAAGGATGCTTGCTATGATGATTGCTATGATCCCGTTGATTCTCTTGAAATATCCCTTTTTGATGATGCTTGCTATGCTTGTGGCCAAGATGCCAATATGAATTATGCTTATGGAGATGAACTTGCTATAGTTCCTTATGTTAAACATGAAATTGTTGCTATTGCACCCACGCATGATAGTCCTATTATCTTTTGAATTCTCCAAACTACACTATATCGGAGAAGTTTGTGCTTATTAAGGATTATATTGATGGGTTGCCTTTTACCATTGCACATGATGATTTTGATAGATATAATATGCATGTGCTTGCTTCTCCTACTTTCAATTATTATGAGAGAGGAACTACATCTCCGCCTCTTTATGTTTCCAACACGATAGAATTGCAAGAATCTGCTTATACTATGCATTGGCCTTTACTATGTGTGCATGAATTGTTCTTTTATGACATGCCGATGGATAGGAAGAGAGTTAGACTTTGTTGTTGCATGAATTATGTTACTTTGTGCTCACTACTAAATTACAAATCATTGTTAATTAAAATTGGCTTTGATATACCTTGGGATCCGGGTGGATTCATTACTTGAGAACTAAATGACTAGCTTAATGGCTTTAAAGAAAGCACTGCCAGGGAGACAACCCGGAAGTTTTAGAGAGTCATTTATTTCTGTTGAGTGCTTTCATATAGTTTAAAAACAAAAAAATAAAGAGGGGAACCCAAAACTTTTCAAAAAGGAAAGTGAAAGTGAGAAAGACAAGCATTGTTGAAGTGGGAGCTAGCCTTGAACTTTGTTCATGCTCACAGAAACTTTGTGAATCTTGATTACAGAAAATTTTCATCAAAAATAATTATCCCCTTGTATAATTCCATTGTATTATAAAAATAATGTGCCAAGGTTTGCCTTTAATATGTTTACAATGCTTGTTGGTTTGTACCGTGCAGGACAGAAACTTTGGCTGTAGTGCGCGATTTTACATTTTTAACTGGAACGTCAAACGGTTCTGATTCTTTCTGATCTGTCTTTCTATACAACTTGTTTATTTTTCCTAATTTTGGTAGAATTTTTGGGGTACCCGAAGTATGGTGGATGTTCAGATTGCTACAGACTGTTCTGTTTTTGATAGATTCTGTTTTTGATGCATAGTTTGCTTGTTTTGATGAATCTATCAATTTGTATCAGTGGATTAAGACATGGAAAAGCTATATTACAGTAGAAAAATGCAAAAACAAAATATGAATTGGTTTGCAACAGTACTTAGAGTGGTGATTTGCTTTATTATACTAACGGATCTTACCGAGTTTTCTGTTGAAGTTTTGTGTGGATGTAGTGTCTAATCGAGGATGTCTCGATATGAGGAAAATGAAGAGAGGCAAGAGCTCAAGCTTGGGGATGCCCGAGGCACCCCAAGTAAATATTCAAGGAGACTCAAGCGTCTAAGCTTGGGGATGCCCCGGAAGGCATCCCCTCTTTCTTAAACAAGTATCGGTATGTTTTCGAATTCGTTTCGTTCATGCATTATGTGCAAGTCTTGGAGCGTCTTTTGCATTTAGTTTTCACTTTTATTGTATGCACCATGCTGGTATGAGATAGTCCTTGGTTGATTAATATAATTCTCATTGCACTTCACTTAAATCTTTTGAGTATGGCTTTATAGAATGCTTCATGCGCTTCACTTATATCATTTGAAGTTTGGATTGCATGTTTCTCTTCGCATAGGAAACCGCCATTTGTAGAATGCTCTTTTGCTTCACTTATAATTGTTAGAGCGCGGGCATATCTTTTGTAGAAATAATTAAACTCTCTTGCTTCACTTATATTTATTTAGAGAGATGACAGGAATTGGTCATTCACATGGTTAGTCATAAAATCCTACATAAACTTGTAGATCGCTGAATATGATATGTTTGATTCCTTGCAATAGTTTTGTGATATAAAGGTGGTGATATTAGAGTCATGCTAGTGGGTGGATGTGGATTGTAGAGACACTTGCGTTGAGGTTTGCAAGTCCCATAGCATGCACGTATGGTAAACTGCTAGTGACAAATTTGAAGCATGGGGTGTTTCTTTGATTGTCTTCCTTATGAGTGGCGGTCGGGGATGAGCGATGGTCTTTTCCTACCAATCTATCCCATAGGGGCATGCGTAGTAGTACTTTGCTTCGAGGGCTAATAAATTTTTGCAATAAGTATATGAGTTCTTTATGACTAATGTGAGTCCATGGATTATACGCACTTTTACCTTTCCATCATTGCTAGCCTCTTCAGTACGGTGCATTGCCCTTTCTCACCTTGAGAGTTGGTGCAAACTTCGCCGGTGCATCCATACGATACACTCTATCACACATAAACCTCCTTATATCTTCCTCAAAACAGCCACCATACCTACCTATCATGGCATTTCCATAGCCATTCCGAGATATATTGCCATGCAACTTCCATCATCATCATATACATGACTTGAGCATTCATTGTCATATTGCTTTGCATGATCGTAAGATAGCTAGCATGATGTTTTCATGGCTTGTCCGTTTTTTGATGTCATTGCTACGCTAGATCATTGCACGTCCCGGTACACCGCCGGTAGCATTCATATAGAGTCATATCTTTGTTCTAGTATCGAGTTGTAATATTGAGTTGTAAGTAAATAAAAGTGTGATGATCATCATTATAGAGCATTGCCCCATGAAAAAAAGAAAAAAAAGGAAAGGCCAAAGAAGCCTAAATAAAAAAGGGGGCCAAAGAAGCCCACCGAAAGAAAAAAAAAGAAAAAAAGTAAAGGGGCAATGTTACTATCCTTTTTCCACACTTGTGCTTCAAAGTAGCACCATGTTCTTCATATAGTGAGTCTCCTATATTGTCACTTTCATATACTAGTGGGGATTTTTCATTATAGAACTTGGCTTGTATATTCCAACGATGGGTGATGTCTACTACACAACCTTCTTCTTGTAGACGTTGTTGGGCCTCCAAGTGCAGAGGTTTGTAGGACAGTAGCAAATTTCCCTCAAGTGGATGACCTAAGGTTTATCAATCCATGGAGGCGAGGGATGAAGATGGTCTCTCTCAAGCAACCCTGCAACCAAATAACAAAGAGTCTCTTGTGTCCCCAACACACCCAATACAATGGTAAATTGTATAGGTGCATTAGTTTGGCGAAGGGATGGTGATACAAGTGCAATATGGATGGTAGATATATGTTTTTGTAATCTGAAAATATAAAAACAGCAAGGTAACTAACGGTAAAAGTGAGCGTAAACGGTATTGCAATGATAGGAAACAAGGCCTAGGGTTCATACTTTCACTAGTGCAAGTTCTCTCAACAATAATAACATAATTGGATCATATAACTACCCCTCAACATGCAACAAAGAGTCACTCCAAAGTCACTAATAGAGGAGAACAAACGAAGAGATTATGGTAGGGTGCGAAACCACCTCAAAGTTATTCTTTCCAATCAATCCGTTGGGCTATTCCTATAAGTGTCACAAACAGCCCTAGAGTTCGTACTAGAATAACACCTTAAGATACAAATCAACCAAAACCCTAATGTCACCTAGATACTCCAATGCCACCTCAAGTATCCGTGGGTATGATTATACGATATGCATCACACAATCTCAGATTCATCTATTCAACCAACACACGTAACCTCAAAGAGTGCCCGAAGTTTCTACCGGAGAATCACGACGAAAACGTGTGGCAACCCCTATACATAGGTTCCCAATGTCACGAAACCCGCAAGTTGATCACCAAAACATACATCAAGTGGATCAATAGAATAACCCATTGTCACCACGGTTATCCCACACAAGTCATACATCAAGTGTTCTCATATCTTTAAAGACTCAATCCGATAACATAACTTCAAAGGGGAAACTCAATCCATTACAAGAGAGTAGAGGGGGAGAAGAAACATAAGATCCAACTATAATAGCAAATCTCGCGATACATCAAGATCGTGCCAAATCAAGAACACGAGAGAGAGAGAGAGAGATCAAACACATAGCTATCTTGGTACATACCCTCAGCCCCGAGGGTGAACTACTCCCTCCTCATCATGGAGAGCACCGGATGATGAAGATGGCCACAGTGAGGGTTCCCCCCTCCGTAGGTGCCGTAACAGGGTCCCGATTGGTTTTGGTGGCTCTGGAGGTTTTGCGGCGGAACTCCCGATCTAATCTCTGTTACTGGAAGTTTTACGATACGTAGTTATATATGGGTGCAGGGGGTACGTCGGTGGAGCTACGGGGCCCCCACGAGACAGGGGGGCGCGCCCTAGGGGGGTGGGCGCGCCCCCCACCCTTGTGAGCACCTCCCATATCTTCTGACATGGGGTCCAAGTCCATCAGGTGGGTTTCCTTCCAAAAATAACTTCTCCAGTTGATTTCGTTCCGTTTTGACTTTGTTTGATATTCCTTTTCTTCGAAATACTGAAATAGGCATAAAACAGCAAATCTGGGCTGGGCCTCCGGTTAATAGGTTAGTCCCAAAAATAATATAAAAGTGGATAATAAAGCCCAATATTGCCCAAAACAGTAGATAAAGTAGCATGGAGCAATCAAAAATTATAGATACGTTGGAGACGTATCAAGCATCCCCAAGTTAATTCCTGCTCGTCCTCGAGTAGGTAAATGATAAAAAGATAATTTTTGATGTGGAGTGATACTTTGGCATATTTTCAATGTAAATCTTCTTAATTGTGGTATAATATTCAGATCTGAATGAATACAAAATAAAAGTTCATATTGATAAAAGAAATAGTAAAAGTTCCGAAATTGTACCGGGAAGCTTCCAGAAGGTTCCGGAGGATTCCGGAGGGGTCCGGAAATTGTTCCACCACGTCCAATACAGCAGCATGGGCTGTAAGGGGGCGCCCTAGCCTTAATGGGCCAGGGGCACCAGCCCCCCGAAGGCCCATGCGCATGGGAGAGGGAAACCCTAAGGGGAGGGCCTCCACTTGACTTGGGAGGCACTCCTCCCCCTTGACCGTCGCCCCAACCCTAGATGAGATCTAGGGGGCGGCCACCTCTCCCCCCACCTATAAATAGTGGAGGGTGGGAGGCAGCCGCACCAAAGTTCTGGCGCAGCCCTCCCCTCTCCCAAGTACTCCTCCTCTTCCGCGGTGCTTGGCCAAGCCCTGCAGGATTGCCATGCTCCTCCATCACCACCACGCCGTTGTGCTGCTGCTGGATGGAGTCTTCCTCAACCTCTCCCTCTCTCCTTGCTGGACCAAGGCATGGGAGACATCACCGGGCTGTACGTGTGTTGAATGCGGAGGTGCCGTCCGTTCGGCACTAGGATCTCCGGTGATTTGGATCACGATTTAGCACGACTCCTTCAACCCCGTTCACTTGAACGCTTCCGCTTAGCGATCTACAAGGGTATGTAGATGCACTCTCCTTCCCCTCGTTGCTAGTTTCTCCATAGATGGATCTTGGTGACTCGTAGGAAAATTTTGAATTTCTGCTACGTTCCCCAACAGTGGCATCATGAGCTAGGTCTATGTGTAGTTTCTATGCACGAGTAGAGCACAAAGTAGTTCCCCCTAACTATGCACCTTTGCGAAAGTTCGTCGTTTCGAAGCACCACGTGATGATCGGGTGTGATAGATTCTTACGTTCACATACAACGGGTGTAAGCCAGATTTACACACGCGAAACACTTAGGTTAACTTGACTAGCCTAGCATGTACAGACATGGCCTCGGAACACAAGAGACCGAAAGGTCGAGCATGAGTCGTATGGAGGATACGATCAACATGAAGATGTTCACCGATGATGACTAGTCCGTCTCACGTGATGATCGGACACGGCCTAGTTGACTCGGATCATGTAATCACTTGGATGACTAGAGGGATGTCTATCTGAGTGGGAGTTCATGAGATGAACTTAATTATCCTGAACATAGTCAAAATATCTTTGCAAATTATGTCGTAGCTCGCGCTTTAGTTCCACTTGTTTAGATATGTTCCTAGAGAAATATAGTTGAAAGTTGACGATGGCGATTATGCGGACGAGAAGAAAGCTTATGTCCTTAATGCACCGATCGGTGTCTGAACCCCAAACGTTATGCATGGATGTTGCGAACATCGGACATACACGTTTGATAACTACGTGATAGTTCAGTTAAACGGTTTAGAGTTGAGGCACCAAAGACGTTTTTCGAAACATCGCGGAACATATGAGATGTTTCGAGGGCTGAAACTGGGATTTCAGGCTCGTGCCCACGTCAAGAGGTATAAGACCTCCGACGATTTTCTTAGCCTGCAAACTAAGGGAGAAAAGCTCAATCATTGAGCATGTGCTCAGATTGTCCGAGTGCAATAATCACTTGAATCGAGTGGGAGTTGATCTTCCCGGAGATAGTGATGTTTCTCCAAAGTCATTGCCACCAAGCTGCTAGAGCTTCGTGATGAACTATAACAAATCAGGGATAGATATGATGATCCTTGATATATTCGCGATGTTTGACACCGCGAAAGTAGGAATCAAGAAGGAGCATCAATTGTTGATGGTTGGTGAAACCACTAGTTTCAAGAAGGGCAAGGGCAAGAAAGGATACTTCATGAAACAACAAATCAGCTGCTGCTCTAATGAAGAAACCTAAGGTTGAACCCAAACCCGAGACTAACTGCTTCTGTAATAAGGGGAACAGCCACTGGAGCAGAATTACCCTAGATACTTGGTAGATGAGAAGGCTGGCAAGGTCGATAGAAGTATATTGGATATACATTAAGTTATTGTGTACTTTACTAGTACTCCTAGTAGCACCAGGGTATTAGATACCGGTTCGGTTGCTAAGTGTTAGTAACTTCGAAATAAAAGGCTACGGAATAAACGGAGACTAGCTAAAGGTGAGTGACGATATGTGTTGGAAGTGTTTCCAAGTTTGATGTGATCAAACATCGCACACTCCCTCTACCATCAAGATTAGTATTAAACCAGAATAATTGTCATTTGGTGTTTATGCGTTGAGCATAGACATGATTGGATTATGTCTATCGCAATTGTCTGATTATTCATTTAAGGAGAATAATGGTTACTCTATACCTTCAATGGTCTTGCACCTAAAGGAATGGTTTATTGAATCTCGATCACAGTAATACACATTTTCATGCCAAAAGATATAAGATAGTAATGATGGTACCACTTACTTGTGGCACTGCCATGTAAGTCATATTGGTATAAACGCATGAAGAAGCTCCATGTTGATGGATCTTTGGACTCACTCGTTTTGAAAAGTTTGAGACATGCAAACCATGTCTATTGGTGTATACGCATGAAGAAACTCCATGCAGATGGATCGTTTGGACTCACTTGATTTTGAATCACTTGAGATATGCAAATCATACCACATGGACAAGATGACTAAAAGCCTCGGTTTAAGATGGAACAAGATAGCAACTTGTTGGAAGTAACACATTTTGATGTGTGCAGTCCAATGAGTGCTGAGGCATGCAGTGAATATCGTTATGTTCTTACTTCACGGATGATTTGAGTAGATACTGAGTGTATTTACTTGACTTGGGAGGCACTCCTCCCCCCTTGGCCGCCGCCCCCAACCCTAGATGAGATCTAGGGGGCGGCCCCTCTCCCCATCTATAAATAGTGGAGGGTGGGAGGGCAACCGCACCCAAGTTACGGCGCAGCCCTCCCCTCTCCCAAGTACTCCTCCTCTTCCGGTGCTTGGCCAAGCCTGCAGGATTGCCACGCTCCTCCATCACCACCACGCCCGTTGTGCTGCTGCTGGATGGAGTCTTCCTCAACCTCTCCCTCTCTCCTTGCTGGATCAAGGCATGGGAGACGCCACCGGGCTGTACGTGTGTTGAACGCGGAGGTGCCGTCCGTTCGGCACTAGGATCTCCGGTGATTTGGATCACGACAGTGCACGACTCCTTCAACCCCGTTCACTTGAACGCTTCGCTTAGCGATCTACAAGGGTATGTAGATGCACTCTCCTTCCCCTCGTTGGTAGTTTCTCCATAGATGGATCTTGGTGACTCGTAGGAAAATTTTGAATTTCTGCTACGTTCCCCAACAGTGGCATCATGAGCTAGGTCTATGTGTAGTTTCTATGCACGAGTAGAACACAAAGTAGTTGTGGGCGTTGATTTTGTTCAATATGCTTACCGTTACTAGTCCAATCTTGATTCGGCGGCATTGTGGGATGAAGCGGCCCGGACCGACCTTACACGTACACTTACGTGAGACAAGTTCCATCGACTGACATGCACTTGTTTCATAAGGTGGCTAGCGGGTGCCAGTCTCTCCCACTTTAGTCGGATCGGATTCGATGAAAAGAGTCCTTATGAAGGGTATATAGAAATTGACATATCACGTTGTGGTTTTGCGTAGGTAAGAGACGTTCTTGCTAGAAACCCATAGCAGCCACGTAAAACATCCAAACAACAATTAGAGGACATCTAACTTGTTTTTGCAGGGTATGCTATGTGATGTGATGTGGCCAAAAAGAATGTGATGAATGATATGTGATGTATGAGATTGATCATGTTCTTGTAATAGGAATCACGACTTGCATGTCGATGAGTATGACAACCGGCAGGAGCCATAGGAGTTGTCTTTAAATATTGTATGACATGCGTGTCATTGAATAATGCCATGTAATTACTTTACTTTATTGCTAACCGGTAGCCATAGTAGTAGAAGTAATAAGTTGGCGAGACAACTTCATGGAGACACGATGATGGAGATCATGATGATGGAGATCATGGTGTCATGCCGGTGACGATGATGATCGTGGAGCCGAAGATGGAGATCAAAAGGAGCAATATGATATTGGCCATATCATGTCACTATTTGATTGCATGTGATGTTTGTCATGTTTATACATCTTATTTGCTTAGAACGACGGTAGTAAATAAGATGATCCCTCATTAAAATTTCAAGAAAGTGTTCCCCCTAACTATGCACCGTTGCGAAAGTTCGTCGTTTCGAAGCACCACGTGATGATCGGGTGTGATAGATTCTTACGTTCACATACAGCGGGTGTAAGCCAGATTTACACTTGAAACACTTAGGTTAACTTGACGAGCCTAGCATGTACAGACATGGCCTCGGAACACAAGAGACCGAAAGGTCGAGCATGAGGCGTATGGAGGATACGATCAACATGAAGATGTTCACCGATGATGACTAGTCCGTCTCTCACGTGATGATCGGACATGGCCTAGTTGACTCGGATCATGTAATCACTTAGATGACTAGAGGGATGTCTATTCGAGTGGGAGTTCATGAGATGAACTTAATTATCCTGAACATAGTCAAAAGATCTTTGCAAATTATGTAAAGCTCGCTTTAGTTCCACTGTTTAGATATGTTCCTAGAGAAAATATAGTTGAAAGTTGACATGGCGATTATGCGGACGTAAGAAAGCTTATGTCCTTAATGCACCGCTTCGGTGTGTTTGAACCCCAAACGTCGCCCTGTGGATGTTGCGAACATCGGACATACACGTTTTGATAACTACGTGATAGTTCAGTTAAACGGTTTAGAGTTGAGGCACCAAAGACGTTTTAAACGTCGCGGAACATATGAGATGTTTCGAGGGCTGAAACTGGGATTTCGAGCTCGTGCCCACGTCAAGAGGTATAAGACCTCCGGCGATTTTCTTAGCCTGCAAACTAAGGGAGAAAAGCTCAATCATTGAGCATGTGCTCAGATTGTCTCGAGTGCAATAATCACTTGAATCGAGTGGGAGTTGATCTTCCGAGAGATAGTGATGTTTCTCCAAAGTCATTGCCACCAAGCTGCTAGAGCTTCGTGATGAACTATAACAAATCAGGGATAGATATGATGATCCTTGAGATATTCGCGATGTTTGACACTGCGAAAGTAGGAATCAAGAAGGAGCATCAATTGTTGATGGTTGGTGAAACCACTAGTTTCAAGAAGGGCAAGGGCAAGATCGTCCGACGCCACCGAGGTACTCCCTCCTTCCGTGCCTACTCCTCCCACCGCACCCTCCTCCCCCCTCCTCCCACCGTGCCCTCCTCCCTCCGCCTGCGGCCGCCCCCTCCCTCCTCCTCCGTCCACCCGCTCCCCTC
Organism: Aegilops bicornis; assembly: GCA_021605145.1. Classification (NCBI taxonomy): domain Eukaryota; kingdom Viridiplantae; phylum Streptophyta; class Magnoliopsida; order Poales; family Poaceae; genus Aegilops; species Aegilops bicornis. The sequence goes on along the minus strand of CM038675.1, from coordinate 58,992,080 downwards.
CTCTCTCCTCCCTCCCTCCCTTGTCTCTGTTCTTGCAAATCGTAGGTGTTTTGAATAAAATAGAAGTAAGAAAATTTAGGGCAGTATGATTAATAGTAGTTGTAGTTGAACTATTTTAGTTGTAGTTGAACTAGTTTAGTAAGTAAATTAATAAACTAGTTGAACTAGTTGAATTAATAGAACTAATGTATTTTAGTAAGATAATTAATATAACTAGTTGAACTACTTTATTTTTAGAAAGAACTAGTTTTTAGTAAGATAATTAATATAACTAGTTGAACCACATATTCTATTTATAGTAAGTTTATATTTAGTAAGAACTAGTTGAATTAATAAAACTAGTTGAACATGTCATATTTGTTGTTATTTTTTAGTTTAAGCAATTATTCGGGATGTATTAGTGATAACTTATACGGTTTTTTCTTTTGCAGAAATCAAGGAGCCCTCCATCATCCCCGCCGCCGTCGTCCCGTCACCGACCCCCTCCGACATCGAGGTGAGACCAGCCAAATATCCATGTATATCTTTTGTTGCTCAAATAGGATAGTGGTTGCCAAGTGGTCGTTCATGTTCAGTTTATACCTCCGAGTGGCCTATGTTTTGCCGGAGTGTTGATTAATTTCCGTTCCGGCAAATTTCAGGCGCTCGATATGTCCTTTTTAGCAAAGGTCATGCCGGATTTTTCAGGCCTATGTTTTTTGGTACATATATTTAATTGTACAAGTTTAATCTTTGAATTATGAACGTAGGAAATGTCATACTTGGAGAGGTATCCGGAGTGCAGCTGGTGCCACGACGATCGAGGTATGAGCGACAGGTTCGTTGAGCTGGACGAAGATCGGCGCTTCAGCATTAAGCTCGAGGAGACCTTCGATGTTGAAACAGTACGCAACAACGACAAGAGTTTATTAAGTAATTAAGCATGACTTCAACTATTTCAACGTCTAATTTTCATCTTTTACAATTCGACTAGCTTATCCCATGCCATGCAAGCCGCTATGTCTTGGAGAGGATGGGTTTTGAAGACCATGAAAATTTTGAAACAAAGAAAATACACCTAAGGACCCATCATGATATGGATTTTGAAGTAAATCTGTACAATGCTCAGAGCGTAACCCATTTTGGTTGCCAAAATTGGGAAGCACTTTGCAAAATTTATTGTTTTTATGAGGGTATGATTGTCACCATGGATCTTGGTGATCCTGACATCGAACAAGACAATATGGACATTTGGGTCCTTGTTGATACGCTTCCGATTCTACCGCAATGTGAGTTTCTCAAACATAGTTATTAACTAATTTATATTGTTTATTTCAAAATAGTTGACAGCTTATTTCCATTGACAACTTATTTTGAATCTTCAAAGAATATGCAGAAGATGGTAGACAAAACCCACTACAGTGGTGGCTCCGAATTAACTTATAAGGAGAAAAATCATCTGATCGCATTTTGTACTTTCTTTGAGAATTACAATACCTATTATCGAACTCCTCCAAATTATGGTGAATACGTGCCACTAGTGCACGTGTTGAACCACGATAACTTCTATGGAGATACCCTGGTAAGATTTTTTACTATTATGACATCCGGCATCTTTTGCATACTTCCAAAACTAGTACATCATTACTAACTACGAAGTTATTACTATGTTTTTCAACAGAAAATCCCGATGGATTGTGTGCCTCATCTGATGTATTACAATGGTCGCCTTGAAGTTCTGAACATACAGCCAGGTCATCCTACTGATCTCACCTGTGCATATCGGATTTCTAAAACCGGTGAACACATGCTAATCAAAGAATGGAAAAAATGTTTGGACATTCGCAAGGAGGTTCCTGGAAGTAACATTAAGCGAAAGGCAAGAATTGGAGACAGCATAATCTCCATTCTCCATAATGGAGAGTCAGGGGCTATCTTGTTTTTTGCTATTTTACCTTAGATAATATAGTAGGTCCTAAGAGAATGTAGTAGGTCCTATGAGGTACAATATGTTTATTATGTGAAACAATGTGTTAGAGTTGATGATGAGGAGTACTTGTGATTACGACTAGTGACCAATTTGCTATGTGATGTCTCATTGATGAAAACTATGATCTTGAGGAGGTGTTATATGACAATGATGTATTATGATGATAAGTTGTTAATGATATGATAATGATGATACAATGTGCTTGGGTGAAAGAATCATGGATTAGTTTCAAGTGGATGTCCATCCACTTGAAACTAGTCCACGTTGTTTCACCTACTCATTATGATGTAAAACAGTCTCTAAATTCCTGTTGTATGAAAACTTGTGTAAAGGTGTATGAAATACAACATGAAATAAAAAAGAAATAAAATACAAAATAATAGTAGTAGCGCTGGCAAGGAGGAGCGCTACTACTAATTACCAAAGCAGCGCCGCTCAGAGAAGCGCTACTACTAGATCATTTTAGCAAGTGCGGGTCCCGGCGCCATCGCTAAGCTTTAGTCTGTAGCACCTTATCAAGAGCGCTCTGGCCGCCATCGATAGTCCTAAAACCAGCGATGCTGCTAGGCATTTCCCTAGCAGTAGTTGGTGGCATGAACCGGGACCAACCGGGACCAATGGTGGTGGGCGAAGCGAGGCCGATTGTTCCCGGTTCGTCCCACCAACCGGGACCAAAAGGTCCAGATTTAACCGGACCAGTGGCCCACGTGGCCCGGTCGGCCCCCGGGGCTCATGAACCAGGTCCAATGCCCCCATGGGTCCGGGTTCTAGACTAAACCGGGACTAATGGGCTAACCCGGCCTGGACCATTGCCCCCTTCTCTACTAGTGGTCATACGTCTTCACGGCCCGACTGATCAAGCACCGAAACTACGACACCTCCGAGTTCTAGCACACATTCAGCTCGATGACGTCCCTCGAACTCCGATCCAGCGGAGTGTCGAGGGAGAGTTCCGTCAGCACGATGGCATGGTGACGATCTTGATGTTCTACCGTTGCAGGGCTTCGCCTAAGCACCGCTACAATATTATCGAGGAGGACTTTGGTGGAGGGGGGCACCGCACATGGATAAGAGATCAAGAGATCAATTGTTGTGTCTATGGGGTGCCCCCTCCCCCGTATATAAAGGAGTGGAGGAGGGGGCCGGCCAAGGGGGGTGGCGCGCCCTAGTTGGGGAGTTCAACTCCCACTGGGAGTAGGACTCCCCCTTTCCTATTAGGAGAGGGAGAGGGAAGGAAGAGGAAGGAGGGAGGAAGGAAAGGGGGGGCCCTCCCAATTCGGATTGGGCTTGGGGGGGGGGCCCCCCTCCCTTGCTCCATTCCCCACCTTTCCACAATGGCCCAATAAGGCACATATATCTCCGGGGTTCCGATAACCTCCTGAGCTCCGTATTGTCCCAATCTCACCAAACCTTTCCGTGTCCAAATATAGTCGTCCAATATATCGATATTTATGTATCGACCATTTCGAGACTCCTCGTCCAAACCGCATAACAACATACATTGTTCCCTTTGTCATCGGTATGTTACTTGCCCGAGATTCGATCGTCGGTATCCCAATACTTAGTTAAATCCCGTTACCGACAAGTCTCTTTACTCGTTATGTAATGCATCATCCCGCAACTAACTCATTAGTCACATTGCTTGCTAGGCTTATAGTGATGTGCATTACCGAGAGGGCTCAGAGATACCTGCCCGACAATCGGAGTGACAAAACCTAATCTCGAAATACGCCAACTCAACATGTACCTTTGGAGACACCTGAGAGCACCTTTATAATCACCCGATTACGTTGTGACGTTTGGTAGCACACAAAGTGTTCCTCCAAAGAAAAGGGAGTTGCATAATCTCATAGTTATAGGAACATATATAAGTCATGAAGAAAGCAATAGCAACATACTAAATGATCAAGTGCTAAGCTAACGGAATGGGTCAAGTCAATCACATCATTATCCTAATAATGTGATCCCGTTAATCAAATGACAACTCATGTCTATGGCTAGGAAACTTAACAATCTTTGATTCAACGAGCTAGTCAAGTAGAGGCATACTAGTGACACTCTGTTTGTCTATGTATTCACACATGCATCAAGTTTCGGTTAATACAATTCTAGCATGAATAATAAACATTTATCATGAAATTAGGAAATAAATAATAACTTTATTATTGCCTCTAGGGCATATTTCCTTCACGCTTAAACGTTCGTTGATGATATAGTATTATATGAGTTGTGTATGTTGGTAACCGAATGTTGTTCGGAGTCCCGGATGAGATCACGGACATGACGAGGAGCTCCGGAATAGTCCGGAGGTAATGATTCATATATTGGATGATATGGTCAGGCCAAGGGGCAATCCCATGAGGCTTTAGGTCGGTGCAAAAGGAGTTTTGCGGAGGCCAGGGGGCCAAACGCCAGAGACCCTGGCGTCTGGCCCTAGGCTAGACGCCGAGGCCCATGGTGTATGGGCCAGACGCCAAGGATTGTGGCGTTTGGTCATGGAGTCCGAGTGGGACTCTTGCCTTTTGGGCAAAACTGACTTTGAGGAGGCTTTTTGCTTCAAGTTTCGACCCCACGGCTCAACATATAAATAGAGGGCAGGGCTAGCACCAAAGACACATCAAGAAACACCAAGCCGTGTGCCGGCAACCCCGTCCCCTCTAGTTTATCCTCCGTCATAGTTTTCGTAGTGCTTAGGCGCAGCCCTCATGGAGATTGTTCTTCACCAACACCATCACCACGCCGTCGTGCTACCGGAACTCATCTACTACTTCGCCCTTCTTGCTGGATCGAGAAGGCGAGGACGTCATCGAGCTGAACGTGTGCACAACTCGGAGGTGCCGCGCGTTCGGTACTTGGATCGGTCGGATCGTGAAGATGTACGACTACATCAACCGCGTTGATAAACGCTTCCGCTTAGTGATCTTCAAGGGTATGAAGATACACTCTCCCTCTCGTTGCTATGCATCACCATGATCTTGCGTGTGCGTAGGATTTTTTTTGAAATTACTACGTTCCCCAACACTTTGATCATGTGCTCCGGCGTGCAACATGGAGAATGTCATCTGGAGGGACCGAAGAAGGAGGCAGCACGTGAGGGAAAGCGGCGCCGCAGAGAGTTCCGATTTTGAACCTCAAGGAGAAGGTATCCCCTATGCCGCACCTCCCAACTCCCCTCCATCCAGCCGCCGGCAAGGGTCGCCCCATCGGCCTTGGACGCCACCGAGGAAGATCCAAAGGCCGGGCCGGGGGTTCTGGATTATTTTTTCGCTGTAGCCGATGGCAGGAAATGTGTGTGACTCGCTGCAGCTCCAACGGGCGGACAAGTACTAGTAGCAGGCGGCCGATTTGCCCACCAATTGCTCGATTTAAATGATATAGGATGACTTGGTACTTTTTGCTCCTTTCCTAACATTACTTGCATATGCCATTATCACTTAGTTGCATAAATCGTTAGTTTATTTGAAATCTTAATAATTTAAGGAGAATATCATTGAACATGATGAACGATAATAAAGAACCTACCCAAATGGACTATGACATGGGAGAGCCAAATTGCCCTACGTTTGAAGTTGGTGGAACATCAAACCCCAACCCCAACAAGAAAAGAAAGGCAAAGATGTCGGGTCCAAGGCAAGAGGTCCGACATTCACAACTTTTGAGGATATCTTGTTGGTTAAAGCTTGGTTGACCACAAGCATGGACCCTATATGTGGCACAAAGCAAAAGGGTAAGGGTTATTGGGATAAGATCCACAAACACAATCATGAACACAAGCAATATGCGAAGCCGCATCCTATCATGACCATCGGCAATGTGGCATCTCTCCAACATTGATGGGGGATCATTCAATGGGAAGTGAATAAATATGTCGGCTACTAGCAGAAGTGACTGTCCCACCCTCAAAGTGAGATGGGAGTGTCAACTCACGTAAGTTTAACTAGCACATATGCCCGTGCATTGCAACGGAGAGATATTTCTTTGCGAGAAGCAATGTGGGAGGTATGATGTGTCCATAAAATGATATTCATAGCGGTGCGATAGAGAGAGGAGTTAGGTCTTCTCATGGGTCATGTTTGTCCCGCGAGATCTTGATAGTGGTGGGGTTAGTCGGTGTGGCGGCAACAATTCAATTCGTGCCTTTTTCCTTCGGGTCCACCTCTGTCTCGGAGTTGTGTCTGCCTCCTCATTTGGTAGCTATGCGGTGACCTTCAGGGCACGGTTGCTTCGACTACTCTCGCTTATGATGGTGTAACGGGATGGATTACTAATTGTAGCGCATAAATCAAATTTCATTTGCATATTTAGTGCATAACCAGACATCACACTGGTGGAAAAACAGGCTTCCGTCCAGCCCCATAAGTCGCGAAGCTGTAGGAACCGCGACTAATGGGACCTTTAGTCGCGGTTCTGGAGGTGAACCGCGACCAAAGGCCTGGGCTCAGGCGCTCGGTGGCTGAGCGACGTGAGGTCTTTAGTCGCGGTTTGCTGTGACAACCGCGACTAAAGGTTTTCGGGCACCTTTTTTAGTCACGGTTTGCTGTGCCAACCGCAACTAAAGCCCCTCCCTATATATACCCATCCGGCAGCCAACACTTAGCCATTTGGAGCCATTCTCTTCACAAGTGGGTGTAGGTTTGCTTTTGGTTCCTCTTATGCACATAAGGTGTTTGATGAAATGCCCCAAGAGCATGAAACAAACATGACATGAAGTGTTGGAGCCACACTCCTCGATCAAGGTTAGCAACTTGATGAACCTTTGATGTGTCATTGATAAAATATGCATGTGTGTAGTTCATTGTTTAATTTATATTGTTTGTAGCTAGTTAGTTTAACAAATGCATGATGGTTAATTATATATTTTATATTATAATAATGCAGATGAATCGGCAATGGATGTACGGTAACCGACTCTCCGTGAGTTCACTACGGGTTTGAAAGATTTCCTCGTAGTGGCTAATGCGAACAAGCGGGGGGGTTTTGTTATCTGTCCATGTGTTATCTGTAAGAATCAGAAGGGTTACTCTTCCTCAAGAGATGTTCACATGCATCTACTTCGTCACGGTTTCATGCCAAGCTATAATTGTTGGACCAAGCATGGAGAAAGAGGGGTTATAATGGAAGAAGATGAAGAAAGGGATGATTTCATCGATGAAAGCTATCTTGCTCATTTCGGTGATACTTTCATGGAGGATGCTGAAGGTGAAGGGGAAGGTGAAGAAGAGGCACGTGATGATCCCGTTGATGATCTTGGTCGGACCATTGCTGATGCACGGAGACGCTGCGAAACTGAAAAGGAGAGGGAGAATTTGGATCGCATGTTAGAGGGATATCGCCGGCCGTGATGTAGTCCATGACGCTCTGCAGAGTCCGGCCATACCACCATAGCCGACGGCCGGCCTCGTGGAAGTTCCCAGGAGGCAGACCGTCCTCCTCATACCTGGCGAGCGCCCTCTCACGCCGATTGATGAAGAAGGCGTCCCAAGTATGCTGGTTATCGGGATGCTGAGATTCATCCGCTGTTCGGCGTGAGGTCGAGGTAGTAGTGGTTCGTGATGGCCGCCCGGGCGCTGCAGTACCACGAGGGACGGGAGGGACTGCACGCCACGGGCGCTTAGGCTCCAGCCGGTGGGGACGCAGAGCCCGGTGGACAAGGGTAGTTCGAGGCGCAAAGCTCCTCCACCTGCTGGTAGGTTAGAGTGGGTGCGGTGGAAGCCATGAGAGAGTGATGAGAGATTGTAGAGATGTGATAATGCTGGCCAAGCCGGGCTACATATATGTAGTGAGAAATGGCGGGAAAAATGGGAGCGGGAAGACAGAGGCGGGAAGAAAGTGGCGGAAATTTGTTTGAAATTGTACATTCATATGCATGTATGTAGTACCGTAGAATATGTGAAACTCCTTCAAAATTAAAATAAAGCACAAAAGAAATAAAACAATACAAATTAAACAGAAAACAATACAAATTAAACAGAAAACAATACAAATTAAACAGAAAACAGGTTTTGGGGGGGCTAAAACCCTAAACTCAGCGGCCTTTAGTCGCGGTTGGCAGAACCAACCGCGACTAAAGGTGAACGCATAAAAACTCATAAAACCCTTTAGTCGCGGTTGGGCAGGCGACCCGCGACTAAAGGGTACCTTTAGTCGCGGGTCTCACGCCAACCGCGACTAAAGGGGGGCGGAACGCAAAAAACCGCCATAAAACCCTTTAGTCGCGGTTGGGCGACCGCGACTAAAGGGTACCTTTAGTCATGGGTCTCGCCGCCAACCGCGACTAAAGGGGGGCTATAAATACAAGGCTCGATTCTCGTCTTCTCCGATTCCGATTCTCGCTGTGCGTCTCGCGCCCTCGGCGCCGCCCGCCGTCGCCGTCGCCCTCGGCGCCGCCCGCCGTCGCCCTCGCGCCCTCGGCGCCCGCCGTCGCCCTCGCCTACAGCAGCGCGCCGCCCGTGACCTCGTCTGCCGCCTCGCCCGCCCTCAACGCCGCCGACCGCCTCCTCGCCCACAGCGCGCCTCGCTTCGCCCGCCCTCGACGCATAACTGGTAGTGCATCCGGCCAAGGCCACCTCCGGCTACTTCACATGCGCCCGCGCTCTCCAACGCCTCGACCCATTCTTGGGCTCACGCGGTGCGGACGCCCGCCGCGACGCATCACCCCTTCCTTGGCTTCTCCAGCGTGCACGCCGGCGGCAAGCGGTGGCGTGCCCGGCGGTGGAGGCCGGCAATGGATAAGTGGCGGTGATGGCGGCAATGGATAAGTGGCGATGGTGGCGAGGGTTTTCTATAAAAATAAAACATTATCTCATCAGGAACACACTTAAAGTAGGACTGTGGGTTGAATTCTCGAAACGAAGGGACTTTCATGCAAAATAGCCGATTTACGCATTTACCAGAAACACTATTTGCTTTATTAAAAATTAAAAATTAAAAATAAAAAAAATTAAAAATAAAAATAAAAATATTAATAAATTAGGGAATTAGGGATTAGGGATTAGGGAAAGATGTGTTAGCCTGTCCGTCTGCATCACCTATTTATTTATTAATTTTGTGGCTGCTTATTGGCCCTTATTAACTTTGGGCGAGATGTCGGGCCCGACTAATAAGAGGTGAAAAAGACCTTAAAGAAACAAGAAAAATCTCGAAAGTGGTATTCTGAGCTTGAGCTTACGTGAGCTCGAGTGACAAGTAAACCAAAAACAAATTGTATTTTTTTACCAAACATTGACAAATGTTTAATTGCTTGCAAAGTTTCTTCACAAAATGACATTCGTGAAGACGTGGTTGTCTGTTGTCCTCGCCTCCCTCTCCGTGTGTGTTGTCCTCGCCTCCCTCTCCGTGGCCTTGCCGTCGCCGCCCGTCTCGCGCTCTACCGCGACACCCTCTCCCACCCCTTCCTCGCCCCCTCCTTGTGCCACCGCCCTTTCGCCACCGCCACCGCCACCGCCCCCCTTCTTCACTTAATTAATTTATTTGAAATTGTACATTCATATGCATGTATGTAGTACCGTAGAATATATGAAACTCCTTCAAAATTAAAATAAGGCACAAAAGAAATAAAACAATACAAATTAAGCAGAAAACAGGTTTAGGGGGGCTAAAACCCTAAACCTGTGGCGGCCTTTAGTCATGATTGGCGGAAGAACCGCGACTAAAGGTCCTCCGCCCCGACGGCCGCCTGGCGCCCACGTGGACGGGCCGTTAGTCGCGGTTCTTAAGCAGCCGCGACTAAAGGTGGGGGCATTAGTCGCGCTTATTTGGTCGCGGTTGCCCAACCGCGACTAATGGCAGTTGCGAACCGCGACCAAAGGCCTTTTTTCCACCAGTGTCAATGTCCCTTCTTTATTAGGGTTTATTCTATCTGATTATTTTAGCGCTCAAGTGCCCACAATTTTTTTATTCGAGCTAAATCAACATATTCTGTTTTATTGGCCTAAGAAAAAAATTTCTCCCTCGGACGACCCAGTAGGGGAGTGCGGCTGAGGCCCAATACTGCATGTGCAACAGATCAATTTTTTCTTGCGCCAACTGCATGGGGGCTACTATATGATGCTAGTTGCATAAAATAGCGCATGGGACGCACATCAGTTCGTATATGGGCCAGCATATTGGTAGGCTCCAAGACGATCTGTGTTCGTAAGGCTAAAAAATCCAAAAGACGATGAGTTGAAGGATCGAAATCATTCCATCAAAGACCCGACTACGTGCTGCTAGCCATTTGAAAAAACGAGTCCTACCAACCAATGTCCCACTCAAACCTTTAAGGTGATACTCCAATTTCAGATTGCAAACAATATTTTGTTTTTGAACTCTTAAAAAATATAAATTGCTGAATATACTTGGAAACATGAATAATTTTGAAAATATCAAACATTTTTTGAAATTCCTAACATTTTCAGAAATACACAGAAAAATTTGAAATTCACAATTTTGTTTGAAAACATGAACATTTTTTGAATTTATGATTTTTATTGAAAAAGGTAACATATTTTGAACATTCAGAACAATTTGTGAAAATGTGTTTCTTTAAACTCGGACATTATTTTGAATTTATGAACATTTCTCGAAAACAATAATATTTTTTCGTATTTGGGTCTTTTTTAAATGCAATTTTATTTGAACAATTTCCAAAAATTTCGAAAACAGAAAGAAATAATGGAACATTTTTTTACAATCTGAAACAATTTTGGAATGATAAAAATATTTAATGTTCAATTTTTTTTCAAAGCGGAACATATTTTAAAATTTTGAACATTGTTTAGAATGTTGAGTGTTTCTGATATTATGATTTTTTGGAAATTTGAATTTATGAGGAAAGGGGAAAGAAAAATAAACTTGAAAGGAAAAAGATAAAAGAAACAGGAAAGAAATGGAAAAACAAAATAAAACGGTTCAGCACATGTTGGGCGCACTGTGCAAATTTATGACAATTTTGGAATGAGAACAAATCATCACATTTTAGACGGAATATATTAGAAAATTTTGCACATTTAATTTGTTTGAAACGGAATATATTTTAAAATTCTGCAGATTTAAAAAAAATCGAATTCAGAATTTTATGATATTATGAACTTTATTGAAAATTTTGAATTTATGATAAAAGGGAAAAACAAAAATAAACTTGAAAGGAAAAAATACAAAGGAAAGAGGAAGAAAAATGAGAAAGTAACGGAAAAAAACAGATACATAACACAAAAAAACAATTCAGGCCTTGTTGGGCGCCCTGTGCGAATTTGCGACTTTTTGATGCTCTGTGCGATAAATAGGGTTTTGCCACCTGCGTGGCACGAAAATAACTGGGCTGGCTTTGCTGGGTCACACTGCAGGAGGCCCATGTATGAAATTCTGGCGTTTTTTCTTTTCTAATAGAGGAAGGGATAAAAAATTAGTACCACGTCGAATAGGAAAAAAATATATTTTCAATGGCGAACGGATGAAAAAACCGGAGAAACGCACCTTGCTTTATTAGTAGGTATAAATTACTTCATTTTGTCATCATTTGAATTGCTTGTTTCTTTGTTGCTTTCTCATTATTGAACTAGTGTCCGCTATACGGTGGCGGCGGCCATTATGTACCAACAAACGGAGAAGAAGCCATTTAGTTTTGGCCATTGTTGGGTGCTATTGGATGGCAAACCAAAGTGGACACAACTTGTGGAATATCTCAAGACAGTCAAGAGGAAGAATGATGGCTCAACCTCCCACCAATCAATTGGGTTGGATGAAGAGAGGGGGAGGTTGTAGGGGAGAATGGATAAGCCACCATGCCAATGAAGAACCAACAAGTGATGGAAAACAAGTGGGAGAAAGGGAGAGCTGCCCGTGACGCCAAGAACCACAAAAATATCCATAACATGGACATGCATTTTTCCAAAAGGGGAACAAGAAGGAGGAGAGGTACAAGCTCATGTTGGAGACACAAAATAAAAGGATGGATTGGGACCGAGAGAGGGTCAACAACAAGTTGGTACCGAGAGCAAGAAGTTCACAGTTGAGAGGGAGAAGATAGAGCTGGAGAAGAAAGAGGTGTGTCTCATATGGGAAGTCAAGAATGTTTGGGCTTTTGGATCAATAGATATTGAGAAGGAGGTTACAAGTTGCTCTGAGACATGGAGGAATCGAGGATAATGTTAATGAACACAAGCCTCTTGGATGAGCAAGGAAAAATATGGCTCGTTGGGTGGAAGAAGGAGATCTACGAACGTATGGAGTACGCCGCGGCGAGATAGGTGACGGCAACATCGGAGCAGGTGGCACAGATGGAGGCAGTGTAGGCAACAGAGATGGCTGCGGTAGAGGAGGTGGCACGGATGGCGTCCGGCAAGTGACCCATCCGGCGATTGATTCATCACGCTTACACTTGAATTTTATTTTGGCATGTCAGGATTGTTGAACTCCGATTTATTTTGCTTTGCCGCGTTGTTGAACTGTTGATAAATCCGTGCTATATGATCGACGTATATAGATTACATGGATTTGAGGGTTTGCATTTGATGATTGTGGCTGTCCGGCAGCCAATACAAGGGGCCGTTCGAAACTATCCGTGGGCGCGCCTGGGCACATCCAGCGGACATTAAGGCACATGGTCTGTCTCTTGCACCTTTTTTCTCTCCACGCTTAGATTCAACTAAGTAGTGGACAAAGCGGCGTGGAAGAAAAGGAAGGAGGGAGGCAAATTTCTTGTGATTGTGAGCATATAGAAATATAGAATTTCTTGACTTGTTAAATTAAGTTCAACTTCAAAATTTTAGAAATTTTGCATAGAAAATTGCTTTTAACCTACTAGGATAAAAAATGTTTGCAATTTGAAATAGAGCTACGACAGCAGACGCACTAAGAGGTTTGGTACTGCACGTTATATAGGGGGACTAGTCCTTTGCAATATACTTGTCATACTTTGCTCTTTCTACTTAATGACATGCAGTCTATTATTGGATTCACATTCCTTCTATTCATGTGTGTTGTGTACTTGTGTGGGCTGTGGGTGTGAAGGTGCACGAGTATGCGTGTGTGTGGGTGTGCATGTGGACGTTCGTGCGTGCGTGGTGCAATTTTTCTAGTAAGATTTTTTCAATGTGTTTCATGTCTAAGACTAAGATTCCAGATGTTTGGTCTAGCTTCCCGGTTGTGTCGGGCTATGGTTAGAACTTGGAAGGCATGCAACCGATGAGAGAATATATATGGTCGAGTTAATATATGGTTTTATCACACACAAAGGTAAAAGTAGAAAATCAAAGCTGATTAGAGAAAGGCATCCCATGTGCTAACATGGTACTAGAAGCAGACACGAGCCATGTGATGCCGTGGGCCAACAACACAACTTCATGTCACAAATACCCAATGGATAAATATTGGTCTCCGCGGAGCCTCTCAGTTCCAGTTTCAGTTTTGTCTAGTAATGATGAACATAGATGGTCCATAACTTCATATATCCAGAGTGGAAAACGTCTACTATATTTACACAAAATGTGTAGGCTTGAAAGGCATCGGAAGGTGTTTTATGGCAATTTGGTAGATTTGGTTAATCAGTTTTATCTCTCCGGCCTCATCCGTGAAGGACGTGGCAATTGGTCCGGGCGAGAAGAGACCTTTGTAGTCCAGTAGCTGCTGGTGACAAGGATACTCTGTGCTGTTTAGTACATAGTCATTTTCTGACCTGGGCGTGACATGCACATATCGATATGAGCTGCAGAGGCACGAAAGAAGATGACAATATGGATAGTCTATGTGCTTCTGTTCCTCTCGCCACAAGCGTATCAGATTCCTGAGAATTCTGCTTTGCGATACAAAATGGCCCTCCAATTATTCAACCAACGTTTTTCAGCTGGCCAGATCTTGTTAAAAAAGTGATATTTTTTGACCGTCAATTAATTTTGCAGACCCCCGCCCCCTCCAATATTTTTTTTCGAACAAACAACCCACGGTCTAGAAATAGCGATTCACCGCTAAAAACGTCTTGCATTTGCTGCTTTGGGTCGTGTCCTCCCTCAATATTCTCATCGTATGTCACAGACTGGGCCACATCTTATGTGTTGATGGCCTTCCTTCCTAGGGCAGTGGAAAATATAACGAAATCACTAGTTACGGGGTACCCTTTACTAAGGTCACTTCCACCTTCTACAAGGGGCGCACTCAATGTGATTCTCGTAACATGAGTTTTTTTTTGTATATCCATTTATTAAAATATTTTTATCTCTTGAACCATACGTCCAAATCCCGAATCGTTGCCTGGATGTCAAGGTAGGACATCTGGGGCTGGATGGAATCTAAGACTACTCGCTTTGTTTTATTGGTTTCCTTTCATGCAATGAAATGAAATCGGGGGCATGCCCCTCAATTCAAAAAAAACACGAACCGCTTTCACCATTGCATTTCTTGCATCGAGATCTTCAAAACTACATGCATTGTTAATAGGTTTCAAATTATCTTTTCATGGAAAAACAGGAAGGAAAAATTGTAGCCGGAAGCATGGTTTTCCGCCCACGTTTTTCCCTTTTTGAGAAGCACATATCTATCTCTCCATGAGATGCAAATCTGTACTTCTCGTGGAAGCACAAAAAAAAAAAATCACGATTTCCCTTTCTCCGAGAAGTAAAAAGTGAATATGTGCTTCTTGTGTGAGGTTGGGGATGCCGCTTGGTGATGAAGGTATCGGGCGATCATGGTGACGCCCAATCGATCGTGCGTACAGCCGTTGCGTGAGCATGACCCACACCCTACTGGGAGCGAAGCGACACAACAGAATGCAGCCTGCTGACGCATCGCGTGTATGGCCCAGCGACATGGTACAGTCGAGCAGGATGGAGGTGTGGTTGTTACAGGATCTTGATTGGATGAAGGCAATGATGGACGGTGCAGAACGATGAGCGGATGGACGCGTCGCGCAAGGTCGCTTATTCGGACACGATGACGTATCAGTTGCATGTCCAACAACAGACATCATATATTCGATTTGTGGTAATGCACACCATTCAATTGTATGATACACCGTGGCAATGGCTTAGGAGACATCGGATCTGGCTTCTTGGCTCGAGGGTGTCCCGGGCGGCGCACGCCTCGCCCCCTGGATGGAGCTGGCAGATCGACCTGAATGTGTGGGGGGTTACGGCGGAGAGCAGGTTAGTTGACATGGGACTCCTCCTTTGCAGACTGTGGGGAAGTCACTTGAAGGAAAGAGGGCGCCATGGTGAAGGTGAGGTGGGTGTCATCTAGTTTTAAAGGAGAGAGCTCCAGCGAGAAATGCCCTGCTACGGAGAGAAACTGAGGCGGAAGGGGAGTATATAAGCTGAAGCTGACTCCTCCTTTACCAAAAATTTTAAAAGAATTTTTTTTAAAAAGGAGGATGTATCCCCGGCCTCTGCATCTAGGTGCTGAATGCAGCCATTTTATTAATTATTCACAAAGCCCTTACAAGGTAATACATCAGCAAGCCTGAAGCCACCATCTTGACAACACCTGTCGCTACTCCTATCTCCGTGATGAAGGGGTGCCGAATGTCTGATCCTAATACCAAACAGACATCGCACAAACACCTAACATGTAAAGCCCAATGCCCCATCCAAGCCATAATACTTGGACTGGGTTACACACCGGTCCGACGCACTTTTAATGGGCACCACATGCATACGCTGGAACGGCCATCACCTCCTTCATCCATCGACCCATCCTCAGATCAGATACTGACGCATCGACCTTGCCAGGCCTCTCTGCCATCGACGCCACCACGACGCCAGACAACGTCGTCCTCCTACACGAGTCCATTGTCACCATCGGACGCCGAGTCTCCACTGTGCCACGCCGCCGAGATCCGCCATCATCGATGTGTAGGATGAAGCACCGCTCCACCACCTACCGACGCACAACCACCAAGCCATCCACATGTCTGTCCAGCCGATGAATGTGTCCAAAGATGATGCCCCCACGGGGGTGACGATGAAGACGTCGCCATCATCCGATCCAGGAGGCGCCGTCGTCAATGGTAGCCTCCTTCAACAGCTAGGCCACCATCTCCTCCTCCACTTGATCCGCCGCCAGGAAGCCACCGCGAGGCAACACCCACCGACGAGATCCCTTTGAACCAACGATGATGACAGCCAAAAGTAGAGGGGATCACATCGCTGCGTGATCGGTGCCATGACCACACACGTCGTCTCGAGGCGCCCGCTCAAGATCTACCGTCAAAGCCACGCCTCCAAGCCGCGACAGAGGGACGCTCCCCGCTGCCATCATCCCCCAACACGGGCTTTGCCCAGCCGGGATCCGGCAGCAGCAGGAGGAGATGTAGAGGGGAGGGGAGGGGGACGGGAGGTTGTGGGGATCGGGAGGGATCTGGAGGGGAGGGGAGGCGGAGGGGATCGGGGAGGGATCTGGAGGGCAGGGAAGGGGAGGCGGACGGGACGATCTCCTTATGGTCAGGATTTTTTGATGTATTCGATGCTTAGACTAATAGTTCATAGTTTGGTCTCGTTCCCTAATTCTATGGGGTTATGGTTTGGAAGCATGCGACCGATGAGAGCCTATGACATGGCCAAAATATGGTTTACTATGCACAAAGGTGGAGATAACAAATAACCTGAGATTTGGGGGAACCAGGAGACCATGATCGCTTGATCACTTTGGCCGCGCTAGCAGGCCTCACATTTTTCTTTTCTTCTTCTTTGTATTTGTGTACTGTGTACACCGGTGAAGGGAGACGCTTATACGATACATCTATCCTTTTGTATGAGCGAGTGTCTTTCCTTTTTCGTGTCAAACATTCTGCCTTCCCTGCGGATCAACCTGTTGATGCCAATGCATTGCAAAAAATACTTCTCTCTCTCTCTCTCTCTCTCTCTCTCTCTCCTCTGTGTGTGTGTGTGTGTTTTGACTACAGTGGCGCTTTGCCTTTCACTAAGACATGCATCCAAATAGAAACAATAGTTGGAACGATTGGGTGTGCAACATAACACTGAAACCTTCCATGCATAGTAGACTGGTTGTAGGCTTAAATCCATTAAATGCAAAATATGCAGGGTATATAGTTGGGAGTTTGCAGCTGATGAGAGCCTATGATGCAGTAAATAAGTGGTTTTACCCCGCATAATGGTGGTGGTACCAAATCTGAGCTCACTAAAGAAGAATATTGCTTATGCCGAAATAGTATAGGTCCATGCAGGGCATGCAATGCGGTGGGACAGCGGGGCACCTTCATGTCACCAGTTCCCAACCGATAAATACCAATCTCTTATGCGTCTCTTAGTTCCAGTTTCATTCCCTCAAGGAAGAGAGACAATCCACACATCGGTAGTTTTTTTTTGAAACGGAGGCAAAAGATTTGCCTCATCCATTAATTAAGAAGGAGTTTGGACTTGCTTTTACACGGAAAAGCAGGAAAATGAAATATTACAAGGCACTACTCTCCCGTTATGATGCTACCCAAATGTTTTATGCGCCGCAAGCACCCAAAGGCCGATCTCATCCCGAATGTTGGAGAGCAAAATGGACGGGAGCGTCAACTTGTGCCGAAAAACCCTTGCATTTCTCTCACACCATATAAACCAGCAAGTGAGCAGGGTGAGAGAGGCCATCGCCTTCCGGTTCGTGGCATGTGAGGCTGACATCCTAAGCCACCAATCCTTTACCGAGCGATGCCCAGCACAAGAAGAGATGTTGAGGTAGTCAAGCTAGAGCCACCCTTTGATCATGCCCAAAGGCGGAGAGAGAACCGGCATCTGAAGAAGAGATGGTCCACCGTCTCCGCCGCCTGCTTACAAAGCTGACACAGGCCACCGTTCGACCATTCTCTTCTTTCCAAACGATCCGCGGTCCAGAACATATCGGTAGTAGAAAGAGTATTTTGTATGAGTACAGGTTGCATAGGATTGAAAGGCACCAAAAAAATATTTTACCGCGGAGCAGAAGCTTCCTCTCCCATCCCTGTACAAAAACATGGCCCAAATTACCTTATTTCCTTTCACATGGGCATCTTTTGGAATAAAAAGACAACAACCATAGAGTTAACATGTTAACAATAGGTGAAGCAACCTGCTACTGACGTCGGGAAGCCACCTCTACAGGTTATAATATGTTCAACTTGAACGGAACTTTTAATGAGAGGTTGAGGGTTGTTGGTTTGGGGAACTATTGGCCATGACACATACGATGTGGTTATTTATGTGGCGATATGATAGTATCAGGGTCGCGATCGTCCGCACTGCAAGCTGAAGATGAGGACCTATATCATGCCATCCTGTGTGATGATCATACATGCATTGGTCGAGTTACTTTTTTCCATGGACTGCACGATGTTGAAGCATGCACTGGTTTTTCCCAGTATGAACTATACGCCCTTGGGATTAAAGTTATTTAAAGTTTTTCCACTTGACTAATTCATTGTAGGCTAAATCTTGTTTTGTCCTCGTGATTGTAATAAACCTTTTCATGATCACGTGTCTTTATTGTTTAATAAATTCAGTCTATGTGGTTGACTGACATACCATGTTTTTTTCGCCTGTTTGGTGATTGGTGGTTTAGTCGTGTCTCGGTGGAAGATCACGTGATTTTATTTCATTGTGTTCTATGTCTAGAATAAGATTCTAGATGTTTGGCCTGGCGTCCCAATTGTGCCAGCTTATAGTTGGAAGGCATGCAACCAACTTAAGCATATGGTGCAATAAAGATATGGTTTTATCACACATAAAGGTGAATAAAGAATACCTACAAAAGTATGTGTTTCGAATTATTTCTTGTACATACAATATCAACATATTCATATGCCTAAGAATATGTTAGATACCCAGTATGCCATGGTGCAAATCATAGAAATTCTTCTTCTTGAAGTAAATTCCACCAAAGATGGCACAGGGTAAGACAATTCCAATGACCTGCAAATCATGTGAGTTACAAAACTGGAACTATCTTTTTGAATGGCACAAAAATGATGTAAGCAATGGAAAGTTCAAAATTAGCAGCACAAGAACACACCGGAACAGCCCAAAAGGGCACAGTATTGCCCTGTAAGCTATATCCCAAGTCAGTCATCATGTCCTTCCCAACGAAACGGTGAAAAGGCTCAATTATATTCAACAATGCATCTATGACAGCAAGGAGGACAAGTATTATCCAGTCATACATGTGGAGTCTTGCAATTTTGGCTCCATGGGACTTTATAGTGTAACAGCTTAACTGGATATCCGCCATTAAGTCCTATAAATAACAAAGGAAGCAAGGCAAAGAATTGTTGAGTAAAGTTGCAATAGCTACAAGATAAACTGGATGTAATACAGCTATGGTTAATGAAATTAAAGGCAAAAAAAAGCCAAAAAAGGACTAATAACAAAAACAGGAGCACAATACTTGCAGTTGTAGCATTTCTGATGAATTATTCTGCTTGACAGGCTTCTGTAAATAATTCTATGTTCCTGTATTTGCTCAGTTTATTCGTACACACGATGCTCCTAGAATTCCAAATAACTTGCAACCTTGATTGGAAAATGATCATATGTACAGGCTATAGTTTCCAATTACCTCAAGATGAGTGGATCTAGCGAAGCTTCCTACTACGGCCATCTTGAAGCTCAGCAATAGCATGACGGGCTCTTTTGAAATAACGGCCGATGACTTCACCGGTCCACCAAAATGGCCTCCGATTACCCTATTCCTAACTTTGTGTCCAACGGTGCGCAAACACGTATGTAGTTACTTGCTGCTCCATAGACAAACAAGCAACTTGCGGTCCCTAAAGAGTTGTCAGAATCGGAAGGAAGGAAGGTCCCTAATGTATGATAAAGTGTTATGTAGTTGGGCTGGAGGCCGAGGAGGTTTGTTCTTTATCCTCTTGTTTTGTTTTGTGCTTTCAAAAAACCTGAGCATGCTCGAGCCAGAGTATGCTGTAAGACTATTTGGTTTCATTGGTTAATGGAGCGCGCGCGCGGGGGGGGGGGGGGGGTGGGGGGGCTGAAATCCCTTTATGATCTAAAAAAAGGTGCTCTTCCAAGCCGAAGCACTAGTGCTAAGAGGAAGATTGGGATTCAGGGGCCGGGCCAAATAACCTGAGATTTGGGGGAGGAGATTCAAAGCGCTGCCGTGAAGCTCATGGGCGCGTCAGCCTCGTGTTGTCTTGTCTCGGAAGCTCCTGCTCCTGCTCGTGCTCCTGCAGCGGGAAACCACACCTAAAGAAATGCCAAACGCCAAGGAAGGACCCGCCCCGCTACTGCCACATCGCCACCGAGCGCTGCCGGCAAGCCCGGGCTTTCTCTGCCACGCGCCCTGTGTGCAGACCGGAGGGAGGGAGGGAGGGAGAAGAGAGAGCGAGGGAGGGAATCACTCAAGTAGTCCGGCCGGCGGATGTGCGCCGCCGCGCGGGTCGAAGACAGAGAGACGAGAATCGATGGGGTTCGTTCGGGGTGGGGAAAGTATCTGGGCCGTCTACCAAATCATCCCCTCTATTTCTTTATTTAAATTTCTGTTTTTTGATAGTAGCTAACCGCTCATTCCGAGGGTTTTAAATTTCCCGAGTTGGTACTAGACTTTATCAACACTCCACGGATACAAACTTTATAAAAGCAACTTAATCTACCTACTTTATACGTATCTACTACCCGTATGAAAACGATACACATCCAAATCATCTCAGACAGAAAACGAACTTGAGCTAAAACCATGGGCCATCACTTACATCATCCTGGATTTATCCGTATAATTGGAAGAAAATTATTCATTCGCTGCATGATTTAGGGTGGGTATGGAGTAGCAGTTGACGTACTTCTAAGATTTGCTTTTCTACTTTTTTATTTATTTTTTCGTTAACTCATTTTCTTCTTTTCAAACTTTATTATTCTTACCCCGCAAAAAAAACTTTATTATTCTTTTTTAAAACTGTTTAAAAAAATATTTTGTTTGGAATACAAAGAAGTTTTTATTTTCAAATGTTATTTACAATTTTCAAAATAATATCTGGAATTTCATAAAACGATCCAGTTTTTTAAATTTTTGTTCAAAATTTAAGGAATGTTTGCGTTTTAAAAAAGGTACATTTTTTTAAAATTATGTGGTTTGCAATTTTTGGTCAAAATTTGCATCAATTGTTGAGAATTGTTAACAATTTCGGAAAAATAGTTCAAGTTTGTAAAATTTTCATACTCACAGATGCACCTGTGTGGCCTAGTCTGACACACTCCTCTTAAGTGGTGATATTTTTGGACTATGGATAAATGACCCCTTCTTTTGCAAGTAGGTGGACATGCCCATGGTAGGAATCCATGCCTGGTTTGAACAAATTCTGACACCACTTATACGCTATGCGACATGTCCGGCCATTTATCGACCTTTTTCCACCGGGAAAACTTTAGAAAATCTGAAACTTATCGAAAACTCAAATAATTTTGGCATGGTTCCTTGAATTGGTAATACAAGGTCATGAAAAAGTGAGGCCATTTCAAGGTTGTCAAAAACAACATGCTCTCATACTGAGCCTTCTGTCTAACTACCAACACCCTTGGTTCCACATGGCTATTTTGGACGTCCTTGAAATGACCCCAACTTCTGCCAGCAGGCGGGCATACCCATGGTAGGAGTCCATGTTAGGTATAAATGATTTCCGACACCGTATACATGTTGCGACATGTCTGGCCATTTATCATCCTTTTTTGACCAAGAAAACTCCAAAAAATGTAACATTGCTTGCAAACCAAAACCACTTGTCGCGGTGTCCTAAATTGGTCATGCAATGCCATGGAATAAACATTGGATCCCTTTTAAGGATGTGAGAAACAACATGCTCTCAGACATAGCCTTCTGGCTAGCTACCCGAACACCCTCGGTTCCACATGGTCTATTTTTGGACATCCTTAAAATGAGCACAACTTCCGCAAGCAGGCGGGCATACCCATGGTAGGCATCCATGACAAGTTTAAACGATTTCCGACATCGTATGCTTGTTGCGACATGTCTGGCTATTTATCAGTCTTTTTTGATCGAGAAAACTCCAGAAAACGTAAAATTGCTCGAAAACCAAAACAACTCGTCATGGTGTCTTAAATTGGTCATGCAAGCACACATTCACTTTGTAGGATCTTGCATTGAGATGTGTACCTGAAATGTTTCATTTTGGTTGAGCATTAGATTTTCAAGCAGTTGATAGTTGTGCTACTCTTTGTGCAAGCTGCACTATTTAGGCACCATGGTTGAATCCTTGATTACTTGGGAGTGCGAGGGAATGTTTCCTCCTCCCCTAATTTGCGTGTTGAAGATATAACAACATGACATCTGGGTAACTGGGTGGATATTCGTTTCTTATTCAAAAAAAGTATAAAGTGTGCGATACAATTCGTTTTACCTCATGGCCCCCGCCATGCTATGAAACTAATATTATAGGGTCATACATCATCTTTCAAGAAGACGAACAGTAAAATTTCTTCGGACAGACTACAAAGTACAAGCTTATATAGCATTCCAATCTAGTTCTTGACGAAGGTGCTTAGCACATTGAAGTTGTTGGGGAAGATCCCACGGGTACACCCCTGATGGTGATTGGCACTTTGGCGCAGGTAGCCATGAGAAGGCCCTTGCCATCCGGTGGACATCGTAGGCGCCGGTCTCTGTCACGTTCAGCTTCTCCGGTGGCGTGATGATGATGTACTCCTAGCCTTCTTCCACAGTTGCTCCCATCTATGGGCACAAGACAGATGACATGTGAGACTAAGCACCAACCGAGGGGGAAACGGGAGGCTACAATACAAGAATAGGTGACATGTGTATACCTTTGCTAGTTCGGTCCGGATCACCTATGACATAGTCAATATATGGGTTTACTACACATAAAGGTGAACAAAGCAAATGAAAACCGGCTAGAGAAGAGAACCCCATGTGCTACACCTTCATGTCTCCCCAACCGATAAATATCGATCTCTCCAGAGCCTCTAAGTTCTAGTTCCATCCCTCTAGCAAGGGTCGACGGACAGAGATCCGTCCATATATCTAGAGAGTGAAAAGTGTGTCAAATTTATACAAATTGAATTACGTAGGTTTGGAAGGCATTGGGAACAATTTTTCGGCAGCTCGACGGAGCTAGCTAATCTGATGTGTCGGTACAACCATAAACAATTGTGTAGGTCTCTTCCCGACCAGGGCGGATGGTGTTCGGCCTGGACGGAAAGAGACTTTGAAACCAGCAGCCTCGGGAGACGAGTACATTCCACGCATGGTTCTACTCTCGGACTTTGGGGCCAGCAGCCTCGGGAGACGAGTCACATCCGGACATGAGTTTGAACCTCCGGTTGGTAGAGTATTTGTTTTGGCTGCACTTGGTGCGTATCAGAATTTTTCTGCTGCTGCAGATTCCAACAACTTGTAACGTACATACTCCAACTGAGATGTAACCCGATGTAGGCTCTCTCCTCTGATCATACTATCAGAGGGCACTTGTACATACTCCAACTGAGATGTAACCTGATATACATACTCCAACCGCGACCATTTCTAATGGTAGCACCGCGAGAGGGAGGGCACTTGTCTTACACTGAACTTCTTGCCGACCAGGGTGGCTGTGTGGACCGCGGGCCACTGCGCTACGGCCCAAAGGGGCGACACTGTAGCAGCCCGCGAGTCGGTGCACCCGTTGGGATGCCCCGACCGTGTGCCGTTGTGCTATGGTCCAAAGGGGTGACGCAGCAGTGGCACGTGGATCAGTGCAACTGCAGGGAGAACCACGGGACAACGGTGCTGCGGCTAGATGGGGCGACACGGCGGCAACCTGTTGTTTGATCGATGGAGAGGCGCCTGTACTCAGGGACAATCTTCATGGGACCCGCGAAGGCGCGCACAAGCTACTGGCCAGGTCGGTTCTGCAGCACGGATAGGGCGGAGCGCGGGCGGGCGATGATCAATCTGATAGTTCGTGAGGTCGGGGATGCCGCTTGGTGATGAAGGTACCGGGCGATCATGGTGACGCCTAATTTTAACGTGCGTATAGCCGATGTGTGCACGCGTGACCCACACTCTAGTGGGCGCTGAGCGACATAACAGAACGCAGCTTGCCGACGCATCGCGTGCATGGCCCAGCGACTTGATACAGCCGAGCAGGATGGAGGTGTGGTTGGTGCAGGATCCTGATTGGATGGAGGCGGCGATGGACGGTGCAGAACGCTGAGCGGATGGACGCGTCACACAAGGTCGCTTATTCGCGAAGAGGCCGGGTTGTCGTGCCAGTGTCAAGTAAAGGTGCACAGGGGTTGATAGGTGGAGGTAGACGACTTAAACCGATCTTAGATCTAAAAAAACGCCGATGAAGACGACCAGCATGAGAGAGAAAATACGGATCAAAAGATCAGGAAAAAGACTCTCCAGGGCTGTCAATCAACACGACCGATGGACGAATCTTATGTATGGGTGGTGCGGCCCCCGATGATGATCATGGAGACCGACTGCCCCGGAGGCGGTGCGGTCTTGAAAGTGACAACGGCTAGGGATTGGATCGGTGTTAAGTTGATACCATGAAGAGAGATTAGAGAGGGAATCGGTGGAATCGATGATCACTCATGATTGTTGTATTGCTTGAGCCTCATGGACATATATATATATATATATATATAGGAGTACATAATCAACTTGGAGTACAAGATAAGTAGAATAAATCCTACATTATATTATTTCCTAACTAATCATGAGACTCAACAATGTCGAAGCAAATAATGCTTTCTACCAGCATGGATTATATGCCTTTGAGATTAAAGTTCAAGCATCTGAAGTTTTTCTTCTTGGCTAATTCATTGAAACTCAAATCGTGTTCTGTCCTTGTGATTGTACCTTCTCATACTCTCAGGTTTTTGTGTGCTGGTGTTGCCTGAAATAAAATAGCGCGCTACAATAAATTAGCGTCAATCTCAAAAATAGCGGGGAGTATTAGTGAAGCGTTGTATGTTGATTTATTTAGCGAGCGTGCTATTTACTCTTTATTTAAGACAAATAGCTAATGCGATTGCACCTTATCAAACCCGTGCTATGTGGTTGACTAGCATACAACCCCAGACGCAACACCAACCCTTGTCCTGCCCCGGATACGACTTTTTTGCATCAAAGTGCAGCGGCGCAAGCCAAAACCATTGGTGCGTCGAGAGTGGCTGGTCCGTCATTTCTTGATCGACCTCCATGGACGCGCCTTCATTGTCCTCGGCATCCATAGTCTCCGGAGTTAATGGCAGAAAACCATCACACTGAGGCCTACCTTTGCAAATAACACCGGTTTACGACCTTTTGCCAGAAAGCACTTATTCTTGGCCTAATCTTTTGCAAAAAAAAAAAATACTGATCGGTCTCTTTGAGCATTCTAACATTTGATTATAAGAGGTGGGTCCTGCAAAAGCTAATGTGGCATAACTGTTGGTCCCAGAAGGCATTAGACAAAGCGTGGTATGAAATTACCTAATTGTCCCTGGTATTTTTGCATAGGCACCCTTCAATTAGAATAGGAAAAGGTAATCAGGCTCTTGCCGTCCGCCCCACTCCACCCATAGCAGGCCATCCCCGAGCTCGGGCTCTCTCAGTATCGAGGTTGTCTCCCACCTCCGTGTTCGCACACAAACACGTCATCGTGTACCATCGACGCCGAGGTTGATGCATCGCAGTTCACGTTGAAAGAGACCCCTCCGGAAGCGCGGTACACAAGCCATCCAGCGGGTGCTTTTGAGTAACTGAAATGCCACACCACAAGAGGGACACCGTCAGGGCGCGCGACGGCTATGGGCTACCCTAGGTCGATCTGATCGCCTCTAGGGCCTTGTGGATCACTGCCCTCCAAGACGAAGAACGAACAAAGAGCGAGAAGCAAGATACAAGGGAGAGGGATAACGATAGATGAACACGAAAAGTATGATAGATTGATTTGTTCGATTGTGCGTTGTTCAATCGGCCATCACCTCTTATGTATATATGAGGCGTCTGGACTTCCCGTACAAGAAAATGAGGCCGTCTTGGAGGCATAATTGGTCGAACAATACTCTGAATACAAAATCTTAATACTTTGATCATAGTTTCAGCCGTTTACATGAGATCGAATGGTTATGTCCAAACAACAAAGCTTCTTATTTTGACGATATGGAACTTTCTCATGTGTAGCATTTTTCCATTTGAGGCCATCTTAATTAAGTTTTGACCATGCCAAAATCTGGTGTCAACACATGCCCTCCTGTTCGGCAAAGCTTCTGTGCCGAAAAAATAATTTGCACGGAGCTTGTTCTAAGGACGATGCTAACACTCCATCAGCCATTTTGTACGTTCTTAGGGTGATAAGTATATATCGACCATTACTTGTTTAAACCCTTGATGCAAATGGTGAAACCTTCCACACTTCATTAACAATGATTTGGCCTCTCATAGACTTGACAGATTTGTAGGACAAATCATATTAAATAAAAGCATAAGCCGACTCACAAATTTTCCTATGAATTGGTCTATGCAACATATTGTGAGTGGCATCCGTCAGAATGTCTCATCTCCGTGCAAGTATAATATATGTATAAATATAAATTTCAATAGACATGCACTTTGTTCTGATTTTCAATAAGACTAAGAACGATGCAAGAATATTACATCATCCATACTTAGATAGATTCTTAGCACGATAGATAAATACCGGCCATAACCATAAGGTCCATGTAAACTCCATCTACCCAAAATCATGTATAGCCGAAATAAACAAATGAAATAACAAATCAAGTATTTCGGCTCTTTGGATCAACAACAAACTTGTAGCTAATCAAATGTATGGTGATTTGGTAATATCATTTCAGATATAAGAAATTATATTGCATCCATGGATCAAAATGAGCCCATGGAGGGTAACCGATGAATTCCATGGCAAATACATCAATGTCATGTTTGACGAATATGGCTAATGTGCTAACCGAAGATTTTAATGGCCAAACATTCGGCTTGGTTGTTCATAGCATTCATTCATCTCCTTCTTCACCTTTGCCGCACTTAATTATCACAATGGAAGCTTGCACATCATTCTTATTTTCAGTGCTTCCTTCAGGAATCCATGCCATGGTCGTCTTTTCAAGTTCTTGCACTCTTAGCTTTTGTAATTTCTTCTTTTGCCAATACGATAAGTCGAGTGGGCACCTCGTTTGTGATTTTTTTTCAAGCAATGGTAACTCTTTTTTGGGCTTGTGCACTCTCAACCTCTTCTCTTCAGATTTAGCACTTTGGATATTAACAATTGATTGCTGCACTTCTTTGCATTTTTAGCCAATTTTAACTCTTTAATTGGCTCTTTATCTTTTAAGGCCAAATCTGAATTGGCACTCTTACGACCATCTTGTCTAATTCGATATACTTGTTTGACCACCTCTTTCTTCTTTCTTATGCTCCAGATCGATTCTTTTTTTATTGAAACAGTCTTGAACATATGATCGCTCATTGAATGTTGGTTTTCTTGGAGCTGCATAATAATGGTGAGATGGTTTATAATAAGATGCAAAATGTGTCATTATATCATACATGTCCCATAATGGATATGGATCTACATGAGAATAGGGAGGCATCCACAGCATTGGTGGCCCAAAATATTTTGCATTAAAATTGTCACTTTGTCAATACCGATCCTCATATTTGTGCCTTGGGGGCGATCTTGGTTTCTATGCATGATTTGGCTGATAAGCATTGTTCTCTTCACTCTTATTTAATATTTTTGCAATAACTGCCCTGAAAGTGACTTTCGACTTTTTACCTTTGTGTTTACCTCGGCCTTTGCTTTCTTTGGTTCTACTAGCATCGATCCTTGGTTTTGTTGTTGCGCCCTAAACCTTGGCGTCTCCATTGTAAATTCGATAGAACATATGCCTTCAAGAATATTTTCATTGTGCTCTTGAACAAATTCTTAACTTGAGAAGTTGATCCCATCACCATCAGTTTTACCTTCTCATCTTTAAAGGATTCATCTTCAACTAGCCGATTAAAACCCTTTTTGCCATCAGGACTAATCGGAATAGGTTGGTCATCCCTTGGTGTTCCAAAAAATTTCAATTGTACTTTTTCATTGGCCGATTTAATTATTTGGCGAAACATGTTGCAATCCTCAACTATGCTTGACTGAATTATGCAACTTAAAATACATTCATCCTTGGATAGATGGCTTTACATGGTGATCAAGAATTCTAATATAATCAATTTTCAGTAGAAATCAAATATTTGATCACACAAGCTTGAATTGAAGGTAAACTTCTTGTTTTCTAGCCGATCTTGCTGTGAGAACAGATTTGGTATTAAGCACATGAATGGTTCAGATTTGACATCTCCCCATTCAGCTATGAACTTTCTTTTGTATTATTTTTCCAATGTCAATGGGTATGATAATATACTAGCATCGGTTTTCTCAAAAGACTTTAACCTTGGACTTAAGTTTCTAAAAAAGAAAAAATAGTCAGAACATACATGCCTCAACCGAGACCAAGTGTAAACCAAGTATGAAACAAGCAAAGCTACCTACTGAGAAAAGATTTTTGCTGCAATAAATTTTCAACATCGGCCTCTCTAAATGGTGTAATATTTTGACCAATATGCTTTGTAACAATCTGATTGCTAACAAAATAATTACCCTTCTTCATTGTCTCTCAATATTGCTTATGAAGAACTTTCTAATAGATGCATTAACAATAAAATTGTGACAAAATCTAAAAATAGGTAAATTACTTGCTAGACATACCTCTCAAATACGTTGGGAGAGCATGATGGTTGCATGACTTGAATAATATATTTATACGCTTTTGGAGGAGTCCCCGACGCATTGTCCTCATACTTTTCTTGATTCCGTGCATCATTACTTTGATGATCTTTGTTAATCGAACATTGTTTAGCTATATGTACTTGCTTTTGACGCTCGTCATTTCAATGGTACGGTACTCATAGGGCAGGAAATAGGTTCCATTAATTTCAGAAAAATCAAGCACAACTGTTTTACTATGCTTGCCAAGCCCTTTCTCAATAATGCTTGCCTCTTTGGACTTGATGGACTCAGAATATATACTACTTGATTCGGTCTTTCCAACTGAAGCACTTTCACTTTCCAAATCATTTTCTTTGCATTATCCTACCAATTGGCAATGCTTCTTTTCTTTGGGCCAATTCTTTTTCTGTTTATTCCTGACAGCGAGCGACAAAATAGCTTTTTCTTTGGGCCACTCCGAATATGATTTCCTCCCAATGCTATTTTACTCTTTCAGCAATGACATATGGATGTTGCTGAAACTTTGCAATTGTGTAGGAGGTGTATAATATGATGTACTACTAGGTGAAGGCATATGCACTGTTGTAGAACCATATTTTTCTATAAATTCTATCAGTTGGCAAAGATTAATCTTTTGTAAAAATCTAGCTTTCTTGCATTATAATCAGGAACTAACCCCTTATCTTGCTCTTCAAGGCAAAGAGCACTAATCTTATTATTTCAGGCTATATCCCTTTTAATGTAGCCCCTTCCAATCTGCAAGGGATTGCGCCACAATACTTTTAGATTCTTTCAACAATGAGGTGTTGCTGAAATTATGAAATTGCATAGAGGATGCGTTATATGCTAGAATATTAGATGATGGCACGTGCACTCCTACAAAATTTTCACTTATTCGGCTATGACCATGAAGGTGTGGAGCCGAATTATGAGCATCTACAGTTGTATACGGTGCCAGAAAAATTACTAACATGAGGTGTAGCATATGATGGTTGAGAGTAACTGGACCAATAGCTAGTAGTGGCATGGCCAATTCTTCTATCCCTCGGCATGGTTGGATTCACATATTGTAAATTAATGCCGATGAATAAAAGGGCGAAACTCTTTCTTGTATGCTATTGGAAATTTTAACATGAGGTGTTTCAAATTGACTAACCAAACCCATCATGTTGTTCATCGGCATATGGATTTGTGGGGTTGCTGATGCACGAGAGTTAGGGTAGATATGTTGTATGTTGATAAAATCATAAGAATTTGAAGTATGAAGATTATTTTGCATCGGCTCCTGCACGTAATTAGATGCATGATTGATAAAACTAGGGTTAGCCGAACATTATACTCATTAAGCGATCTAGCAAGAACATATGCAATATTTTCATCTACAAAGGGGAATTGGGTATATTACCTTTGTAGACTACATCAACTTGATGACGATCTCTACGTAGCAAGAACAGGCTGGATACTGTTCGAAGCTTCGTCCCCAGCGGAGTCGCCAAAAAGTGTGTTCGCACATGAACACGTCACCATGTACCGTCGACACCGAGGGTGATGCAACTCAGTTCACGTTGAAGGAGATCCATTCGGAAGCACGGTAGGCAGATGCTTTTGAGGACCCGAAACCCCACACGTCCGGGAGGGACCCCGTAAGAGAGCGCAGTGGCTATGGGATGCCCTAAGTCGACCTGATCGCCCCTACGGCTTCGTGGATCGCTGCCTTCAAAGACGAAGAACGAACGAAGAACGAGAAGCAAGATATAAGGGAGAGGGATAAAGATAGATGAACACCAAAAGTATAATGGATTGATTTGTTTGATTATGTGTTGTTGAATCGGCCATCTACCTCTTACATACATACATACATATATATATACGTGGATTGACTATTCGCCACCCTGGGTGAGGAATAGTTATTCTTCACCCCCCTCTATTTTACCACCAATGCATTGTAATTTTATGTTTCGTCAGTTTTATCTTGTTTCTGACGTAAAGAGGGACCGTAAGAAAATATATAATCGCTATAAAAAATATTTTATGTTATGTAAATTACAAACGTAAAAACATAGTGTAAAATATACATAAACTCCAAATTTTCTTTATGACCTATATTTTTATTTTCTTATACCAAATTTTACGTAATGAATCAATAGAAATGTAACTATTTGAAGTCCGAATGTAATTTAATTATGAAGTGAGCGTAAGATTACCTCGGGTGAAGAATAACTTATTCTGCACCCTGGATGATGAATAGCATCACTATATATATATATATATATATATATATATATATATATATATATATATGTGTGTGTGTGTGTGTGTGTGTGTGTGTGTGTGTGTGTGTGTGTGTGTGTGGGCTGGACTTAATGTACACGAAAATGACTCACATCCCGTCCAAAACATCAATAGTCAACCTAATTCGGATTAGGAGGGCCGGACCTTCCGGTCTAGCCCAAAACTTGTGGGGTAGACTTTTGCGGAACAAAGTTTGGACTCTAACTCTTGCATACACCCTTCGATTGAGATGATCTTTATATCAAAATTGATCATTTTGACGAGACAAAGTCAATCCATGTAGAACATTTTTTCACATGAGGCCGTCTTGAATACATAATTGGCTGAACAATACCCTGAATTCAAAATCTTAATACTTTGAGCATAGGTTCAGCCCTTTCGATCAGATCTAATGGTGATGAACCAAATAGAAAATCTTCTTATTTCGACGATCGGAACATTCTCATGTGGAGCATTTTTCCATTTGAGGCCAGCTTAATTAAGTGTTGACCATGCCAAAATCTGGTGTCAACACTCCAAGACTAAGAGGTGGCGTCCAGGCCCTTCTTGGCGCTGGGAGCCGCTGTCGGGAGGCTGGCTATGATGGAGTCAGTTAAGGTCCTGCTGTTGGGCATCAGCAGGCCGGCTGGCTGCGAGCAGCTGCACTTTTCCCTTCGACAGTACTGATAGCGAACCACGGAGTTGGAGAAGGAAACACGGCAGCTGGTGTCTTGGATGGTGGTAGTGGCCTGCTGCAGCTGGTGGTCTTGGCTGGTGGAGGCCCACGGCGGCTGGTGGTCTTGGCCGATGGTAGCAAGAACCCTAGCTGCTGCATGCACAATCTGTGTGCCTGTGTGTGGTTTCGTGCGCGTTTCCCGAAGAAACATGGAGCGGATTGTTTTTTTTATTAAAAAATGTTGTGTAAAATTCTAGGTACTAGTTTGTACTCCCTCCGTTCCAAAATGTAGTGCTTCCTCTATTCCTGTGCTTCAACTTTGACCATAAATTTAAACAACGAGACCGACTGTAGCGGAAGCACCCGCCACAGTCAGTCTTGTTTGTTCAATTATGGTCAAAGTTAGACTCTCGAAGCAGCAGGCGCACTATATTTTGTAATGGAGGGAGTAATATTAGACCAAATGTCATCTTATGCCACATCAACAAAAGCAAAACCCACCTGTTATAATCAAGATTAAAATGCCCAGCGAGACCGATCAGTACTTTTTACAAAAGATTTGGACGAGAATCAGTTGTTTTAGACAAAAATTCCTAAACAGGTGTATTCTGCATACCTAAGTGTCAATGCGGTGGTTTTCTGCAATTAACTCGCACAACCGTGGATGCAGCTCACTTGCGAGAAGGAATATGGCGTGTGAGGGAGTCCCGGATTAGGAGGTGTCCAGATAGCCGAACTACCACCGTTGGCCGGACTCTTGGACTATGAAGATACAAGATTGAAGACTTCGTCCCGTGTCCGGATGGGACTTTTCTTGGCGTGGAAGGCAAGCTTGGCGATACGGATATGTAGATCTCCTACCATTGTAACCAACTCTGTGTAACCCTAACCTATCCGGTGTCTATATAAACCTGTGAGTTTTAGTCCGTAGTGCGAACAACAATCATTCCATAGGCTAGCTTCTAGGGTTTAGCCTCCTTGATCTCGTGGTAGATCTACTCTTGTACTACCCATATCATCAATATTAATCAAGCAGGAGTAGGGTATTACCTGCATCGAGAGGGCCCGAACCTGGGTAAAAACATCGTGTCCCTTGTCTCCTGTTACCATCCGCCTAGACACACAGTTCGGGACCCCTACCGAGATCCGCCGGTTTTGACACCGACATTGGTGCTTTCATTGAGAGTTCCTCTGTGCTGTCGCTGTCAGGTAGGATGCCTCATCCGTCTTTAAAGACGATACTATCGCCAAAGGAGCCTTGGCCGCTGGTCAGACTCTTCGGCTAGGTGGTTTTCTTATGACCGCCAGTTCGGCCATCAGCGACGATGACCTCTCGAGTCATCGAAACCAATCTCCATGTTAATTGAACTTGCCGAACAGTTAGATCCGATCGAGCTCTCCTCCGTAAGCGGGCTCTTGGATCGCATCGCCATCACAGGAGTCGCCACAGACTACGACCGGATCGGGCCTAAAACCGATCTGAGAGAGATCAACTCTCCCCAGGCTACCCATCATGTTGTTGTGATAGAGGAGCAATGCGGCGATTCTTCTTCTATCTTAAGGACTAGCTACGTCCGGATTCTCGATCCCTCCATGCCGGATTCCCGCAGAGGGACGGATGTCGATCAAGCCCTGAACTTAAAGTCAGGCGGCGGGTTGGACTCATTGGATAACACTCAAAAATCCAAACTTTCGAGTTTGGAAACTTCCCGGCCCCTGAGTCCTAAATTGGACGGGGTTCCGGATCTAGTTCCACCCGCCCACCCAAACATTAGCGATCTCTCTTGAATTCGGCAAGAGCCCGCTGAAACAGTACATCATTACTGGGCCAGATTCCTCCTGGTTATGAACATGATAAAGGAATGTCGAGAGGATGAAGCAATACCAATTTTCTGCAATAATTGCACGGACAAGTGAATCCTAAACGCCATAAGTCGTCGCGAAATTACACGCTTTGCTGACTTGGTGACCATAGTACAAAAGTATTGTGCGATGGAGAGCGCCTGGAAAACTGAAAGTAAAATTTGGGATAATCCGGCCCCGAATACATCCCTAGTCCGAAATAAAAGGGTGCATCTTTATCAAGCACCTGGGTTAAATACCAAAAAACCAAAACCCCCTAAAGGGTACGGAACCGTACTGGAGGGTTGGCTAAACGGACCCTGCAAAATTCATAGCACAGAGGGCGCCACTCCAACTCATAGCCTTCGAGCATGTTGGATACTACGGCAGGTGGCCAAAAGTGGCGAAGAGCTTCTAGCTTCGGAATCCCAGCCCAGCAACACCAGTACAGTGTTAACAGTCTTCGAGACTTTCGCATCAAATAATATGCGTAAACAAACACTCCGTAGCCTTGCCGAAGTCTACCAAGTAGCAACAATAAATCCATGGAGTGACACGGCTATTACCTTTAATGCCAGTGACGAACCTAAATTCCGAACAGCCCGAGCACCAGCCGCATTGGTCCTCAGTCCGATAGTGGACGGCTTTCGCCTTACTAAGGTACTCATGGATGGCGGTAGCGGACTAAACCTCATCTATGAGGAAACCCTCCGAAAAATGGAAATAGACTGGAACCGCATTGAGCGAAGCAGCACAACCTTTAGAGGAATAATCCCCAGCCGAGAAGCATGCTGCACAGGAAAAATCACACTGGACGTAGTGTTATTTCGCTCACGGACAATTACAGGTCCGAGGAGGTCATATTTCAAGTGGCCCCGTTCAACAGCGGATATCATGCTTTATTAGGACGAGAGGCATTCACAATCTTTCAAGCTATACACCATTATGGGTACATGAAGCTTAAAATGCCCGGACCTAACGGAATCATCACTCTCGCTAGTGATCCGAACATAGCACTCCGTGCCGAAAACAAGACAGCCGCACTAGCCCTCGAGGCACTATCTGAAGCCCTAGCGGCCGAGGAACTCACCGCGATGCGCTCCACGGTGAACAGGGACGATGTGATACTTGATAAAAGATCCAAGTCCACCTCTTTTAAACCAGCGGATGAAATAGTCAAATTCCAAGTCCACCCAACGGACCCTGCAAAGACGGCCTCCATTGCACAATTAAACCCTGATGTAGACGCCGCACTACGAGAATTTCTACGAGAAAACTGGGACATCTTTGCCTGGGACCTTTTAGACATGCCAGGAATCCCACATCGGCTGGCCGACCACAGCCTAAATATCCTAAAAGGATTCAAGCCTGTCAAACAGGCTCTTCGGCGCTTTTCCGAACCCAAGAGACAGGCCATGGGAGAGGAGCTAGCCAAACTTTTGGAAGTCGGATTCATCAGAGATATAAAAACATCCGGACTGGCTAGCAAACCTGGTGATGGTAGCAAAGAAGGATAAATCTTGGCGCCTATCTGTTGATTTTAAAGATCTTAATAAGGCTTGCCCAAAGGATCCCTTCCCCCTCCCTCGAATTGATCAAATTATTGACGCTACAGCAGGACACGACTCATTGTGCTTCCTCGACGCGTACTCCGGCTACCACCAAATCAAGATGGCGGAGCCAGACCAAGCTGCAACAGCATTCATCACTCCATACGGCCCGTTCTGCTTCAACACAATGCCCTTTGGTCTCAAAAACGCCGGCGCAACATATCAGCGCATGATTCAGACATGTCGGCAAACCAGATCGGCAAAACAGTGGAAGCATATGTAGATGACGTGGTCGTCAAAACCAAGCACGTCGAAACTCTAGTAGACGACTTGAGGCTCACATTCGACAATCTTGAAAATATGACATCAAGCTCAATCCGGAAAAATGCGTCTTGGCGTTCGGCGGAAAGCTTTTGGGCTTCATTGTGTCCGTAGAGGAATTGAAGCAAACCCAGCCAAGATCCGAGCTCTGTCACAATTGGATATTCCAAAAGACCTCAAACAAATACAAAAATTGACTTGATGCGTAGCGGCTCTAAGCCGCTTTATTTCCCGTTTGGGAGAAAAGGCGTTACCCCTTTACCGCCTCCTCCGCCGCACCGAACACTTCGAGTGGACGGATGCCGCCACGGCCGGACTCGAAGAGATAAAATCCATATTGGCAACAAGCGCGGTCCTGGCCGCGCCCAATGTGGGTGAACCAATGCTACTATATATCGCCGCAACATATCAAGTTGTCAGCGCGGTGCTCGTTGTCGAACGAGAAACGGACGGACACCGGTTCCCTCTTCAAAAACCGGTTTACTATGTGTCCACTGTCCTAACTCCATGCAAGTCCCGGTACCCACACTATCAAAAGATAGCAAACGCGGTGTTCATGGCATCCCGGAAGCTGCGACACTACTTTCAAGAGTGTTCGATAACGGTAGCCTCCATAGAGCTCCTTCCATTCGACATAACTTATAAGCCACGACGAGCTATTAAGTCGCAGGTTTTGGCCGACTTCGTGGCCGGATGGACTAAAGCCGAACTCCCTAAAGAGTACGGCGCATACTCCAATTGGATCATGCACTTTGATGGCTCCAAAATGTTGGCCGGCCTGGGGGCTGGCGTCGTCCTGACGTCCCCAACCGGGGACACAGTCCAATACGTCCTTCAGATAATGTATACGGACTCCAACAACGCAGCCGAATACGAGGCCCTTCTGCACGGCCTCCGGATGGCAGTCTCCATGGGCATTAAACGCCTAGAGGTGCGCGGGGATTCAAACCTCGTGATATCTCAAATAAACGGATACTTTGATGCCAAAGATCCAAAAATGGCAGCATACCGCAATGCGGTCCTAAAAATGTCAGCACGGTTCGAAGGGCTCGAATTTCATCATATAGCCCGGGATAACAACCAGGCGGCGGACATATTGGCACGCATCGGTGCAAAACGCGATGCCGTCCCGCCCAACATCTTCCTGGAACGGCTGTTCAAGCCATCCGTACTATGGGAAGGGGAGTCCGGAAATAACAATCCGGACCCAACCGCACTGCCTGACACCGAACACTCTGACACAACCGGAGGCTCCGCCCCCGAGATAACACCCTCCATACGAAATAATGGCGGTTATCGCCTGGGATCTAAAACCATTCCTAGCCTACCTAACTAGGCAGGAACTCCCCGAAGACCAAAATGAGGCTCGCTGCATAGTACGGCGATCTAAAGCCTACAAAGTCCATGAGGGAGAGCTTTATAAGAAAAGCACTACAGGAGTCCTTCAAAGGTGTATCTCCGAAGAGGAAGTGCGAAACCTCCTGGCTAAAATTCATGCCGGACTGGGTGGGCACCACGCCGCAGCCCGGCCCTTGTAGGCAAGGCCTTCCAGACAGGATTTTCTTGGCCGACGGCCCGGCAGATGCGCAGGATTTAGTCCAACGATGCGTCGGTTGCCAGCTTTTGCTAACCAAAGCCACATGCCACCCACCGCCTCAAAACTATACCCATCACCTGGCCGTCATGGTGCAGGGGCTTGACATGGTTGGACCCCTTAAGGGAGGAACCCACAAGCAAAAATACCTATTGGTCATGGTGGATAAATTCACCAAATGGATAGAGGCCAAGCCTGATAAAACGGCCGAATCCGGACCGGTGATAGACCTCATATCAGGGGTAGTGCACCGTTACGGTGTCCCCCACAGTATCATCAATGATAACGGCACCAACTTCACGGCTGATGAGGTCAAATTATGGTGCAAACACATGGGCATCAAGCTCGATTACGCCTCAGTCTATCACCCTCAAACCAACGGCCAAGTCGAACGAGCAAATGGTCTAATCATGAGTGGCATTAAACCCGGACTAGTGTGGTCCTCAAGGAATCTAACACGCACTGGGTTGAGGAGCTCGACTCCTTACTCTGGGGGCTGCGGACCACGCCGAACCGTACTACCGGATGCACACCATTCTTTATGGTGTACGGCGCAGAGGCAGTCTTGCCCTGCGACATAATACATGACTCACCTCGCGTGCGCATGTATGAAGAAAGAGAAGCTGAGCTTGATCGGCAGGACAGTTTGGACGCATTGGAGGAGCAGCACGACGTGGCAAAAGCTCGTTCCGCATTCTATCAACAGCAGGCTCGAAGATATCAAAGCAGGGAAGTACGGGCCAAAGCTTATAACGTCGGCGAACTAGTTCTACGCCTGCCGGACAAGAAAAAGGACAAACTCAAGCCCAAATGGGAAGGTCCCTTGTCGGTGTCAAAACCGGTGGATCTCGGGTAGGGGGTCCCGAACTGTGCGTCTAGGCGGATGGTAACAGGAGACAAGGGACACCATGTTTTTACCCTAGAAGCTAGCCTATGGTATGATTGTTGTTCGTCCTACGCACTAAAACCCTCCGGTTTATATAGACACCGGATAGGTTAGGGTTACACAGTCGGTTACAATGGTAGGAGATCTACATATCCGTATCGCCAAGCTTGCCTTCCACGCCAAGGAAAGTCCCTTCCGGACACGGGACGAAGTCTTCAATCTTGTATCTTCATAGTCTTGGAGTCCGGCCATGATGATAGTCCGGCTATCCGAACACCCCCTAGTCCGGGAATCCCTCAGTAGCCCCCAAACCAGGCTTCAATGACGATGAGTCCGACGCGTTGATTGTCTTCGGCATTGCGAGGCGGGTTCTTCTCCAAATTCCATATACTTGTCGAATAGTGTCCGGCTTCTGATAAATGCTGCGCTCCTCGGCTTCTACGCCCAATAATGGCCATCTTCCACGTGTTTGAATGAATGCGAAAAGCCATGGTATTTTTACAATTACCCCCCTAGCCGCGCAAATGAGCCGCCTATGAAAGGGGCAATGATTTAGATCTGAGTCACACCATCCCCCCTTTGCGAGCTTTCATCGGAGCGCCTGCGATCAAAGCCCATTCCATCATGGACAGTCGACGCGGCTCCTCCTCTCGCGCTCCCAGCCCCCAGCCAGGAAATTGGGAGAGATGCTCAGTCCAGCATAGCGAGCTAGTTATACTCCAAGCCAAGGGATTTCTCCCCCCGGCCTTCATGGTCCCGGTTCGAGCCGGACTTGCCACCTACAAGGGCGGAAAGCAAGCGGAGAGCGTCCCCGATCCCTCTAAAGGAGAGCGAGACAACTTCATGGAGACACGATGATGGAGATCATGATGATGGAGATCATGATGATGGAGATCATGATGATGGAGATCATGGTGTCATGCCGGTGACGATGATGATCGTGGAGCCCCGAAGATGGAGATCAAAAGGAGCAATATGATATTGGCCATATCATGTCACTATTTGATTGCATGTGATGTTTGTCATGTTTATACATCTTATTTGCTTAGAACGACGGTAGTAAATAAGATGATCCCTCATTAAAATTTCAAGAAAGTGTTCCCCCTAACTATGCACCGTTGCGAAAGTTCGTCGTTTCGAAGCACCACGTGATGATCGGGTGTGATAGATTCTTACGTTCAAAACGTCGCGGAACATATGAGATGTTTCGAGGGCTGAAACTGGGATTTCAGGCTCGTGCCCACGTCAAGAGGTATAAGACCTCCGACGATTTTCTTAGCCTGCAAACTAAGGGAGAAAAGCTCAATCATTGAGCATGTGCTCAGATTGTCTGAGTGCAATAATCACTTGAATCGAGTGGGAGTTGATCTTCCAGAGATAGTGATGTTTCTCCAAAGTCATTGCCACCAAGCTGCTAGAGCTTCGTGATGAACTATAACAAATTAGGGATAGATATGATGATCCTTGAGATATTCGCGATGTTTGACACCGCGAAAGTAGGAATCAAGAAGGAGCATCAATTGTTGATGGTTGGTGAAACCACTAGTTTCAAGAAGGGCAAGGGAAAGAAAGGATACTTCATGAAACAGCAAATCAGCTGCTGCTCTAATGAAGAAACCCAAGGTTGAACCCAAACCCGAGACTAACTGCTTCTGTAATAAGGGGAACAACCACTGGAGCAGAATTACCCTAGATACTTGGTAGATGAGAAGGCTGGCAAGGTCGATAGAAGTATATTGGATATACATTAAGTTATTGTGTACTTTACTAGTACTCCTAGTAGCACCAGGGTATTAGATACCGGTTCGGTTGCTAAGTGTTAGTAACTTGAAATAAAAGGCTACGGAATAAACGGAGACTAGCTAAAGGTGAGCTGACGATATGTGTTGGAAGTGTTTCCAAGTTTGATGTGATCAAACATCGCACACTCCCTCTACCATCAAGATTAGTATTAAACCAGAATAATTGTCATTTGGTGTTTGCGTTGAGCATAGACATGATTGGATTATGTCTATCGTAATCTGATTATTCATTTAAGGAGAATAATGGTTACTCTATACCTTCAATGGTCTTGCACCTAAAGGAATGGTTTATTGAATCTCGATCACAGTAATACACATTTTCATGCCAAAAGATATAAGATAGTAATGATGGTACCACTTACTTGTGGCACTGCCATGTAAGTCATATTGGTATAAATCGCATGAAGAAGCTCCATGTTGATGGATCTTTGGACTCACCTGCTTTTTGAAAAGTTTGAGACATGCAAACCATGTCTATTGGTGTATACGCATGAAGAAACTCCATGCAGATGGATCGTTTGGACTCACTTGATTTTGAATCACTTGAGATATGCAAACCATACCACATGGGCAAAATGACTGAAAAGCCTCGGTTTCAGTAAGATGGAACAAGATAGCAACTTGTTGGAAGTAACACATTTTGATGTGTGCAGTCCAATGAGTGCTGAGGCATGCAGTGAGTATCGTTATGTTCTTACTTCACGGATGATTTGAGTAGATACTGAGTGTATTTACTTGACTTGGGAGGCACTCCTCCCCCCTTGGCCGCCGCCCCCAACCCTAGATGAGATCTAGGGGGGCCGGCCCCCTCTCCCCCCCACCTATAAATAGTGGAGGGGTGGGAGGGCAGCCGCACCCCAAGTTCTGGCGCAGCCCTCCCCCTCTCCCAAGTACTCCTCCTCTTCCGCGGTGCTTGGCCAAGCCCTGCAGGATTGCCACGCTCCTCCATCAGCACCACGCCGTTGTGCTGCTGCTGGATGGAGTCTTCCTCAACCTCTCCCTCTCTCCTTGCTGGATCAAGGCATGGGAGACGTCACCGGGCTGTACGTGTGTTGAACGCGGAGGTGCCGTCTGTTCGGCACTAGGATCTCCGGTGATTTGGATCACGACGAGTACGACTCCTTCAACCCCGTTCACTTGAACGCTTCCGCTTAGCGATCTACAAGGGTATGTAGATGCACTCTCCTTCCCCTCGTTGGTAGTTTCTCCATAGATGGATCTTGGTGACTCGTAGGAAAATTTTGAATTTCTGCTACGTTCCCCAACAGTGGCATCATGAGCTAGGTCTATGTGTAGTTTCTATGCACGAGTAGAACACAAAGTAGTTGTGGGCGTTGATTTTGTTCAATATGCTTACCGTTACTAGTCCAATCTTGATTCGGCGGCATTGTGGGATGAAGCGGCCCGGACCGACCTTACACGTACACTTACGTGAGACAGGTTCCACCGACTGACATGCACTTGTTGCATAAGGTGGCTAGCGGGTGCCAGTCTCTCCCACTTTAGTCGGATCGGATTCGATGAAAAGGGTCCTTATGAAAGGTATATAGAAATTGACATATCACGTTGTGGTTTTGCGTAGGTAAGAAACGTTCTTGCTAGAAACCCATAGCAGCCACGTAAAACATCCAAACAACAATTAGAGGACATCTAACTTGTTTTTGCAGGGTATGCTATGTGATGTGATATGGCCAAAAAGAATGTGATGAATGATATGTGATGTATGAGATTGATCATGTTCTTGTAATAGGAATCACGACTTGCATGTCGATGAGTATGACAACCGGCAGGAGCCATAGGAGTTGTCTTTAAATATTGTATGACATGCGTGTCATTGAACAATGCCATGTAATTACTTTACTTTATTGCTAACCGGTAGCCATAGTAGTAGAAGTAATAAGTTGGCGAGACAACTTCATGGAGACACGATGATGGAGATCATGATGATGGAGATCATGGTGTCATGCCGGTGACGATGATGATCGTGGAGCCTCGAAGATGGAGATCAAAAGGAGCAATATGATATTGGCCATATCATGTCACTATTTGATTGCATGTGATGTTTGTCATGTTTATACATCTTATTTGCTTAGAACGACGGTAGTAAATAAGATGATCCCTCATTAAAATTTCAAGAAAGTGTTCCCCTAACTATGCACTGCTATTTAAAGTTCGCTGCTTCAAGCACCACGTGATGATCGGGTGTGATAGATTCTTACGTTCACATACAGCGGGTGTAAGCCAGAT
Organism: Aegilops bicornis; assembly: GCA_021605145.1. NCBI lineage: Eukaryota > Viridiplantae > Streptophyta > Magnoliopsida > Poales > Poaceae > Aegilops > Aegilops bicornis. The sequence continues at coordinate 58,950,224 of CM038675.1, read as the reverse complement.
TTACACACGCGAAACACTTAGGTTAACTTGACGAGCCTAGCATGTACAGACATGGCCTCGGAACACAAGAGACCGAAAAGTCGAGCATGAGGCGTATGGAGGATACGATCAACATGAAGATGTTTACCGATGATGACTAGTCCGTCTCACGTGATGATCGGACACGGCCTAGTTGACTCGGATCATGTAATCACTTAGATGACTAGAGGGATGTCTATCTGAGTGCGAGTTCATGAGATGAACTTAATTATCCTGAACATAGTCAAAAGATCTTTGCAAATTATGTCGTAAGCTCGCGCTTTAGTTCCACTGTTTAGATATGTTCCTAGAGAAAATATAGTTGAAAGTTGACAGTAGCGATTATGCGGACAGAAGAAAGCTTATGTCCTTAATGCACCGCTCAGTGTGCTGAACCCCAAACGTCGTCTGTGGATGTTGCGAACATCGGACATACACGTTTTGATAACTACGTGATAGTTCAGTTAAACGGTTTAGAGTTGAGGCACCAAAGACGTTTTTCAAAACGTCGCGGAACATATGAGATGTTTCGAGGGCTGAAACTGGGATTTCAGGCTCGTGCCCACGTCAAGAGGTATAAGACCTCCGACGATTTTCTTAGCCTGCAAACTAAGGGAGAAAAGCTCAATCATTGAGCATGTGCTCAGATTGTCTGAGTGCAATAATCACTTGAATCGAGTGGGAGTTGATCTTCCAGAGATAGTGATGTTTCTCCAAAGTCATTGCCACCAAGCTGCTAGAGCTTCGTGATGAACTATAACAAATCAGGGATAGATATGATGATCCTTGAGATATTCGCGATGTTTGACACTGCGAAAGTAGGAATCAAGAAGGAGCATCAATTGTTGATGGTTGGTGAAACCACTAGTTTCAAGAAGGGCAAGGGCAAGATCGTCCGACGCCACCGAGGTACTCCCTCCTTCCGTGCCTACTCCTCCCACCGCACCCTCCTCCCTCCTCCTCCCACCGTGCCCTCCTCCCTCCGCCTGCGGCCGCCCCCTCCCTCCTCCTCCGTCCACCCGCTCCCCTCCTCTCTCCTCCCTCCCTCCCTTGTCTCTGTTCTTGCAAATCGTAGGTGTTTTGAATAAAATAGAAGTAAGAAAATTTAGGGCAGTATGATTAATAGTAGTTGTAGTTGAACTATTTTAGTTGTAGTTGAACTAGTTTAGTAAGTAAATTAATAAACTAGTTGAACTAGTTGAACTAGTTGAATTAATAGAACTAATGTATTTTTACTAAGATAATTAATATAACTAGTTGAACTACTTTATTTTTAGAAAGAACTAGTTTTTTAGTAAGATAATTAATATAACTAGTTGAACCACATATTCTATTTATAGTAAGTTTATATTTAGTAAGAACTAGTTGAATTAATAAAACTAGTTGAACATGTCATATTTGTTGTTAGTTTTTAGTTTAAGCAATTATTCAGGATGTATTAGTGATAACTTATACGGTTTTTGCTTTTGCAGAAATCAAGGAGCCCCTCCATCATCCCCGCCGTCGTCCCCGTCACCGACCCCCTCCGACATCGAGGTGAGACCAGCCAAATATCCATGTATATCTTTTGTTGCTCAAATAGGATAGTGGTTGCCAAGTGGTCGTTCATGTTCAGTTTATACCTCCGAGTGGCCTATGTTTTGCCGGAGTGTTGATTAATTTCCGTTCCGGCAAATTTCAGGCGCTCGATATGTCCTTTTTTAGCAGAGGTCATGCCGGATTTTTCAGGCCTATGTTTTTAGTACATATATTTAATTGTACAAGTTTAATCTTTGAATTATGAACGTAGGAAATGTCGTACTCGGACAACGACAGTCTCCCGGGGGAGTGCAGCTGGTGCCACGACGATCGAGGTATGTGCGACAGGTTCGTTGAGCTGGACGAAGATCGGCGCTTCAGCATTAAGCTCGAGGAGACCTTCGATGTTGAAACGGTAGGCAACAACGACAAGAGTTTTTTTTCGTAATTAAGCATGACTTCAACTATTTCAACGTCTAATTTTCATCTTTTACAATTCGACTAGCTTATCCCATGCCATGCAAGCCGCTATGTCTTGGAGAGGATGGGTTTTGAAGACCATGAAAATTTTGAAACAAAGAAAATACACCTAAGGACCCATCATGATATGGATTTTGAAGTAAATCTGTACAATGCTCAGAGCGTAACCCATTTTGGTTGCCAAAATTGGGAAGCACTTTGCAAAATGTATTGTTTTTATGAGGGTATGATTGTCACCATGGATCTTGGTGATCCTGACATCGAGCAAGACAATATGGACATTTGGGTCCTTGTTGATACGCTTCCGATTCTACCGCAATGTGAGTTTCTCAAACATAGTTATTAACTAATTTATATTGTTTATTTCAAAATAGTTGACAGCTTATTTCCATTGACAACTTATTTTGAATCTTCAAAGAATATGCAGAAGATGGTAGACAAAACCCACTACAGTGGTGGCTACGAATTAACTTATAAGGAGAAAAATCATCTAATCGCATTTTGTACTTTCTTTGAGAATTACAATACCTATTATCGAACTCCTCCAAATTATGGTGAATACGTGCCACTAGTGCACGTGTTGAACCACGATAACTTCTATGGAGATACCTGGTAAGATTTTTTACTATTACGACATCCGGCATCTTTTGCATACTTCCAAAACTAGTACATCATTACTAACTACGAAGTTATTACTATGTTTTTCAACAGAAAATCCCGATGGATTGTGTGCCTCATCTGATGTATTACAATGGTCGCCTTGAAGTTCTGAACATACAGCCAGGTCATCCTACTGATCTCACCTGTGCATATCGGATTTCTAAAACCGGTGAACACATGCTAATCAAAGAATGGAAAAAATGTTTGGACATTCGCAAGGAGGTTCCTGGAAGTAACATTGCTTAAAGGCAAGAATTGGAGACAGCATAATCTCCATTCTCCATAATGGAGAGTCAGGGGCTATCTTGTTTTTGCTATTTTACCTTAGAGAATATAGTAGGTCCTAAGAGAATGTAGTAGGTCCTATGAGGTACAATATGTTTATTATGTGAAACAATGTGTTAGAGTTGATGATGAGGAGTACTTGTGATTACGACTAGTGACCAATTTGCTATGTGATGTCTCATTGATGAAAACTATGATCTTGAGGAGGTGTTATATGACAATGATGTATTATGATGATAAGTTGTTAATGATATGATAATGATGATACAATGTGCTTGGGTGAAAGAATCATGGATTAGTTTCAAGTGGATGTCCATCCACTTGAAACTAGTCCACGATTGTTTCACCTACTCATTATGATGTAAAACAGTCTCTAAATTCCTGTTGTATGAAAACTTGTGTAAAGGTGTATGAAATACAACATGAAATAAAAAAGAAATAAAATACAAAATAATAGTAGTAGCGGGCAAGGAGGAGCGCTACTACTAATTACCAGCAGCGCCCGCTCAGGAGAAGCGCTACTACTAGATCATTTTAGCGATGGCTGGTCCCGGCGCCGCCATCGCTAAGCTTTAGCTGTAGCACCTTATCAGTAGCGCTCCTGGCCGCGCTACTGATAGTCCTAAAACCCGCGATGCTGCTAGGCATTTCCCTAGCAGTAGTTGGTGGCATGAACCGGGACCAACCGGGACCAATGGTGGTGGGCCAGAAGCGAGGCCGATTGTTCCCGGTTCGTCCCACCAACCGGGACCAAAAGGTCCAGACGAACCGGGACCAGTGGCCCACGTGGCCCGGTCGGCCCCCGGGGCTCATGAACCAGGTCCAATGCCCCCATGGGTCCGGGTTCTGGACTGAACCGGGACTAATGGGCTAACCCGGCCTGGACCATTGCCCCCTTTTCTACTAGTGGTCATACGTCTTCACGGCCCGACTGATCAAGCACCGAAACTACGACACCTCCGAGTTCTAGCACACATTCAGCTCGATGACGTCCCTCGAACTCCGATCCAGCGGAGTGTCGAGGGAGAGTTCCACAAGACGATGGCATGGTGACGATCTTGATGTTCTACCGTTGCAGGCTTCGCCTAAGCACCGCTACAATATTATCGAGGAGGACTTTGGTGGAGGGGGGCACCGCACATGGATAAGAGATCAAGAGATCAATTGTTGTGTCTATGGGGTGCCCCCTCCCCCGTATATAAAGGAGTGGAGGAGGGGGCCGGCCAAGGGGGGTGGCGCGCCCTAGTTGGGGAGTTCCACTCCCACCGGGAGTAGGACTCCCCCTTTCCTATTAGGAGAGGGAGAGGGAAGGAAGAGGAAGGAGGGAGGAAGGAAAGGGGGGGGGCCCTCCCAATTCGGATTGGGCTTGGGGGGGGGGGGGGGGGAGGGGCGCCCCCACCCTTGCTCCATTCCCCTCCTTTCCACCAAGGCCCAATAAGGCACATATATCTCCCGGGGGGTTCCGATAACCTCCCGGAGCTCCGGTATTGTCCCAATCTCACCCGAAACCTTTCCAGTGTCCAAATATAGTCGTCCAATATATCGATATTTATGTATCGACCATTTCGAGACTCCTCGTCCAAACCGCATAACAACATACATTGTTCCCTTTGTCATCGGTATGTTACTTGCCCGAGATTCGATCGTTGGTATCCCAATACTTAGTTAAATCCCGTTACCGACAAGTCTCTTTACTCGTTATGTAATGCATCATCCCGCAACTAACTCATTAGTCACATTGCTTGCTAGGCTTATAGTGATGTGCATTACCGAGAGGGCCCAGAGATACCTGCCCGACAATCGGAGTGACAAAACCTAATCTCGAAATACGCCAACTCAACATGTACCTTTGGAGACACCTGTAGAGCACCTTTATAATCACCCAGTTACGTTGTGACGTTTGGTAGCACACAAAGTGTTCCTCCAGTAAAAGGGAGTTGCATAATCTCATAGTTATAGGAACATATATAAGTCATGAAGAAAGCAATAGCAACATACTAAATGATCAAGTGCTAAGCTAACGGAATGGGTCAAGTCAATCACATCATTATCCTAATGATGTGATCCCGTTAATCAAATGACAACTCATGTCTATGGCTAGGAAACTTAACAATCTTTGATTCAACGAGCTAGTCAAGTAGAGGCATACTAGTGACACTGCTTTGTCTATGTATTCACACATGTATCAAGTTTCGGTTAATACAATTCTAGCATGAATAATAAACATTTATCATGAAATTAGGAAATAAATAATAACTTTATTATTGCCTCTAGGGCATATTTCCTTCACGCTTAAACGTTCGTTGATGATATAGTATTATATGAGTTGTGTATGTTGGTAACCGAATGTTGTTCGGAGTCCCGGATGAGATCACGGACATGACGAGGAGCTCCAGAATAGTCCGGAGGTAATGATTCATATATTGGATGATATGGTCAGGCCAAGGGGCAATCCCATGAGGCTTTAGGTCGGTGCAAAAGGAGTTTTGCGGAGGCCAGGGGGCCAAACGCCAGAGACCCTGGCGTCTGGCCCTAGGCTAGACGCCGAGGCCCATGGTGTATGGGCCAGACGCCAAGGATTGTGGCGTTTGGTCATGGAGTCCGAGTGGGACTCTTGCCTTTTGGGCAAAACTGACTTTGAGGAGGCTTTTGCTTCAAGTTTCGACCCCACGGCTCAACATATAAATAGAGGGCAGGGCTAGCACCAAAGACACATCAAGAAACACCAAGCCGTGTGCCGGCAACCCCGTCCCCTCTAGTTTATCCTCCGTCATAGTTTTCGTAGTGCTTAGGCGCAGCCCTGCGGAGATTGTTCTTCACCAACACTGTCACCACGCCGTCGTGCTACCGGAACTCATCTACTACTTCGCCCTTCTTGCTGGATCGAGAAGGCGAGGACGTCATCGAGCTGAACGTGTGCACAACTCGGAGGTGCCGCGCGTTCGGTACTTGGATCGGTCGGATCGTGAAGATGTACGACTACATCAACCGCGTTGATAAACGCTTCCGCTTAGTGATCTTCAAGGGTATGAATATACACTCTCCCTCTCGTTGCTATGCATCACCATGATCTTGCGTGTGCGTAGGATTTTTTTGAAATTACTACGTTCCCCAACACTTTGATCATGTGCTCCGGCGTGCAACATGGAGAATGTCATCTGGAGGGACCGAAGAAGGAGGCAGCACGTGAGGGAAAGCGGCGCCGCAGAGAGTTCCGATTTTGAACCTCAAGGAGAAGGTATCCCCTATGCCGCACCTCCCAACTCCCCTCCATCCAGCCGCCGGCAAGGGTCGCCCCATCGGCCTTGGACGCTACCGAGGAAGATCCAAAGGCCGGCTGGGGGGGGGGGGGGTTCTGGATTGTTTTTCGCCAGGTAGCCGATGGCAGGAAATGTGTGTGACTCGCTGCAGCTCCAACGGGCGCGGACAAGTACTAGTAGCAGAGGCGGCCGATTTGCCCACCACCTGTTCGACGAAATGATATAGGATGACTCGGTACTTTTTTGCTCCTTTCCGAACATTACCTTGCATATGCCATTATCACTTAGTTGCATAAATCGTTAGTTTATTTGAAATCTTAATAATTTAAGGAGAATATCATTCGAACATGATGAACGATAATAAAGAACCTACCCAAATGGACTATGACATGGGAGAGCCAAATTGCCCTACGTTTGAAGTTGGTGGAACATCAAACCCCAACCCCAACAAGAAAAGAAAGGCAAAGATGTCGGGTCCAAGGCAAGAGGTCCGACATTCACAACTTTTGAGGATATCTTGTTGGTTAAAGCTTGGTTGACCACAAGCATGGACCCTATATGTGGCACAAAGCAAAAGGGTAAGGGTTATTGGGATAAGATCCACAAACACAATCATGAACACAAGCAATATGCGAAGCCGCATCCTATCATGACCATCGGCAATGTGGCATCTCTCCAACATTGATGGGGGATCATTCAATGGAAAGTGAATAAATATGTCGGCTACTAGCAGAAGTGACTGTCCACCCTCAAAGTGAGATGGGAGTGTCAACTCACGTAAGTTTAACTAGCACATATGCCCGTGCATTGCAACGGGAGAGATATTTCTTTGCGAGAAGCAATGTGGGAGGTATGATGTGTCCATAAAAATGATATTCATAGCGGTGCGATAGAGAGAGGAGTTGTGGTCTTCTCGCGGGTCATGTTTGTCCCGCGAGATCTTGATAGTGGTGGGGTTAGTCGGTGTGGCGGCAACAATTCAATTCGTGCCTTTTTCCTTCGGGTCCACCTCTGTCTCGGAGTTGTGTCTGCCTCCTCATTTGGTAGCTATGCGGTGACCTTCAGGGCACGGTTGCTTCGACTACTCTCGCTTACGATGGTGTAACGGGATGGATTACTAATTGTAGCGCATAAATCAAATTTCATTTGCATATTTAGTGCATAACCAGACATCAATGTCCCTTCTTTATTAGGGTTTATTCTATCTGATTATTTTAGCGCTCAAGTGCCCACAATTTTTTTATTCGAGCTAAATCAACATATTCTGTTTTATTGGCCCAAGAAAAAGTTTCTCCCTCGGACGACCCAGTAGGGGAGTGCGGCTGAGGCCCAATACTGCATGTGCAACAGATCAATTTTTTCTTGCGCCAACTGCATGGGGGCTACTATATGATACTAGTTGCATAAAATAGCGCATGGGACGCACATCAGTTCGTATATGGGCCAGCATATTGGTAGGCTCCAAGACGATCTGTGTTCGTAAGGCGCAAAAAATCCAAAAGACGATGAGTTGAAGGATCGAAATCATTCCATCAAAGACCCGACTACGTGCTGCTAGCCATTTGAAAAAACGAGTCCTACCAACCAATGTCCCACTCAAACCTTTAAGGTGATACTCCAATTTCAGATTGCAAACAATATTTTGTTTTTGAACTCTTAAAAAATATAAATTGCTGAATATACTTGGAAACATGAATAATTTTGAAAATATCAAACATTTTTTTGAAATTCCTAACATTTTCAGAAATACACAGCAAAATTTGAAATTCACAATTTTGTTTGAAAACATGAACATTTTTTGAATTTATGATTTTTATTGAAAAAGGTAACATATTTTGAACATTCAGAACAATTTGTGAAAATGTGTTTCTTTAAACTCGGACATTATTTTGAATTTATGAACATTTCTCGAAAACAAGAATATTTTTTCGTATTTGGGTCTTTTTTAAATGCAATTTTATTTGAACAATTTCCAAAAATTTCGAAAACAGAAAGAAATAATGGAACATTTTTTTACAATCTGAAACAATTTTGGAATGATAAAAATATTTAATGTTCAGTTTTTTTTCAAAGCGGAACATATTTTAAAATTTTGAACATTGTTTAGAATGTTGAGTGTTTCTGATATTATGATTTTTTTGGAAATTTGAATTTATGAGGAAAGGGGGAAAGAAAAATAAACTTGAAAGGAAAAAGATAAAAGAAACAGGAAAGAAATGGAAAAACAAAAATAAAACGGTTCAGCACATGTTGGGCGCACTGTGCAAATTTGCGACAATTTTGGAATGAGAACAAATCATCACATTTTAGACGGAATATATTAGAAAATTTTGCACATTTAATTTGTTTGAAACGGAATATATTTTAAAATTCTGCAGATTTAAAAAAAATCAAATTCAGAATTTTATGATATTATGAACTTTATTGAAAATTTTGAATTTATGATAAAAGGGAAAAACAAAAATAAACTTGAAAGGAAAAAATACAAAGGAAAGAGGAAGAAAAATGAGAAAGTAACGAAAAAAAAACAGATACATAACACAAAAAACAATTCAGGCCTTGTTGGGCGCCTGTGCGAATTGCGACTTTTTGATGCTCTGTGCGATAAATAGGGTTTTGCCACCTGCATGGCACGAAAATAACTGGGCTGGCTTTGCTGGGTCACACTGCAGGAGGCCCATGTATGAAATTCTGGCGTTTTTTCTTTTCTAATAGAGGAAGGGATAAAAATTAGTACCACGTCGAATAGGAAAAAATATATTTTCAATGGCGAACGGATGAAAAACCGGAGAAACGCACCTTGCTTTATTAGTAGGTATAAATTACTTCATTTTGTCATCATTTGAATTGCTTGTTTCTTTGTTGCTTTCTCATTATTGAACTAGTGTCCGCTATCTATGGCGTGGCGGCCATTATGTACCAACAAGCGGAGAAGAAGCCATTTAGTTTTGGCCATTGTTGGGTGCTATTGGATGGCAAACCAAAGTGGACACAACTTGTGGAATATCTCAAGACAGTCAAGAGGAAGAATGATGGCTCAACCTCCCACCAATCAATTGGGTTGGATGAAGAGAGGGGGAAGTTGTAGGGGAGAATGGATAAGCCACCATGCCAATGAAGAACCAACAAGTGATGGAAAACAAGTGGGAGAAAGGGAGAGCTGCCCGTGACGCCGCAACCACAAAAATATCCATAACATGGACATGCATTTTTCCAAAAGGGGGAACAAGAAGGAGGAGAGGTACAAGCTCATGTTGGAGACACAAAATAAAAGGATGGATTGGGACCGAGAGAGGGTCAACAACAAGTTGGTACCGAGAGCAAGAAGTTCACAGTTGAGAGGGAGAAGATAGAGCTGGAGAAGAAAGAGGTGTGTCTCATATGGGAAGTCAAGAATGTTTGGGCTTTTGGATCAATAGATATTGAGAAGGAGGTTACAAGTTGCTCTGAGACATGGAGGAATCGAGGATAATGTTAATGAACACAAGCCTCTTGGATGAGCAAGGAAAAATATGGCTCGTTGGGTGGAAGAAGGAGATCTACGAACGTATGGAGTACGCCGCGGCGAGATAGGTGACGGCAACATCGGAGCAGGTGGCACGGATGGAGGCAGTGTAGGCAACAGAGATGGCTGCGGTAGAGGAGGTGGCACGGATGGCGTCCGGCAAGTGACCCATCCGGCGATTGATTCATCACGCTTACACTTGAATTTTATTTTGGCATGTCAGGATTGTTGAACTCCGATTTATTTTGCTTTGCCGCGTTTTTGAACTGTTGATAAATCCGTGCTATATGATCGACGTATATAGATTACATGGATTTGAGGGTTTGCATTTGATGATTGTGGCTGTCCGGCAGCCAATACAAGGGGCCGTTCGAACCTATCCGTGGGCGCGCCTGGGCACATCCGCGGACATTAAGGCACATGGTCTGTCTCTTGCACCTTTTTTCTCTCCACGCTTAGATTCAACTAAGTAGTGGACAAAGCGGCGTGGAAGAAAAGGAAGGAGGGAGGCAAATTTCTTGTGACTGTGAGCATATAGAAATATAGAATTTCTTGACTTGTTAAATTAAGTTCAACTTCAAAATTTTAGAAATTTTGCATAGAAAATTGCTTTTTAACCTACTAGGATAAAAAAATGTTTGCAATTTGTAATAGAGCTAGGAAAGCAGTCGCACTAAGAGGTTTGGTACTGCACGTTATATAGGGGGACTAGTCCTTTGCAATATACTTGTCATACTTTGCTCTTTCTACTTAATGACATGCAGTCTATTATTGGATTCACATTCCTTCTATTCATGTGTGTTGTGTACTTGTGTGGGCTGTGGGTGTGAAGGTGCACGAGTATGCGTGTGTGTGGGTGTGCATGTGGACGTTCGTGCGTGCGTGGTGCAATTTTTCTAGTAAGATTTTTTCAATGTGTTTCATGTCTAAGACTAAGATTCCAGATGTTTGGTCTAGCTTCCCGGTTGTGTCGGGCTATGGTTAGAACTTGGAAGGCATGCAACCGATGAGAGAATATATATGGTCGAGTTAATATATGGTTTTATCACACACAAAGGTAAAAGTAGAAAATCAAAGCTGATTAGAGAAAGGCATCCCATGTGCTAACATGGTACTAGAAGCAGACACGAGCCATGTGATGCCGTGGGCCAACAACACAACTTCATGTCACAAATACCCAATGGATAAATATTGGTCTCCGCGGAGCCTCTCAGTTCCAGTTTCAGTTTTGTCTAGTAATGATGAACATAGATGGTCCATAACTTCATATATCCAGAGTGGAAAACGTCTACTATATTTACACAAAATGTGTAGGCTTGAAAGGCATCGGAAGGTGTTTTATGGCAATTTGGTAGATTTGGTTAATCAGTTTTATCTCTCCGGCCTCATCCGTGAAGGACGTGGCAATTGGTCCGGGCGAGAAGAGACCTTTGTAGTCCAGTAGCTGCTGGTGACAAGGATACTCTGTGCTGTTTAGTACATAGTCATTTTCTGACCTGGGCGTGACATGCACATATCGATATGAGCTGCAGAGGCACGAAAGAAGATGACAATATGGATAGTCTATGTGCTTCTGTTCCTCTCGCCACAAGCGTATCAGATTCCTGAGAATTCTGCTTTGCGATACAAAATGGCCCTCCAATTATTCAACCAACGTTTTCAGCTGGCCAGATCTTGTTAAAAAGTGATATTTTTTGACCGTCAATTAATTTTGCCCCCCCCCCCCCCCCCCCCCCCGCCCCCTCCAATATTTTTTTTCGAACAAACAACCCACGGTCTAGAAATAGCGATTCACCGCTAAAAACGTCTTGCATTTGCTGCTTTGGGTCGTGTCCTCCCTCAATATTCTCATCGTATGTCACAGACTGGGCCACATCTTATGTGTTGATGGCCTTCCTTCCTAGGGCAGTGGAAAATATAACTTGAAATCACTAGTTACGGGTACCCTTTACTAAGGTCACTTCCACCTTCTACAAAGGCGCACTCAATGTGATTCTCGTAACATGAGTTTTTTTGTATATCCATTTATTAAAATATTTTTATCTCTTGAACCATACGTCCAAATCCCGAATCGTTGCCTGGATGTCAAGGTAGGACATCTGGGGCTGGATGGAATCTAAGACTACTCGCTTTGTTTTATTGGTTTCCTTTCATGCAATGAAATGAAATCGGGGGCATGCCCCTCAATTCAAAAAAAAAACACGAACCGTTTTCACCATTGCATTTCTTGCATCGAGATCTTCAAAACTACATGCATTGTTAATAGGTTTCAAATTATCTTTTTCATGGAAAAAACAGGAAGGAAAAATTGTAGCCGGAAGCATGGTTTTCCGCCCACGTTTTTCCCTTTTTGAGAAGCACATATCTATCTCTCCATGAGATGCAAATCTGTACTTCTCGTGGAAGCACAAAAAAAAATCACGATTTCCCTTTCTCCGAGAAGTGAATATGTGCTTCTTGTGTGAGGTTGGGGATGCCGCTTGGTGATGAAGGTACCGGGCGATCATGGTGACGCCCAATCGATCGTGCGTACAGCCGTTGCGTGAGCATGACCCACACCCTACTGGGAGCGAAGCGACACAACAGAATGCAGCCTGCTGACGCATCGCGTGCATGGCCCAGCGACATGGTACAGTCGAGCAGGATGGAGGTGTGGTTGTTACAGGATCTTGATTGGATGAAGGCAATGATGGACGGTGCAGAACGATGAGCGGATGGACGCGTCGCGCAAGGTCGCTTATTCGGACACGATGACGTATCAGTTGCATGTCCAACAACAGACATCATATATTCGATTTGTGGTAATGCACACCATTCAATTGTATGATACACTGTGGCAATGGCTTAGGAGACATCGGATCTGGCTTCTTGGCTCGAGGGTGTCCCGGGCGGCGCACGCCTCGCCCCCTGGATGGAGCTGGCAGATCGACCTGAATGTGTGGGGGGGGGGGGGGGGGGGGTTACGGCGTAGAGCAGGTTAGTTGACATGGGACTCCTCCTTTGCAGACTGTGGGGAAGTCACTTGAAGGAAAGAGGGCGCCATGGTGAAGGTGAGGTGGGTGTCATCTAGTTTTAAAGGAGAGAGCTCCAGCGAGAAATGCCCTGCTACGGAGAGAAACTAAGGCGGAAGGGGAGTATATAAGCTGAAGCTGACTCCTCCTTTACCAAAAATTTTAAAAGAATTTTTTTTTGAAAAGGAGGATGTATCCCCGGCCTCTGCATCTAGGTGCTGAATGCAGCCATTTTATTAATTATTCACAAAGCCCTTACAAGGTAATACATCAGCAAGCCTGAAGCCACCATCTTGACAACACCTGTCGCTACTCCTATCTCCGTGATGAAGGGGTGCCGAATGTCTGATCCTAATACCAAACAGACATCGCACAAACACCTAACATGTAAAGCCCAATGCCCCATCCAAGCCATAATACTTGGACTGGGTTACACACCGGTCCGACACACTTTTAGGATGAAGCACCGCTCCACCACCTACCGACGCACAACCACCAAGCCATCCACATGTCTGTCCAGCCGATGAATGTGTCCAAAGATGATGCCCCCACGGGGGTGACGATGAAGACGTCGCCATCATCCGATCCAGGAGGCGCCGTCGTCAATGGTAGCCTCCTTCAACAGCTAGGCCACCATCTCCTCCTCCACTTGATCCGCCGCCAGGAAGCCACCGCGAGGCAACACCCACCGACGAGATCCCTTTGAACCAACGATGATGACAGCCAAAAGTAGAGGGGATCACATCGCTGCGTGATCGGTGCCATGACCACACACACGTCGTCTCGAGGCGCCCGCTCAAGATCTACCGTCAAAGCCACGCCTCCAAGCCGCGACAGAGGGACGCTCCCCGCTGCCATCATCCCCCAACACGGGCTTTGCCCAGCCGGGATCCGACAGCAGCAGGAGGAGATGTAGAGGGAGGGAGGGGACGGGAGGTTGTGGGGATCGGGAGGATCTGGAGGGAGGGAGGCGGAGGGGATCGGGAGGGATCTGGAGGGCAGGGAAGGGGAGGCGGACGGGACGATCTCCTTATGGTCAGGATTTTTTGATGTATTCGATGCTTAGACTAATAGTTCATAGTATTTGGACTCGTTCCCTAATTCTATGGGGTTATGGTTTGGAAGCATGCGACCGATGAGAGCCTATGACATGGCCAAAATATGGTTTACTATGCACAAAGGTGGAGATAACACATCAGAAAAATAGCTAGAGAAGCGTACCATAGTGCCAAAACAATGTGGTGGGGCCAGTAAGGCACCATTCATACCACGCGTATCCGGTCCATAAATATCAGTCTCTCCGGATCCTCTCAATTCCAATTCCATTTTCTTGAGATCACCAAGAGTGAAAAGCCTAGTCATATTTATACATGTAGGCTTGAAAGGCATCAGGAAATATTCTACAGCAAAGGGGCATGATCTGTTAGCCATATTTTCCTCTCACACCTCACCATCTATAGAAGAGGGCAATTTTCCTGGACGAGGAGAGAGCTAAGTGGGCCAACAGCCATTGGTCACGACCCATACCATGGTAGCATGACATCCCTGCAGACTCGGAATCAAAACAACACGAGAGAGGGCTCGTGTCTCACTAAGAACATCTCGCTGTCCACCAAGGTGAAGGTCGCAGGATGGGGCGGCATGGTGAGCCATTTCCTATCCTTGGCTTGCAATTGGAGGCCTTCCACTTCGTGCTGCAAGATCGTCATGATCACAGAGTCATCGTGGTGCACCTGCATGGACATTGTGCTCTTCCTGTCCAGCAGGACATGGTAACGGTACACACGGATGTCATAGCCGAGCGCACATAGTTCCGCGTCTTGGATGTGTCGGCGCATATTGGGCTTCCCCAGACTGGCAACCCATCGAGATGGCTTCTCAAGGAAGGAGTATGAATATGTGATGTGAACTGTGATGCTTCTTCGATCTTTGGCGAAAGCTAGCCTAGATAGTGTATAAGTCAGCTGATGACCCACTTGTATGATAAACACTGTTCATCACGTGGCACTCTTCCTGTTATTTTTTCTCTCCCATTATGTCCCGGGCCCACTTGTTCCTGCTAGCTGTTTCACCTAGTACTACAGTAGTGGTATCTGTTATAAAGTCACAGTAATTAAGCTTCCACATCGTGATTAACACATAGTGCAACAACACCGATCATCAATCTTCTATACGTTGGCGGGGACTGTCTCCATAGGATCTTGTATTGAGATGTGTACCTGAATTGTTTCATTTTGTTGAGCATTACATTTCCAAGCATTTCCGTTCAGAGTTGTGCTATTTTTGTGCAAGCATCACTGCTTTGGCACCATTTAGTACCATATACAATTCTCAAATTAGCATTTGATTTTATTAAGAATTAAGCTGTTCAGCATAGCAGCTGGGATGAGAAGATGATGATTCCATATGATTATTCTGATACATTTCATGTTTCAAAATCGAGCTTTTTAGAACTAATGATCAGCCTTCCAGATCTTTAATTGCTTATGCAACCTATGAATTGTTTATTGTTGTGATTTTTTGATTGAAGTTATCCTTTTGGTAAAACATGCACCAACACATGGGGTTGGTTTGGGACGGGCTGCACAAGAGGGTGATCGACCTCCTCAGCTCGCCAGACATCGTCAATCAGATCACCATGGAGCCTGGCGTCGTGGTCGAATTGAGCACTACCAACCATTCGTTATGCTTCCCCATCGTCTTTGATCTTTTGGCAGGACATTTTTTATACTATGTATTATGACAAGTGGGTTTTGTATGACTAGGTTTTTCACATCGTGATTATGAGACCAAATACTTCTTCAATTTTCGTTGCTTTGGTGTTTGTGCTGGATTGGATCTTCATACAGGGCTCGCTATTGATTTATTGTCAGATTTGGTAGCGTTTTCAGAGACCACATAATTTCTTCCAATGTTTTCTCTGTTATTTGTGTTTGTGCTTGCTGTATATAGGTCGTTTCCTTAGTTTTGTGATAGTATGGAAATGGAAATTCTGCTGTGTGCAAATTGAGGTCACTCAGAACAGAACTATATCACGGATTCCACAAATTCCATATTTGCATCCACAAATTCTGCCGGTTCCTTGGAGCTTACTAGACAGTCTCCCACTCAGTTTCATCTTTTCTGAAATCCTTCTTCCGGATGCACGTCCAACACCGGTTGTAGATGTATCGGAATAGGTTGTTGTGTCATCTCTTACATTGCCGTCGGAGGTGACCTGTTGTTTTCTACCGCGCGCATTTCTTTTTATGAAGCAAAAATTCCATCCGGAGTTGAGCTTCCTGACCTTACACTTGGGCCACCTCCCACTGGGCTCTCATGTTCCTCGTTCCTTAGGCTGGTCATAATGGAAGTAACTTAGCAAGTAACATAGCGCATTTCAAGACAAGTTTGCTTATGTGGCATATAGTTAATGAGAGAAGTGTTTGGAGTAACATAATATGTTACTGTAACATAACGCAACCCAAAGCAAAATGAGTCTATAATGTAATAAATGATATCATCTATGATACTACTTGTATGTTACTTTGCACTATGAAGATAGTAACAAAAACTAGTGTCATATGCATGACACTAGTCTAAGTTACTCCCCACTATGACCAGCCTTAGTGAGTCTTGTCTTGTGGCTTGCTCCTCTGATTTGGTGGTTGTCCAAGTCCATCACGTAACCTAGCCAACCCTCCCTACAGCTAGGCTCGTGCTGCTGCACCCAGCGGTGGGCACATCCCCGCTGCATTGCTGCTTGCTGGGCAGACCGCTCCTCCAGCCGCCTCACAACATGGCGTGTTGCTGCTGCTGTCTAGTACAACACAAGCCGCTTGTTTGTCTGACAGTATGCCATCTGTACGCCTTCCGTCTTGACGGACTTCTAGTCCCCGCACGCTTGAGTAGCATCCGTCTCCGCCTTTGCAAAAGCATCCGCAACAGTTGCACTTGTATATGTTGTTTCTTCATGGACTTCTGATGGCAATTTTCTCTAGGCGCATCGCACAAAGACGGCTTCTCCATGGACGGCCGCACACAATGAGCATTACCTCCGCTCCAGCAAAGATAGCACTTACGTCCGTACCATTGACGTAAACTTTGGAATCACCCCCCCCCCCCTCACGCGTGTCTGTAGCTTCATCACGCGTTTTCCGAACCATGATTATGAAGGCGGACTTTTTCTTCCACGAGTGCAACAATTTCTTTAACCACCACTTGAAGGACTGGATTTTTCTCGTCCACGAGGTCACACAACAACATCATGTCACTAGCATCACCTTCCTGAGCCATGAGCACCTTCTCCTTCATGGGCCTATTACACTCCGACTTGAAGTGCTCGAGGAGATTACAGTTGTGGCAGCGGATTTTCCTCTTGTCGAACTTTTTCTTCTTTGGCTTCTTCGAGTGTTCGTGGTATACTTTCCGGCACTACCGGATGCCTTGTTCAAAAAGATCATCATACCTTTATTACAAAGAAGTATGAAGAGATCTTATCCATTGATGTGTTTAGGAGGGTTGTACCGAAGCAAAAGAGTTATTTCTTATTCCGAAAACTAATACAATGTGCACTACAACTCATTTTACCTCAAGGATCACACCATGCTATAAAACTGATATTATAGGCTCATACATCATCTTGCAAGAAGACGAACAGTAAAATTTCTTCAAACAGACAACAAAGTACAAGCTTATATAGCATTCCGATCTAGATCTTGATGAAGGTGTTTAGCACATCAAAGTTGTTTGGAAAGATCCTGCTGGTGCATCTGGGGTCCCTAATGGGGGCTGGCACCTCGCCGCAGGCGCCCAGGGAGAGGGCCGCCATCCAATGGTCTTTGTAGTTGTCGACCGGTGTCACGTTGGTGGTGGCGTGATGACGATGTAGTCCGGGCTTTAATCCACAGTGGCTCCCATCTATAGGGCACATGCCACAGGACATGCGACATTAAGCAGCAAAGGGGAAACAGGAGGCCTAAAATACAAGAATAGGTGACATGTGTATTCTTACCTTCATTTTCTCTGACCCAATCGCCTACGACAGTCAATATATGGTGTTACTATGCATAAAGGTGAACATAGCATATGAAAACCGGCTAGAGAAGAGTATCCCATGTGCTAAAATATTGTGGTGGGCCAGCTAGAGACTTTCATGTCACCCCGCAAAAAAGAGGCACCTTCATGTCTCCCCAACCGATAAATATCGATCTCTCTAGAGCCTCTCAGCTCTAATTCCAATTCCCTCTAGCAAGGGTCGACCGACAGAGATCCGCCCATATATCCAAAGAATGAAAAGTGTTTGTCAAATTTATACAAATAGAATCATGTAGGTTTGAAAGGAAACGGGAACAAATTTTGGGCAGCTGGACTGAGTCAGCTAGCCTGATTTATCTGTACAAGTACAATCTCACCCGGTGGAGAGGATGGCGTTCGGTCCAGACGGGAAGAGACCTTTGTAGGTACAGTACGAGCACACTGAACCCTCTGACCAGATATAGGGCCAGTTTGGTTCCCGTCCTAGGTGTTCGTCGCCTGGCCTGGGGCCTCCCTGAGAGCTGCCTCGCTATTGTTGACGTCCTGTTCGTGAGGGAGTATGCCTGGCAGAGTATCTGTTTGCTTGAGTATCTGTTTTGGTTGAACTTCTTGGGCAGCAAAATAATTTTGCTCTGTTTTATTGCAGAAGGTAACTACTGCTGCAGATTCCAACCAACTCGTAACATAGAAATAAGAGACTCTGTTAGATAATAACGAGAAATAAACAAGACAAAGAGACACGGATTTTTATGTGGAAACCCTTGCGGGAGAAAACCACGGACGCACGAAGGCGCAATCACTATGATGGAGGAGTATTACAAGCATGAGACGACATGCCGTCTGAGGTGCGACTACATGGGGTATATATGAGGGCAATACATGAGAGTCCTTGGAGGATAAGTAAACGAGTTGTACTCGTACGCATCGACGTCAACGCAAAGGCCCACACCGGTTGTACTACGTCTAGTCCAATATGGTATAATTTGGATCACAATTTAACAATCTCCACCTTGATCCAAATTCCCTCCAGTAGTCGAAGAAAGTAAATAACTCCATCCAAATCAGCATAAACACCTTGTGTGTCAAAGTACATAGGACTAGTTAGAAATACCAACTAAGCCTGAGCAAAGCTCAAACTTATTGATAGGAACTGGCTTTGTCATCATATCAGCAGGATTATCATGAGTACTTATCTTGCATACCTTCAAATTGCCTTCAGCAACAACATCTCGAATATAATGAAATCTGACATCAATGTGCTTTGTCCTCTCATGATACATTGGATTCTTTGTAAGATATATGGCACTTTGACTGTCAGAAAATATGGTAGGGCAAGATGAATCTCCACAAAGCTCAGTGTACAAACCTCTCAACCAGATAACTTCTTTGCATGCGTCAGAAATAGCCATATACTCGGCATCAGTAGTGGAACAAGCCACAATAGACTGCAAAGTTGCTCTCCAACTCACAGCACAACCACCAATGGTGAAAACATAACCTGTGAGTGATCTTCTCTTATCCAAATCACCAGCAAAATCAGAATCAACAAAACCAACAAGTCCATCTCTAGTTTTCCCAAACTGTAAATAAGCATTAGAAGTACCACGCAGGTATCTGAAAATCCACTGAACTGCTCTCCAATGCTCTTTTCCAGGATTAGCCATGTATCTACTGACAACACTCAACGCATATGATAAATCCGGACGAGAACAAACCATGGCATACATAAGTGAACCAACTGCACTTGAATAGGGAACTCTAGACATGTACTCAGTATCTGCATCTCACATAGGACATAAAGCTGATGATAATTTGAAGTGTGCAGCTAACGGTGTACTCACCGGCTTGGCATTATGCATATTAAAACGACAAAGAACTTTATCAATATATCCCTTATGACTTATATATACTTTTCCAGATGGTCTATCTCTGGATATTTCCATGCCAAGAATTTTCTTTGCTGCACCCAAATCCTTCATCTCAAATTCATTACTCAATTGCTTCTTTAGTTCATCAATCTCTGACATACTCTTTGCAGCAATTAACATATCATCAACATAAAGGAGCAAATAAATAGTTGAACCTTTGACAGTTTTCAAATAAACACAACTATCATAATTAGACCTTTGAAACCTTGAGAGAGCATAAATGTGTCAAATCTCTTGTACCACTGTCTAGGGGATTGCTTCAATCCATAAAGAGATTTCTTTAACTTACAGACAAGCTTTTCTTTTCCAGGAATAACAAAACCTTCAGGTTGTTCCATATAAATATCCTCTTCTAATTCTCCATGTAAAAATGCAGTTTTAACATCCAATTGTTCAAGCTCAAGATCATGCATGGCAACAATACTGAGTAAAGTGCGAATAGAGCTATGCTTCACAACAGGAGAAAAGACTTCGTTATAGTCAATACCTGGAATCTGGCTATAACCTTGAGCAACTAACCTTGCTTTATATCTTGTCTGATCATTAGGAGAAACACCTTCTTTCCCCTTGAAAACCCACTTGCAACGAATAGGTTTCTTCTCTCTAGGCAATTTTACTAAATCCCAAGTGCCATTCTTTTCAAGTGATTTCATCTCATCATGCATAACGGTCATCCACTTAATACTATCAGCAGAAATAATAGCCTCGGAATATGAAGAAGGCTCAGCATTACCTTCAATTTCTTCTGCAACAGATAAAGCAAAAGAAACTACATTGCACTATTCAATTAACCTGTCAGGTTTATTAATACCCGCCTAACTCTGTCACGTGCAAGATTCCAACTGGGTGGAACAATAGGCTGATTTGGAGTAGGAGTGACATGTTCATCATCAACGATGGGTTCATCATGTGCAACAATTTCATTACCAGATGTATCACCTGAGTCAATAACATGTCGCTAGCCTGTTCCAACTGAGATGTAGCCGACTTGGGCTTCCTCCTTTGATACTGAACTGTGATCATTCTAGCATGGGAAACACATCATCCTTGTCCACCCCGCGCCCGCAGAAAGCCTTCAGTGGATCACCGAATCTGCACCCTTTGTCGAGTGCCAGAATCTTCTGTAATTGTTGCTTGTACATGGGCAGTATGCCACAGGGTGGTCTCCGTCCACCACCTCTTCCATGGCGCCTAGCACGACGCCGTCCTTCCCCCACCACCTGAACATCACCGACGGGCAATCGCGGTTGCTTGGCGTCCTGACACGGTGGATGCACGGCGTCACCCTCCCATTGGCCACCACCTGTCATGGCGTCAGAATTTGATGAAAACCGTCATAACCACAAAAGAAAGGCTCTTTGTCCGACCAGTGGGTGGTTCAGCTGGGCTCCCTTCGTGCTGCTAACTGCAATGGGTAAACTAAAGAGAACTCCCGTATACAGGAGGACGAGGCTCACCGGAGCCACTGACGAAGATCGCCATCATGTCGATCATCTTCTCGCAAGGTAAGGACCGGAACTAATCTCTTCCCCTCTCTGCGTCCCTCTCCATGCTGCCGACTGGAGCTACGACCGGAGTCGAGGTTGGCCGTCCGCTCCATCTTATCTCGTTCAAGACGATGACGCCGCCCTGGGGCTGCCTTCTATGCGTAACCCCGGCGCACTCTCCTCCGGCGTGCCCACCGCTCACAACGACGATGTGCCTGGGCCGTGCACCCTCGGTGCACTCTTCACCGGCGACAATGAGCCGGAACCGCCGTGTGTGTGCGGCCCCTGCTCATGACCACAACGTACCGGACTTGTCGTAACAATGGCGGCGACGTAGCGCTCGACGAGTCACGACGACTCGTCATATCCATGGCGGCGGAGCAGCCCTCAACGACTAACAATGAACCATCGTAATCATGGCGGCGACACGGCGCTCGACGAGTCACGATGACTCGTCGTAACCATGGCGCTCGACGAGTCACGACAACTCGTCGTAACCATGGTGGCGGAGTGGTGCTCAATAAGTCACGATGACTTGTCGTAACTATGGCGGCGGAGACATCATCCGGCTGCTGCCAAGATATGCTTAGGCGTGTCTTGCGGCCTCCCTCTTCATCGACATGAACACATGTCATACGTGTCGGGGTCCTCTCATGTCTAGCGGCTCCCGGTCCAGATGCTTCCGCCGTGGAGGCGAACTCGGCATCACCGTCGGCACTCCGTTTCGGCGTCGCACGCACATTGACATGCGGCTCATGTGCCATTGTCGGCCCTGCCGAGCGGTGCAAGGTGGCGACTTCCTCCGCTATTGGCGGCGGTGTATGCGGTCATCGACGGATGTGTGCACTCCATGTGTCGCACATCCCTCCATTTCTTTTTATCCTTCCAAAATCTACTCCCGCAGGACATACCCCTCGCACTCCCGGTGAATCTACAAATCATCGACGAAGTCCAAGCCAAGCCCAGCCATGCATGCTACCTCAACAACCACATCGACGCCGCTCAAGGCCGACGAAGCAAGACGACGTAGGCGGGCGTAGCCGGAGAAAAGGACATGCTTTCGACGACACGTGTACCACTCCGTACACAGACTCTGCCGCCCCCACACACACCACCACCATGCATGAGGAACGATAAGCGAAAACCGAGGAGGATGACTACGTAGCTTAATCGGAGGTGTCCCGCGGTACTATCCCCGGGAGTAATTAACCGGGGGCTTTCCGAGGCCCCCGGGAACCAGGAGACCATGATCGCTTGATCACTTTGGCCGCGCTAGCAGGCCTCACATTTTTCTTTTCTTCTTCTTTGTATTTGTGTACTGTGTACACCGGTGAAGGGAGACGCTTATACGATACATCTATCCTTTTGTATGAGCGAGTGTCTTTCCTTTTTCGTGTCAAACATTCTGCCTTCCCTGCGGATCAACCTGTTGATGCCAATGCATTGCAAAAAATACTTCTCTCTCTCTCTCTCTCTCTCCTCTGTGTGTGTGTGTGTGTTTTGACTACAGTGGCGCTTTGCCTTTCACTAAGACATGCATCCAAATAGAAACAATAGTTGGAACGATTGGGTGTGCAACATAACACTGAAACCTTCCATGCATAGTAGACTGGTTGTAGGCTTAAATCCATTAAATGCAAAATATGCAGGGTATATAGTTGGGAGTTTGCAGCTGATGAGAGCCTATGATGCAGTAAATAAGTGGTTTTACCCCGCATAATGGTGGTGGTACCAAATCTGAGCTCACTAAAGAAGAATATTGCTTATGCCGAAATAGTATAGGTCCATGCAGGGCATGCAATGCGGTGGGACAGCAGGGGCACCTTCATGTCACCAGTTCCCAACCGATAAATACCAATCTCTTATGCGTCTCTTAGTTCCAGTTTCATTCCCTCAAGGAAGAGAGACAATCCACACATCGGTAGTTTTTTTTTGAAACGGAGGCAAAAGATTTGCCTCATCCATTAATTAAGAAGGAGTTTGGACTTGCTTTTACACGGAAAAGCAGGAAAATGAAATATTACAAGGCACTACTCTCCCGTTATGATGCTACCCAAATGTTTTGCGCCGCAAGCACCCAAAGGCCGATCTCATCCCGAATGTTGGAGAGCAAAATGGACGGGAGCGTCAACTTGTGCCGAAAAACCCTTGCATTTCTCTCACACCATATAAACCAGCAAGTGAGCAGGGTGAGAGAGGCCATCGCCTTCCGGTTCGTGGCATGTGAGGCTGACATCCTAAGCCACCAATCCTTTACCGAGCGATGCCCAGCACAAGAAGAGATGTTGAGGTAGTCAAGCTAGAGCCACCCTTTGATCATGCCCAAAGGCGGAGAGAGAACCGGCATCTGAAGAAGAGATGGTCCACCGTCTCCGCCGCCTGCTTACAAAGCTGACACAGGCCACCGTTCGACCATCCTCTTCTTTCCATACGATCCATGGTCCAGAACATATCGGTAGTAGAAAGAGTATTTTGTATGAGTACAGGTTGCATAGGATTGAAAGGCACCAAAAAAATATTTTACCGCGGAGCAGAAGCTTCCTCTCCCATCCCTGTACAAAAACATGGCCCAAATTACCTTATTTCCTTTCACATGGGCATCTTTTGGAATAAAAAGACAACAACCATAGAGTTAACATGTTAACAATAGGTGAAGCAACCTGCTACTGACGTCGGGAAGCCACCTCTACAGGTTATAATATGTTCAACTTGAACGGAACTTTTAATGAGAGGTTGAGGGTTGTTGGTTTGGGGAACTATTGGCCATGACACATACGATGTGGTTATTTATGTGGCGATATGATAGTATCAGGGTCGCAATCGTCCGCACTGCAAGCTGAAGATGAGGACCTATATCATGCCATCCTGTGTGATGATCATACATGCATTGGTCGAGTTACTTTTTCCATGGACTGCACGATGTTGAAGCATGCACTGGTTTTTCCCAGTATGAACTATACGCCCTTTGGGATTAAAGTTATTTAAAGTTTTTCCACTTGACTAATTCATTGTAGGCTAAATCTTGTTTTGTCCTCGTGATTGTAATAAACCTTTTCATGATCACGTGTCTTTATTGTTTAATAAATTCAGTCTATGTGGTTGACTGACATACCATGTTTTTTCGCCTGTTTGGTGATTGGTGGTTTAGTCGTGTCTCGGTGGAAGATCACGTGATTTTATTTCATTGTGTTCTATGTCTAGAATAAGATTCTAGATGTTTGGCCTGGCGTCCCAATTGTGCCAGCTTATAGTTGGAAGGCATGCAACCAACTTAAGCATATGGTGCAATAAAGATATGGTTTTATCACACATAAAGGTGAATAAAGAATACCTACAAAAGTATGTGTTTCGAATTATTTCTTGTACATACAATATCAACATATTCATATGCCTAAGAATATGTTAGATACCCAGTATGCCATGGTGCAAATCATAGAAATTCTTCTTCTTGAAGTAAATTCCACCAAAGATGGCACAGGGTAAGACAATTCCAATGACCTGCAAATCATGTGAGTTACAAAACTGGAACTATCTTTTTGAATGGCACAAAAATGATGTAAGCAATGGAAAGTTCAAAATTAGCAGCACAAGAACACACCGGAACAGCCCAAAAGGGCACAGTATTGCCCTGTAAGCTATATCCCAAGTCAGTCATCATGTCCTTCCCAACGAAACGGTGAAAAGGCTCAATTATATTCAACAATCCATCTATGACAGCAAGGAGGACAAGTATTATCCAGTCATACATGTGGAGTCTTGCAATTTTGGCTCCATGGGACTTTATAGTGTAACAGCTTAACTGGATATCCGCCATTAAGTCCTATAAATAACAAAGGAAGCAAGGCAAAGAATTGTTGAGTAAAGTTGCAATAGCTACAAGATAAACTGGATGTAATACAGCTATGGTTAATGAAATTAAAGGCAAAAAAAAGCCAAAAAGGACTAATAACAAAAACAGGAGCACAATACTTGCAGTTGTAGCATTTCTGATGAATTATTCTGCTTGACAGGCTTCTGTAAATAATTCTATGTTCCTGTATTTGCTCAGTTTATTCGTACACACGATGCTCCTAGAATTCCAAATAACTTGCAACCTTGATTGGAAAATGATCATATGTACAGGCTATAGTTTCCAATTACCTCAAGATGAGTGGATCTAGCGAAGCTTCCTACTACGGCCATCTTGAAGCTCAGCAATAGCATGACGGGCTCTTTTGAAATAACGGCCGATGACTTCACGGTCCACCAAAATGGCCTCCGATTACCCTATTCCTAACTTTGTGTCCAGCAGTGCGCAAACACGTATGTAGTTACTTGCTGCTCCATAGACAAACAAGCAACTTGCGGTCCCTAAAGAGTTGTCAGAATCGGAAGGAAGGAAGGTCCCTAATGTATGATAAAGTGTTATGTAGTTGGGCTGGAGGCCGAGGAGGTTTGTTCTTTATCCTCTTGTTTTGTTTTGTGCTTTCAAAAAACCTGAGCATGCTCGAGCCAGAGTATGCTGTAAGACTATTTGGTTTCATTGGTTAATGGAGGCCTTGGGGGGTGGGGGCTGAAATCCCTTGATGATCTAAAAAAGGTGCTCTTCAAGCCGAAGCACTAGTGCTAAGAGGAAGATTGGGATTCAGGGGCCGGGCCAAATAACCTGAGATTTGGGGGAGGAGATTCAAAGCGCTGCCGTGAAGCTCATGGGCGCGTCAGCCTCGTGTTGTCTTGTCTCGGAAGCTCCTGCTCCTGCTCGTGCTCCTGCAGCGGGAAACCACACCTAAAGAAATGCCAAACGCCAAGGAAGGACCCGCCCCCGCTACTGCCACATCGCCACCGAGCGCTGCCGGCAAGCCCGGGCTTGCTCTGCCTCGCGCCCTGTGTGCAGAACGGAGGGAGGGAGGGAGGGAGAAGAGAGAGCGAGGGAGGGACTCACTCATGTAGTCCGGCCGGCGGATGTGCGCCGCCGCGCGGGTCGAAGACAGAGAGACGAGAATCGATGGGGTTCGTTCGGGGTGGGGAAAGTATCTGGGCCGTCTACCAAATCATCCCCTCTATTTCTTTATTTAAATTTCTGTTTTTTGATAGTAGCTAACCGCTCATTCCGAGGGTTTTAAATTTCCCGAGTTGGTACTAGACTTTATCAACACTCCACGGATACAAACTTTATAAAAGCAACTTAATCTACCTACTTTATACGTATCTACTACCCGTATGAAAACGATACACATCCAAATCATCTCAGACAGAAAACGAACTTGAGCTAAAACCATGGGCCATCACTTACATCATCCTGGATTTATCCGTATAATTGGAAGAAAATTATTCATTCGCTGCATGATTTAGGGTGGGTATGGAGTAGCAGTTGACGTACTTCTAAGATTTGCTTTTCTACTTTTTTATTTATTTTTTCGTTAACTCATTTTCTTCTTTTCAAACTTTATTATTCTTACCCATAAAAAAAACTTTATTATTATTTTTTAAAACTGTTTAAAAAAATATTTTGTTTGGAATACAAAGAAGTTTTTATTTTCAAATGTTATTTACAATTTTCAAAATAATATCTGGAATTTCATAAAACGATCCAGTTTTTTAAAATTTTGTTCAAAATTTAAGGAATGTTTGCGTTTTAAAAAAGGTACATTTTTTTAAAATTATGTGGTTTGCAATTTTTGGTCAAAATTTGCATCAATTGTTGAGAATTGTTAACAATTTCGGAAAAATTGTTCAAGTTTGTAAAATTTTCATACTCACAGATGCACCTGTGTGGCCTAGTCTGACACACTCCTCTTAAGTGGTGATAATTTTGGACTATGGATAAATGACCCCTTCTTTTGCAAGTAGGTGGACATGCCCATGGTAGGAATCCATGCCTGGTTTGAACAAATTCTGACACCACTTATACGTTGCGACATGTCCGGCCATTTATCGACCTTTTTCCACCGGGAAAACTTTAGAAAATGCGAAACTTATCGAAAACTCAAATAATTTTGGCATGGTTCCTTGAATTGGTAATACAAGGTCATGAAAAAAGTGAGGCCATTTCAAGGTTGTCAAAAAACAACATGCTCTCATACAGAGCCTTCTGTCTAACTACCCGAACACCCTTGGTTCCACATGGCTATTTTCGGACGTCCTTGAAATGACCCCAACTTCTGCCAGCAGGCGGGCATACCCATGGTAGGAGTCCATGTTAGGTATAAATGATTTCCGACACCGTATACATGTTGCGACATGTCTGGCCATTTATCATCCTTTTTTGACCAAGAAAACTCCAAAAAATGTAACATTGCTTGCAAACCAAAACCACTTGTCGCGGTGTCCTAAATTGGTCATGCAATGCCATGGAATAAACATTGGATCCCTTTTAAGGATGTGAGAAACAACATGCTCTCAAACATAGCCTTCTGGCTAGCTACCCGAACACCCTCGGTTCCACATGGTCTATTTTTGGACATCCTTAAAATGAGCACAACTTCCGCAAGCAGGCGGGCATACCCATGGTAGGCATCCATGACAAGTTTAAGCGATTTCCGACATCGTATGCTTGTTGCGACATGTCTGGCTATTTATCAGTCTTTTTTGATCGAGAAAACTCCAGAAAGCGTAAAATTGCTCTAAAACCAAAACTACTCGTGATGGTGTCTTAATTTGGTCATGCAAGCACACATTCACTTTGTAGGATCTTGCATTGAGATGTGTACCTGAAATGTTTCATTTTGGTTGAGCATTAGATTTTCAAGCAGTTGATAGTTGTGCTACTCTTTGTGCAAGCTGCACTATTTAGGCACCATGGTTGAATCCTTGATTACTTGGGAGTGCGAGGGAATGTTTCCTCCTCCCCTAATTTGCGTGTTGAAGATATAACAACATGACATCTGGGTAACTGGGTGGATATTCGTTTCTTATTCAAAAAAAGTATAAAGTGTGCGATACAATTCGTTTTACCTCATGGCCCCCGCCATGCTATGAAACTAATATTATAGGGTCATACATCATCTTTCAAGAAGGCGAACAGTAAAATTTCTTCGGACAGACTACAAAGTACAAGCTTATATAGCATTCCAATCTAGTTCTTGTGAAGGTGCTTAGCACATTGAAGTTGTTGGGGAAGATCCCACGGGTACACCCCTGATGGTGATTGGCACTTTGGCGCAGGTAGCCATGAGAAGGCCCTTGCCATCCGGTGGACATCGTAGGCGCCGGTCTCTGTTACGTTCAGCTTCTCCGGTGGCGTGATGATGATGTACTCCTAGCCTTCCTCCACAGTTGCTCCCATCTATGGGCACATGTGAGACTAAGCACCAACCGAGGGGGAAACGGGAGGCTACAATACAAGAATAGGTGACATGTGTATACCTTTGCTAGTTCCGTCCGGATCACCTATGACATAGTCAATATATGGGTTTACTACACATAAAGGTGAACAAAGCAAATGAAAACCGGCTAGAGAAGAGAACCCCATGTGCTACACCTTCATGTCTCCCCAACCGATAAATATCGATCTCTCCAGAGCCTCTTAAGTTCTAGTTCCATCCCTCTAGCAAGGGTCGACGGACAGAGATCCGTCCATATATCTAGAGAGTGAAAAGTGTGTCAAATTTATACAAATTGAATTACGTAGGTTTGGAAGGCATTGGGAACAATTTTTCGACAGCTCGATGGAGCTAGCTAATCTGATGTGTCGGTACAACCATAAACAATTGTGTAGGTCTCTTCCCGACCAGGGCGGATGGTGTTCGGCCTGGACGGAAAGAGACTTTGGGGGCCAGCAGCCTCGGGAGACGAGTACATTCCACGCATGGTTCTACTCTCGGACTTTGGGGGCCAGCAGCCTCGGGAGACAAGTCACATCCGGACATGAGTTTGAACCTCCGGTTGGTAGAGTATTTGTTTTGGCTGCACTTGGTGCGTATCAGAATTTTTCTGCTGCTGCAGATTCCAACAACTTGTAACGTACATACTCCAACTGAGATGTAACCCGATGTAGGCTCTCTCCTCTGATCATACTATCAGAGGGCACTTGTACATACTCCAACTGAGATGTAACCCGATATACATACTCCAACCGCGACCATTTCTAATGGTAGCACCGCGAGAGGGAGGGCACTTGTCTTACACTGAACTTCTTGCCGACCAGGGTGGCGGTGTGGACCCTTGAGCCACTGCGCTCTGACCCAAAGGCGACACTGTAGCAGCCAGCAGTCGGTGCACCCGTTGGGATGCCCGACCGTGTGCCGTTGTGCTATGGTCCAAAGGGTGACGCAGCAGTGGCACGTGGATCAGTGCAACTGCAGGGAGAACCACGGGACAACGGTGCTGCGGCTAGATGGGGCGACACGGCGGCAACCTGTTGTTTGATCGATGGAGGCGCCTGTACTCAGGGACAATCTTCATGGGACCCGCGAAGCGCCGCACAAGCTACTGGCCAGGTCGGTTCTGCAGCACGAATAGGGCGGAGCGCGGGCGGGCGATGATCAATCTGATAGTTCGTGAGGTCGGGGATGCCGCTTGGTGATGAAGGTACCGGGCGATCATGGTGACGCCTAATTTTAACATGCGTATAGCCGATGCGTGCACGCGTGACCCACACCCTAGTGGGCGCTGAGCGACATAACAGAACGCAGCTTGCCGACGCATCGCGTGCATGGCCCAGCGACTTGATACAGCCGAGCAGGATGGAGGTGTGGTTGGTGCAGGATCCTGATTGGATGGAGGCGGCGATGGACGGTGCAGAACGCTGAGCGGATGGACGCGTCACACAAGGTCGCTTATTCGGCGAAGAGGCCGGGTTGTCGTGCCAGTGTCGAAGTAAAGGTGCACAGGGGTTGATAGGTGGAGGTAGACGACTTAAACCGATCTTAGATCTAAAAAAACGCCGATGAAGACGACCAGCATGAGAGAGAAAATACGGATCAAAAGATCAGGAAAAAGACTCTCCAGGGCTGTCAATCAACACGACCGATGGACGAATCTTATGTATGGGTGGTGCGGCCCCCGATGATGATCATGGAGACCGACTGCCCCCGGAGCGGTGCGGTGCGAAAGTGACAACGGCTAGGGATTGGATCGGTGTTAAGTTGATACCATGAAGAGAGATTAGAGAGGGAATCGGTGGAATCGATGATCACTCATGATTGTTGTATTGCTTGAGCCTCATGGATATATATATATATATATATATATATATATATATATATATATATATATATATATATATATATAGGAGTACATAATCAAATTGGAGTACAAGATAAGTAGAATAAATCCTACATTATATTATTTCCTAACTAATCATGAGACTCAACAATGTCGAAGCAAATAATGCTTTCTACCAGCATGGATTATATGCCTTTGAGATTAAAGTTCAAGCATCTGAAGTTTTTCTTCTTGGCTAATTCATTGAAACTCAAATCGTGTTCTGTCCTTGTGATTGTACCTTCTCATACTCTCAGGTTTTTGTGTGCTGGTGTTGCCTGAAATAAAATAGCGCTACAATAAATTAGCGTCAATCTCAAAAATAGCGGGAGTATTAGTGAAGCGTTGTATGTTGATTTATTTAGCGGCGTGCTATTTACTCTTTATTTAAGACAAATAGCTAATGCGATTGCACCTTATCAAACCCGTGCTATGTGGTTGACTAGCATACAACCCCAGAAGCAACACCAACCCTTGTCCTGCCGCGGATACGACTTTTTTGCATCAAAGTGCAGCGGCGCAAGCCAAAACCATTGGTGCGTCGAGAGTGGCTGGTCCGTCATTTCTTGATCGACCTCCATGGACGCGCCTTCATTGTCCTCGGCATCCATAGTCTCCGGAGTTAATGGCAGAAAACCATCACACTTGAGGCCTAC
Organism: Aegilops bicornis; assembly: GCA_021605145.1. Classification (NCBI taxonomy): domain Eukaryota; kingdom Viridiplantae; phylum Streptophyta; class Magnoliopsida; order Poales; family Poaceae; genus Aegilops; species Aegilops bicornis. The sequence continues at coordinate 58,919,217 of CM038675.1, read as the reverse complement.
CTTTGCAAATAACACCGGTTTACGACCTTTTGCCAGAAAGCACTTATTCTTGGCCTAATCTTTTGCAAAAAAAAAAAATACTGATCGGTCTCTTTGAGCATTCTAACATTTGATTATAAGAGGTGGGTCCTGCAAAAGCTAATGTGGCATAACTGTTGGTCCCAGAAGGCATTAGACAAAGCGTGGTATGAAATTACCTAATTGTCCCTGGTATTTTTGCATAGGCACCCTTCAATTAGAATAGGAAAAGGTAATCAGGCTCTTGCCGTCCGCCCCACTCCACCCATAGCAGGCCATCCCCGAGCTCGGGCTCTCTCAGCATCGAGGTTGTCTCCCACCTCCGTGTTCGCACACAAACACGTCATCGTGTACCATCGACGCCGAGGTTGATGCATCGCAGTTCACGTTGAAAGAGACCCCTCCGGAAGCGCGGTACACAAGCCATCCAGCGGGTGCTTTTGAGTAACTGAAATGCCACACCACAAGAGGGACACCGTCAGAGGCGTAGCTGACGGCTATGGGCTACCCTAGGTCGATCTGATCGCCTCTAGGGCCTTGTGGATCACTGCCCTCCAAGACGAAGAACGAACAAAGAGCGAGAAGCAAGATACAAGGGAGAGGGATAACGATAGATGAACACGAAAAGTATGATAGATTGATTTGTTCGATTGTGCGTTGTTCAATCGGCCATCACCTCTTATGTATATATGAGGCGTCTGGACTTCCCGTACAAGAAAATGACTCAAATCACATCCAAAACATCAAAAGGTTACCTAATCCAGACTAGGTGGGCCGAAACTTCCGGTCCGGCCCGGAACTTCCGGGCCACAATTACATCAAGTAACCCTCTTGCACTGATCTTGCAGGTTGCATATGACTTCAGATCGTGGTAGTCCCAAAAGCAGAGTTGATCTCCTTGAAACGAAGCAAAAACCATCTGTTAAACACTTTCTCATCCGAGGTCGTCTTGATACTGTTCTTAGGCCCGCAAATCGGCCAAAAATATCAAAACTGCAGTTTTCTGCGCGCATCGGGTTCAAAGCTTCTGTTTAGCCCAGAACTTTTTGGGGGTTCCCGGAAGTTTTGCCCAGAACTTCCGGGGTAGACTTCTACACAACACCGTTTTGACTACAAATTTTGCCGACAAACTCCGATTGAGACGATCATTATATCAAAATCGATCATTTCAACGATACGAAGACAATCCATGTAGACCATTTTCTCATATGAGGCCGTCTTGGAGGCATAATTGGCCGAACAATATTCTGAATACAAAATCTTAATACTTTGATCATAGTTTCAGCCGTTTACATGAGATCGAATGGTTATGTCCAAACAACAAAGCTTCTTATTTTGACGATATGGAACTTTCTCATGTGTAGCATTTTTCCATTTGAGGCCATCTTAATTAAGTTTTGACCATGCCAAAATCTGGTGTCAACACATGCCCTCCTGTTAAGCCAAAGCTTCTGTGCGAAAAAATAATTTGCACGGAGCTTCTTCTAAGGACGATGCTAACACTCCATCAGCAGCCATTTTATGCGTTCTTAGGGTGATAAGTATATATCGACCATTACTTGTTTAAACCCTTGATGCAAATGGTGAAACCTTCCACACTTCATTAACAATGATTTGGCCTCTCATAGACTTGACAGATTTGTAGGACAAATCATATTAAATAAAAGCATAAGCCGACTCACAAATTTTCCTATGTATAAATATAAATTTCAATAGACATGCACTTTGTTCTGATTTTCAATAAGACTAAGGACGATGCAAGAATATTACATCATCCATACTTAGATAGATTCTTAGCACGATAGATAAATACCGGCCATAACCATAAGGTCCATGTAAACTCCATCTACCCAAAATCATGTATAGCCAAAATAAACAAATGAAATAACAAATCAAGTATTTCGACTCTTTGGATCAACAACAAACTTGTAGCTAATCAAATGTATGGTGATTTGGTAATATCATTTCAGATATAAGAAATTATATTGCATCCATGGATCAAAATGAGCCCATGGAGGGTAACCGATGAATTCCATGTCAAATACATCAATGTCATGTTTGACGAATATGGCTAATGTGCTAACCGAAGATTTTAATGGCCAAACATTCGGCTTGGTTGTTCATAGCATTCATTCATCTCCTTCTTCACCTTTGCCGCACTTAATTATCACAATGGAAGCTTGCACATCATTCTTATTTTCAGTGCTTCCTTCAGGAATCCATGCCATGGTCATCTTTTCAAGTTCTTGCATTCTTAGATTTTGTAATTTCTTCTTTTGCCAATACGATAAGTCGAGTGGGCACCTCGTTTGTGATTTTTTTTCAAGCAATGGTAACTCTTTTTTGGGCTTGTGCACTCTCAACCTCTTCTCTTCAGATTTAGCACTTTGGATATTAACAATTGATTGCTGCACTTCTTTGCATTTTTAGCCAATTTTAACTCTTTAATTGGCTCTTTATCTTTTAAGGCCAAATCTGAATTGGCACTCTTACGACCATCTTGTCTAATTCGATATACTTGTTTGACCACCTCTTTCTTCTTTCTTATGCTCCAGATCGATTCTTTTTTTATTGAAACAGTCTTGAACATATGATCGCTCATTGAATGTTGGTTTTCTTGGAGCTGCATAATAATGGTGAGATGGTTTATAATAAGATGCAAAATGTGTCATTATATCATACATGTCCCATAATGGATATGGATCTACATGAGAATAGGGAGGCATCCACGACATTGGTGGCCCAAAATATTTTGCATTAAAATTGTCACTTTGTCAATATCGATCCTCATATTTGTGCCTTGGGGGCGATCTTGGTTTCTATGCATGATTTGGCTGATAAGCATTGTTCTCTTCACTCTTATTTAATATTTTTGCAATAACTGCCCTGAAAGTGACTTTCGACTTTTTACCTTTGTGTTTACCTCGGCCTTTGCTTTCTTTGGTTCTACTAGCATCGATCCTTGGTTTTGTTGTTGCGCCCTAAACCTTGGCGTCTCCATTGTAAATTCGATAGAACATATGCCTTCAAGAATATTTTCATTGTGCTCTTGAACAAATTCTTAACTTGAGAAGTTGATCCCATCACCATCAGTTTTACCTTCTCATCTTTAAAGGATTCATCTTCAACTAGCCGATTAAAACCCTTTTTGCCATCAGGACTAATCGGAATAGGTTGGTCATCCCTTGGTGTTCCAAAAATTTCAATTGTACTTTTTCATTGGCCGATTTAATTATTTGGCGAAACATGTTGCAATCCTCAACTATGCTTGACTGAATTATGCAACTTAAAATACATTCATCCTTGGATAGATGGCTTTACATGGTGATCAAGAATTCTAATATAATCATTTTTCAGTAGAAATCAAATATTTGATCACACAGGCTTGAATTGAAGGTAAACTTCTTGTTTTCTAGCCGATCTTGCTGTGAGAGCAGATTTGGTACTAAGCACATGAATGGTTCAGATTTGACATCTCCCCATTCAGCTATGAACTTTCTTTTGTATTATTTTTCCAATGTCAACGGGTATGATAATATACTAGCATCGGTTTTCTCAAAAGACTTTAACCTTGGACTTAAGTTTCTAAAAAAGAAAAAATAGTCAGAACATACATGCCTCAACCGAGACCAAGTGTAAACCAAGTATGAAACAAGCAAAGCTACCTACTGAGAAAAGATTTTTGCTGCAATAAATTTTCAACATCGGCCTCTCTAAATGGTGTAATATTTTGACCAATATGCTTTGTAACAATCTGATTGCTAACAAAATAATTACCCTTTTTCATTGTCTCTCAATATTGCTTATGAAGAACTTTCGAATAGATGCATTAACAATAAAATTGTGACAAAATCTAAAAATAGGTAAATTACTTGCTAGACATACCTCTCAAATACGTTGGGAGAGCATGATGGTTGCATGACTTGAATAATATATTTATACGCTTTTGGAGGAGTCCCCGACGCATTGTCCTCATACTTTTCTTGATTCCGTGCATCATTACTTTGATGATCTTTGTTAATCGAACATTGTTTAGCTATATGTACTTGCTTTTGACGCTCGTCATTTCAATGGTACGTTACTCATAGGGCAGGAAATAGGTTCCATTAACTTCAGAAAAATCAAGCACAACTGTTTTACTGTGCTTGCCAAGCCCTTTCTCAATAATGCTTGCCTCTTTGGACTTGATGGACTCAGAATATATACTACTTGATTCGGTCTTTCCAACTGAAGCACTTTCACTTTCCAAATCATTTTCTTTGCATTATCCTACCAATTGGCAATGCTTCTTTTCTTTGGGCCAATTCTTTTTCTGTTTATTCCTGACAGCGAGCGACAAAATAGCTTTTTCTTTGGGCCACTCCGAATATGATTTCCTCCCAATGCTATTTTACTCTTTCAGCAATGACATATGGATGTTGCTGAAACTTTGCAATTGTGTAGGAGGTGTATAATATGATGTACTACTAGGTGAAGGCATATGCACTGTTGTAGAACCATATTTTTCTCGCAAATTCTATCAGTTGGCAAAGATTAATCTTTTTGTAAAAATCTAGCTTTCTTGCATTATAATCAGGAACTAACCCCTTATCTTGCTCTTCAAGGCAAAGAGCACTAATCTTATTATTTCAGGCTATATCCCTTTTAATGTAGCCCCTTCCAATCTGCAAGGGATTGCGCCACAATACTTTTAGATTCTTTCAACAATGAGGTGTTGCTGAAATTATGCAATTGCATAGAGGATGCGTTATATGCTAGAATATTAGATGATGGCACGTGCACTCCTACAAAATTTTCACTTATTCGGCTATGACCATTAAGGTGTGGAGCCGAATTATGAGCATCTACAGTTGTATACGGTGCGGAAAAATTACTAACATGAGGTGTAGCATATGATGGTTGAGAGTAACTGGACCAATAGCTAGTAGTGGCATGGCCAATTCTTCTATCCCTCGGCATGGTTGGATTCACATATTGTAAATTAATGCCGATGAATAAAAGGGCGAAACTCTTTCTTGTATGCTATTGGAAATTTTAACATGAGGTGTTTCAAATTGACTAACCAAACCCATCATGTTGTTCATCGGCATATGGATTTGTGGGGTTGCTGATGCACGAGAGTTAGGATAGATATGTTGTATGTTGATAAAATCATAAGAATTTGAAGTATGAAGATTATTTTGCATCGGCTCCTGCACGTAATTAGATGCATGATCGATAAAACTAGGGTTAGCCGAACATTATACTCATTAAGCGATCTAGCAAGAACATATGCAATATTTTCATCTACAAAGGGGAATTGGGTATATTACCTTTGTAGACTACATCAACTTGATGACGATCTCTACGTAGCAAGAACAGGCTGGATACTGTTCGAAGCTTCGTCCCCAGCGGAGTCGCCAAAAAGTGTGTTCGCACATGAACACGTCACCATGTACCGTCGACACCGAGGGTGATGCAACTCAGTTCACGTTGAAGGAGATCCATTCGGAAGCACGGTAGGCAGATGCTTTTGAGGACCCGAAACCCCACACGTCCGGGAGGGACCCCGTAAGAGAGCGCAGTGGCTATGGGATGCCCTAAGTCGACCTGATCGCCCCTACGGCTTCGTGGATCGCTGCCTTCAAAGACGAAGAACGAACGAAGAACGAGAAGCAAGATATAAGGGAGAGGGATAAAGATAGATGAACACCAAAAGTATAATGGATTGATTTGTTTGATTATGTGTTGTTGAATCGGCCATCTACCTCTTACATACATACATACATACATACATACATACATATATATATATATTTATATATATATATATATATATATATATATATATATATATATATAGGATTGACTATTCGCCACCCTGGGTGAGGAATAGTTATTCTTCACCCCCCTCTATTTTACCACCAATGCATTGTAATTTTATGTTTCGTCAGTTTTATCTTGTTTCTGACGTAAAGAGGGACCGTAAGAAAATATATAATCGCTATAAAAAATATTTTATGTTATGTAAAATTACAAACGTAAAAACATAGTGTAAAATATACATAAACTCCAAATTTTCTTTATGACCTATATTTTTATTTTCTTATACCAAATTTTACGTAATGAATCAATAGAAATGTAACTATTTGAATTCCGAATGTAATTTAATTATGAAGTGATCGTAAGATTACCTCGGGTGAAGAATAACCTATTCTGCACCCTGGGTGATGAATAGCATCACTATATATATATATATATATATATATATATATATATATATATATATATATATCTGTGTGTGTGTGTGTGTGTGTGTGTGTGTGTGTGTGTGTGTGTGTGTGTGTGGGCTGGACTTACCGTACACGAAAATGACTCACATCCCGTCCAAAACATCAATAGTCAACCTAATTCGGACTAGGAGGGCCGGACCTTCCGGTCTAGCCCAAAACTTGTGGGGTAGACTTCTACGGAACAAAGTTTGGACTCTAACTCTTGCATACACCCTTCGATTGAGATGATCTTTATATCAAAACTGATCATTTTGACGAGACAAAGTCAATCCATGTAGAACATTTTTTCACATGAGGCCGTCTTCAATACATAATTGGCTGAACAATATCCTGAATACAAAATCTTAATACTTTGAGCATAGGTTCAGCCCTTTCGATCAGATCTAATGGTGATGAACCAAATAGAAAATCTTCTTATTTCGACGATCGGAACATTCTCATGTGGAGCATTTTTCCATTTGAGGCCAGCTTAATTAAGTGTTGACCATGCCAAAATCTGATGTCAACACTCCAAGACTAGGAGGTGGCGTCCAGGCCCTTCTTGGCACTGGGAGCCGCTGTCGGGAGGCTGGCTATGATGGAGTCAGTTAAGGTCCTGCTGTTGGGCATCAGCAGGCCGGCTGGCTGCGAGCAGCTGCACTTTTCCCTTCGACAGTACTGATAGCGAACCACGGAGTTGGAGAAGGAAACACGGCAGCTGGTGTCTTGGATGGTGGTAGTGGCCTGCTGCAGCTGGTGGTCTTGGCTGGTGGAGGCCCACGGCGGCTGGTGGTCTTGGCCGACGGTAGCAAGAACCCTAGCTGCTGCATGCACAATCTGTGTGCCTGTGTGTGGTCTCGTGCGCGTTTCCCGAAGAAACATGGAGCGGATTGTTTTTTTTTATTAAAAAATGTTGTGTAAAATTCTAGGTACTAGTTTGTACTTCCTCCGTTCCAAAATATAGTGCTTCATCTATTCCTGTGCTTCAACTTTGACCATAAATTTAAACAACGAGACCGACTGTAGCGGAAGCACCCGCCACAGTCAGTCTTGTTTGTTAAATTATGGTCAAAGTTAGACCTCGGGAAGCGCGGGCGCACTATATTTTGTAATGGAGGGAGTAATATTAGACCAAATGTCATCTTATGCCACATCAACAAAAGCAAAACCCACCTGTTATAATCAAGATTAAAATGCCCAGCGAGACCGATCAGTACTTTTTACAAAAGATTTGGACGAGAATCAGTTGTTTTAGACAAAAATTCCTAAACAGGTGTATTCTGCATACCTAAGAGTCAATGCGGTGGTTTTCTGCAATTAACTCGCACAACCGTGGATGCAGCTCACTTGCGAGAAGGAATATGGCGTGTGAGGGAGTCCCGGATTAGGAGGTGTCCGGATAGCCGAACTACCACCGTTGGCCGGACTCCTGGACTATGAAGATACAAGATTGAAGACTTCGTCCCGTGTCCGGATGGGACTTTTCTTGGCGTGGAAGGCAAGCTTGGCGATACGGATATGTAGATCTCCTACCATTGTAACCAACTCTGTGTAACCCTAACCTATCCGGTGTCTATATAAACCGGAGGGTTTTAGTCCGTAGTGCGAACAACAATCATTCCATAGGCTAGCTTCTAAGGTTTAGCCTCCTTGATCTCGTGGTAGATCTACTCTTGTACTACCCATATCATCAATATTAATCAAGCAGGAGTAGGGTATTACCTGCATCGAAAGGGCCCGAACCTGGGTAAAAACATCGTGTCCCTTGTCTCCTGTTACCATCCGCCTAGACGCACAGCTCGGGACCCCCTACCCGAGATCCGCCGGTTTTGACACCGACATTGGTGCTTTCATTGAGAGTTCCTCTGTGCCGTCGCTGTCAGGTAGGATGCCTCATCCCGTCTTTAAAGACGATATTATCGCCAAAGGAGCCTTGGCCGCTGGTCAGACTCTTCGGCTAGGTGGTTTTCCTATGACCGCCAGTTCGCCACCAGCGACGATGACCTCTCGAGTCATCGAAACCAATCTCCATGTTAATTGAACTTGCGAACAGTTAGATCTGATCGAGCTCTCCTCCGTAAACGAGCTCTTGGATCGCATCGCATCACAGGAGTCGCCACAGACTACGACCGGATCGGGCCTAAAACCGATCTGAGAGAGATCAACTCTCCCCAGGCTACCCATCATGTTGTTGTGATAGAGGAGCAATGCGGCGATTCTTCTTCTATCTTAAGGACTAGCTACGTCCGGATTCTCGATCCCTCCATGCCGGATTCCCACAAAGGGACGGATGTCGATCAAGCCCTGAACTTAAAGTCGGTAGCGGGTTGGACTCATTGGATAACACTCAAAATCCAAACTTTCGAGTTTGGAAACTTCCTGACCCCGAGTCCTAAATTGGACGGGGTTCCGGATCTAGTTCCACCCGCCCACCCAAACATTAGCGATCTCTCTTGAATTCGGCAAGAGCCCGCTGAAACAGTACATCATTACTGGGCCAGATTCCTCCTGGTTATGAACATGATAAAGGACTGCCGAGAGGAGGACGCAATCCCAATTTTCTGCAATAATTGCACGGACAAGGGAATCCTAAACGCCATAAGTCGTCGCGAAATTACACGCTTTGCTAACTTGGTGACCATAGTACAAAAGTATTGTGCGATGGAGAGCGCCTGGAAAACTGAAAGTAAAATTTGGGATAATCCATTTGAATACATCCCTAGTCCGAAATAAAAGGGTGCATCTTTATCAAGCACCTGGGTTAAATACCAAAAACCAAAACCCCCTAAAGTGCGGAACCGTCTTGGAGGGTTGGCTAAGCGGACCTGCAAAATTCATAGCACAGAGGCGCCACTCCAACTCATAGCCTTGAGCATGTTGGATACTACGGCAGGTGGCCAAAAGTGGCGAAGAGCTTCTAGCTTCGAGTCCCAACCCGGCAACACCCGCACAGTGTTAACAGTCTTGAGACTTTCGCATCAAATAACATGCGAAACGAACACTCCATAACCTTGCGAAGTCTACCAAGTAGCAACAATAAATCCATGGGTAACCACGGCTATTACCTTTAATGCCAGTGACGAACCTAAATTCCGAACAGCCCGAGCACCAGCCGCATTGGTCCTCAGTCCGATAGTGGACGGCTTTCGCCTTACTAAGGTACTCATGGATGGCGGTAGCGGACTAAACCTCATCTATGAGGAAACCATCTGAAAAATGAAAATAGACTGGAACCGCATTGAGCAAAGCAGCACAACCTTTAGAGGAATAATCCCCAGCCGAGAAGCATGCTGCACAGGAAAAATCACACTGGACGTAGTGTTCGGCTCGCCGGACAATTACAGGTCCGAGGAGGTCATATTTCAAGTGGCCCCGTTCAACAGCGGATATCATGCTTTATTAGGACGAGAGGCATTCACAATTTTTCAAGCTATACCCCATTGTGGGTACATGAAGCTTAAAATGCCCGGACCTAACGAAATAATCACTCTCGCTAGTGATCCGAACATAGCACTCCGCGCCGAAAACAAGACAGCCGCACTAGCCCTCGAGGCACTATCCAAAGCCCTAGCGGCCGAGGAACTCACCGCGATGCGCTCCACGGTGAACAGGGACGATGTGATACTTGATAAAAGATCCAAGTCCACCTCTTTTAAACCAGCGGATGAAATAGTCAAATTCCAAGTCCACCCAACGGACCCTGCAAAGACGGCCTCGATTGCACAATTAAACCCTGAAGTAGACGCGCAGACCACGAGAATTTCTACGAGAAAACTGGGACATCTTTGCCTGGCACCCTTTAGACATGCCAGGAATCCCACTTCGGCTGGCCGACCACAGCCTAAATATCCTAAAAGGATTCAAGCCTGTCAAACAGGCTCTTCGGCGCTTTTCCGAACCCAAGAGACAGGCCATGGGAGAGGAGCTAGCCAAACTTTTGGAAACCGGATTCATCAGAGATATAAAACATCCGGACTGGCTAGCAAACCTGGTGATGGTAGCAAAGAAGGATAAATCTTGGCGCCTATCTGTTGATTTTAAAGATCTTAATAAGGCTTGCCCAAAGGATCCCTTCCCCCTCCCTCGAATTGATCAAATTATTGACGCTACAGCAGGACCACGACTCATTGTGCTTCCTCGTAGCGTACTCCGGCTACCACCAAATCAAGATGGCGGAGCCAGACCAAGCTGCAACAGCATTCATCACTCCATACGGCCCGTTTTGCTTCAACACAATGCCCTTTGGGCTCAAAAACGCTGGCGCAACATATCAGGGCATGATTCAGACATGTCTGGCAAACCAGATCGGCAAAACAGTGGAAGCATATGTAGATGACGTGGTCGTCAAAACCAAGCACGTCGAAACTCTAGTAGACGACTTGAGGCTCACATTCGACAATCTTCAAAAATATGACATCAAGCTCAATCCGGAAAAATGCGCCTTGGCGTTCAGCGGAAAGCTCACAGGCTTCATTGTGTCCGGTAGAGGAATTGAAGCAAACCCAGCCAAGATCCGAGCTCTGTCACAATTGGATATTCCAAAAGACCTCAAACAAATACAAAAATTGACTTGATGCGTAGCGGCTCTAAGCCGCTTTATTTCCCGTTTGGGAGAAAAGGCGTTACCCCTTTACCGCCTCCTCCGCCGCACCGAACACTTCGAGTGGACGGATGCCGCCACGGCCGGACTTGAAGAGATAAAATCCATATTGGCAACAAGCGCGGTCCTGGCCGCGCCCAATGTGGGTGAACCAATGCTACTATATATCGCGCAACATATCAAGTTGTCGGTAGCGGTGCTCGTTGTCGAGCGAAAGCGGACGGACACGGTTCCCTCTTCAAAACCGGTTTACTATGTGTCCACTGTCCTAACTCCATGCAAGTCCAGTACCCACACTATCAAAAGATAGCAAGCGGTGTTCATGGCATCCCGGAAGCTGCGACACTACTTTCAAGGGTGTTCGATAACGGTAGCCTCCATAGAGCTCCTTCCATTCGACATAACTTATAAGCCACGACGAGCTATTAAGTCACAGGTTTTGGCCGACTTCGTGGCCGAATGGACTGAAGCCGAACTCCCTAAAGAGTACAGCGCATACTCCAATTGGATCATGCACTTTGACGGCTCCAAAATGTTGGCTGGCCTGGGGGCTGGCGTCGTCCTGACGTCCCCAACCGGGGACACAGTCCAATACGTCCTTCAGATAATGTATACGGACTCCAACAACGCGGCCGAATACGAGGCCCTTCTGCACGGCCTCCGGATGGCAGTCTCCATGGGCATTAAATGCCTAGAGGTGCGCGGGGATTCAAACCTCGTGATATCTCAAATAAACGGATATTTTGATGCCAAAGATCCAAAAATGGCAGCATACCGCAATGCGGTCCTAAAAATGTCAGCACGGTTCGAAGGGCTCGAATTGTTAGGAAACGCAGTAATTTCAAAAATTTTCCTACGATCACGCAAGACCATGGTGACGGCATAGCAACGAGAGGGGAGAGTGTCCGTCCACGTACCCTCGTAGACCGAAAGCGAGGCGTTATAACAACGCGGTTGATGTAGTAAATGCGTCTTCACGATCCGACCGATCCAAGCACCGAACGTCACGGCACCTCCGAGTTCTGCACGTTCAGCTCGATGGCGATCCCGGACTCCGATCCAGCAAAGTGTCGGGGATGAGTTCCGTCAACCTGACGGCGTGGTGGCGATGATGATGCTCCACCGGCGCAGGGCTTCGCCTAAGCTCATGACGATATGACTTCTCCGGCGCAGGGCTTCGCCTAAGCTCCATAGCGATATGACCGAGGTGGAATATGGTGGAAGGGGCACCGCACACGGCTAAGGAAAGATCCGTAGATCAACTTGTGTGTCTTGGGGTGCCCCTGCCCCGTATATAAAGGAGCCAAGGGGAGGTGGCGGCCCAAGGGGAGGCGCGCAAGGAGTCCTACTCCCTCCGGAGTAGGACTCCTCCTCCAATCCTAGTTGGATTAGGATTCCCGGAGGAAGAGAGAGAGGGCGGCCCACCTTTCCTAGTCCTAATAGGACTAGGGAAAGAAGCGTGACCACCTAGGGCTGCCCTTCTCCTTTCCTCTAAGGCCCACTATGGGCCCATTTAGTTCGGGGGTTCGGTAACCTCCGGTACTCCGATAAATTCGATTTCATTCGGAACCATTCAAGTCCAAACATAGGCTTCCAATATATCAATCTTTATGTCTCGACCATTTCGAGACTCCTCGTCATGTCCGTGATCACATCCGGGACTCGAACAACCTTCGTGCATCAATACTTATAAACTCATTATGAACTGTCATCGAAGCGTTAAGCGTGCGGACCCTACGGGTTCGAGAACTATGTAGACATGACCTAGAACTATTCTTGGTCAATAACCAATAAGCGGAACCTGGATGCCCATATTGGCTCCTACATATTCTACGAAGATCTTTATCGGTCAAACCGCATAACAACATACGTTGTTCCCTTTGTCATCGGTATGTTACTTGCCCGAGATTCGATCGTCGGTATCCAATACCTAGTTCAATCTCGTTACGGCAAGTCTCTTTACTCGTTACGTAATACATCATCTCACAACTAACACATTAGTTGCAATGCTTGCAAGGCTTATGTGATGTGCATTACCGAGAGGGCCCAGAGATACCTCTCCGACAATCGGAGTGACAAATCCTAATCTCGAAATATGCCAACCCAACATGTACCTTCGGAGACACCTGTAATGTACCTTTATTATCACCCTGTTTCGTTGTTTCGTTTGTTAGCACCCAAAGTGTACCTCAGGCTATCGGGAGTTGCTTAATATAATAGTCATAGGAACATGTATAAGTCATGAAGAAAAGCACTAGCAACAAACTATACGATCAGGTGCTATGCTAATGGAATGGGTCATGTCAATCAGATCATTCAACCAATGATGTGATCCCGTTAATCAAATAACAACTCCTTGTTCATGGTTGGGAAACACAACCATCTTTGATTAACGAGCTAGTCAAGTAGAGGCATACTAGTGACACTCTGTAGGTTTATGTATTCACACATGTATTATGTTTCCGGTTAATACAATTCTAGCATGAATAATAAACATTTATCATGATATAAGGAAATAAATAATAACTTTATTATTGCCTCTAGGGCATATTTCCTTCAGTCTCCCACTTGCACTAGAGTCAATAATCTAGATTACACAGAAATGATTCTAACACCCATGGGTTCTTGGTGCTGATCATGTTTTGCTCGTGGAAGAGGCTTAGTCAACGGTGCGCAACATTCAGATCCGTATGTATCTTGCATATCTCTATGTCTCCCACCTGGACCAAATCCGGATGGAGTTGAAGGCGTCTTTTGATGTGCTTGGTTCTCTTGTGAAATCTGGATTCCTTTGCCAAGGCAATTGCACCAGTATTGTCACAAAAGATTTTCATTGGACCCGATACACTAGGTACAACACCTAGATCGGTTATGAACTCCTTCATCCAGACTCCTTCATTAGCTGCTTCCGAAGCAGCTATGTACTCAACTTCACATGTAGATCCCGCCACGGCGCTTTGTTTGGAACTGCACCAAGCGACAGCTCCTCCGTTTAATGTAAATCATTATCCGGTTTGCGATTTAGAATCGTCCGGATCAGTGTCAAAGCTTAACGTCGGCGTAACCGTTCTGACGAGTTCTTTGTCACCGCCATAAATGAGAAACATATCCTTAGTCCTTCTCAAGTACTTAAGGATGTTCTTGACCGCTGTCCGATGATCCACTCTGGATTACTTTGGTACCTGCACGCTAAACTTACAGCAAAGGCACACATCAGGTCTGGTACACAGCATTGCATACATGATAGAGCCTATGGCTGAAGCATAGGGAACATCTTTCATTTTCTCTCTATCTTCTGCGGTGGTCGGGCATTGAGTCTTACTCAACTTCACACCTTGTAACACCGGCAAGAACCCTTTCTTTGCCTGATCCATTTTGAACTTTTTCAAAACTTTATCAAGGTATGTGCTTTGTGAAAGTCCTATTAAGCGTCTTGATCTATCTCTATAGATCTTAATGCCCAATATGTAAGCAGCTTCAACGAGGTCTTTCATCGAAAAACTCTTATTCAATTATCACTTTATGATATACAGAAATTCTATATCATTTCCGATCAGTAATATGTCATCCACATATAATATCGAAATGCTTCTGAGCTCCCACTCACTTTCTTGTAAATACAGGCTTCTCCAAAAGTGCATATAAAACCAAATGCTTTGATCACACTATCAAAACGTTTATTCCAACTCCGAGAGGCTTGCACCAGTCCATAAATGGATCGCTGGAGCTTGCACACTTTGTTAGCTCCCTTTGGATCGACAAAACCTTCTGGTTGCATCATATACAACTCTTCTTCCAGAAATCCATTCAGGAATGCAGTTTTAACATCCATTTGCCAAATTTCATAATCATAAAATGCGGCAATTGCTAACATGATTCGGACGGACTTAAGCATCGCTTAGGGTGAGAAGGTCTCATCGTAGTCAAGCCCTTGAACTTGTCGAAAACCTTTTGCAACAAGTCGAGCTTTATAGAGCGATAACATTACCATCAGCGTCAGTCTTCTTTTTGAAGATCCATTTATTCTCAATTGCTTGCCGATCATCGGGCAAGTCAACCAAAGTCCACACTTTGTTCTCATACATGGATCCCATCTCAGATTTCATGGCCTCAAGCCATTTTGTGGAATCTGGGCTCACCATCGCTTCTTCATAGTTCGTAGGTTCATCATGTTCCGGTAACATGACTTCCGAATAGGATTACCGTACCACTGCAGTGCGGATCTTGCTCTGGTTGATCTACGAAGTTCTGTAGAAACTCGATCTGAAGTTTCATGATCATCATCATTAGCTTCCTCCCTATTTGGTGTAGGTGTCACGGAAACTGATTTCTGTGATGTACTACTTTTCAATAAGGGAGTAGATACAGTTATCTCATCAAGTTCTACTTTCCTCCCACTCACTTCTTTCGAGGAAAACTCCTTCTCCAAAAGTTTCCGAATTTAGCAACAAAAATCTTGCCTTCGGATCTGTGATAGAAGGTGTACCCAACAGTCTCTTTTGGGTATCCTATGAAGACACATTTCTCCGATTTGGGTTCGAGCTTATCAGGTTGAAGCTTTTTCACATAAGCATCGCAGCCCCAAACTTTCAGAAACGACAACTTTGGTTTCTTGCCAAACCACAGTTCATAAGGCGTCGTCTCAACGGATTTAGATGGTGCCCTATTTAAAGTGAATGTAGCCGTCTCTAAAGCATAACCCCAAACCGATAGCGGTAAATCAGTAAGAGACATCATAGATCGCACCATATCTAATAAAGTACGATTACGACGTTCGGACACACCATTACGTTGTGGTGTTCCAGGTGGCGTAAGTTGCGAAACTATTCCGCATTGTTTCAAATGTAGGCCAAACTCGTAACTCAAATATTCTCCTCCACGATCAGATCGTAGAAACTTTATTTTCTTGTTACGATGATTTTCCACTTCACTCTGAAATTCTTTGAACTTTTCAAATGTTTCAGACTTGTGTTTCATTAAGTAGATATACCCATATCTGCTCAAATCATCTGTGAAGGTGAGAAAATAACGATATCCGCCACGAGCCTCAACATTCATTGGACCACATACATCGGTATGTATGATTTCCAATAAATCTGTTGCTCTCTCCATAGTTCCGAGAACGGTGTTTTAGTCATCTTGCCCATAAGGCACGGTTACTTAAGTGCCAATTGATTCATAATCAAGTGACTCCAAAAGTCCATCAGTATGGAGTTTCTTCATGCGCTTTACACCGATATGACCTAACCGGCAGTGCCACAAATAAGTTGCACTATCATTATCAACTCTACATCTTTTGGCTTCAACATTATGAATATGTGTATCACTACTATCGAGATTAAGTAAAAACAAACCATTCTTCAATGGTGCATGACGATAAAAGATATTATTCATATAAATAGAACAACCATTATTCTCTGATTTAAATGAATAACCGTCTTGCATCAAACAAGATCCAGATATAATGTTCATGCTCAACGCTGGTACTAAATAACAATTATTTAGGTCTAATACTAATCCGAAGGTAGATGTAGAGGTAAGCGTGCCGACCGCGATCACATCGACTTTGGAACCATTTCCCACGCGCATCGTCACCTCGTCCTTAGCCAATCTTCGGCAATCCGTAGCCCTGTTTCGAGTTGCAAATATTAGCAACGGAACCAGTATCAAATACCCAGGTGCTACTGCGAGTATTAGTAAGGTACACATCAATAACATGTATATCACATATACCTTTGTTAACCTTGCCATCCTTCTTATCCGCCAAATACTTGGGGCAGTTCCGCTTCCAGTGACCAGCCTGCTTGCAATAGAAGCACTCAGTTTCAGGCTTAGGACCAGACTTGGGTTTCTTCTCTTGATTAGCAACTTGCTTGCCGTTCTTTTGAAGTTTCCCTTTCTTTCCTTTGCCCTTTTTCTTGAAACTAGTGGTTTTGTTAACCATCAACACTTGATGCTCCTTTTTGATTTCTACCTCCAGCGGCTTTCGCATCGCGAAGAGCTCGGGCATTGTTTTGGTCATCCCTTGCATATTATAGTTCATCACGAAGCTCTTGTAGCTTGGTGGCGATGATTGGAGAATTACATCAATGGCGCAATCATCCGGAAGATTAACTCCCGGTTGAATCAAGTGATTGTTATATCCGGACATTACGAGTATATGCTCCTTGTGAACCGTTCTCCTCCATCTTACAGCTATAGAACTTATTGGAGACTTCATATCTCTCAATCCGGGCATTCGCTTGGAATATTAACTTCAACTCCTGGAACATCTCATATGCTCCATGGTGTTCAAAAGCAGCGTTGAAGTCCCTGTGCTAAGCCGTAAAGCATGGCACACTGAACTATAGAGTAGTCATCAGCTTTGCTTTGCGAGACGTTCACAACTTATGGCGCAGCCATTTCACCAGGCCTGGCACCTAACGGTGCTTCCAGGTCGTAATTCTTCTGTGCAGCAATAAGGATAATCCTCAAATTACGGACCCAGTCCGTGTAATTGCTGCCATCATCTTTCAACTTTGCTTTCTCAAGGAACGCATTAAAATTCAACGGAACAACAAAGACGAGCCATCTATCTACACATCATAGACAAGCAAGATACTATCGGTACTAAGTTCATGATAAATTTAAGTTCAATTAATCATATTACTTAAGAACTCCCACTTAGAAAAATATCCCTCCAATTCTCTAAGTGATTGCGTGATCCATATCAACTACACCATGACCGATCATCACGTGTGATGGAGTAGTTTCAATGGTGAACATCAATATGTTGATCATATCTACTATATGATTCACGCTCGACCTTTCGGTCTCCGTGTTCCGAGGTCATATCTTATATGCATAGCTCGTCAAGTATAACCTGAGTATTCTGCGTGTGCAACTGTTTTGCACCCGTTGTATTTGAACGTAGAGCCTATCACACCCGATCATCACGTGGTGTCTCAGCACGAAGAACTTTATAGCGGTGCATACTCGGGAGAACACTTCTTGATAATTTAGTAAGGATCATCTTATAATGCTACCGTCAATCAAAGCAAGATAAGATGCATAAAGGATTAACATCACATGCAATCAATATAAGTGATATGATATGGCCATCATCATCTTGTGCTTGTGATCTCCATCTCAAGCACCGTCATGATCACCATCGTCACCGGTAGCGACACCTTGATCTCCATCGTAGCATCGTTGTCGTCTCGCCAAACTTATGCTTCTACGACTATCGCTACCGCTTAGTGATAAAGTAAAGCATTACAGGCGATTGCATTGCATACAATAAGCGACAACCATATGGCTCCTGCCGATTGCCGATAACTTCGGTTACAAAACATGATCATCTCATACAATAAAATTCAGCATCATGTCTAGACCATATCACATCACAACATGCCCTGCAAAAACAAGTTAGACGTCCTCTACTTTGTTGTTGCAAATTTTACGTGGCTGCTACGGGCTTAAGCAAGAACCAATCTCACCTACGCATCAAAACCACAACGATACTTCCGTCAAATAGACTCCGTTTTAACCTTCTCAAGGACGGGCGTGGCCACTCGGTTCAACTAAAGTTGGAGAGACAGTCTTCCACAAGCCATCTATGTGCAAAGCACGTCGAGGGAACCGGTCTCGGCGTAAAATGCAGCGTAAGGTTGGTCCGGATCGTCACGTCCAACAATAACGCTGAACCAAAGTATGACATGCTGGTAGGCAGTATGACTTGTATCGTCCACAACTCACTTGTGTTCTACTCGTGCATATGACATCAACGCATAAAACCAGGCTCGGATGCCACTGTTAGGAAACGCAGTAATTTCAAAAATTTTCCTACGATCACGCAAGACCATGGTGACGGCATAGCAACGAGAGGGGAGAGTGTCCGTCCACGTACCCTCGTAGACCGAAAGCGGAAGCGTTATAACAACGCGGTTGATGTAGTCGTACGTCTTCACGATCCGACCGATCCAAGCACCGAACGTACGGCACCTCCGAGTTACGCACATCGTTCAGCTCGATGGCGATCCCGGACTCCGATCCAGCAAAGTGTCGGGGATGAGTTCCGTCAGACGACGGCGTGGTAGCGATGATGATGCTCCACCGGCGCGGGGCTTCGCCTAAGCTCATGACGATATGACTTCTCCGGCGAGGGCTTCGCCTAAGCTCCGCAACGATATGACCGAGGTGGAATATGGTGGAAGGGGCACCGCTGCGGCTAAGGAAAGATCCGTAGATCAACTTGTGTGTCTTGGGGTGCCCCTGCCCCGTATATAAAGGAGCCAAGGGGAGGTGGCGGCCCAAGGGGGCGCGCAAGGGAGTCCTACTCCTCGGGAGTAGGACTCCTCCTCCAATCCTAGTTGGATTAGGATTCCCGGAGGAAGAGAGAGAGGGGCGGCCCACCTTTCCTAGTCCTAATAGGACTAGGGAAAGGGGGCGCGACCACCTAGGGCTGCCCTTCTCCTTTCCTCTAAGGCCCACTATGGGCCCATTTAGTTCAGGGGTTCGGTAACCTCCGGTACTCGGTAAATTCCGATTTCATTCGGAACCATTCGAAGTCCAAACATAGGCTTCCAATATATCAATCTTTATGTCTCGACCATTTCGAGACTCCTCGTCATGTCCGTGATCACATCCGGGACTCGAACAACCTTCGGTGCATCAATACTTATAAACTCATTATGAACTGTCATCGAAGCGTTAAGCGTGCGGACCCTACGGGTTCGAGAACTATGTAGACATGACCTAGAACTATTCTTGGTCAATAACCAATAGCGGAACCTGGATGCCCATATTGGCTCCTACATACTCTACGAAGATCTTTATCGGTCAAACCGCATAACAACATACGTTGTTCCCTTTGTCATCGGTATGTTACTTGCCCGAGATTCGATCGTCGGTATCCAATACCTAGTTCAATCTCGTTACCGGCAAGTCTCTTTACTCGTTACGTAATACATCATCTCACAACTAACACATTAGTTGCAATGCTTGCAAGGCTTATGTGATGTGCATTACCGAGAGGGCCCAGAGATACCTCTCCGACAATCGGAGTGACAAATCCTAATCTCGAAATATGCCAACCCAACATGTACCTTCGGAGACACCTGTAATGAACCTATATAATCACCCAGTTACGTTGTGACGTTTGGTAGCACCCAAAGTGTACCTCAGGCAAACGGGAGTTGCATAATCTCATAGTCATAGGAACATGTATAAGTCATGAAGAAAAGCACTAGCAACAAACTATACGATCAGGTGCTATGCTAATGGAATGGGTCATGTCAATCAGATCATTCAACCAATGATGTGATCCCGTTAATCAAATAACAACTCCTTGTTCATGGTTGGGAAACACAACCATCTTTGATTAACGAGCTAGTCAAGTAGAGGCATACTAGTGACACTCTGTAGGTTTATGTATTCACACATGTATTATGTTTCCGGTTAATACAATTCTAGCATGAATAATAAACATTTATCATGATATAAGGAAATAAATAATAACTTTATTATTGCCTCTAGGGCATATTTCCTTCACGAATTTCATCATATAGCCCGGGATAACAACCAGGCGGCAGACATATTTGCACGCATCGGTGCAAAACGCGATGCCGTCCCGCCCAACATCTTCCTGGAACTGCTGTTCAAGCCATCCATACTATGGGAAGGGGAGTCCGGAAATAACAATCAGGACCCAACCGCACTGCCTGACACCGAACACTCTGACACAATCGGAGGCTCTGCGACCGAGATAACACCCTCCGCCCACAAAATAATGGCGGTTATCGCCCCGTGGACGAAACCATTCCTAGCCTACCTAACTAGGCAGGAACTCCCCGAAGACCAAAATGAGGCTCGCTGCATAGTACGGCGATCTAAAGCCTACAAAGTCCATGAGGGAGAGCTTTATAAGAAAAGCACTACAGGAGTCCTTCAAAGGTGTATCTCCGAAGAGGAAGTGCGAAACCTCCTGGCTAAAATTCATGCCGGACTGGGTGGGCACCACGCCGCAGCCGCCCTTGTAGGCAAGGCCTTCCGTACAGGATTTTATTGGCCGACGGCCGGGCAGATCTTGAGGATTTAGTCCAACGATGCGTCGGTTGCCAGCTTTTTGCTAACCAAAGCCACATGCCACCCACCGCCCTCAAAACTATACCCATCACCTGGCCGTTCATGATGCAGGGCTTGACATGGTTGGACCCCTTAAGGGAGGAACCCACAAGCAAAAATACCTATTGGTCATGGTGGATAAATTCACCAAATGGATAGAGGCCAAGCCTGATAAAATGGCCGAATCCGGACCGGTGATAGACCTCATATCAGGGGTAGTGCACCGTTACGGTGTCCCCCACAGTATCATCAATGATAACGGCACCAACTTCACGGCTGATGAGGTCAAATTATGGTGCAAACACATGGGCATCAAGCTCGATTACGCCTCAGTCTATCACCCTCAAACCAACGGCCAAGTCGAACGAGCAAATGGTCTAATCATGAGTGGCATTAAACCCAGACTAGTGTGGTCCCTCAAGGAATCTAACACGCACTGGGTTGAGGAGCTCGACTCCTTACTCTGGGGGCTGCGGACCACGCCGAACCGTACTACCGGATGCACACCATTCTTTATGGTGTACGGCGCAGGCAGTCTTGCCTGCGACATAATACATGACTCACCTCGGCGTGCGCATGTATGAAGAAAGAGAAGCTGAGCTTGATCGGCAGGACAGTTTGGGCGCATTGGAGGAGCAGCACGGCGTGGCAAAAGCTCGTTCCGCATTCTATCAACAGCATGCTCGAAGATATCAAAGCGAGGAAATACGGGCCAAAGCTTATAACGTCGGCGAACTAGTTCTACGCCTGCCGGACAAGAAAAAGGACAAACTCAATCCCAAATGGGAAGGTCCCTTGTCGGTGTCAAAACCGGCGGATCTCGGGTAGGGGGTCCCGAACTGTGCGTCTAGGCGGATGGTAACAGGAGACAAGGGACACGATGTTTTTACCCTAGAAGCTAGCCTATGGTATGATTGTTGTTCGTCCTACGCACTAAAACCCTCCGGTTTATATAGACACCGGATAGGTTAGGGTTACACAGAGTCGGTTACAATGGTAGGAGATCTACATATCCGTATCGCCAAGCTTGCCTTCCACGCCAAGGAAAGTCCCTTCCAGACACGGGACGAAGTCTTCAATCTTGTATCTTCATAGTCTTGGAGTCCGGCCATGATGATAGTCCGGCTATCCGAACACCCCTAGTCCGGAATCCCTCAGTAGCCCCCAAACCAGGCTTCAATGACGATGAGTCCGGCACGGTGATTGTCTTCGGCATTGCGAGGCGGGTTCTTCTCCAAATTCCATATACTTGTCGAATAGTGTCCGGCCCGATAAATGCTGCGCTCCTCGGCTTCTACGCCCAATAATGGCCATCTTCCACGTGTTTGAATGAATGCGAAAAGACATGGTATTTTTACAATAACCCCCCTAGCCGCGCAAATGAGCCGCCTATGAAAGGGGCAATGATTTAGATCTGAGTCACACCATCCCCCCTTTGCGAGCTTTCATCGGAGCGCCTCCGATCAAAGCCCGTTCCATCATGGACAGTCGATGCGGCTCCTCCTCTCGCGCTCCCAGCCCCCAGCCAGGAAATTGGGAGAGATGCTCAGTCCCGCATAGCGAGCTAGTTATACTCCAAGCCAAGGGATTTCTCCCCCCGGCCTTCATGGTCCCGGTTCGAGCCGGACTTGCCACCTACAAGGGCGGAAAGCAAGCGGAGAGCGTCCCCGATCCCTCTAAAGGAGAGCGGGTATGCTTCATCTCTTATCTAGTAAGAGGACTCGGATTTCCAATCCATACGTTTCTCCGGGGGCTCCTGGAGTTCTACGGGCTCCAGTTGCACCATCTTACTCCTTCCTCCATCTTGCACATCGCGGGCTTCGTGGCCCTTTGCGAACTGTTCTTGGGCGTCGAGGCTCATTTTGGGCTGTGGAAGAGAATATTCTGCCTAGTACCCCGTTCTCATGAGGGGTCAATATATCAAGTGGGCGGAGCCGAGCTATGGCGCATCGCCGGGACCGGATACCTATCCGGAACCCCAAAGAAGGCGTCCGAAGGCTGGCCATCGGAATGGTTTTACTTGGAGGACATCCCGCTGCCGGATCCTGTTCGGATCGGCCTCCCAGAATTCAGCAATGCTCCTCTGAAGAAGCGCCTAAGCTGGCGCCCTCGGAGCCCCCGGAGAGAAGATGACCAGGATGTCCTTTATTTGATGAGCCGAATAAAGTTACTGGCTCATGCCGGATTGACCATGACAGGAGTCATGGCAATCTGCATAATGAGGGGAGTCCAGCCGCTCCAATACAGTGGCCACCCCATGTGGGACTTCAACGGGGAGGACGATGCCACCCGCCATGGTCATAAAGGGCAGGGATCGGTCACCGAACTGGTGAAGATCTTATGCGCCATGTATAAAGGGGAGGAGGAGGATTTCCTCCGTGTCAATCCACCAAAGGAGTTTTCTTCGAATAATCCTCGAAGCTGGGTAAGCCAACATCTTTGTGACCTGTCCGATCCATGTTCCCATGGTTAAATATCTCATTTCGCGGTTTCTACGCAGGAACTGCGCCGGACTGGGGAGAAGATACACAGCCCGCCCCCACAACCCGAGGATCCGGAACGGTCCCTCGGTCCAACCTCCGAAGAGGATCTGGATATAAAGGTGGAGTTGATCGACGGGGTATTCCACCAACTTAGCATCGACAATGCTTTGGTTGCTATTACGGCTGATTACCCCGGAATACTTCCAGCCTCACAGGTAAATGAGACCAAGATCCCAAAACCCTGATAATGACCCATCCATGCTTATTTTTGATCACCGTATACCAATGGTGCTTCAGGGGTACCTTCGAGGCAGGAAGCCGAGCTCAGCGGCTGGCCAACAAAGGGCAGTGCGGCCCCGCAGGCTAAAAATAAGTGCGGTCCGGATCGAAACTCCGCCGCAACGGTATGGCGTGTCACCATACTCCCAGGATTGATTCTTGGAAGGCGTACTAACGCTGGTGCTCTTTTCAGGGAAAAGAGCGTTTGCGGACCGAGTCCGAGAGGTTATAATCGAACCTTCACCGGCCAGGCTTCAAAGCCGGTCCGGAGGCTGAGGCGAGCATGAGACGTGCGTCGGATGCTCCTTCGACAGAGGATGCCGACAGGTTGTCCGCCACCAACTCCGAGGTGGAGACGCCTTGAATCACAGGCGCCGTCGGACAGTTCTTCGTGACGCATGTTTCTCCCAGGAGGCCTTGAATGCCTTCGATTCGGGAGATGCGCACCTCCGTGCCGCTCAAGATGGTCTAGCCAGAGCCATGGAGCAGTATGTGAAGGACATACGGGTAAGGAAATCAGCGATTATATATGCCAAGAGTCTCGAGACTTAAAATAGTTAGAATAACTGATTTAAGGATCATTTGTTATCTGTAATCTTATAGAAAAGAATACCCGACTGTCCTGTGAGCTTGAAGAATGCAAGGCCCAACTTGAGGCCGCACTAGCCGCTACAGGGGGAGCCGCAGAGACCCCCACTGGTAATATACGCTTTAAAAAATAGTTTATGAAGTGCGGCGGGTTTGTAAATCTGACAAAAATATTGCAGATGGCGCCGGACTAGATCCGGACAAGCATCAAATCTTTCGCCAGCTAAAGGCCGGCGAGAGCGTGCTTACGATGGTGCAGCAGGAGAAAAATAACCTCCAAGACGCCAACACCAAGCATGGTGAGGAACTAAAGGATGTTCGTGCCCAGTTATCTGACTCCGTAAAGGAGAATCGGTAACCGTCGCGGCATTTTCGATAAGTGCTTGAACGAACTTTGAAAGAGTTCGGCGAGGAAGGCGACTAACATAAACATGTATGTAGGTTTGCTCACAGGTCGTCTTGAGGAGGAGATGCCCAGTTCTTCGGGTGATCTTCTTCCCAAACTGCGTCAGCTGCACGAATGAGTCCGGCAGGTGATGAAAGGCATCAGCCAGGCCTTGTGGCCATATATCTCCCTGCCCGAAGGCATTGGGGAGCTGGCAGAGCGGCTTCAGGGAGCATGGCGGCGCTTCCGGCTATGGAAGATATCGGCCTGCCATCAAGGCGCCAGGGAGGCCTGGGCCATGGTAAAGACGCGGTACACGAAGGCTGACCCAAACCACATGGCCGAGGTCGGACCTGTGGGGCCGGATGGGATGGAGATCCCTGTAACCTTAGTGTACGGCCAAGTAGAATTGGCCGCCAAGTATTCCCAGCAAGATTGTAAATTAGATAGCCTATTAGATGGCATTGAGGAGGAATACAATGAGTCGAGTTGACTATGTAAAAATATGACATGAAAGAATGTCTTATAGCCGGATTGTAAATCATTTGTCATAGCGGACCTTTTCGCTTCGACCTCCGGACCCAATAGTCCGGAGTGTGTCCGAATACCTTCGTGGTTATATAACAACCGTGGTATGCAAGGAGACAAGGCGTAGGGGTCATTGTTGCTGTATCAGACAAGTGCCCAACTAGTTATGTTATATTACATGGGTAGTAAAAAACATCTTCCAGGGAGAATAGTTCCGTTAAGGGTTCCTTTCGCTGGGGTGCATGCCCTAAAGTGCATGTCAAAGCTGCTGTGAAACCAGAAAATCATCTGGGGGCAGATGGATAAATAGTTAAAAATCATCTTTCAATTCACCGACCGAATATTCCCTTAAGAACGCTAGCTTTCGGCTTCACCCAGTCTAAGGTACACATCCGGCTGACCCGGCAGTAACAATCGCAGAGGTGCTCCCTTTACCACCTAAACGAACAATCGGGAACGTAGGGGTAAGCACAGGTGCCAGGCAAGCCAGCTTGGCCAAAACTTAAGTCATATCGATGCATATAATGGTGAATAAAAGGTACATGCGGAAGTTTAACGCATGTGTTGGGCATGAAAGCCCGTATAAATAAGCTTACATTAAAGAAGCCCTCAGGTATAATGGTAACACAGTAGCGTCAAGTGTCTTGAAAAAAGCGCAAACGAGCCTCTAGAGGCTTCAAGAAGAAGGAGGAAGGAGAGAAATAAAAGACAACAAAAATAGAAAATGTGGGCCGGAGGAAGGAGACGAACTTGGAATCCGCACTTAGGCGTAGAATCTTCGTGGGCGGGCTGCGTTCCATGGGTTCGGCTCGAGTCGGTTATCCCATGCGTTTGCAGACGGTATGCTCCGCCCGGTCAGGACCTGGTCGATGATGAAGGGACCTTCCCATTTGGGCTTGAGTTTGTCCTTTTTCTTGTCCGTGAGCGAGAACTAGTTCGCCAACGTTACAAGCTTTGGCCCCTACTTCCCTACTTTGATATCTTCGAGCCTGCTGTTGATAGAATGCGGAACGAGCTTTTGCCACGTCGCGCTCCTCCTCCAATGCGTCCAAACTGTCCTGCCGATCAAGCTCGGCTTCTATTTCTTCATACATGCGCACGCGAGGTGAGTCATGTATTATGTCGCAGGGCAAGACTGCCTCCGCGCCGTACACCATGAAGAATGGTGTGAATCCGGTAGTACGATTCGGCGTGGTCCGCAGCCCCCAGAGTACGGAGTCGAGCTCCTCAACCCAGTGCGTGTTAGATTCCTTGAGGGACCGCACTAGTCTGGGTTTAATGCCGCTCATGATTAGACCATTTGCCCTTTCGACTTGGCCCTTGGTTTGAGGGTGATAGACTGAGGCGTAATCGAGCTTGATGCCCATGTTTTTGCACCATAATTTGACCTCATCGGCGGTGAAGTTGGTGCCATTATCAGTGATGATACTGTGGGGGACACCGTAACGGTGCACTACCCCTGATATGAAGTCTATCACTGGTCCAGATTCGGCCGTTTTAACAGGCTTGGCTTCTATCCATTTGGTGAATTTATCCAACATGACCAATAGGTATTTTTTCTTGTAGGTTCCTCCCTTGAGGGGTCCAACCATGTCAAGCCCCCAGACCGCGAACGGCCAGGTGATGGGTATAGTTTTAGGCGGTGGGTGGCATGTGGCTTTGGTTAGCAAAAAGCTGGCAACCGACGCATCGTTGGCCTAAGTCCTGCGCATCTGCCCGGGCCGTCGGCCAATAAAATCCTGTACGGAAGGCCTTGCCTACAAGGGCCCGGGCTGCGGCGTGGTGCCCACCCAGTCCGGCATGAATTTCAGCTAGGAGATTTCGCCCTTCCTCTTCGGAGATACCCCTTGGAAGGACTCCGGTAGTGCTTTTCTTATAAAGCTCTCCCTCATGGACTTTATAGGCTTTGCAGCGAGCCTCATTTTGGTCTTCCGGGAGTTCCTGCCTAGTTAGGTAGGCTAGGAATGGTTCCGTCCACGGGGCGATAACCGCCATTATTTCGTGAGCAGAGGGTGTTATCTCGGGGGCAGAGCCTCCGGTTATGTCAGAGTGTTCGGCGTCGAGGCGGTGCGGTTTGGTCCGGATTGATATTGCGGACTCCTTCCCATAGTACGGATGGCTTGAACAGCCGTTCGAGAAAAGATATTGGGTGGACGGCATCGCGTTTTGCACCGCTATGCGTGCCAATACGTCCGCTACCTGGTTGTTATCCCGGGCTATATGATGAAATTCGAGCCCTTCGAACCGTGCTAACATTTTTAGGACCGCATTGCGGTATGCTGCCATTTTCGGATCTTTGGCATCAAAGTCTCCGTTTATTTGGGATATTGCAAGGTTCGAATCCCCGCGCACCTCTAGGCATTGAATGCCCATGGAGACTGCCATCCGGAGGCCGTGCAGAAGGGCCTCATATTCGGCTGCGTTGTTGGAGTCCGTATACATTATCTGAAGGACGTATTGGACTGTGTCCCCGGTTGGGGACGCTGTGACGACGCCAGCCCCTGTGCCGCCAACATTTTGGAGCCGTCAAAGTGCATGATCCAATTGGAGTATGCGCCGTACTCTTTAGGGAGTTCGACGGTCCATTCGCCACGAAGTCGGCCAAAGCCTGCGACTTAATAGCTCGCCGTTGCTTATAAGTTATATCGAATGGAAGGAGCTCTATGGCCCATTTAGCAATCCGGCCCGTCGCGTCGCGGTTGTTTATAATGTCGTTAAGAGGTACTTCGGAGGCTACCGTTATCAAACACTCTTGAAAGTAGTGTCACAGCTTCCGGGATGCCATGAACACCGCATATTCTATCTTTTGATAGTGTGGGTACCGGGATTTGCATGGAGTTAGGACAGCGGACACATAATAAACCGGTTTTTGAACAGGGAACCGGTGTCCGTCCGTTTCTCGTTCGACAACGAGCACCGCGCTGACAACTTGATGTGTTGCGGCGATATATAATAGCATTGGTTCGCCCATGTTGGGCGTGGCCAGGACCGGATTTGTTGCCAAAATGGCCTTTATTTCTTCGAGTCCGGCCGTGGCGGCATCCGTCCACTCGAAGTGTTTGGTGCGGCGGAGGAGGCGTTAAAGGGGTAACGCCTTTTCCCCCAATCTGGAAATAAAGCGGCTTAGAGCCGCTACGCATCCCGTCAATTTTTGTATTTGTTTGAGGTCTTTTGGAATATCCAATTGTGACAGAGCTCGGATCTTCGCTGGGTTTGCTTCAATTCCTCTACGGACACAATGAAGCCTGTGAGCTTTCCGGTTGGAACGCCGAAGATGCATTTTTCCGGATTGAGCTTGATGTCATATTTTCGAAGATTGTCGAATGTGAGCCTCAAGTCGTCTACTAGAGTTTCGACGTGCTTGGTTTTGACGACCACGTCATCTACATATGCTTCCACTGTTTTGCCGATCTGGTTTGCCAGACATGTCTGGATCATGCGCTGATATGTTGCGTCGGCGTTTTTGAGCCCAAAGGGCATTGTGTTGAAGCAGAACGGGCCGTATGGAGTGATGAATGCTGTTGCAGCTTGGTCTGGCTCCGCCATCTTGATTTGGTGGTAGCCAGAGTACGCGTCGAGGAAGCACAATGAGTCGTGTCCTGCTGTAGCGTCAATGATTTGATCAATTTGAGGGAGGGGAAGGGATCCTTTGGGCAAGCCTTATTAAGGTCCTTGAAATCAACACATAGGCGCCAGGATTTATCCTTCTTTGGTACCATCACCAGGTTTGCTAGCCAGTCCGAATGTTTTATATCTCTGATGAATCCGGCTTCCAAAAGTTTGGCTAGCTCCTCTCCCATGGCCTGTCTCTTGGGTTGAAAAGCGCCAAGAGCCTGTTTGATCGGCTTGAGTCCTTTTAGGATATTTAGGCTGTGCTCGGCCACCGACGTGGGATTCCTGGCATGTCTTAAGGGTGCCAGGCAAAGATGTCCCAGTTTTCTCGTAGAAATTCTCGTAGTGCGGCGTCTACATCAGGGTTTAATTGTGCCCCAATGTAGGCCGTCTTTGCAGGGTCCGTTGGGTGGACTTGGAATTTGACTATTTCATCCGCTGGTTTTAAAGAGGTGGACTTGGATCTTTTATCAAGTATCACATCGTCCCTGTTCACCGTGGAGCGCATCATGGTGAGTTCCTCGGCCGCTAGGGCTTCGGATAGTGCCTCGAGGGCTAGTGCGGCTGTCTTGTTTTCGGCGCGGAGAGCTATGTTGGATCACTAGCAAGAGTGATGATTCCGTTAGGTCCGGGCATTTTAAGCTTCATGTACCCATAATGGGGTATAGCTTGAAAAATTGTGAATGCCTCTCGTCCTAATAAAGCATGATATCCGCTGTTGAACGGGGCCACTTGAAATGTGACCTCCTCAGACCTGTAATTGTCCGGCGAGCCGAACACTACGTCCAGCGTGATTTTTCCTGTGCAGCATGCTTCCCGGCTGGGGATTATTCCTCTAAAGGTTGTGCTGCTTCGCTCAATGCGGTTCCAGTCTATTTACATTTTTCGTTGGTTTCATCATAGATGATGTTTAGTACGCTTCCGCCATACTTGAGTACATTAGTAAGGCGATAGCATTCCAATATCGGGCTGAGGACCACTGCGGCTGGTGCCGGGCAGTTCGAATTTAGGTTCGCCACCGGCATTAAAGGTAATAGCCGTGTCCTCCATGGGTTTATCGTTGCTACTTGGTAGACTTCGCAAGGCTGCGGAGTGTTCGTTTCCGCATGTTACTTGATGCGAAAGTCTCGAAGACTATTAACACCGTACTGGTGTTGCTGGGCTGGGATTCCGAAGCTAGAAGCTCTTCGCCACTTTTGGCCACCGCCGTAGTATCCAACATGCTCAAGGCTATGAGTTGGAGTGGCGCCCTACGTGCTATGAATTTTGCAGGGTCCGTTTAGCCAACCCTCCAAAGACGGTTCCGCACCCTTTAGGGGTTTTGGTTTTTTGGTATTTAACCCA
Source organism: Aegilops bicornis (assembly GCA_021605145.1). Taxonomy (NCBI): domain Eukaryota; kingdom Viridiplantae; phylum Streptophyta; class Magnoliopsida; order Poales; family Poaceae; genus Aegilops; species Aegilops bicornis. Next base: position 58,889,025 of record CM038675.1, on the reverse strand, counting down.
GGTGCTTGATAATGATGCACCCTTTTGTTTCGGACTAGGGATGTATTCGGGGCCGGATTATCCCAAAATTTACTTTCGGTTTTCCAGGCGCTCTCCATCGCACAGTACTTTTGTACTATGGTCGCCAAGTCAGCAAAGCGTGTAATTTCGCGACGATTTATGGCGTTTAGGATTCCCTTGTCCGTGCAATTATTGCAGAAGATTGGGATTGCGTCCTCCTCTCGGCAGTCCTTTATCCTGTTCATAACCAGGAGGAATCTGGCCCAGTAATGATGTCTTTGTTTCGGGCTCTTGCCAAATTCGAGAGAGATCGCTAATGTTTGGGTGGGCGGGTGGCACTAAATCCGGAACCCCGTCCAATTTAGGACTCAAGGGCCGAGAAGTTTCCGAACTCGGAAGTTTGGATTTTCGAGTGCTATCCAATGAGTCCGACCCGCCGCCTGACTTTAAGTTCAGGGCTTGATCGACATCCGTCCCTCCGCGGGAATCCGACATGGAGGGATCGGGAATCCATAGGTAGCTAGTCCTTAAGATAGAAGAAGAATCGCCGCATTGCTCCTCTATCACAGCAACATGATGGTTAGCCTGGGAGAGTTGATCTCTCTCAGATAGGTTTTAGGCCCGATCCGGTCGTAGTCTGTGGCGACTCCCAGGGCGGCGATTCGATCCAAGAGCTCGTTTACAGAGGAGAGCTCGATCGGATCTAATTGTTCGGCAAGTTCCGAATTGACATGAAGATTGGTTTCGATGACTCGAGAGGTCATCGTCGGCGCGGTGGCCGGACTGGCGGTCATAAGAAAACCACCTAGCCGAAGAATCTGGCCAGCGGCCAAGGCTCCTTTGGCGATAGTATCGTCTTTAAAGACGAGATGAGGCATCCTACCTGATGGCGACGACACAGAGGAACTCTCAATGAAAGCACCAATGTCGGTGTCAAAACCGGCGGATCTCGGGTAGGGGGTCCTGAACTGTGCGTCTAGGAGGATGGTAACAGGAGACAAGGGACACGATGTTTTTACCCAGGTTCGGGCCCTCTCGATGGAGGTAATACCCTACTCCTGCTTGATTAATATTGATGATATGGGTAGTACAAGAGTAGATCTACCACGAGATCAAGGAGGCTAAACCCTAGAAGCTAGCCTATGGTATGATTGTTGTTCGTCCCTACGGACTAAAACCCTCGGTTTATATAGATACGGATAGGTTAGGGTTACACAGAGTCGGTTACAATGGTAGGAGATCTACATATCCATATCGCCAAGCTTGCCTTCCACGCCAAGGAAAGTCCCTTCCGGACACGGGACGAAGTCTTCAATCTTGTATCTTCATAGTCTTGGAGTCCGGCCGTGATGATAGTCCGGCTATCCGGACACCCCCTAGTCCGGGACTCCTCATCCCTTCATCATCGACCAGGTCCTGACCGGTGGAGCATACCGTCTGCGAAACACATCGGATAACCGACTCGAGCCGAACCCATGTAACGCAGCCCGTCTACGAAGATTCTACGCCTAAGCGCCGGACTCCAAGTTCGTCTCCTTCCTCCGTCCACATTTTCTATTTTTGCTGTCTTTTATTTCTCTCCTTCCTCCTCCTTGTTCTTGAAGCCTCTAGTGGCTCGTTTGCGCTTTTTTTCGCACATACTTGACGCGGTGTCCGCGCTCGCGTTCATTATACCCGGGGGCTTCTTTAACAGAAGCTTATTTATAGGGCTTCATGCCCAACACATGCGTTAAACTTCCGCATGTACCTTTTATTCACCATTATATGCATCGATATGACTTAAGTTTTGGCCAAGCTAGGTTGCCTGGCTCTTGTGCTTACCCCTACGTTCCCGATTGTTCGGCTAGGTGGTAAAGGGAGCACCTCTGCGATTGTTACTGCTGGGTCAGCCGGATGTGTACCTCAGACTGGGTGAAGCCGAAAGCTAGCGTTCTTAAGGGAATATTCGGTCTGTGAACTGAAAGATGATTTTTAACTATTTACCCATCTGCCCCCAGATGATTTTCTGCTTTCATAGCAGCTTTGACATGCACTTTAGGGCATGCATCCCAGCGAAAGGAACCCTTAATGGAACTATTCTCCCTGGAAGATGTTTCTTACTACCCATGTAGTATAACATAACTAGGTGGGCACTTGTCCGATACAGCAATAATGACCCCTACGCCTTGTCTCCATGCATACCCCGGTTCTTATATAACCACGAAGGTATTCGGACACACTCCGGACTATTGGGTCCTGAGGTCGAAGCGAAAAGGTCTGCTATGACAAACGATCTACACTCCGGCTAGAAGACATTTTTTTTTCATGTCATATTTTTACATAGTCAACTCGACTCATTGTATTCCTCCTCAATGCCATCTAATAGGCTATCTAATTTACAATCTTGCTGGGAATACTTGGCGGCCAATTCTACTTGGCCGTAGACTATGCTTATAGGGATCTCCATGCCATCAGGACCCACAGGTCCGACCTCGGCCATGTGGTTTGGGTCAGCAACCGTGGTACCGCGTCTTTACCATGGCCCAAGCCTCCCTGGCGCCTTGACGGCAGGCCGATATCTTCCATAGTCGGAAGCGCCGCCGTGCTCCTTGAAGCCGCTCTGCCAGCTCCCCAATGCCTTCGGGCAGGGAGATAGATGGCCACAAGGCCTGGCCGACGCCTTTCATCACCTGCTGGACTCGTTCGTGCAGCTGACGCAATTCAGGAAGAAGATCACCCGAAGAACTGGGCATCTCCTCCTCAGGACGACCTGTGAGCAAACCTACATACATGTTTATGTTAGTCACCTTCCTCGCCGAACTCTTTCAAAGTTCGCTCAAGCACTTACTGAAAATGCCGCGACGAAGCCGCCGATTCTCCTTTACGGAGTCAGACAACTGGGCACGAACATCCTTTAGTTCCTCACCCAGCTTGGTGTTGGCATCTTGGAGGTTATTTTTCTCCTGCCGCACCCTCGTAAGCACGCTCTCGCCGGCCTTTAGCTGGCGCAAGAGCTGTTGCTTGTCCGGATCTAGTCCGGCGCCATCTGCAATGTTTTTGTCAGATTTACAAACCCGCCGCACTTCATAAACTATTTATCTTTTGAAGCGTATATTACCAGAGGGGGTCTCTGTGGCTCCCCCTGTAGCGGTTAGTGCGGCCTCAAGTTGGGCCTTGCACTCTTCAAGCTCCTGGGACAGTCGGGTACTCTTTTTTGTAAGATCCTGCATAACAAATGATCCTTTAATCAGTTATTCAAACTATTTTAAGTCTCGGGGGCTGCTGGCATATATAACTGTCAAATTTCCTTACCCCTATGTCCTTTACATACTGCTCCGTGGCTCTGGCTAGACCATCTTGAGCGACACTGAGGTGCGCATCTCCCGAATTGAAGGCATTCAAGGCCTCTTGGGAGAAACATGCGTAACGAAGAACTGTCCGGCGGCGCCTATGATTAAAGGCGCTCTCCACCTCGGAGTTGGTGGCGGACAATCTTTCGGCATCCTCTGTCGGAGGAGCATCCATCATACGCCTCGTGTTCGCCTCCGCTTCTAGACCCGGCTTTGGAGCCTGGCCGGCGGAGGTTCGATTGGCAACCTCTCCGGACTCAGTCCGGCGAGCGCTCTTTTTCCTGAAAAGGGCGTCAGCGTTAGTACGTCTTCCAGGAATCAATCCTAGGAACATGGTGACACGCCATACCGTTGCGGCAGAGTTTCTATCCGGACCGCACTCCTTTTTAGCCTGCGGGGCCGTACTGCCCCTTGTTGGCCAGCCGCCGCGGGCTCGGCTTCCTGCCTCGAAGGTACCCCCTGCGAAACACCATTGGTATACGGTGATCAAGAAATAAGCACGGATGGGTCATTGAGGGAGTCCCGAACTAGGGGGTGTCCGGATAGCCGGACTATCGTCACGGCCGGACTCCAAGACTATGAAGATACAAGATTGAAGACTTCGTCCCGTGTCCGGATGGGACTTTCCTTGGCGTGGAAGGCAAGCTTGGCGATACGGATATGTAGATCTCCTACCATTGTAACCGACTCTGTGTAACCCTAACCTATCCGGTGTCTATATAAACCGGAGGGTTTTAGTCCGTAGGACGGACAGCAATCATACCATACGCTAGCTTCTAGGGTTTAAACTCCTTGATCTCGTGGTAGATCTACTCTTGTACTACCCATATCATCAATATTAATCAAGCAGGAGTAGGGTATTACCTACATCGAGAGGGCCCGAACCTGGGTAAAAACATCGTGTCCCTTGTCTCCTGTTACCATCCGCCTAGACGCACAGTTCGGGACCCCCTACACGAGATCCGCCGGTTTTGACACCGACATTGGTGCTTTCATTGAGAGTTCCTCTGTGTCATCACCGATAGGCCCGATGGCTCCTTCGATCATCAACAACGACACGGTCTAGGGTGAGACTTTTCTCCCCGGACAGATCTTCGTGTTCGGCGGCTTTGCACTGCGGGCCAATTCGCTTGGCCATCTGGAGCAGATCGAAAGCTACGCCCCTGGCCATCAGGTCAGATTTGGAAGTTTGAACTATACAACCGATATCCGCGGAGACTTGATCTTCGACGGATTCGAGCCGCAGCCAAGCGTGCCGCACTGTCTCGATGGGCATGATCTAGCTCTGCAGCTTAACAAAGGCTCTGGAGGTCGCACCAAAGATCCGCTCCGAACCTTAATACGGAGCCGGATTCCCCGACCGAGGATGAGTGGTTGGAAACCTCCTCGGGGGCTACAATCTCTACGGCGATTGAGCCGAACTCTATCCCTATCCTTTGCAAAGACCTTGAATCTAGGGTGCCGGACTCCTCTCCGGACTCCGAACCCTCCGCGCCCCTACCAATCAAATCTGATTGGGCACCCGTTATGGAGTTCACTGCCGCGGACATCTTTCAGCACTCGCCCTTTGGCGGCATCCTGAATTCACTAAAGTCTCTCTCTTTATCCGGAGAGCCCTGGCGGACTACGGTCGGGAAGGTTGGGATACTGGACGACGAAGAAATTCAACGCCCACCCACCACCCACTTTCAGAGCCACCGCCGAAAGCTTACACGACGTGCTCGATTTCGACTCCGAAGACATCGACGGTATGGACGACGATGTAGGAGACAACAATGAACCATCACCTATAGGATGCTGGACAACCACCTCATCTCATGATGTATACATGGTGGATACACCTACAGGAAATGAAGACGAGGAACAACGGGACGCCACGAAGGATAAATCCATCGAAAAGAAGTCAAAACGGCAACGTAAACGCCGAACCAATTCCTGCCTCAACAGAGACCCAGCCATAGAGCAGGGTGAACCGGTGGACGACGAACACGCTGTCGAGCAATCGTCCGAACAAGACAACCTGGATAAACAATCTGTCCCTGGCGAAGACAACAGTCCGGACAATCTCACGCCGGACAAACTATTGGAGCAAAATGACCTCCAGAAAAGGCTCTTCGCCACTGCGCGTAGCCTGAAAAAGCAGAAGTGGAAGCTCAAAACAGCGGAAGATGCACTCAGGATTAGATGGAGCAAAGTATTCAGCACCGCGAACAACACGGGCGACGATCGCCCGAACAAAGAGCTACCCTAAAAGAAAGCTACTGCCGAATTGACGAGGAGGCCTTAGAGCCCCCACAATTAAAAAGTAAGAAGGCCACCCGGTCGGATGGACGACCCCACGGCAAAAAGAGAGCGGCGAATGGCGCCGCACACAAGCCAATATATGATCCGCATAAGGATTCACATCAAAAGGATGGCCCGGTTAGGTCCATCTATGGGCCAAGAAAGCAGGCTCGTCAAAGCAATGCAACACGCCAAAATTCTGAAGATCACGGCACACCCAAATATAGGGGCGCCGCACACCCCCTATGTTTCACCGATGAGGTGCTGGATCATGAATTTCCAGCAGGATTCAAACCCGTAAACATAGAGGCATACGGCGGAACAACAGACCCTGGAGTCTGGATCGAGGATTACATCCTCCACATACACATGGCTATAGGAGATGATCTCCACGCCATAAAATACTTACCCCTTAAACTCAAAGGGCCAGCTCGGCATTGGCTTAAAAGCCTCCCCGAAAACACCATTGGAAGCTGGGAGGAGCTCGAGGATGCGTTTCGGGCAAATTTTCAGGGGACCTATGTCCGCCCTACGGATGTAGACGATCTAAGTCACATAACTCAACAGCCCGGAGAGTCAGCCCGGAAATTCTGGAACATGTTCCTCACTAAAAAGAACCAAATAGTCGACTGTCCGGACGCCGAAGCCTTAGCAGCTTTCAAACACAACGTCCGAGACGAATGGCTCGCCAGACACCTCGGCCAAGAAAAACCAAGAACAATGGCCGCATTAACAAGCCTCATGACCCGCTTTTGCGCGGGAGAGGACAGCTGGCTAGCAAGAAGCAGTACCAGCGACCCAAGTACATCCGAAGTGAGGGATGGAAACGGAAAACCACGGCGCAACAAGGACCAACGCCGGATTAAAGGGAACGGTCCAAAGAGCGCGGCGATCAACACCGGATTCAAAAGCTCACGGCAGAACAACAAAAAACTGCCTCTTAAGGACAATAGCGATGAGCTATCCAACTTCAACAAAATCTTGGACGAGATATGTCAAATCCACAGTACTCCTGGGAGGCCTGCTAACCATACCCACAGAAATTGTTGGGTCTTCAAACAGTCCGGCAGACTGAACGCCGAACACAAGGGGCTCGACACACCAAGTGAAGATGACGATGAGCACCACAAGCAGAGCCCCGGAAAACAAAAGAATTTCCCACAAGAGGTTAAAACAGTAAACTCACTTCACGTGATCAAAGGGAAAAACAGAGCGATGCCCACTCAAAGGCGCGCCGCACACTGGTTGCCAAAACCAATCACCTTCGACCATCAGGACTATTCCGAAAATATCTGGAACGCAGGATGGACTGCCTTGATATTGATCCTATAATCGACGGATTCAAATTTACACAAGTCCTCATGGATGGCGGCAGTGACATAAACCTGATATATCAGGACACAATCCGCAGGATGGGGATAAACCCAACCAAAATTCGCCGTAGCAGCACCTCCTTTAAAGGAATAATGCCAGGCCCATATGCCCATTGCACGGGCTCCATACTGCTAGAAGTTGTGTTCAGTTCATCCGACAACTTCCGTCGCGAAAGGTTAATCTTCCATGTCGCCCCGTTTAAAAGTAGCCATCAAGCACTATTGGGACGCGAAGCTTTCGCCCGCTTTAACGCAATACCGCATTATGCATCTCTAACACTTAAAATGCCCGGTCCACGCGGCATCATCTCGTTAAGAGGAAGTATTAAGTGTTACTCTAGCACGGAAGAACGAGAGACTGCCTTGACATCCCCACACCTATCCGGCTCTGCTAGTCAAAAAACCTGAATTGATCATTCAAACCCCGGACACGGCTAGACGAGTCCGGTGCCTACTAGGGGCATACCCCCATACGAGGGGCTGCATGCATGTATAACAAGAGACAATAAAGCTCAATTTTATTCACTTCTTCGAACCGTACTCTGTTTATTTAATATTAAGTACATCTTTCGCACAATCCTTTTTCTTTTAAACTAAGTTCCTCTCTTTTACAGATGAACAACGTGCTACACCCGTCCAGGATACGGCACAACGGAGACACAGGCGTAGACGTGCAGTAGGGACCCGTTGCAAGGATTCTTTTCAGATTAAGACCCTGCGTAAACCTTTTTTACTGTCATATACATCCCCCGGTTTCTTACTATAACTGAAGAGGAGGCTGGCGTTTTGGCATTGGCCACACCAGAATTTTTGCACGTACCTGGACACCAGGGGCTTAGGGCATTATTCTGCCTGTTTTTATAAAGACCGAATACCTTAGGGAGTGTTCGGCGTCTCGAGTTAGGCCTTATATGCATCAGCTCCGAATCATGTCTTTGGTCAAATGTTGGGTTTGCCCGGCTCCTGTGTTTTGCTGCCTTACGTTCCGATTTATCGGCTAACGCGGCACCAGGAGAACTACTGCGATTGTGCCCCGGTTCGGCCGGGCGAGCACCTCAGTAGAGAAAGCCGAAAACTGACTGTCATGATATAGCGAGAGACTGGTCAACCACTCGATGACTCACTGGAATGTTTAGGATTCCTCCGCATTAACGAAGGACCGGTTTTCAGTCAGGCACATACGCACCCCGAATTCGGGAGAGTGCGGTGCCCCCAGGGGCTATATAGTAGCCCCAACCTCGAACTCCTATGGCTAAGTGAAAGTGATAAAGCATTATAGTCCGGTTGCCTGGTTTGCTACGCTATCACCTCCTTAACAGGACCAAGACGTTGGATTAAGTGTGAAAAAGCGCTTTCTTTGCAAACACCCCGCACTATGTGCGTGGGGGCTGAAGCCAAGGACTGCCATCTTTCAGGTTATATATACATATACATAAACGGCCGCACAGGGAGTAGTTTATTACTTGAACGCACAAGTATAAAAAGCTCTTATATTATATTGAAACATTGTTTTCACAAATCATACATGTCATTTAAACATAATATCCTTCGAGCACTGTGTCTCTATTAAACGAGCGTCCTGCAGGACTTCTTCAAAGTAGTGCTCGGCAGGTACTCGGCTTCTGTCCGAATCTTGGGATGCAACGTCGGTGGCCTTCATCTCTGCCCAGTATGTCTTGACACGGGCCAGAGCCATCTGCGCTCCCTCAATACACGCCGATCGCTTCATTGTGTCGATACGCAGTACCGCACCAAGGAACTGCTGCACTAAACCAAAATAGCTCTCCGGCTAGGGTCCGCCCGGCCACAAGTGAGTCAAGACATGCTTCATGACAAATCCGGACAATCGATTCAGCTCGGCCCATTCGGCCAACCGATCGGTCAGCGGCAGAGGACGCTCCGGACTATGGAATTGCGACCAATATAGCTCTTCCCTTCTGTGCCCCTTCTGGCCCCGGAAGTTCTCGACCGCGTCCGCAGCGCCCGCCGCCAAGTCCAGATAAGAATCCTCCGAACTCCACAACTTATCCAACTGAGCATACTTCGGATCTGTATATTTCCTCCGCAGCAGAAACGATTTTCCAGCCGCAATTGCCCCGGCCTGACTCAGCTCCTCCTTGGCAGCTCTCAAAGCCGACTGGGCATTCTTGGATTCGGCGGCGGCCTTTTTCAGGCTCTCTTGTTCCGCTTGACGTTTTTTTTCAAGAACCTTGCAGCGATCGGTAGTATTCCTCAACTTTTTGGCCATATCGGCCATTTCCTCTTTGCTTCGTTAGTGAGCAGCCCGTTCGGCTTCTAGCTCTTCAGCCGCCTTTAAAGCGGCCGCATTACTATTTCTGGCTTGCTCTTTCGCTCGGGCGAGCTCCGCCCGCAGCTCCTCCACAGCAGCAGCACCATCTGCATTAAGCATACAAATAGTGAGACATGGGCGTCAATCTCCCTTACCAGGTATCCGCATAGAAGTCGCATACCTTGTGACTCGTCAAACCGTTTATTGACCAGCGCGATGTCCGCATCCGCCTCGTCAAGTTGCCGCTTTAGTTCGGCATATTTATCAGTCCGGCTGGCCACCGGACGCCCCGCCACCTGTTTAGGAGCGGCGATATGTTATAACTGAGAATTTGATCCTCGGCATGTTGTAAATTTTGACAACGTACCGAGTCTCGAAACTACTATCTATACAGGGCGCATTTTATATGCATAACTGTCAGAAGGTACATCATTTTTGCGTACCTCAAACCCCGTCAGTAAGCTTCTGACGGCTTCATGCAATCCGCTCTCCGCGGATGCAATTCTTTCAATCACCGTACCCATTAGAGCATGGTGAACTTCTGAGATAGCCGCTCACCCGAGCAGATCCTTCAGCTCCTCCGACCGCACACCACTTGGCGCCGGACCTTCCGGCCCCGCCGGACTTGGGGGAACCCTACGCGACGACACCTCCGGGTCGTCCGCTTCACATGAGGGTGCGACAGGTGGAGGCGTTTCGCTCTCCATCATCTCCAGAAGAAGATCCCCCGAAGACGAGCTCTGCTGAGAAGGGCTGAGGTCCGAACTAAAAAGTACAATTTCGGTTATCTTCATAAATAAATACAGGGATGTTCCTTATTTACAAGACCCCTTCTTTTCACTTACGGCTCGCTGGAGGGCTGATCCCCTTGGGGAAATAGTGCGGCTGGGTTACTTCCCAGCGCCGGACTCTCCGACGAAGATTCCCTTCCCCTCTTTGAGGCCTTAACCTCCGGAGCAGTCCTCTTCTCCCCTCGAAAGACGGGACTTTTAATCCCTCCTTCCTTGATAGCCTCCTTCGTAGAGGCAGTTGCTTCCCCGCTCCCCCCTTCGCCTTCTTCAAAAGGCGCGACCTTCAACATCTTGGTCAGCATGGGATCCGGCGTGGTCTCCGGGAGGGGAGCCGGACACCTTATTAACTTTGCCTTGGCTATCCACTCCTGTTCAAGAAACGGCTCCTTTAAAGGGCATATATATATGAATGAATGAACAACTTGTCCGGTTACAAGACTACTTACTTGAGTATCTGGGCGATTGCAGCTTAGTCCTGCATCCTCAGTCAGGTCCGAACACTTATCTTGTGATCCAAAGAACTGTTTATACATCTCCACGGGCGCCGTGCCCATAAAATTTTGGAGAGCTTGTGGTCCCTCTGGATTAAATTCCCACAGGCGGAGGGGGCGACGCTTGCAGGGCAGAAGACGCCGGATCACCATAACCTGCGCCACTGCAACCAGATTGATCTCTCTTTCCTGGAGGTCTCGAATACGGCCCTGCAGCAAGGGAACGTCCTTGGACGGCCCCCAGTCGAGCCCCTTGTTGACCCATGACGCCAGCCGCTGTGGTGGACCTGAGCGGAAGGCAGGGAGCGCCACCCATTTGGTGCCCCTGGGAGCGGTGATATAAAACCACTCCCGTTGCCACAAACCAAGCTCCTCTTGAAAAGAGCCCTCGGGCCACGGAGCATCAGCACATTTGCTTATGACCGCCCCTCCGCACTCTGCTTGTTGCACCTAGATCATATTTTGGCTCCACCTTGAAGGTCTTGAGCCACAATCCAAAGTGGGGGTAATATGGAGGAAGGCCTCACATACGACAATGAATGACGAGATATGGAGGATGGACTCGGATTCAAGTCATGGAAATCAAGCCCATAATAAAACATGAGCCCCCGCACAAAGGGATCCGTTGGGAAGCCTAAACCCGAAGGAAGTGAGACACGAACACCACGTTCGCCGGGCTCACGAGTGGGAATGACCTGCCTCGAGCAGGCAGCCTATGCGAGATCTCGCGGTTAGATACGGCATCTCGCAGCTTTAGCACATCTTCTTCGTGACGGAGGAAGACATCCATCGGCCGTGCTTGGTCGGAGCGGACATCGTCGAAAGTCCGAAGGTCCAGAATCTGAAGCTTTGGGTGTTGGAACTCGAAGCGCAAGGCGAACTCGATGGAGGGTGTAAAAAGAAGAGGGCCTTGGTCTCATTATAAAGAGGTTGAATACCAAGAGCCCACCCTGTGGCCGATTAGGACTCGCCTTCGATAGAGGAGGCGTGCCAACAGGCGCGGTTGGGTTACCCACGTCCGTATTGATGAGAATCCCGGAATAAGGGGGCACGATCTATGCTTTGATAAGACGTGCCAAGGAAACTGCCTCGCTAAACGCGCTAAGGTGAAACGGTAAAAAACGATTCATATAAAGGCCTGGCTGTGGTGTGATGTCACGCCGCGGAATATGTCAGCAGATCTATGCAAAAGTTATTCTCTCTACGGTGGAATGTGGAACTTGTTTTGCAGAGCCGGACACTATCCTTGTGTTCAAAACCTTCTATGAAGTATTCAGAGGAGGAACCCGCCTTGCAATGCCGAAGACAATATGCGCACCGAACTCGTCGCCATTGAAGCCTGGTTCAGGGGCTATTGAGGGAGTCCCGGACTAGGGGGTGTCCGGATAGCCCGACTATCGTCACGGCCGGACTCCAAGACTATGAAGATACAAGATTGAAGACTTCGTCCCGTGTCCGGATGGGACTTTCCTTGGCGTGGAAGGCAAGCTTGGCGATACGGACATGTAGATCTCCTACCATTGTAACCGACTCTGTGTAACCCTAACCTATACGGTGTCTATATAAACCGGAGGGTTTTAGTACGTAGGACGGACAACAATCATACCATAGGCTAGCTTCTAGGGTTTAACCTCCTTGATCTCGTGGTAGATCTACTCTTGTACTACCCATATCATCAATATTAATCCAGCAGGAGTAGGGTATTACCTCCATCGAGAGGGCCCGAACCTGGGTAAAAACATCGTGTCCCTTGTCTCCTGTTACCATCCGCCTAGACGCACAGTTCGGGACGCCCTACCCGAGATCCGCCGGTTTTGACACCGACAGTCATTATCAGAATATTGGGACCTCGGTCTCAGTTACCTGTGAGGCTGGAGGTATTTCGGGGTAATCGGCCGTAATGGCAACCAAAGCATTATCGATGCTAAGTTGGTGGAACACCCTGTCGATCAACTCCACCTTTATATACTGATCCTCTTCTGAGGTCGTATCGAGGACCGTTCCGGATCCTCGGGTTGTGGGGGCGGGCTGTGTATCTTCTCCACAGTCCGGCGCAGTTCCTGCGCAGAAACCATGAAATGAGACATTTAACCATGGGAACATGGATCGGACAGGCCACAAAGATGTTTGCTTACCAGCTTCGAGGATTATTCGAAGAAAACTCCTTCAGTGGATTTACGCGGAGGAAATCCTCGTCCTCCGCTTTATACATGGCAGACAAGATCTTCCCCAGTTCGGTGACCGATCCCGGCCCTTTGCGGCCATGGCGGGTGGCATCGTCCTCCCTGTTGAAGTCCCACATGGGGTGGCCCCTATATTGGAGCGGCTGCACTCCCCTCATAATGCAGATTGCTATGACCCCAATCATGGTCAATCCGGCATGAGCCAGTAACCTTATTCGGCTCATCAAATAGAGGACATCCCGGTCATTTTCCCTCCGGGGGCTCCGAGGGCGCCAGCTTAGGCGCTTCTTCAGCTGATCTCCGGAAGGCCGATCCGAACAGGATCTGGCAGCGGGACGTCCTCCATGTAAAACCATTCTGAAGGCCAGTCTTCGGATGCCTTCTTCGGGGTTCCGGATAGGTATCCGGTCCCGCGATGCGCCATAGCTCGGCTCCGCCCACTTGATATATTGACCCCTCATAAGAACGGGGTGCTAGGCAGAATAATCTCTTGCACAGCCCGAAATGAGCCTCGACGCCCAAGAACAGTTCGCAAAAGGCCACAAAGCCCGCGATGTGCAAAATGGAGGCAGGCGTAAGGTGGTGCAACTGGAGGTCAGAGAACTCCAAGAGCCCCGGAGAAAGCGGATGGGTTGGAAATCCGAGTCCTCTTACTAGATAAGAGATGAAGCATACCCGCTCTCCTTTAGAGGGATCGGGGACACTCTCCGCTTGCTTTCCGCCCTTGTAGGTGGCAAGTCCGGCTCGAACCGGAACCAAGAAGGCCGGGGGAAGAAATCCCTTGGTTTGGAGTATAACTAGCTCGCTATGCGGGACTGAGCATCTCTCCCAATTTCCAGGCTGAGGACTGGGAGCGCGAGAGGAGGAGCCGCGTCGACTGTCCATGATGAATGGGCTTTGGTCAGAGGCGCTCCGATGAAAGCTCGCGAAGGGGGGATGGTGTGACTCAGATCTAGATCCTCGCCCCTTTTATAGGCAGCTCATTTGCGCAGTTAGGGGGGTAAGTGTAAAAATACCCTGGCTTTTCGCATTCATTCAAACACGTGGAAGATGGCCATTATTGGGCGTAGAAGCCAAGGAGCGCATCATTTATCAGAAGCCGGACACTATTCGACAAGTATATGGAATTTGGAGAAGAACCCGCCTCATAATGCCGAAGACAATCAACGCACCGGACTCATCGTCATTGAAGCCTGGTTCGGGGGCTACTGAGGGAGTCCCGGATTAGGGGGTGTCCGGATAGCCGAACTATCATCGTTGGCCGGACTCTTGGACTATTAAGATACAAGATTGAAGACTTCGTCCCGTGTCCGGATGGGACTTTCCTTGGCGTGGAAGGCAAGCTTGGCGATACGGATATGTAGATCTCCTACCATTGTAACCAACTCTGTGTAACCCTAACCTATCCGGTGTCTATATAAACCGGAGGGTTTTAGTCCGTAGGACGAACAACAACCATACCATAGGTAGCTTCTAGGGTTTAGCGTCCTTGATCTCGTGGTAGATCTACTCTTGTACTACCCATATCATCAATATTAATCAAGCAGGAGTAGGGTATTACCTCCATCGAGAGGGCCCGAACCTGGGTAAAAACATCGTGTCCCTTGTCTCCTGTTACCATCCGCCTAGACGCACAGTTCGGGACCCCCTACCCGAGATCCGCCGGTTTTGACACCGACAGCGTGCGTGCGGCTATAACATAGGCATGAGCTACACTGAGCGCAACCGAGCTCCTCATGCACCGTGTTGTACGAGTCCAAGGTATGGTGCCCCACCCAAGTTCCACCTGCATCGAGCCATACGAGTCAGATTCAACGTCCGCAACGAACCACTTCATGCGCCAAGGATCGGTGCTCCAGACGAGGATGACGAGACCGCGACGGAGCTCCCACTGCCGCCCAGCCGGGTGTGCCTAGCTGCTGCAGGAGGCGTGGGAACTCCATGGCGGAGGCTGTCGTCAGTCATTGCTGCAGGGGGCGGAGAGGCGAGCTCGAGTCGTGCACTCGGGGCCGGCGACAAACTCGGTTCGTCACGAGAGAAGGGCACCGATGGCGACGAACAACCGAGATTGTCGGGTGAAGCCTATAACCTACTTGAATCATTGACATGTGGGACCTATGCCCACCTCAACATATTGTCCACACAAGCACGCCAAGTTGGCCTTACAGGTGGGCCCAACGTGTTAGTTTAGTTGTTTTTGCAAGGTTATCAAACGATCAGTGATATGTGTTATTCATTAGACGGAAAAGTGGTGGTTCAGTATGAGTTGTCTGAAAAGTTGTACCAGTCAGTTATCTTAGCCTCAATTATGATGGTTTTATGCAGTTACTTCGGTTTATAACACAAATGTGAAGATAGCAAATTTAAGCTAGTTAGATAAGAGCATGCCATGTGGGCGCTAACATAGTACTAGAAGTGCATACAAGCAATGTAAGCGGGTGGGCCAACAAAGAACATTCATGTCAGATGTACCCAATCAATAAATAGTGGTCTCTCTAGAGTCTCGGCTCCGAGTCTTGTTTCACTAGCAATGCTGAATATAGATTGTCCATATATTAAGAGATTGGAAAGCCTCTGTTCTATTTAAACAAATTGCGTAGGCTTGAAAGGCATTGGGAAATGTTTTACACCAACGGGGCATGTTGTGTTAACCAGATTCATCTTTGCAACCTCAACTGGTGGAGGACATGGCAATTGGCTCAGGAGGGGTGTGAGCTTTGCGGTAGAGTAGCGCCCCAAGATGAGTACAGTCTCTGCGAGCTGGTACTCTAGCAGTCTCTGAGGTGAGGCACACACATCCCGACATGAGGATGTGGACACACGAAAAGGGATGACATTATGCCATTGTAGTTAGTAGCAAGAAGGCGCAAATATCTTTTTTTAGAAAATCTCAAACTCCTTGCCTAACGACCAATCCGCAATGCTGGTCACCGCCCCAACACGACGAGACCTGCCAATGATAGCCAACAACTTGGGATACCAACCAGTCGTGAAAATGCCAACCCCACATTGGAAGCAGTGAATGGATGAGATGGAAGTGATTGGTCTTGGCTTTGAGGACAGGGATCTGCCCATCTACCACATTCCTGGCCCAGAGTAGTGTCGTGGCTGCAACCCTAACAAATACCCTCATCAAGGAGAAGATTGTAGGGCCCCAACAATGAGTTTCATGTTTTGACATTGTGTTTCTGCACTGATGTGAAATGATCATGAATAACATCCTCAGACTAATTGTGATGTCCCAGTAAAGCCTTGAGAACACGAAAATAAGAATATATAACATACAGTAAATGCTGTGCAGGGCAGCCTTAGGTTCACATGTTTCTTGGTCAAGGAGCAGATTGAGCAGGAAAAGACCCAGGGAAAGGATGTCGTCCGTGGTGTATGGGTCACCATAGATGTTATGTGTGCCGAGTGGCTGGTTTAGCTGGGTCCCCTTCGTGCCACTGACTGCAGTGAGTAAGTTGAAGAGGCCCGAAGAGTTAATAAGTGAAAGCCATTTTCGCAGCTGCCAATGGGAGATTAGGACATATAAATAGAACAATCTACTGTACCCCTACGAAAGGTGAAGTGACACTCTCTTGCACGAGATACACATATTACCGAAATAGACTTTCGTCCTGTTTTACGGATAAAGCAGACTGCCACAAAGAGTCCAGTATCAACACCAACACCAACACCAACACGAACACAAACACCATGCCACACATGGTCGACACACAGACAACACAAACAACAAAGCCACACACAAGCCGAAACCATCGGAAAAACACGACTAATTTGGCTCGGGAGGTGGAGTGGGTAACGGTGGTGACAGGACAAGAGCGATGGAACGAAGACCAGTGGTGATAGAGTCGATGATGGCGTGTTGCAGGCGACTGCTAAGCGGCTTCCTAAGCTGCAAGAAACCACATAATTTGTATAGTGCATCAGTAGACCATAACGTCCAAACAAGATTCCAACCCTAAGCCGCATAATGTGGTGAGAGCACATGGGGGTGGCTTGTAATTCGGCGTATAGATCCGGGATGTTGGTGTGGCACCACACACCGCCCATCACTTCCCGGAAGCAGCTCTAAAGGAATTGTGCCATCACACATGAGAAGAATATGTGGTTCGAGTCTTCCGTGGCATCGCAAAGTCGGCAGATGCCATCCCCAGGGCCATTACGCTTTAATACCTCTACCCAGAGGGAACTCGACCATGAATCCATTGCCATAGGAAGATCCTAATTTTCAGCGGAACCCAGACATACCAAAGCTAGGAGAGCGGATCTGGTCCAGGATTAACCAAAAATGGCATGGTATATGGACATTGTCGAAAACACACAATTCTGCGCAAGGCGCCATGAGATTTGGTCAGGCTCCACATTAGGCATGTGGAGGGCAATGCAGTCTAACAAATCTCCCCATTCCGCCTATTCAATTGGTCCGAAGGAGCGGCGAAAGGCGAGACTCCCTAAGTCAATAATGGCAGCCTCCACGGATATCTGTGGGGCAACACAGATGGAAAACAACACTAGGCATCTGGCCGCAAACGGTTACCCTCGAACCCACCGATCAAACCAGAAGAGTGTTGAGGACCCGTAGCCGATGGAGATCGATGATCCAATCCGCAAAACTGGGTGGAGCTGGATGATACATTGCCAGAACTGGGACCCTCCGGAGCGATTGCAGAATGCCATAGGCTGTCCGCGAAGTTATTTAGCCATAATAATGTCCAACCAGACGCCACCTTCATTGTTGGCAATACGCCACAACCACTTCAAAAGAAGTGCAATATTCCTAATGCAGTCAATCTCGCGAAGGCCCAAGTCCTCGATACCTTCATTGAAGAGCCGCATCCGGGGGAATTTGATGATGTTGTTATTCTTATCCCACGTGTGGCGGTTGAGATTGAAGTCACCGCCCACCAGCATCGTCAATTGGCAGCCGAGATATTATGATGAAGCTCATCCAAGAAGGTGCTCGAGCGGCAGTGGTTGGCAGAGCCGTAAATTATGATGATCTCCCACTTGAAATTAATTACCCATTCGAACACCTCCATGCAGAGGTAGAACTCCCCGTATCTATGTTCCCCACCTCAAATTGCATACTTCACCCCAAGAAGGATGCCACCCGAGTGGTCTGCAATCCCACTAGAAGGGAGCCAGTGCCACGTAAAAAGGTGGGGGCTAAGGCGTTCTAGCTCGCTAGGGCAAACTCAGTTCACATGATTTCTTGAATAGCTACAATGTCAACCGTTCCTCGCGCATAACTACAAAAAAAAAACCTTTCGTGATGATACGTGCTTGTCAAAGTAGGTTACATTTTCGGTCATGCATGTACAGCTACACTCATGACGATTTTATGACAGAAACAAGATAGTCATACTTATGCTGCCGTAGAAGTGTTCCATGACTATACTCGTATTATTATCATGGAAGTGTGCACTTCCATGACGACAATAACGCGTCATGGAAGTGTTTTCGTAAAGAGTAAACGACATGTGGCATCACTACAAGAATCAGGTAATTTATCGTCTATGGCTCACATAAGGCAAAGACCTGAATCCAGACGACAAATATTTTGCCGTCAGCAAAGACATTCTCGGCAAAGAGTTCTTCGCCATCAACTTCTCATCGGGCAGACGGCAAAGACTTTGCCGTCAACCAAACTCTGTATTTGCCGTCAAGTCGAATGATAGCAGACGACAAAGAAAAGCATATTGCCATCAACTAGAATATGCTTTTGTCGTCAGCTTCGACCAACTCACTCCTTAATTGCATCAGTAATCACCGCAGTTATGAGCACCGAACAAAGAATACCTACAAAAATATATGTGTTTTGAATTATTACTTGTACATACAATATCAAGATATTCATATGCCTAAGAATATGTAGATACCCAGTATGCCATGGTGCAAATCATAGAAATTCTTCTTCTTGAAGTAAATTCTACCAAAGATGACACATGGTAAGACA
The DNA here is from genome assembly GCA_021605145.1 of Aegilops bicornis. NCBI lineage: Eukaryota > Viridiplantae > Streptophyta > Magnoliopsida > Poales > Poaceae > Aegilops > Aegilops bicornis. The sequence goes on along the minus strand of CM038675.1, from coordinate 58,870,323 downwards.
ATTCCAATGAGCTGCAAATCATGTGTTACAAAATTGGAACTACCTTTTTGAATGGCACAAAAATTATGTGAACAATGGAAAGTCCAAAATTAGCAGCACAAGAACACACCGGAACAGCCCAAAAGGGTACAATACTGCCCTGTAAGGGATATCTCAAGTCAGTCATCATTTCCTTCCCAACGAAACGGTGAAAAGGCTCAATTATATTCAACAATCCATCTATGACAGCAAGGAGGACAAGTATTATCCAGTCATACATGTGGAGTCTTGCAATTTTGGCTCCATGGGACTTTATAGTGTAACAGCTTAACTGGATATCCGCCATTATGTCCTATAAATAACAAAGGGAGCAAGAAAAATAATTGTTCAGTAAAGTTGCAATCATTACAAGATAGACTGGATGTAATACAGCTATGATTAAAGAAATGAAAGGTAAAAAAGCCAAAAAAGGGTTAATAACAAAAACAGGAGCACAATACTTGCATTTCTGATGAAGACAGTGTTATTCTGTTTGACTAGCTTTTGTAGTAATTCTGTGTTCCTGTATTTCCTCGGTTTATTCGTACACACGATGCTCCTAGAATTCCAAATAACTTGCAACCTTGATTGGAAAATGATCATAAGTACAGGCTATAGTTTCCAATTATCTCACGATGAGTGGATCTAGCGAAGGCTTCCTACTACGGCCATCTCGAAGCTCAGCAATAGCATGAAGGAATGTTTTGACATAAAGGCCGACGACTTGACCGGATTGACCAAAATTGGCTCTGATTACACTTATTCCTAATCTTGTGCCCAACGGTGCGCAAACACGTATGTAGCTACTTGCTGCTCCATGGACAAACAAGCAACTTGCGGCCCCTAAAGAGTTGTCAAAATCGGAAAGAAGGAAGGTGCTCTTCCAAGCCTAAGCATGTTCCTACACTCTTGCTGAATAAATTAACATATCTGTCTTGCGGTCCATCTACATCTAGCTTGAACAAGAACAATTCGGCAATATTTAGATGACAAGCCAAAAAGATGCACATTCTCTGCCAAGCACTAGTGTTAAGAGGAAGGCCAGGATTTAGGGGCGGGCCAAACCTGGGATTTTGGGGGAGGGGAGGAAATCAAGGTGCTGCCGTGAAGCTCATGGAAGCGTCTGCATCAGCCTCCTGAAGCTCCTTCTCCTGCAGCGGAAAACCACACCTAAAGAGATGCCAAACGACAAGGACCCGCCCCTGCTACTGCCACACCGCCGGCAAGCAGTTGCACCCCCGCCACCGCGCGCTGCCGGCCAAGCTCGCGCTTGCTCCGCCTGCCCCGCCCACGCGCACGCGGCGGCGCTCTGCCTCTGGCCCAGCCATGTGCAGAGAGAAGAACGGAGGGAGAAGAGAAAGGGAGGGACTCACTCATGTAGTCCGGCCGCCGGCGGAGCCCCAGATGTGCGCCGCCGCGCGAGTCAGAGTCGGAGGGAGACGAGAATCAACGGGGGGTTCGGGGTGGGGTTTACCAAAGCATCCCCTGTTTATTTGCTTTTTAAAAAAACTAGTAAACGTGCACGTGCAATCGCACGTATGTCCATAGAACAATGTGCGTCTCTGTTTTTTGGTTTGAGAAAAAATGTCCCACTTGGGTAATTAGGTCTCACATGTTCAACATGTCGAGGGCACAAAACCATACAAAGAGTACATGCTTTCACATTTGTTGCTTGTTCTATTAACTGGTAATTTTTTTGATTCACCAGTATCTTAGCTCTGTAGATGTCGAAACATTTCCAATTTGTAATTATTATAGTACACCCAAAGAATGATATCTAAAGATAATAGGATGCCAAGGTTAAATCAGAGATATTCGGTTGTTCAATTTAGCCTTCAACAAAATAGCTATTTTCACGTTAAATAAAGATATTCTAAGACACCATACAATTAGGGAGCAACATCATGTCTAGATTACACTTGGACTACGCCAGATCATGTGCCCACTTAACTATGCTTGGTGAACCACAAATATTCCCCCACAAACTGGATGACATAATCCAATCCTAATGGTAAACTCAAAACGTGTATTGAAGCTAAACATAATTATTTGATAGAAAAAAATGTTCTGAGAAGTATTTTATAAGTAACATGAATAAACATTCTGAACATTTTGCCTCTTAGATAAATAATACTGTTTAAAAACATATATATTTTAAATGGATGCACAATGTTTGTGATGTCACTTGGGACGTATTTTTAAAAGTGAACACATCACGTTACCACGTAAAAAAAAATCTACTGAGTAATCATATCAAACCCCCATTGTTAAACATATCGCGCCATTGGACAAGCTAATTCAGCTTGATTTTTCTTAAGAAGACATGATTGTAGTACAACATAAATTGGTCCCAAAAAAAGATCTATTTGAAAAAGGAAATAGAGCTACAATTTACACTACTTGGTATCCCGTATCGTAGGTCGTTTCTTTGATGACATGTAGATTTCTCCCACTGATTCTTGTGAACTTTCCATTTCCTGTGATTCGGATTGAAGGGGAATGTGTCAAACATTTGCTTAGAAACTGAAATCAGTATGTACTTCCATTCAATTCTAAAAGAACCGGTATAAACTAGAATTATGTGGTAGCATTTAGGGTGAGCATACAAAATAAAACCATTTGCAAGAATGCATAGACAATACAATTGTGCCGAACAACAAAGTGAGTAGAAATATGTGGAATGGATGGCAATATATTCAAGTGAGATTACTCACACTTGTAAATCTTAATTCATAATGCCTTCCACCATGGTCTACAACGTATACATATGTCATATGCTAGTACTACACGGTGCATAATTACATTCTAGAAGACAATACAATTGGCCACTATTTTTCCAGGAAGGGCCATGTTGATATTGGGAGATGAACCAGTTGCATATAAAATATGAAAGTAACAAAAGAGAGCTTGCTAGGAGTCTACATCCAATTCTATTTTTTTTAATATTTTGGCTCCTTCATGAGCCATGTGTTTTCTGTGCTTTTTAACTTCTAGAAAGAAAATGGTTGCTCTTTTATAAGTAGTAAAAATAGCGATCAGGCAAACTCACTCAGAAATAGCTAATTATAAGGCTACTGAATATCAGGAAACAGGAAAAAAATGATTCCATCAATAGCTTTTTATACTTACTTGTGAATCCTGACTATATATATAGGTAAAAGAGAAGAACAATGATACCTCGTGAGTCGTATAAAATAGAGCTAGTTACTGAACCTTCTTCTAAACTTAGGATCAAAGGCCAATGCACGTATTGACTAATATGGAATGTGCATATCCAAAACAAAACTTTGGAGCAAGACTTTAAGAAATAAGATATATGACAAAAGTAATAACAATGAAGGCAGCAAACAAAAGTGATAGTTAAACCGAAATATGTCAAGCTGGCAATTATGTCCTTGCCCATTATGAAGAGGACACCTTTGTTCCCTTTGAAGAAACAAGCCAGACCTGCATATATATGTCCAATTGTCATATATATATCTAGAGCAAAACAAACAAAATGAAAGAACTGTTTTACTTTTTTACTGTGAAGGCTGCATATTCGTACATTCTCCACTGTCATCACTAACAAGTTAACACATGAGAGAGGTATCAATGCATTATCAACTTGAATTTTTGCTGCTCAATTTGAACAGTATATATAGTCTAATAGCGGAGGGTAACACATAAAAGAATATTACCTCTTGTCTCATGTCCGTACTGACGCCTTTGCCATTTCAAAAAAATTCCTCAAGCCTTCCATTTGACCGTACTTCTGAAATTATCATGCTGCAAAAAGAAACACCAAGTTCAGCAAGCCAAATGTTCATTTCTCTTTTATATATTACCAAACTATACATTTTCTATGTTAGGTCTCAAAAGTTGAGCGAGCCAAAAGTTTATTCTAGTCAAGTTTTTTATTGGACATCCTATATCGCTTGGACATGCAAGTCCAGAAATGGATTTGCATTGTCCATCCTATAACATTATCCATATCTACATCAAGTAGTTCTGTCTTGCTATCTTGTAATTTACATCTATTAAGTAGGAATAGTTCATGATTATTGTGCGCAAAATTGGCAATATAAGGACTGTCCAATGAAGCATGCTCCTTATACTGTACACTGAAAGAGAATGTTTATATTGCTATAACGCGACTAAAGCAGCAGGAACTTGTATCGAGTGAAATGAACCTGAAAAGATTTGCAAGTGAAACCCCATAAAATAAATTTGGTCTTCTCACCATCATTATCTCCAACCACCATCTGTTTTCTTTCTGTACATAAAAAACGTTCCAAGTTATCAATCTTCTCAATCCTGCAAGAAAGAAAGGTTGGGTTCTCTACTGTCGAAAGGTTATCTAGCTAGCTTGTTCATGCATGCTAGTCTCCCCAAATCAATCTATATGCGTGCTTGCAAACACTTGTACGTGCATCATGCTATGGCCTAAAGCACTTCACTGCAGGACGTAATTCCGTTTGATGCTGCAAACCTTTAGGGATCCAAAAATCAACTCGAAAATTAGTTAAAGACCTTGTGAGATTAATATTCCACTTACTGGGATCAACTTTAAAAATCAGCTAGGTTGATTTGTACAAGAAATTGCAAAATGATTACTCAGATAAATCAATAAGCGTAAAAGGATGTGGCCAGATACATTCATCTAATTTTTATGGTTTGTCAAGATATGGCCAGATCGATTCATCCGCAAATAAATTCCATAGAAAAAAGCACTCGAACCAACAAAAGCCAGCACGGGGCTGATTGCTAATTACTAAGTTGTGTACCTATGATGCGGCTGGCCTCGGCGACCATGGGACGGGTGTGAGTTGGGTCGGAGGTGGGGATCAGCAGCAGCAACTCTCCCGTGGTCTCGGCATCGGATCGCATGCCGCAGCAGCATCTCCGTCTATGGCAGAGTCAACAGCGAGCGAGGAGGGCGGATGGATCCCGCGTTGGTGTTGATGCATCGGCTCCGTGCTGGTTGCCGGGAGCCTCAGTGGCCACCGGAGGCGCGAGAGCAGGGAGGGGCGGCGGCCGAGCGCGGAGGGGCGCGCCTGCCCTGCCCTGCCCACGAGGGCGTCGTGGCGGCAGTGGAGCGCGGACAGGCGCGCCTGCCCTGCCCATGATTCCTTTTTGCGTGTCTCGCTTGCGTGATTGTAGATGAGTCGCGGACGTGGGGCATCAGCCGATTACGCTTTGAGGGAAACGTACTTCGCGGACGATTTTCTGGCAGAGTACGTTCGCAAGTTCGCTTGTTTAATAGTAGTATAGACTAGCAAAGTGGCCCGCTCTTCGCGCGGGTTAGTACTTAATATAGTTTCGCTGTTCATATTCATCAGGTTTTTGGGTTGGATGTGAGATGGTGATTTTAAGGATATAAGAGTTACCCTTTAATGTTTGGGTGAGATATCTGCAGGCCATGTTGTTGCTGAAGTTTTTTCATGCTGTGTCCTCAAATTCATGGGATTTCCTAATGCAACTGTAGTGATGTGCACATGGTGGGTGGCTAGCTTTACAATGCCGTTGAGGCATATTAAAGTTTCTTATTTTTAGTATATAATGTTTCCTCGAATTAAAGTATCCTAGGAATCAAATTTGATTCAATATGGGCGATTTTGTAACGATCATTTTTTTCTGTTAATATGCCCATGAAGTATATGTTAGCATGGATTTATATTTTAAAAAGTTTACATCACCAAATATTACACAATTTATGCTAAAAATGCGTCTATGCACTATACTTTTTCCCTAGACGATGTACATTAATTAGTGTTTTTTAATAATTCATAGTTGATGCTTTTAGCACAATTTATAGCTGATAATTTGTGATTTTTGTAGTAAAATAATGTTTTCGTACTTGAATGATTAAATAGGCTTTTAGTCCAATAGGCTCACGTAGATGCACACAACATTCAGGAATCTCTAGGACTCCACAGTCCACATGTTCACACAGAGGCAGGCCTTGCCCGGTCCCCTTCGTCTCATTTCTCCTTTCATTCCTTTCCGCGTTGACCCCCGTGTTGCCGCCCCCGGCTGATGTCTAGCTACTCATAGAGAAAAGACAACCTCATTTTCTCCGTTGACTGCCTGATTGATGCCGCCGGCTGATGTCCATCTACGCAAAGAGCAACATCAGTGTTATTGTTGAGTCATTGTGGGAATGCATCTCATGTCTCGTAGCCATATTGGATCCGGACTGAGTTCAACCTCCATAAGACACATCCAAATTATTGAAAATCAGGGCCGGCCGACATGTCCTCTTCGTTCTCCATAGTGGTTGCCATCTTCCGCTTGCAGGTCCAACTTTTTTCCCTTTCCTGTTCATGTCATATTGTCCCCTCTAAGGGATATCATGGATGTAAACAGGAAGCTTGATGACGTAATTAGATGTGCTAGTTGTGTGTGTTTGCTTTTCTGTAATGTGGAGAAGTGCATTTGCAATTGTGTATGTTGTGTGGTGAATTTGAAACAACCATATGGTGTGTTCTGAATGTGAGTTATATTTCTGTGCTATGTTTGCTTGTATTCTTTTCTGATATTCTAGTAATATATAAATAACTTTAGTCCTGGTTAAACATGTTTAGAGCAACATCGCACATAGTTTTTGGAAGCGTGTGCGATGACACCCCCCAATCGCCAACCCACTCGAGCACACGGCTTTGAGTTCTAACCATGTGCGATGGATACCCCTATTGCACACAGTTTTTTAGGTCTAATTGTGTGTGATGGAACACATATTGCACATATTTTTGTGTTGTAACTATGTGGGATGGACCTCCTTACCGCACACAGTTTTCGTGTTTTAACCATGTGCAATGTGACCTCCCTATTGAAAACAGATTTTGCAAGCATGTGCAATGGCACCCCCTATCACCAACCCATCCAAGCGCATGGTTTTGAAAATAGTGTACGATTCGGGGTAAAAAACAGTCACGATAGTGGTAGGATGTACTAGTGAATGTTTAAAAAGGTAAAGAAACTACAACTTCCATTGATCGCCGGAAGCCACCACCCGAGATATTATATTATGTTCAACTTAGGTGATTGGGGAGTGATCGGTCATGACACCTACGGTGATACTATTTGTGTTGCGCCATGTATTTAGTGTCGAGGTTGCTATGTCGGCACCATAACATAAATTTGTGGTGCTCGAGCACACTATCCCCTAATGTGATGGGCATTTCTAGTTTTTTTGCCACAGACTTAATGACTGAAACAAATAATGCTTTCTCCCAGCATGGATTATGCTCCCTTAGGGTTAAATTTCAAGCGTCTGAAGTTTTTTCTTTTGACTAGTTTTATTGAAGCTCAAATCATATATTTTCTCACATGATTATAGGAAACCCACTCATGCTTTCACGATCTCACGCACTAGATTTTGTAGCCTGTTTGGTGGCCAGTGATTTACCTATGTCTTGATGAATATATGTTCAGGGTGTTTGATGTCACTTCCATTCATAGTAGGTAATGGATGGGACGCATGTAACTGATGAGAGCCTATGACACAACCAATATATGGTTTACTAGCCATAAATGTGAAGATAGAAAATGAGGTTTTGCTAGAGAAGACTATCCTAGTGCTAAAATAATGTGGTGGGCTAGCAAGGCATATTCATGTCACACATATCCAGTCAATATATGTATGAGTCTCTTTGCAGTCTCTCATTTCCAGATCCAATTTTGTAAGGTAATGATGACCAAAGATCATAAATATATCTAGAGAGTGGAAATCATCTGTCATATTTGTATGAATCGTGTAGGCTTGAAAGGTACCGGGAACGATTTTAGGACAATGAATCAGAGTATGTTAACAACGTTTCCCACTATCAGCTCACAAGCCGGAGAGGATGGCAATTCTCTCTGATGGGTAGAGAGCTCTGCGAGCTAGCAGCCGTCGGTCACAACCTGCAACTTACGTACCATGGTGACATGAAAACCCTGTGGCATCAAAATAAACAGCTTCGGAGAGAGGTGTTCTTGCCTGAATTATAAGGTGTGAAGTTGAGTAAGACTCAAAGCTGGACCACGGCAGAAGAAAGAGAAAGGACGGAGGTCGTCCTCTATGCCTTAGTGACATGTCCATTTTGCATCATGTTTTCCTACTGTTATTTATAATGCTTTTATGCATAATAATGCTTTATGGAGTAATTCTAATGATGTTTCTCTCATAATATGCAAGGTTTACACAAAAGGAGAATGCCGGCACCTGGAATTCTGGACCTAAAAAAGCTATGTCAGAGTTACCTATTCTGCACATGTCCAAATGAGCTGAAAATTTATGGAGAATTGTTTTGGAATATATGAGGAATATTGGGGAGCCCAGGCGCGCCCTGGTGGGTTGTGCCCTCCTTGGCCCACCTCGGGTGCCCCTCTTCTGGTATATATGTCATTTTGACCTAGAAAAAATAAGGAGAGGACTTTCAGGACAAAGCGCCACCGTCTCGAGGCGAAACTTGGGTAGGAGAACCTTTGCCCTGTGGCAGAGCGATCGGCCGGGGGAACTTCCCTCCCAGAGGGGGAAATCTTCGTCATCGTCATCACCAACAACTCTTCCATCTTTGGGAGGGCAATCTCCATCAACATCTTCAACAACACCATATCCTCTCAAACCCTAGTTCATCTGTTGTGTTCAATCTTTGTACCGCAACCTCAGATTGGTACTTGTGGGTGACAAGTAGTGTTGATTACATCTTGTAGTTGATTACTATATGGTTTATTTGCTAGAAGATTATATGTTGAGATCCATTATGCTATTTAATACCCCTCTGATCTTGAGCATGATTATAATTTTTGAGTAGTTACTTTTGTTCTCGAGGTCATGGGAGAAATCTTGTTGCAAGTAATCATGTGAACTTGATATGTGTTCGATATTTTGATGATATGCATGTTATGATTCCCATAGTGGTGTCATGTGAACGTCCACTACATGTCACTTCACCATCTTTGGGCCTAATGGAATGCATTGTGGAGTAGTTATTAGATGATGGGTTGTTAGAGTCACATAAGCTTAAACCCTAGTTTATGCGCTATTTCATAAGGGAATGATTTGGATCCAAAAGTTTAATGTTATGGTTAGATTTTATCTTAATACTTTTCTCGTAGTTGCAGATGCCTGCGAGGGTGTTAATCATAAGTAGGAGGTTTGTTCAAGTTGGAACAACACCACAACACCGGTCCACCCACATATCAAATTATCATAGTAGCGAACGCGAATCAAACCAACATGATGAAAGTCACTAGATGAAATTCCCATGTACCCTCAAGAACGATTTGCTTATTATAAGAGACCCTTTTGGCCTGTCATTTTCCACAAAAGGATTAGGATACCTTACTGCACTTTACTTTCCATTACCGCTATTTGCTAATTAAAAACTATCTTGCTATCCAACTACTCGTTACTTATAATTTCAATGCTTGCAGAGATTACCTTGCTTAAACCACTTGTCATTTCCTTATGGTCCTCGTTGGGCTCGACACTCTTACTTTTCGAGAGGATTACGATTGATCCGTTATACTTGTGGGTCATCAAGGCTCTTTTCTGGGCCGTTGCCAGGGAGTGAAGTTCTCTTGGTAAGTGGAAATTGGTATGGAAAAAATATTACTACGTGCTGAAATTCATTGTCACTTGCTACTATGGAGAACAATCCTTTGAGGGGTTTGTTCGAGGTATCTTCACCTCGACGGGAACCACAATTAGTTGCCCCTTAACCTACTGCACCTACTGAAAATATTGGTTATGAAATTCCTTCGGGTATGATAGAACAACTGCAAGCTAATACTTATGCAGCAGATTGAACTGAACATCCTGAAATGGCGGGCCCCAACTTTCTCTTAGGGGAGCCGCAATGGTGGGCCCAACCACTAGTTCTCTGTGCAAGCTACTCTATTTTGACACCATTGATTGGGTTCCTGGTGGCTTCGGTGAGAGGCACCGAGTTGGTTATCTTTCAGACAAAAACGACTTCAAAAATATCCGTATGGTTTGAACTTATGCCTAGTGAGCACCCGAAATGCGCAGGGGCACTTAAGTGTGGGGCATTAAGTCCTCCCGCCTGCTCGTTTTGCCTCGCGATTTGCGTAGTAGTTCAATCCCGCACGAGGGCACAATAGAAAATAAAATCCTTCAAAAAAAATTAAGTTTCTTTTTTTTTTGTGAAGGAGAAAAAGTTTTAAGTTTCCACGATGAATCATACGGTTTTTGCTTCTAAAGCTTCCAAGTTTCAGCCACTTTCAGAGATATAATTTCAAGCAATTTTTCCTGTCGGTCGTAGACACAAAATAAATGATTTTTATCGGTCGCCCGTACTAAGTTGCAACATTGACACTTGAAATATTTGTTAAAGATGTCAAATATAATCAAAATAGATCCTATTTGAAAGCGCTGGTCACAAGAAACACGAATATGGAAACAATACTTAATTTGGAATTTTTTCTTAAAAGATATAAAACATTGAAAATAGAAAGCCAAAATAAAAAGTGGGCACAGGAATATGCGTGCCCCCGCACTTGGGTGCCACAAATCCTCTCACTAGCAAGCACATGGGCTTGACTTTGCATTAATTCTAACGAAAAACGCTTTCGACCGGCTTTATATATAAAGCAACATCCAACAACAGACTGGTACAACCACAACCCAACACACCAACACCCACACTCACCCAAAACCAGATACGAAGGTGCTGAAGATCTACAACAACACCCTCACAACTCGATGTAGACTACAAATGATAGTAGGCGTCGCTACGGAACCACCAGAGCCCCTCCGGTGCTACCACAAAGCGGTGAAGTTGATAGTCGACGAAACCATGGGCTCCAGGATCGTGCCTTCAGAAAGCGTCACCGCCCGATCCAAAGATCTAGATTTTCATCCAGATAACGGCAGAGGGAAAGAGAGCAACCACAACAAAGACTTCGGGAATATGACGACGTACACGGGCATCGCCTCCATCTGCCTAGCCAAGACCAGAAAGGTTTTCACCCGAGATACATAACGGCCTTCGCCCATGGTGTCAGTTGCACACACCATCGACCGTCAAACCGCCAGCCAGTACACTGCCAATGCGACCATGGCCACTAGCCCGCACCTAAGCCGCAAGCATCATTCGCGAGCACCACAGCTCCAACCACCCTGACCGCTGCCCAGGAAACATGACGCCCAAATGCCCTTCATGGCAGCGAGTGATGAACCGACCGCCATGATCGGACAGCAGATAAAGCCGTGTGCGACCGAAAAGGCCAGCTCGATCGGGGAGCCAGCAGGTCGGAAAAGAGGTGAAACGAGAGCAGAACCCATCGACGACCGGCACCCCTGCTGGTGACAGGTGGCCCGGCCACATCGGCGCCACCCATATCTCCCACCACCTCTCCAAATGCCACCCCCTATTACACCCAACCGAAGCTCCCGGCCTGGATCCACAACTGACATGTCATGGCCGCTTGCCCAATGACACGAGGTGCCAGACTGACCACCACCTACAAATGTGAGACGACTCCAAAGTCATCCACCAGAGTCGCGTGCCAACAGACAGTCACCGGAGCATGTCGAGCCACCCCGTGAAAGGATCTGCACCGCCACCAGGGATTGCCACCACCTTGCAGCACACATCCGAGAAACGACCCAACCAGCCTCAACCGGCACCTCGAGCCACCCGCCAGTGACCAGCGCCAAATCTGGGCGGATCGGACGGGATTTCAGCAAGCACCCATCACCATGCCCCTTAACCCTCCTAACCGACTGAGCAGAGGAGGGAGAGGGCGCCCACCACTGCTCCACCCCCACCCCACCAATAGTGGGCCACAGCAGGGTTAGCCGCCAGCGACCCGCACCGCCCACGGCCCGCAGCCCATGAAACCAGAACTGGACGCCCGCATCGTCCGCTACAGCCGCCGCAGGCTCCTGGGCAGCCTTCTAAGCTTTGAAATCCCTTTTCCATTTTTGTAATTTCTTTATGGCTAAATCTACTAACCCCCCAACACGCAATTGTCCAACTTGGTTTTTTAGATCCTATAAGCAAGTAGGTTAAGATTGTCATTTAACTTCAATTTCCTCGACGTCACCTATCACACCATCGTCCCAGCCCCGACGCCACCCGCACTGGCCTGGCATTGTCCCGTCACACCCGATGTGGGGCGCATCATCCAGGCAAGGTTGCCTCAGCCTGCGCCAAGACACCCACGCGAGGAGATGCAGGCTCCCGGTCGTTGCCGTCACCGGTGGGGCTTCACCCGGGTGCACACTCTGGGAGCGGCAAGGGAGGAAGGAAGGGAGAGGAGGGAGCCCCGGCGGTGGCAATAGGGTTTGCCTACCGGTCGCTCACGAGAGCAACGTGTGAGAGCAGAGCGGGGCATGAGCCAAAGTTCAGAAAGTGCCAAATTCTTTACGATACTTCTTGGGGTTGCACAGATGGTTTAGCTCTTCTTTTGCTCTCCTCGTGGATGGCAATGCATTTCCAAAAATAATTATCTGTACGCATCACATAGTGGCAGTAGAATAGCTCTGGACATATGGAGAGCTAGATGTATTTTCCCATGTTCAAAGTAGCACAATTAGGTAAACTAGTCGTCAGTGCACGGGCAAGTTCATTCAAGAGTAACTAATGAATTGTAATAATTTTCGATGGATACTCGCTTTGAATCAAGAACTCCTCATTAGACACTATACATGTAAATATGATATGTGAGCTGTCAATATTTTTGGCATCTTCTATTGGTGTTAGTATTTTATATAGCTACCCTAGCTTCTATAAGTCAAGTAACTCAAACAAAAAGCGTTCTTAGTTGAATTTAATGCATTTTATTGATTACATAATTGCATGATTTCTATGTTCTTTATCCATTATGCTGGGCACATACACAGATAAGCTTAACTGAAATCCATGGTACATGTAAACAGGTATTACTATTTCTAGTATTTCAAAACAAAAATAATGCATGTATGGTTCACGTCATATACTCCCTCCGTTCCAAAAAAGATAACTTAACTTCGTACTAACTTTAGAAAGTTTGTCAAATGGCCGCAGTTTTTTTGAAGGCCTTGTATGACTAATTCAAGGCACCGTGTCAATTGTTTTGGGTTTATGACAAATTTTGTAATTTTTTGAATTTTCTATGACAAGAAATGGTCGGACGTGACACGATGTGCATATGGTGTCAAAATTCGTTCAAATCATACACGAATGCCTATCATGGGTATGTCCACCTGATGCCAAGGCTTGCGGGTCATTTCAACAATTTCTAAAAATAGATAATGTCAACGGAGGGTGGTCAGATAGGGTAGAAGGGTCCATCTCAGAGCATGTGTTTTTTTTACATCCGTCAAATGGCCTGAATTTTTCCCATGACCTTGTTTGACCCATTCAAGTCACCATGATAGTTTGTTTTGGTTTTTAACAATTTTTGCATTTTCTGGAGTTTCTCAGTAAAAAAAAGACCGACAAATGACTAGACGTGTCGCAACTTGCATACGATGTCGAAAAATCGTCCAAACCTAACGTGGATGCCTAAACATGCATGCCCATCTGCTTGCAGAAGTTGGCATCATTGAAAGATGTCCAAACATGACCATGTTCAGCCGGGTGTTCGGGTAGGAAAGTAGGCTCCGTTTGTGAGCACGTTGTTTTTCTATATCCTTGAAATTGCCCTTTTATGAGCAATTTAAGGCACCATGCCAATTTTTTGGCTTTTCACCATTTTTTACATTTTCTAGAGTTTTCTTTGTGAGAAATGCCAATAAGTGAATGGGCGTGATGCTACGTGCATACGCTGTAGGAATTTGTACAAACTAGGCATGGATGCCTAACGTGGGGATGCCCACCTGGTGGAAAATTTTGGGTCATTTCATGCATGTCAAAAATGGATAATGTTGAACGGAGGGTTGTCGGGTCAGACAGGAGGGTCTGTCTGAGAGCACTTGTATCACGAATTCAGTGCCCCTTGCCAAGTTGTATTGGTTTTTGGCAAATTTCGCATTTTCTGAAGTTTTCACGGTAAAAAAAGGTTGATAAATGGCCGGATGTGTCGCAACTGGAATACGGTTTCAGAAATCATTAAAATATGACATTGATGCCTACCATGGACATGCCTACCTTCTGAAAAAAGTTGAGGCTATTTGAAAGATGTCCAAAAATAGACCATGTTCGATGGAGGTTGTTCATGTAGGCCACTAGGCTTCATGTGAGAGCACGTTGCTTCTCTATAACTTTGAAATGACCCTAATTTTTTCCATGCCCTTTTATGACTAATTCAAGACATCATGCCTATTTATTTTGGTTTTTGACAATTTTTGCATTGCCTGATGTTTTCTCTATAAAAGAAGGTCGATAAATGGCCGGACCTGACACAACGTGCCTACAGTGTATGAACTTGTTTAAACCAGGCATGTTTGCGTACTATGGGCATGGCCACCCGGGCTAAATTTGGGTCATTTCATACATGTCCAATAATGGTCTGTTTCCAATGGAGGGTGCTTGGGTAGGGCAGAAGGGTCCGTCTCAAAGCAAGTTTGTCTTTCTGATGCTACACTTGCAGTGATACTATTTTTTGGTCGCAATATACGACAGAGGTGCAGCAAAAGCATCCATCTATTCAATGTGTAACACAAGAAGATCTAAGATGCTTGCACTGCTAATTGATTATGCACATCGTGGTGAATGTTTGTTTCTCTGAACTCCTTATATTTTTTGTCAAAAAACAACTAAGGAAGGTGATGTTCTCTTATGGAGCAGCTATAAATTATTTTATCTCGGGCCCTATTTCTGTATTGATTACCTTGGTTGACTGCTTTACCAATTAAAGACATTATGTTGCTTCACTGTGAGCAAGTTGTCTTGCATGTTCTACTTGAGTGATTATTTCACAACATACTACTATTTGATAGTGCGTTTTTATGGACTCTTGCTACCATTATATTACAAAACAGACACGTGCAGCAACACACCATCCTTGGTAAGTGCCTATGCTAATTTTCTCTCGGTTTGATTTGTATTTTGTAATTTTGTTTAATTATAGCTTGAATAATAAAACAATGATAGCAGATTATGTGAATGATTTCCTTTCAGATATAGTGGTTTTGAAGAATCAGTATGTTACACATAATACCATCTAGCACATCAACTGTTGGATGAGAAATCAATGCTATATATATCCGGTTTGAACTGCTTTTATTTTATTCCAAATATTATCAGCAGTATGTTTCCAACTAATGACATTGTTTTAAAAAATTGTATTGTTCTTCAAACTAAATAATTGTTATGATCTTCAAAATGAAATAGACATGTGGAAAATGCCTTTCTAACTTCCGATATATATATTTGTTGAAATCACTACCAGCCCATTGGAAAAACTGGATGGCTACGAGACTGTGCATCATTATGTTCCTCAATATCAATAAAGTGGCCGTATGCATCTCCCAGATGCAGAGGCCAGGGGTCATCCTCCTTTTCTAAAAAAAAATTATGTTCCTCAATGGAGAAATGTGTACACGACAATAAATCAGATAGCATCGTTTTTTCTAGGGAAATCATAGAAAATCTATTTTAGGGGTAAATCAAAGAACGTCTAGAAAATAAAGATAAGAAATCAGAGAAGAGATAATATTTGAGCTGGGGTCAATGGGACAAAACAAAAAATCAAGTCCCACAACAAGCCCAATGAATATGATGGGACATTCATACTGCACTCTCACGTTGAAAAGAAACTTGAAATTCTAACACTACAATATAACATTCAAAATCAATGGGCACGGTAACGCACATCATCAATGTTCCAGTTACTATAATAAACCAGCTAATAATCTCGTCTTTTGTGCATTGATGTCATCCATCGAAGCCACTATGTGGTTGCGCTACATTCCAGATTTTGTAGCCTATTTGATGATGGGTGATTTAGCCGTAGAAGAGTGCACCGGACGAGCGCTTATGATGAGACGAATATATGATTTTACTACGCATAGAGGTGAAGATAGAAAATCAAAGCTGACTAGAGATGTGTCGCCCATGTGCTAAAATAGTACTGGAAGCACATCAAAGACATGCAATACGGTGGGGCAACGTGGTACCTTCATGTCATCACACTAAACCAACAAATACAAGTCTCTCTTGTGCCTCTTAACTCAAATTTCCCTTCATGCCATCATACTCGACCAACAAATACCAGTGTCTCTTGTGCCTCTTAACTCAAATTTCAATTTCCTTTAGCAACAATGAACGCAGATGAATTTCTCATGTGCCTCTAAGTTCCAATACATATTTCCTCTATCAAAAAAATATTGTCCATATATAGAGAGTGGAAAGGATCCGTTATAAATTTCGTAGGCTTGGAAGGCATCGGGAACCATTTTACGGTGGTGAGGTGGAGTTTGTTAACTTGTTCATTTCGTTGACCTCGTCTGAAGCGAGAAGATGGTTATGTGCACGGACTGGAAGAGACCTTTGAGGGACAGCCGCCGTGGGAGACTAGTCCCCGCTACACAGTGAATTGACTACTCACATCCGCACATGAGGTTGCACCACCGCCCGCTATTTGTTTTGTGTAGGATTTCGTATGTTCATCACATGATGCAATTGTTTTTTTTCAAGACATCTTGGGCCCACTTGTTTACACGTTTCGCCCAACACATTAGTGGAACTGTCTATTAAAAAGCAACACTAATTAAGCTTCCATAGCATGCTTAACGCATAATGCAACAATAGTGAACACCGATGTTCTATGCCGGTGGCGTGCTCTCCGTCCTTAGGATCTCACGCTAAGATCCGTACCTAGACTGTTTAGGTTTGAGTATTATATTTCAAACATTATGTTGAGATCTGTGATGTTCTTTGGGCTGAGGGAACGCTTCCTCCTTTAATTCCTATAGCTTGCAGGGTGAAGATCCTCCTTAAGCAACAGCATGACATCTAAATCACTGTACTACATTGTAAGGTTTTTATGAATAATTAAAAAAAATTGCTGCATGCATTGTCCAGATGCAGAGGCCGGGATCATTAAAAAAAAGCTAACTAACTGAAAATATGAGATTTCAACCTCAGTAGTACTAGTAGTCTAGTACCTCGTACTATTGGATATAGCAATCCCAGGAAAAACTTTAACAGAAAAGAGCAGAACAGAAATATAACAGTATTAGTTATTTTTTTTGATTTTGTAGCATACTAGGCTGCAGTGCACAAACAGATGAAAGACCATAACTTTTTAGCATACTAGCTGGCTACTTCTAGACTTGCGTAATTCAGATGTAAGCATCAGTATATTTCTACTGTACTGTTTTCCTTCTCCATGATTTCCCATCACATTATAAAGGTACTCTATATTTTTATATGACCCATCGCATATACATATCCCTATACAACTGTGTACTATCCAGTGCAGATTCGACATCCATGATTTTAAAATTTGAGTCATGTTTTTGTAATCTTAGTTCAGTTGTCCTCCCTTGAATGTTGCTTATCTTTACCATAAAATCTTATAGTTTGTTCGTTTATGTAGTCAAGGTCACACATGTCTTGTCTCCTAAAACAATCTCATGGTTCTAACTTCATTCTAAATACATGGTGACGTAGCTTGTAAATAGTTTCTTATTTTATACAGTGTAACAAGCTATGCAATATTTTCAATGCTTTCAGGAGGACTTTCATTTATTGAGTAACTAGCAAGCATGTTGATGTTAGTATTTGCAACATGTTGATGTTAGAAGGTGTAGAAACGAACTGTGAAGCACATTAAACTGTTCTTCATGTACTAGCTCTCAAGTACTATTTTGGTTTGTTCTTTCCTTAAAACTATATTTATTGCATTGTCTTCACAAGATGATAACTCTGCGGCCTTATAACAATCTCCATGCCCTTTAGGCAGTGGTGTTGGGTAGTGTACCAGGTCACTTTGGATGCTCTTTCTAATAGCCATGTGGCTTATTGTATTCTCCGATTCAATGCATGAATGCAACAAGTGTTTATTTCTTTCTACTATCTACTCACACAAAGCCAAGCTATCTCGTCATGGACAAAAGTCATTGGTCCCTTCAAAAAACTGCTTGCATGATGGTTATTTCCTGGTCTATCCACATGACTATTTGAACGGATAAAAACACCACTACTTAGTTTGTTATATCTTCCATCTTTTTCCCAACTTTATGCTACTTTAATTATATTACTACGTTTCTGGTCACCATTTACTGAGCAGGCTATTGCCTTAGAAGCACATGTGAATCAAAGTGGAAGCACCTTGGTGATTTTCATATGTCTATCGGCAAGGGTGGATGCAAGGAGAAATCATTGAAGGTTCTCTAAGGGATATCATGGATGTAAACAGGAAGCTTGATGACATAATTAGATGTGCTAGTTGTCTGTGTTTGCTGTTCTGTAATATGGAGAAGTGCATTTGCAATTGTGTATGTTGTGTGGTGAATTTGAAACAACCATATGGTGTGTTCTGAATGTGAGTTATATTTCTGTGCTATGTTTGCTTGTATTCTTTTCTGATATTCTAGTATTATATAACTAACTTTAGTCCTGGTTAGACATGTTTAGAGCAACATCGCACATAGTTTTTGGAAGCGTGTGCGATGACACCCCCCAATCGCCAACCCACTCGAGCACACGGCTTTGAGTTCTAACCCTGTGCGATGGATACCCCTATTGCACACAGTTTTTTAGGTCTAATTGTGTGTGATGGAACACATATTGCACATATTTTTTTTTGTGTTGTAACTATGTGGGATGGACCTCCTTACCGCACACAGTTTTCGTGTTTTAACCATGTGCAATGGGACCTCCCTATGGAAAACAGATTTTGCAAGCATGTGCGATGACACCCCCTATCACTAACCTATCCGAGCGCATGGTTTTTGAAAACAGTGTGCGATTCGGGGTAAAAAACAGTCACGATAGTGGTAGGATGTACTAGTGAATGTTTAAAAAGGTAAAGAAACTACAAAACTTCCATTGATCGCCGGAAGCCACCACCCGACATATTATATTATGTTCAACTTAGGTGATTGGGGAGTGATCGGTCATGACACCTACTGTGACACTATTTGTGTTGCGCCATGTATTTAGTGTCGAGGTTGCTATGTCCGCACCATAACATAAAGTTGTGGTGCTCCATCACACTATCCCCTAATGTGATGGGCATTTCTAGTTTTTTTTTGCCACAGACTTAATGACTGAAACAAATAATGCTTTCTTCCAGCATTGATTATGCTCCCTTAGGGTTAAATTTCAAGCGTCTGAAGTTTTTTCTTTTGACTAGTTTTATTGAAGCTCAAATCATATATTTTCTCACATGATTATAGGAAACCCCCTCATGCTTTCACGATTTCACGCACTAGATTTTGTAGCCTGTTTGGTGGCCAGTGATTTACCTGTGTCTTGATGAATATATGTTCAGGGTGTTTGATGTCGCTTCCATTCATAGTAGGTTATGGATGGGAGGCATGTAAGTGATGAGAGCCTATGACACAACCAATATATGGTTTACTAGCCATAAATGTGAAGATAGAAAATGAGTTTTTGCTAGAGAAGACTATCCTAGTGCTAAAATAATGTGGTGGGCTAGCAAGGCATATTCATGTCACCCATATCCAGTCGATATATGTATGAGTCTCTTTGCAGTCTCTCATTTCCAGATCCAATTTCCTGAGGCAATGATGACCAAAGATCATAAATATATCTAGAGAGTGGAAATCATCTGTCATATTTGTACGAATCGTGTAGGCTTGAAAGGTACCGGGAACGATTTTAGGACAATGAATCAGAGTATGTTAACAACGTTTCCCACTATCAGCTCACAAGCCGGAGAGGATGGCAATTCTCTCTGATGGGTAGAGAGCTCTGCGAGCTAGCAGCCGTCGGTCACAACCTGCAGCTTACGTACCATGGTGACATGAAAACTCTGTGGCATCAAAATCAACAGCTTCCGAGAGAGGTGTTCTTGCCTGAATTATAAGGTGTGAAGTTGAGTAAGACTCAAAGCTGGACCATGGCAGAAGAAAGAGAAAGGACGAAGGTCGTCCTCTATGTCTTAGTGACATGTCCATTTTGCATCATGTTTTCTTACTGTTATTTATAATGCTTTTATACATAATAATGCTTTATGGAGTAATTCTAATGATGTTTCTCTCATAATATGCAAGGTTTACACAGAGGGAGAATGCCGGCACCTAGAATTCTGGACCTGGAAAAGCTATGTTAGAGTTACCTATTCTGCACATGTCCAAATGAGCTGAAATTTTTTGGAGAATTGTTTTGGAATATATGAGGAATATTGGAGCAAATAACTACCAGAGGTGGCCCACCTGGTGGGCATAGCCCACCTGGTCACGCCAGGGAACCCAGGCGCGCCCTGGTGTGTTGTGCCCTCCTTGGCCCACCTCGGGTGCCCCTCTTCTGGTATATATGTCATTTTGACCTAGAAAAAATAAGGAGAGGACTTTCGGGACAAAGCGCCACCGTCTCGAGGCGAAACTTGGGTAGGGGAACCTTTGCCCTGTGGCAGAGCGATCGGCCGGGGGAACTTCCCTCCCAGAGGGGGAAATCATTGTCATCGTCATCACCAACAACTCTTCCATCTTTGGGAGGGCAATCTCCATCTACATTTTCAACAACACCATGTCCTCTCAAACCCTAGTTCATCTCTTGTGTTCAATCTTTGTACCGCAACCTCAGATTGGTACTTGAGGGTGACAAGTAGTGTTGATTACATCTTGTAGTTGATTACTATATGGTTTATTTGCTGGAAGATTATATGTTGAGATCCATTACGCTATTTAATACCCCTCTGATCTTGAGCATGATTATCATTTTTGAGTAGTTACTTTTGTTCTTGAGGTCACGGGAGAAATGTTGTTGCAAGTAATCATGTGAACTTGATATGTGTTCGATATTTTGATGATATGCATGTTATGATTCCCATAGTGGTGTCATGTGAACGTCGACTACATGACACTTCACCATCTTTGGGCCTAATGGAATGCATTGTGGAGTAGTTATTAGATGATGGGTTGTTAGAGTGACACAAGCTTAAACCCTAGTTTATGTGCTATTTCATAACGGAATGATTTCGATCCAAAAGTTTAATGTTATGGTTAGATTTTATCTTAATACTTTTCTCATAGTTGCAGATGCTTGCGAGGGGGTTAATCATAAGTAGGAGGTTTGTTCAAGTAGGAACAACACCTCAACACCGGTCCACCCACATATCAAATTATCATAGTAGCGAACGCGAATCAAACCAACATGATGAAAGTCACTAGATGAAATTCCTGTGTACCCTCAAGAACGATTTGCTTATTATAAGAGACCCTTTTGGCCTGTCATTTTCCACAAAAGGATTAGGATACCTTACTTCACTTTATTTTCCATTACCGCTATTTGCTCATTACAAACTATCTTGTTATCCAACTACTCATTACTTATAATTTCAATGCTTGCAGAGATTACCTTGCTTAAACCACTTGTCATTTCCTTATGGTCCTCGTTGGGCTCGACACTCTTACTTTTCGAGAGGATTACGATTGATCCCTTATACTTGTGGGTCATCAAGGCTCTTTTCTGGGCCGTTGCCGGGGAGTGAAGCTCTCTTGGTAAGAAAATAATATTACTACGTGCTGAAATTCATTGTTACTTGCTACTATGGAGAATAATCCTTTGAGGGATTTGTTCGAGGTATCTTCACCTCGACGGGAACCACAATTAGTTGCCCCTTAACCTACTGCACCTACTGAAAATATTGGTTATGAAATTCCTTCGGGTATGATAGAACAATTGCAAGCTAATACTTATGCAGCAGATTGAACTGAACATCCTGAAATGGCAGGCACCAACTTTCTCTTAGGGGAGCCGCAATGGTGGGCCCAACCACTAGTTCTCTGTGCAAGCTACTCTATTTTGACACCATTGATTGGGTTCCTGGTTGCTTCGGTGAGAGGCACCGAGTTGGTTATCTTTCAGACAAAAACGACTTTAAAAATATTCGTATGGTTTGAACTTCTGCCTAGCGAGCACCCGAAATGCGCAGGGGCACTTAAGTGCGGGGCATTAAGTCCTCCCGCCCGCTCGTTTTACCTCGCGATTCACGTAGTAGTTCAATCCCGCACGAGGGCACAATAGAAAAGAAAATCCTTCAAAAAGTTTTAAGTTTATTTTTTTGTGAAGGAGAAAAGGTTTTAAGTTTCCACGATGAATCATACGGTTTTTGCTTCTAAAACTTCCAAGTTTCAGCCAGTTTCAGAGATATAATTTCAAGCAATTTTTCCTGTCGGTCGTAGACACAAAATAAATGTTTTTTATCGGTCGCCCGTACTAAATTTCAACATTGACACTTAAAATATTTGTTAAAGATGTCAAATATAATCAAAATAGATCCTATTTGAAAGCGCTGGTCACAAGAAACACGAATATGGAAACAATACTTAATTTGGAATTTTTGCTTAAAAGATATAAAACGTTGAAAATAGAAAGCCAAAATAAAAAGTGGGCACAGGAATATGCGTGCCCCCGCACTTGGGTGCCACAAATCTTCTCACTAGCAAGCATATGGGCTTGACTTTGCATTAATTCTACCGAAAAACGCTTTCGACCGGCGTTATATATAAAGCAACATCCAACAACAGACTGGTACAACCACAACCCAACACACCAACACCCACACTCACCCAAAAGTAGATACGAAGGTGCCGAAGATCTACAACAACACCCTCACAACTCGACATAGACTACAAATGATAGTAGGCGTCGCTACGGAACCACCAGAGCCCCTCCGGTGCTACCACAAGGCGGTGAAGTTGATAGTCGACGAAAACATGGGCTCTAGGATCGGGAGGCGCCCGATCCAAAGATCTAGATTTTCATCCAGAGAACGGCGGAGGGAAAGAGAGCAACCACAACAAAGACTTCAGGAAGATGACGACGTACACGGGCATCGCCTCCATCTGCCTGGCCAAGACCAGAAAGGTTTTCACCCGAGATACATAACGGCCTTCGCCCATGGTGTGCAGTTGCACACACCATCGACCGTCAAACTACCAGCCAGTACACTGGCAATGCGACCATGGCCACTAGCCCGCACCTAAGCCGCAAGCATCATTCGCGAGCAGCGCAGCTCCAACCACCACGACCCTTTGCCCAGAAACATGACGCCCAAATGCCCTTCATGGCAGCGAGTGATGAACCGACCGCCATGATCGGACCGCCGATAAAGCCGTGAGCGACCGAAAAGGCCAGCTCGATCGGGGAGCCAGCAGGTCGGAGAAGAGGTGAAACGAGAGCAGACCCCATCGACGACCGGCACCCCTGCTGGTGACAGGTGGCCCGGCCACATCGGTGCCACCCATATCTCCCACCACCTCTCTAAACGCCACCCTCTATTACACCCAACCGAAGCTCCCGACCTGGATCCACAACTGACATGTCATGGCCGCTTGCCCAATGACGCGAGGTGCCAGACTGACCACCACCTGCAACTATGGAACGACTCCAGAGTCATCCACTAGAGTCGCGTGCCAACAGACAGTCACCGGAGCATGTCGAGCCACCCCGTGAAAGGATCTGCACCGCTACCAGGGATTGCCACCACCTTGCAGCACACATCCGAGAAACGACCCAACCAGCCTCAACCGGCACCTCGAGCCACCCGCCAGTGACCAGCGCCAAATCTGGGCGGATCGGACGGGATCTCAGCAAGCACCCACACCACCATGCCCCTTAACCCTCCTAACCGACTGAGTAGAGGAGGGAGAGGGCGCCCACCACTGCTCCACCCCCACCCCACCAATAGTGGGCCACAGCAGGGTTAGCCGCCAGCAACCCGCACCGCCCACGGCCCGCAGCCCATTAAACCAGATCTGGACGCCCACATTGTCCGCTGCAGCCGCCGTAGGCTCCTGGGCAGCGTTCTAAGCTTTGAAATCCCTTTTACATTTTTGTAATTCCTTCATGGCAAAATCTACTAATCCCCCAACACGCAATTGTCCAACTTGGTTTTCTAGATCCTATAGGCAAGTAGGTTAAGATTGTCATTTAACATCAATTTCCTCGACGTCACCTATCACACCAGCGTCCCAGCCCCGACGCCACCCGCACTGGCCCGACATTGTCCCGTCGCGCCCGATGTGGGGCGCATCATCCAGGCAAGGTTGCCTCAGCCTGCACCAAGATACCCACGCGAGGAGACGCAGGCTCCCGGTCGTTGCCGCCGCCGGTGGGGCTTTGCCCGGGTGCACACTTTGGCAGCGGCAAGGGAGGAAGGAAGGGAGAGGAGGGAGCCCCGGCGGTGGCACTAGGGTTTGCCTACCGGTCGCTCACAAGAGCAACGTGTGGGAGCAGAGGGGGGCATGAGCCAAAGTTCAGATAGTGCCAAATTCTTTACGATACTTCTTGGGGTTGGACAGATGGTTTTGCTCTTGTTTTGCTCTCCCCGTGGATGGCAATGCATTTCCAAAGATAATTATCTGTACGCATCACACAGTGACAGTAGAATAGCTCTGGACTTATGGAGAGCTAGATGTATTTTCCCATGTTCAAAGTAGCACAATTAGGTAAACTAGTCGTCAACCCGTGCATCTTCACGGGCAAGTATTCAAGAGTAACCAATGAATTGTAATAATTTTTGATGGATACTCGCTTTGAATCAAGAACTCCTCATTAGACACTATACATGTAAATATGATATGTGAGCTGTCAATATTTTTGGCATCTTCTGTTGGTGTTAGTATTTTATATAGCTACCCCAGCTTCTATAAGTCAAGTAACTCAAACAAAAAGTGTTCTTAGTTGAATTTAAAGCATTTTATTGATTACATAATTGCATGATTTCTATGTTCTTTATCCATTATGCTGGGGCACATACACAAATAGGCTTAATTGAAATCCATGGTACATGTAAGCAGGTATTACTATTTCTAGTATTTCAAAACAAAAATAATGCATGTATGGTTCACGTCATATACTCCCTCCGTTCCAAAAAAGATGACTCAACTTTGTACTAACTTTAGAAAGTTAGTACAAAGTTGAGTCATCTATTTTGGAATGCAGGGAGTATATTTTTGTTGCTGAGCTCCCTCTCCGTAGTTGGTTACAAGTATAGTTGTGAACCTATGAAACTACATCTAAACAAATGGTAGTGGGGTTTTGTTTGCTCCACTTGTAACATATAGAGAATATATTTGTTGGCAAGAGCACATAGTTGTTGAAGATGTAGAATGTGTTTTATGAAGTTGTATTATATGGCATGTAACACAGGGCATGTTGAATCCCTTCGACAATAATAGTAAATCTCAGGAGCTTTGAATCAGTGTCTTCCTTTAATGACCAACAGATACCACAATACAAATATATGATAGTCCATATGCAAACAACTTGCCTACTACTGTACATTTATAGGGAAACTACAGAAATAACACAATCTGAACTAAGAAATTATGAGCCTTTCAGTACATAGAAATAGAAAAGGATAATTTGATGTGAAAATCGGCGATTGGGAAAAAATGATAAGCACATTGTCATAAATGATTAAGACGTGATTAACTATATATTGTTGGTGGAATGATTACACCAGTAAAACTAATGCTAATACAATTACCATTAGAAACTGTGAGGTAAAGGTAGAAGAAAAGAAGATGAATTGTATAACTTCAAATGTGTTGTGCTATTTTTGACTCTCCGGTAGTAATCAGTAATTCCTTTTTGCTGCAAATTGTACCTTCTACAATATTTAGTTATCCTAACTCAAGAAGATCAATGCAATAGTGGCTAAAAAGGAAGTTTTATGCATAGTGCATGGGAGACATGGTTCTGCATTAGTAACAAATATACAGACTGTGCATATACTTACACAGATTACATGCAAGGTTCCATGCAAGTATATGACAGCGTTTCAACAAATTCCTGAGTATTCTATTAGGAATTAGGTATTTGCTAGTTAATAATTCATCTGACACTTCAGAGTGCATTGCCAAACAGCAAGAAGTAAGGTAGATTCAGTTTGGCAGATGAAACTATTGGACCTAAGGAGAGAAAAAAAGTATTGTTGGATGGATAGAGTGTGCCAACCTAGGTTGATCTCGCCGCTGTGGTAGCTTGCCAGGTGGGCTGAGCTAACCTCGTTAAAGACCTAAGGCTACACTGCTGCTTGATGTCATCTTGGTTGGTAATTCCATCAGAACATGTCAAAGCTGCACCTGCCATGCATAGTTTCTGCTGAAATATGGGTGCTCAGAGTCAGACATGCGGCTATTAGGAAGCTCAGACAAAGGGGATTCAAGTCTTCCGAGCATACAGAACAATGGTGCTTCCAGCTCGTCTTGAGATGGTAGCAGAGGATGCTACATTGAGGGAGCATACAGAGCAATCACAATAGTACTATGCGTACGCGTCACTATTTCTCGATGTGTGGTGGACACATCTTGCTTTTTCCTGGCCATGGCCTACAGGCCCTACACCTATGCCTCACTGTTTCTTCCTGGCCGAGGCCCTAGCTTGTTCCCACTTTTTGCCTCGTGACACGTTCTATATCTTTCTGCTTGGGAGTTTTTTCGTGCTCTTCGACTCCTGCTAGGGTTCTGCCGCATCACGTCGCCTCCCCTTGTCCGGCATGTCCTCCTCCATACCACCCCGGATGCTTGCTGCTTCACCCCGGGGGTTGGATTGGGCGCTTCTCCGTGCTTCACCTGGACGAACTCCTGCTGCTTCTTCTTGTGCATGGGATTGGCTGCTTCTCTGTTTCGCTGGATAACTCTGCCTCCTAATATGATCTGGCTAGCTACTGTATCCATCGTTCCTTTTTTAACAGTAATGACGGAGGGTGCAAACAATGGTGCACCATACACGCAGGGAGAGATGGTTCAGTAGAATTGAAAGCACATAAGGAGAGGGTCGTCGTGAATCTTTTTTCAGTTAACCTTCAAGTGGCAAGGTGGCGAGATTGGCATCTATGAGGAGAAGAAGTAGGCCTCGCATCAATTGATCGACATAGGAAGACAGATCGCACATCAGAATATGTATGCGTGAAAGGAGGGCGGCCTAGGCTGCTTCATGATCAATTAATGGCTGCATGTAGATGGCTGAGTCAGATCGGAAGGAGAGCAAGATTAGGCTATACATGAGACGGCAAGGACTACACAATTGTACTCTTCCTTTTTGTGGCGTACACATAACAAACTTTTATGATCCCTTGATTCATCATACAGATGCTAAATCGCTCATTATTGACATGCTATTTTTTCATTCCCTTGCCAACGTGTATATCCTTTTTTTTTGCTTAACCAATGTTGAACGTGTCAGCAGCCTTTTTTGGACCATTTTTGTTACGTAAGTTTGCTTTTCATCTCTAGCATTAATTATTTAATCCAACGGTGTAATTAATATGGAAGATGTGGATTAATGCGAAGGCTTTTATGATGCCTCCAATTAGTAAATATATATAAGATTTTGCAATGCGGATCTAGCTAATTTGGCCGGGGTAAATCGTGGACTCCTTAGCTGAATCCCAATATATAAGTCGATTGTTCGATTCTTCTATTTAGTCTGCCATGTTAATTTACTTCCCATCTTGTTTTTTTTTAATATGCATTTTCAAAGAAAGAAGGATGCGTTGACAGGATCATAGCTTAATTTTTGAAAGCCTATGGTGCACCAAATCTCGACCGATAAGTACCAACCTCTTCTGCGCTTCTTAGTTCCAATTTCATTTCCTCAGGCAACTATGAACACACACAATCCACACATTGATAGTAGAAAGCGTATTTTCTATCAATACAAGGTGCTTGGCAAATTTTAGCATGCTGCTTCTTACCTCCCCTTTTCGCATGAGAGGTAAGAATATATAATCGATCTCAGCCATTGATTTGGTTAAGTAGTGGCACCAGAAATTATTTTCCTGCTAAGCAAAAGCTTGTAACCATGCATATGGTTGTGTGGCTAGTTTATATCTTTGGCCTCTCCCTTTAATTGACATGGCAATGCCCCGAATGGGGAAAAAACTTGGGGGATCATTTTTTTCGATTTTGATTTTATTGGTCGGAGCATGGTTGAGCAAGCATAGCACAAAAAATAAGAGATCATCATAGGGCTAGTCTGAAAAAGGCAGTCCTTGTCCCAAAACAAGGCCCATATTTTCCGAAAGTCTTGTTTCTTTTCACAGGCTTTTGGGAATATAAAGACCAGAAACATAGAATTAAATATTTTACGTCTATTCCTGGAATGAAAGCCACCCCAACGTGTTATATTATGTTCAACTTGAACGGTGCTTTTAGTGAGAGATTGAGGGTTGGTGGTTGAGGAACTATTTGCCATGACACATAGTGACCGTTATTTGTGTTGCGGCAGGTAGTATCGGCTTTGTTGAGAAAATCGTTAACTGGTAGCTGATTGGTTTGCTAGCAAGTAAGGGATTAATAGGCTAATCCGCATGTTAATCAATTGATTGGACGATTTATCAATTTCTTGGCTACTCGGTGACCGTATGAGTAAGGATTAATCGACAAGTTAACTGGTTAATCGGACGAATTGTTGACCAGGTCGGAGTCTAAATGTACGTACTGCAAGCTCAAGAAGAAAAATTGTGTCATGCCATCCTGCGTGGTGGTCATACATGCATTGGTTGAGTTATTTTTCCATGGACTCCGTGATGCTGAAGCATGCTACACTCTTGGCATTAAGTTCGCCCTGCGAAGTTTTTCCTCTTGGCTAATTCATTTCAGCTTAAATTGAGTTTTTCCTCATGTTTGTAATAAACCTTCTCATAATCTCGCGTCCTTGTGTGCTGTTGTTGTCTAATAAAGTCGTGCTATGGTGGTTGACTGACCTACCATATTTTGTAACTTGTTTGGTATCCGGTAGTTTAGCCGTGTCTTGTTGGAATATGACGTCATTTTGTTTCAGTGTATTCAATGTCTAGACTAGGATTCCAGATGTTTGGCCTTGCTTGTCAATTGTGTCGGGTTATGGTTGGAAGTCATGCAACCGCTTAGAGCATATGACGCGATAAAGATATAGGTTCATGGCACATAGAGGTGAATATAGCAAATTAATATTTGTTAGAGAAGAGCTTCCCTTGTGATATCATGGTACTGGAAGTGCACACAAGTCATGTAATGTGGTAGGCCAGCAATTAACGCACCTTGGTCAGACATTGACACATACCCAATCGATAAATAGCGGTGTCTCTGGACTCTCAGCTCCTAGACAAGATTCTCTAGCAATGATGAGCATATATAGTCCATATATTCTCAGATTGGAAAGTGTCCGTTATATTTATAAAAATTGTGTAGGCTTGAAAAGCACCGGGAGTTGTTTTACGACCTGTGGACAGATTGTGTTAGCCAGTCCAGTATCTGCGACCTCACCATCTGGAGGAAATGACAGTTGGTCCGGTCGGGAAGAGACCCTTGTAGTCCATTAGCTCCGTGAGATGAGCATCGTCTCCGCCGACTCATATTGTATCACTCTTTGAGGCAAGACTACACTAGTGTCAATCGATGAAACAACACACATTTTGTTCATGTTGACATCAACAACTTTTAGGTGTTTTTTCCAAAGGGCTGGCCCGGTGGACAGGTAACAACTACACTAGTGTCAATCCAAGGAACCTTTGCTCCCCAACATGTCGGCAAGAGCCATTGGTCATCTGAAGTTTTTGTTACTGACTAGTTTCATTGAAGATAAAATCATGTTTTGTCCTCATGATTGTAATAACTCCGCTCATGCTCTCATGTCTGTTGGTGTTGGTGCACATCTACGGAAGCCATGCTATGTGGCTGACGGACGTACCTGATTTGGTATCCTGTTTGCTGACCGGTGGATGTAGCTATATCTTGATGAAACATCTCGTAAAAATCAATCTATTATATGTTTAGACCAAGAGTCCACAGTGTTTGGTTTCGATTGACGATTGTTGAAATAGGTAGTCATGCATTTGATGAGAGAGTTTATATGACATTGAAAATATATAGTTTACTATCCACAAAGTCCAACATAGCAAACCAAAATTAGCTAGAGAAGAGTACACATGTGTTAAAATAATGTGATGGGCCACCAGATCACCTTGATGTGATAAATCTCTCTCCCTGCCTTGTGTCTCAACTCCAATTTCAATGCCCTTGTGGTCAGGGGCGGAGCCAGGATTTCACCATGGGGGGGGGGGGGGGCGAGGAACACATTGAAGCACACAGGAGACATAACACAAAAATATTTCAAGTCTTGAATGTTGTAGAGATATCAAACATGTAACAGTATAAGCTTTACAATAAAAAGACTAGAGTTCTACTAGTTTGAATGCAGATCTACGCCCCCCAGCCGGTCGATCAAACAAATCAATAATCTCATTAACATTGAACTTTGCAACTATTTCCTTCCCAATGTATACAACCATGTAAGGTCGAAGAAAATCGTCACCCATTTTACTTCGGAGACGCGTCTTGATAATCTTCATTGCTGAAAAAGCTCTCTCCGCAGTTGCTGTTGACACCGGGAGAGTGATGACCAAGCGCAATAATCTATCAACCATTGGATACACAGTAGCATTACCTGTTTTATGCAATGCAACGGTCAAATCAGCTAGTGATAACGAAGAATTCAGCTCTGGATGGTTGCAAACATCTAACTGATAGTGTGGAAGTTGTGACTCCAGGCGAGCCTGCTCTTGACTAGAAAAATCCGCTTGATAGAATTTGTCCACAAGCATGCAAATCTTTGATATGTCAAATGAGTCATGCCTTGGATCCAAGGATGCACAGAGTGTCATTAGCTCTGTTGTCTGAACGCTAAAACGGTCATTTAGCTCAACCAGTTGTTGATCTATCGCTTTGTAGTGGTGAAGCACCGTGATGTTATTATTTTTATTCCGAGACTTAGTCACATCAACATACCTGTAAATTACAAATACAGTGTATGTGTTAGAGTAAAGCATATGTGATTAATATTATTCTCTATTATACACTAGAGGAAAGGGAGTAAGGGACATACTTGCGACTCATATCGGGGATCTCAACTTCATGCTTCACACAAAAGGTCTTAACCTCCTCTATGAGAGGTTCCCATCCTTCCTCTCTTAGATCAGCGAGGAGCACCTTAGTGTTAGGGAGTGTATCTAATGCATTCAAAATGTCCATAGATTTCTTCTGGAGTGTTTGGCACAAGACATCTGTGATTTTCATAATCCTCTCCATGAGGTGCAAAATGAACACAAAATCATAAGAAACAATTATCCTTAGGGCGCCTCCAGCATCTCCACGGTAATATTGTGTCACCGAATGATCATTCGCTATACTTCGTAGGACTGTAATTGTGGCACCAAACATCTTCCTCAAGCTCCGAATTGACTTGAAGTGCGAACTCCATCTAGTGTCTGCTGGTCTCTGTAAAGAACTTATCTGGTTTGCCCCTTTTCCCGTATCAAGATCCCCCAGTTCAATTTCACGTGCAATTTCGGCGGCTTGATTTGCTAGTAACTCATCATTGCGTTTAGGTGAAGCACTAACAACATTTATGACAAAATTGGCATGTTGAAAAAAATTATGCACTTCATGTACCTCTCGTGATGCTGCAACAAGGGCCAATTGAAGCTGATGCGCCATACAATCAATGTAATATGCATAAGGGCACGCTTTCATAATTAAAGCCTTCAATCCGATCCACTCCCCTCGCATATTATTGGCCCCGTCATAGGCCTGACCTCTGATATCTTCCACATTTAAATTGTTATCTGCTAGAACAGTGCAAACTGTCTCCTTGAGAGTCAATGCAAGAGTGTCATTCACATGAATGACATCAACAAAACGCTCCTGTATGAACCCTTCAGTGTCAGGAAACCGGAGGACCAACGCCATTTGCTCTTTCTTGGATTCATCGCGAGCTTCGTCATCCATTATACAAAATTTGCTATCACCAATTTCTTCTCTAATTGTTCTTTGCACCTTTCGAGAAAGTATAGCAAGAATTTCCTCTTGAACCTTATGAGATGTGTACTTTGCGTTTCCAGGAGCATTTTCCAAGACAACATCTTTCACCTCCTTATTATAAGAAGCCAAAAGTTTTACCATTTCTAGGAAATTACCCCGGTTAATGGATCCCGAAGATTCATCATGCCCTCTAAAAGCACAAGCCTGGAATGTTAACCACCTGCATCATATCATATAATTGTTTTGTTAGGATACTACAACATACAATATTTTAATTATTGTAACATAAGATGGAAGAAAAATATTGCTTACCGGATGGAACCAATTGTAACTTTGAGCCTTAGCCTTGCATCTAAAATCGTTTTTGCAGTTGCTTTCCCATACACCTTATCAATATGAGTCATGCTGTTTTTGAAATTATCATAACAACGAACTGAAAAGTTATGGGCTGAACCAGCATCTTTACCCATGTGAGTTAAAAAAGCACACTATTTCCCATTATTCACCTTCTTCCACCTATCAAAGCCTAAAACAGTAAATGTTTCTGAGCCGCACTTCCCAATCGGCTTTCTTGAGAAGAGGAAACAATGGAAGCAATATGCACGCTTTGTGTAAGGTGAAAACTCAAGACATTCAAAATCCTTGAACCAACTGTACTGGAAACGCCGACGATGTTTCGGTGGATCATCATTATATGGATACTCTCTCATGTATGGCATGTATCGGCCTTCAGAAATATAGAATTGGCGTGCTTCATTTTACTTATCAAGAGGGAGTTCCCAAATCTGTTTGCGCTTTCCAAGGTCTCGCTCGAATGGTGTGCTTCCGATTCTTTGTTGTTCTAGAACTTCTACTTCTACAGACGCCTCAATATTTTGCTCGGGGGGTGGCATATCAACTGAACTGAGATTGGGGACATTATTATCAGTGGGTTGCTCTGTGACATCGACCTCCACGGTTGCATTTGCATTTTCACTTGTAGAGTTTGAAGCAATTGGATTGAAAAAAATTACTTATCGGTGGTGTCTTCCTCTTCCTCATGACCTATGCAGTTCTTATATAAGTACAAAGCAGATATGTAATCTGGAATTGATGTGACAAGTGCCAAAATATACTATGTCACTAACCACTAAGTAGTAAGTACTAACAGTTGATCAATTGATTTATGGGAAAGTTGTAGCTGCGCTTGAGCGCACTGCGCCCTGTTATCCAGCCCGTTCAATACCTCCCAAGATTCGTGCTACTGACACGGCCTTTTGGGCTCATGCGGGGTAATTAGCAGTTTTGTCTCGGTGTAGCAGCGTAGGCATGCAGTATGATAGGCTATAGGTTCCTAGGTAGGAGTACTAGGCTTTGCCCAAACAGTGGGTTGGCTTGTCCTGTCTACTCACATGCACCGCTGTCGTTGTCTAGTCCAGAATAGACCAGCATGGTGCACATAGCCTAGTCGACAGGTTTTTCTCTTCTTTTTTTTGACAATGGAGCCTAATGATTGTTATTGATTTTATTTATGGTAAGGTGTCATTGGCTCCTGAATTTTTTTCTTCAAAATGGAGACATAAGATTTGCCTCATCCATGAACGATCTCGAGTCGATCTCGAGCTACTTTCGTGCTAAATGATACGATAAAAATTATAAAACAATTTTTATCATTTATGTACCTCACTACTCGTTTTCGCTGGAGTTTCAACGGTGACCATGACAAGTGACAAGGAGGGAGTAGGGATGTGGATGGCGATTGACAGTGTCAGCATCGCCACGGCAAACAAACTGGGCGATGTATCGACGTCCTTTTTTTGCTGAACCTGATATGTCGGGCATGATTTAGGAAATGTTGATCTTAGCCATTTTTAGTCTATGAAATTAATAGATTTTGCCACAAGGAAAATTTTTTGATCTTACGCATATCTACATATGCTTGAGTTGTTTGTGACTCAGAGGGACCTGTGGAAATTTTGAATCGATGTGCAAACGTGAAGGAAGACGTGATGGTGCTGACGCGGTTCTCACCCATGTCTCCGCACTATTACGGACGGAATTTTTCCTCAATTTTTGTTATATACGAGAGCTGGACAATAAAACAATTTTCTTCACTATCGGGAAAAATCATTGTTCTGGCCCTTTTTCAAACTTACCTATGAGCACCTCCGAAAGACTGAGCCGGCATATCATCTTGAGATTTACGAAGTCATCGTAGGCGCCTCGTCGTCGACGGGAACGTCTCCTCCCACTGAATGCGCATCGCCGGAAATCCTAAAATAAATCCAGGAATAAATGCGAGCACCAGGATTTGAACCCTGGTGGGCTGGAGGTACATCGGCCACATTAGTTGCATGATGCTCACAGAAAAGAAGTGTTCTCCATTTTGTCAGTACTCTTATTTTGTTGGGTGTTGTTTGGTGGGGTCACCTAAATGTACCAGGTACAAGTATGCATGAATGTACCACATACAAGTATACAGTTGTTCACTTAATGAACCAGATATAAATATGCCCGTCTGTACCAGGTACAAGTATACAGTTGCCCAGTTAATGTACCGGGTACAAGTATGTCTACATGTACCAAGTACAAGTATAAGGTTCTCCAATTAATGTACCATGTACAGGAGTATCCATGTGGCGTCCGAACATATGAAGTTCAATTACTGTGCATTGATTATACCAGGTACATGTATGTTTATGATGGGTTAATGTACCAGGTACAAGTTATGAGTAACAACCAATATTACTGCCTGAATTAGTGCATCTCATTCGAGTAGTCCTCTCCTCGCCAGAAGAATCATCAGACGACTCGACATATTGTTTGTATATTTATTTCATATATGAATCCATTGTTTCAAAGAGGCAGGGACAACAAAATTAAGTAGGAGCAATCCAACTAACACTCGCCGGCCATGGTGATTATCGTATGGGCAAACAGTACCTTTGCGGTGGTTGGAGGAGTTGTCTGGACCGACGGAGGATAAGAAGCATCGTGGATCTCGAGTATATCGGTGTAGGTGCGGAAGTTGCGGATTTCAAGTAAGGCTGGGGCGGGGCGGCCGTGGTGCTGGAACGGCAGCGACAGCAAAAGAGAAAGCCACCGAAGACGCAGAGCATGCTCAAACTTGTCGGTGTTGAGAATGTGTAGACCACCAAACTTCATTTGTCTACAAACCGTCTTCCAATTGACTTTGCACTCGGCTCCCGACGATATAAAGGATTCAGTAATGAACTTCTAAAACGGACAACTCCAGTGTTGTATCTCATATCGACACATCAAATGTTCGTGGACACATCTACGAACACATTTTGGAGAGCCGGCAATCCAACTGTCATTTGAACTGTCCCCTCACATGTCAAGCAAACATTTCACCAAACAATTGAACTTCATGGATACCAAATGAATTAAGTAAGTTTAATATATTTACATGCAAACCTGACAATATTTAACAAGTTTAAACTAAATAAAAAAAGCCAACTCGTAGGCGTTGCCTTTGACGCCGCTAGCACCAGGTTCGGACATCACGGAAGGTGTTCCACGAACTACAACCTGTACCAGGTACAGATATCACGAAAGGTGGTCCAGGAACTATAATAGTACCTGTACCAGGTACAAACGTCACCAAAGGTGTTCCAGGACCTGCATAGTACCTGTACCAGGTACAAACACCAGGACCTGCATAGTACCTGTACAAGGTACAGACGTCACCGAAGATGTTCCATGTACGTCACGAAGGTGTGCCTCGAACGGCCTTCACAATGATGTGGCATCTCGTTCCAGTCACACGGCGTGGCGCCATGCCATGTGGCTTTCTTTTATACGTGCTATGGGCGGCGCAGCCAGCACAATGCATCCCCTATAACCCAGTAGACTTATTTATTGTTGGCTGCGCCATATGAGGTGCAGGGGACTGGACGTCTTGGATGGCATTTGATCATTTTTTGTTTCCAGAATTTTGGTGTAAATAGGGCGCTCTTTTAATTAGACCAAACACTGCCAAGATTATTTTCCCCCGTTCACAGCATTGCTGGTTTGTAGCATGGATCATTCGAACTCAATGCTGGCGGCCGACTGGATGTGGCGTTTATATTGCTCTTGTTGTTTAAATAATTATATCTAGTATCTGTCAGGAATAAGAATCTTACCCTGTGTAAAGCATGCAGGGTCCTGAAATGTCTGCATGCCGTCTACCAGAGGTCTCGGTGCCCCGTGACAGAACTTAGAGTCCCAACGCAAAGGGATTACACATTTTCACTCGTGACCAGCTGCGTCTAGACTAGGCACGGATGGTAAAAAAAAGGATATCAGCAGCGTCTATTGGTTGCATGGTGCGGCTATCCTAGCTCTATTCCCCCTTGGGTTTTTTTTATGGGTCGCCGTATGGAATCTTTAGGAGGCGAGATGACCATGCTTCAATTTTAAACATTGCGTGTATCGGCAGGCGACGAAGCGCTGGGCTATGATCTTTAAAAGTCATGTCTACTGATAGGTTGCAGAGAATCTATTAGCATAGAAGATCAGGACACAAAGAGACGGGCGACGGCTGATGGACAATTTTTCCACCCTGGGAGATTTGTCTATATATAGGGGCTCCAACGTACCATAGCCGCTGGGTCACTGCTCCTTCCTTTCCCTCCCCTCCATCGCCACCCATGGTCAGCGCCGGGCATAGCCTGTGCGTGCGACGGCGTCGGCAGAGGCACTCCTCCCTCTCGCGGGTCATAGGGTGACGCGGGGCGCCCTAGCTTGAGGCTGTGACCCCGATCTGGACTGCGGTGGCGCCGGTCTGGTTCATGACGACCAAGATCTGGACTAAGGCGGTGTGGCGGGCGGCCGATGTCCTAATGGCGGTTGTGGTGGCAGTGTTGGCAACGACAATGGCCGTGGTGCGGCGGTGTCGGAGGCGGCTGGCTGCGGCGTGGTGGCCTGCCTGTTCGGCGCCGGCGGCGGCGGCGAAGCCATCTGCCTTTCGATCGGCGGCGGTGGCGTGGAGGGCCCGGTGGTCGCGTCGGTGGTGGTCATCTCTTTCGTTAGAGGTGGCCGGCCTGTGGCTAGGTGGTCGGCTCTCGAGATTCGTCATCTAGTCCCGGCTATGAGTCGGGGAGATATAGTTGGTACGCCGAGTCAAGCCCAGCCGACAGGTGCTACGCTGAGTCATGCCTGGTTGGCAGGTGCTATGCACGACGGATCACGGATCTTGCAGAATCTTCGCGTCTTGACGGACGAGCACAGGGCGGTGGTGCCGTTGGGCGCCATGATGGCGTCGACGAATGTCCGGAATAGCAAGGATGATGTGGATCTTTCTCCTGTAGACGGGTCAGTGTGACTGTTGGTCCCGATACGTTATGTGGATGGATCAGCGACGACACCGGTTTTAGATATGGGGAGTGAGAACGCTCCACATTATTGAGTTTATAGGTGCCTCCGTGTCGCCAAAGGGGGTCGACGTGGGGGACTGGGTCCCCTGTTTTTTTATTTATGAATTTAATGTTCATCGTGAGCTCATGAGCGGAACATGACTTTCTGATTTTGCTTAGTTCCTTACATCTAGTGATAAGTAATAGCAATAGGATGTGAGTAAGTCCATGTCTAATGTCGCAATGATTTTGTATTAGCTAACTTATTAATAGTGGTTCATGGTTGACCTATATTTTGGTTGTGGTTCAGAATTTCAAAAAAAAAATATGCTTGTTTTTAGTCCGACCCGTCTAACTTTTTCTTTTAAGCTCCGCCACTAGTAGCAAAGAAAGAGACATGCAACAAGTACTAACGTGTACACACCTATTGATGCCGGCATAATCAACACTTCCTCATCACCAGGTGCTTGCCTGATCGATTACACAAACCACCTGTATTTACGAATAGCTGATACTAATATTTGAACAATCACTAAAATAGTTTGACCTGCCATATTCTTATGGACACTAGATAAAGTATCATAGATATGGATCATGACACCACCAAAATACAAACGTCAGCTATTTGTTCTTAAGAACGCGAGGAACATTCTGCTACGAGGCACAAATGATCAGTTACATCATTAGCCTACACTGACTATCATCTAAAGTTCTAAGCCACGCTTCTTGCATGACGCCCTATTATGGCCTCCACCCTTGCATTTACCACATTTTATCGCCTTCCTTCTGGGAGTGTTTGGATCAATCTCAAGGTCACCAGCCACTGTGTTAACTGCAGACTCCTTCAGTACGTTTTCCTCACTATACAATCTGTTCACCTCCTTGCTCTTCTGCTTGAACAGCGATACGTAATCCATTCTGGATTTTGGTCTTACAGTGGCTGGCCTGCCTTTGCAATTCACTCGTTTAGGCGGCCTCAAATCATCACAGGATGTGATGGTAATGAAATTGTCTGCATCAAGACAGCCTCCAGACAAATCAGCGAGGCTTTCTTCCTCTGACAAACGCATACTTATAGCCTCAGTCTTCAGATCCTGTAAAACCCTCAGCGTCTTGCCAAGCATGCTCTTGCAATGAGATGTCTCCTTGACTGTCTCAAGAGCGGCGATGTACAGAATATTCTGCCGGTATGACAGATCATCCTGCTGGTCAAATGGAAGTGGCACAGGAAGGTTGCAAGGCTGCACGTCCTTTGCCCATTTGGTCCAACGCTTCACAATATTCTTAGGTGGTATCTTCAACACATCATTGCGTATCAGCACCTGGGTAGCCAATTGCGAGACATCGTCGGTCATTATAAATATCAAGCAAGAAAGTAGAATAAAAAAAGATGTCAACGGAATCGGAGATACAAACAAATTACGGTACAACATTATATCATGTTGAAATTGAGTCAAACCTTGATTGAGTGACGGCAGAGCATCCCAATGTGGTCGAAGTATCCACATTCACAGTCTATGAATTCGCGGCCTTCCCTGAATGTGACCTTGTATGACCTCATCTCATAATCAGCATGATAATCCGGTCGTGCACGGGTTACTACAAACTCAGTGTCACTTATGCATTTTGCCACAATATGGGATGCAGATTCATATAGTTCCTCTTCAAATTTTCCAAACACTCCGCTCGTGTATATCTTGGCTGCTTCTGCTTCTATAGGAAATCCTCCGTTTAACTTGCGGCGTTTCTGTGACATATTCAAATCTGTAAGAAATCATCATATATAGCATGACACCTAGGACCAGGAAATAAGCAAGTACAAATTAATTGGTGGCATGGTCAAAAAATAGTCATGTGTCCTATATTCACAGTACAACATCACATCCGCCATGAACATCAAGCATGATTAATAATAATGCTAATTGTTCATAACTAATGATGCGTATTTCAATGCTATAAGAGAATGGAATTGGTATATTACCATCTTTGTGGTGTGTTGCTGCCTACTCTCATCAGCTGAACGCGATTGAAGAAGCTTGTTGTATTGCTTGACGAATAGATGCATGGGCGATGATCTGGGTATGTACCGCTTCAACATGTGATTCGCGCTCTCGCTACGTTGGGTACTTGTCATTCCAGCACAAAAGACACCAGAGAAATATGGTTTTGCCCACATATGTCGCTTGCTATATAAATTTTCTAGGTACGGGTTATCGGGCAAATTGAATTTTTGTAAAAGTTCAGACCACTTCCACTCAAACTCCTTAACGCATATAATTTCATTTATTATTGCATGGAACTCCCTTTGAAGTCACTGTTCTTGCTGTAAACAGGCCCAAGCTTCTCCTTTGCACACCTCAATACATGCCACTTGCACCACCTATGCTGGGTGTTAGGCAATGTACTCTTTATGGCCCCTTCCATCGCCTTGCATTGGTCTGCACATAGGGCATATAAGCTACAGGGTTATAACAACATATGTCAACATGATTTATTGGAAACATAATAATGAATTTTGGAAATAACCTGTCAGAATTGTCTGTGGATGCTTGCCATTCATTGTCTCGACAAAGGTTCTAAATGCCCACTCAAACCCCTTAATGTTCTCATGTCGCATCAAAACTCCTCCAAAGATAGTGGACTAAAAGTGGTTATTCACACCGACAAATATGCCGAATGGCATGTTATAAAGATTTGTCCTGTAAGTTGTATCAAATGTGACCACATCGCCAAAGTGTGCATAATCTTCACGGTTTTTCCGGTGCACCATAAAATAGTCTGAACAGATCCTTCCTTGTCGACATTTACAGACACCTCCAGGTTCGGGTCAGCAGTCTTCATTTGTTGCAGCAGATCAACTGTTTTGTATATGTCTTCATTTATGGATTCTTGCGCACACGGGAGCACAAGTACTTCAAAGTCTCCTTGCGGAACGGTACAGATGCACCATCGCCATGTGCCACACAAAGAATATTGTAAACCTTGCTCAGGCTGACATTGTTCTCCCTTAGGTTCCGAATGAAGCCCTTCAGCAAAGGATCTATGACACTGTGAGAATTCCAATACCGCGTCTCCTCATATCCAGCCGACAACGGGTGGTTGTGCTCGTTAACAAACAGGGAGACATACCACCCATGGTCCTTTGTACGAAGGAGGCGCACCATTGCCTTGCATCCTGTTCTACAAGATTCAGAGTTCTCTTTCTCACTCTTGCCCTGCACCCATCCAAACAACCAACTTATCATTCAGTGAAATTTCAGGTCATGACATTCACAACTTTATATAAACATGTCTAAGGGTATATGTTTTGATTGGCTTGATTATACCTGACACTGGCAGACTATCTCGTGCATAGCCTTGTACCCTGTTCCATTTGTCCTTGTTTTGTAGTGCCGAATCCCAAACCCATTCTCCCATGAAAACAAATTGTACATCTCATATGCTTCATTGCATGTGTCAAACGATATGCCCTCAATGGGGGCAAATAAGTCTTTACTGCGATTGTCAGTCGCTCTTGCAATACAATCTTGCAGGTAACTTGTCTTGCTCGGGCATACTCTTGCATCAGGCCCGGTAACACCTTTGTTCCTGTATTGATCATCCATAAAACATATTGTCAACTCAGACATGGCATGTGATTTTGACTTTTGTGGCGAACGAGAATGCTACTACGAAAATAATATAATTACAGAAATACATGATAGAATAAAAATCCAGCTATCGAACTCTTTTCAGTTTGACAAAATATACAACAGCAATGCTGCTGCAAGCGAAATGACATGAACAGCTTAATTTCCATACCATACAAATTAACCATTACCAGAATTATAATTAAGTGGCCATACTAACGAAGAACCGCGTGCAAAACTGCAAACTCGGCTCATAATTTGCCTAGGATTGACTCGACAGAACAAAAATAACACCAAAACGTGTCGCGTCTGATTACATGACATTCCGATGGCAGATAGATACTATCAGACTAGTATTCAGCAAGGCGATTTTAACTAGAAAACAAATGACACCTGAAAATCACACGGCCTAGATAGATGAGATAAATCTGAATGATAGAAATCAAAGATGCCGAATAAGAGATCGCATCCATACCTCCGTTTCCAGCAGCCGACGCGCGCCGTGGGTTGCTGTACGATGGGCTCTGTATTCTGGATTACCGCATCCTCGTTGGCACGGACAGTGGCGTCTACTACCACAGAGATTGGAGAGGATATCCTGGTGTGTGGGAAAGAAAAGATTTTCGTTGCGCGAGTGAGATGGTGCTAGTGATGAATCCGTAGATCTGCTGATTGAAGAAGGAAAAATCATGGATCGACAAAGATGCATACCTAGTTTCTCCAACAGTACCTCCGTCTTGACCACCATGCCAACTATCTAGCTCGAACAGATCGAGATCCCCTGATCTCCCTTCAATCTGCAGGCGGTATACTCTCCCGGTTCGTGCCACGAACCGGCACTAAAGGTCCCATTTCCAAACTCTACCCCACCCCCACCCCCCCCCCCCCTTGGATCGCCTTTTCAATTTTAAAAAAAATAAAAGAAAATGATGGAAATGTCAAAAAAATAAAAGAAAATAAGTTTCCCATGTGATATGTGGTTTAGTTGTTGGGAAAATTTGCAAAAGTGAATTTCGATTTTATTTGTAAAATCTCTCTGGAATTTGTAAATATGGGCATAACTTTTGCATACTAACTCGGATGAAAAAGTTTTTTATATGAAAAATTATCTACTCGAAAAGTTACATAAAAATTTAACCGGGGCTTTTAATATCTAGAGTGGAAAAAATCCTCAAAAACCTAACAGAAAAAAAGTTACGGGGCTTTTAATATCTAGAGTGGAAAAAATTGAAAAAATTTCAAACTGTGGTCAAACAATGGTCAAACCATGGTCAAACTAATTATTCTAAAATATTAGTGTTACTAACTAATTTGTTCAGTTAGTTTGAATTTTGGTCAAATCTGGTCAAATTGTGGTCAAACTATGGTCAAACTATGGTCAAACCATGGTCAAACTAATTATTTCATCATTTCCTCCATTTCTCGGAACTTATCGCGGAATCTAGGCCCACTAGGACTCGGTTAAAATAATTATTGTTTTCTAAATAATTATTGTTTTTGAAAACAATAGTTTGAAACTCAAACAGTTAAATGTGTCAATTCATGCTCAAGCAAAATTCCTGAGGGTTAATAGGATTGACATCTTACTATTGTCAGGAAAACAGCAAGTGCAGACTTGGAAACAAGGGAGAATAGAACCCGGTTCGGGAAGTTAGGTGATTTGGAATGATGAGGGTGATTAGAGAAGAGGATAAATTGAGCAGTGATGAGGGGTGCTGATTAGAGATTAGGGGTTAAAATAATTCAAAAATTTGAAAAAAAAATTATTCAAATAAAATTTCAAAAAAATTTCAAAAAAAATTTCAAAAAAAAATCATAAAATTTCCATTAGTCCCGGTTGGTGTTACCAACCGGGACCAAAGGTGGAGCTCCACGTGGCCGCGGCCTTTAGTCCCGGTTCTGGATTGAACCGGGACTAAAGGGGGGAGGTATTAGTACCGACCCTTTAGTCCCGGTTCACCAACCGGGACTAAAAGCCCTTACCAACCGGGACAATAGGCCATTTTTCTACTAGTGGATACACCCTGCAGCGGTGAGAGGAGGCTGGTGAACTCGTAGACGCGGCCAGCATCGGGGAGGCGTGTGCTCTCTAATTCATGCTGGGTATGTTTGAAGTAATTCCACCTTGGTCATATCCACTTGGACTGTTTCAGTTCAGTTGAGCATTACATTCCCAAGCATTCAGTCAAGAGCTATGCTGGCTACTTGGCGGTTGGCACGAGGGAATGTTGCCTCCTCCCCTAGCTTGAGAGCGGAATATCCTGCTATGGCGGCAACATGACATCTAGATCAGCGGATGATAATTTATTTCTTTTTTTTTAGACAATCTCGTGAAGCTTTTATTTAACTCGTCACAATGTTTACAGGGACGAACGAGAGATCACCCGGATTGCCAAACCACACACGACGGCCAACCCCAAGTGATATTGCATGATTCGCTAAATTATGAGCCTCGGTATTCGAACTCCTAAACTCATGACCAAAAGAGCAAAATAATTTATTTCTTTCTTGAAACGAACAGTGTGCAATACAACTCATTTTTGCCTAGCGGCCGATGTCATACAAAAGAAACTAATTTCACAAGGCCCATACATCATCTCACGACTGTTGGAAGGCATCCAGGGCCTACGTGACCGAGTCGCCGATCGGGCCGCGCGCACCTCATTGGAGACGTGCGTCTGTTACGCATGATCTCCATCCTTAGGAGATCCTATGTGCCGCTCTCTGCAGCAGTTTGTCGCCGAACGCACAGGGAGTCCACAGCTGGGCCGGCCATGAAGTACAGACCGGCTGCGATACTGTAGCTCAAAAAAAGCACACTTGCAGGGGATCGAACACAGCAAACCTGGGGAAAGACTTATAAACGTTTTTTGAAAGATGAACCCGTTTACAAATATGCAAACATTTTTTTGAAAATCAAGAACATTTTTTGAACTAGTGAACAAATTTTGAAAGCAGGATTTTTTTTTACTTCTGATCTTTTGTTGAACGGAAAACATTTGTTTCAAATATGCCAACATTTTTTGAGTTTGTGAACAAAATTTGAACAGGAACATTTTTTGAAAGGAGAAAAAATTTCAAATATATGAATTTTTGTATAATAACGTTTTTTTTTTAACTTATGAACAATTTTTTTTAAAACAGGAACATCTTTTAAACTTGAACATTTCTTTAAATTGTGATAAATATTTGAAAAAGAAAAATTTATGAAATTCCTGAAAGACCTTTTGAAACAGGAACTTTTTTTAAAATTGTGAACAAAATTTGAAAATGAGGACATTTTTTGAAATTCCTGATCATTTTTTTTAATTGGAAGAAAATAAAAAATAAAATGAAAATCGAAAAAAAGAGGTAAAAGAAAAAAAGGAAAAACAAAGAAGAAAAACAAAAAAGAAACAGAACAGAAAAAAGCCAGTTCGGAACCTTCTAGAAGTTTCCCAAAACCGTAGAAAA
This sequence comes from Aegilops bicornis, assembly GCA_021605145.1. Lineage (NCBI taxonomy): Eukaryota > Viridiplantae > Streptophyta > Magnoliopsida > Poales > Poaceae > Aegilops > Aegilops bicornis. The sequence continues at coordinate 58,826,020 of CM038675.1, read as the reverse complement.
CCAGCTGGAAACCTCTAGAAGGTTACGAAAAGCCAGAACGTTGAAACGCCTAAACGGGCCGGCGCAATCCTAACAACCGATCGATCTCCCTATGCGAAACAGCTACATTTTGACGCATAGCACGTCAAATAGGGATTTCCGTGCAGGGTGTCCGCTCAGTGGCTGGTTCAGCTTGTCTCCCTTCGTGATGCTGATTGCGAGGAGTAAACTAACGAGCTCTCAAGATTTGATGAGTGAATGCCATTCTCCATGTTGCCAATGGGCGGTTCAGACATAAGAAGAAAAATAGCACAATCGATATGTACCCCTATCCCATCTGGTTTAGCAGATTTTTGTGTTCTATGTATTTCACCTGCATTCATTCATCATCTGCTGCCTTGTAGTTCTTTGTACACCCTACATCTGATCCGATGAACAATAGAAATCCCCTATTACGTCACGATTATGTGGGTTATTTTTAACGTCTCTGGTGTGGATCCTATTTTCTTCACTCTGACCCGTGGGGTATGCCGCATGCCTCGAGTTATTTCATTTCAGTTGAGCACAATATTTCCGCATCTAGCTTGGATAGGAGGGAGTGATGCCTCCTGCGGTAGCTTGCAGTCATCAGTTAGACTGCAAGAACTAGATGTGTTCAGACTTCCAACACTGACCTACTTTACATTCATACCAAATATTGACTACAACAAATATTGGAATGGTTCAAACTTCCGCTTAGTGAGCACATGCTTGAACTTTGCATCAAGTCTTAGGGCAGAACATGGATCTTGCTCTCTCTTGGCACTCCCTATGGATCAAGCCAAACTGAGAGTATAATAATTTTTGAATTATAGAAAATTTGATGTACTTTTCCATGTCCGAAGTAGCTTAAATAAGTAAATGATGTAGTACGGGTCTCACTAATAGGTCGAGGTAAATCATGCTCTCTGTCATGTTTAATTACCTCCTAGTCTTATTCCAAAAATAAAATTCTTTATTGAAGTTCCAAGTTCACCTATGATCCTGTTAGGTTGTTACCATATTCTTCCTTTTCTCTGTGTGTGAGTGCGTGCGCGTGCACGCCCGTGTCTGTTGTGCAAGTTCTAGTGTATTTGACTAGAACAGTAAAATGCCACATATGTACGAAGATTGAAACATCTTGGAACCAAGGAGTGGTATACAATAGCACTGAAATTTCACAAGAGCTCACCATAACATGGTACGGTGGACTGGTTGTAAGCCTAAACCCATTATATGGAATATGCATGGTTGTGGTTGGGAAGTGTACAAAAAACGAGAGCCCACAAGCCAGGAAAACACTAGAGAAAGATATTGCATGTGCTCAAATAGTATAAGCGCATACAATGTCATAATAGCAAATTATAGCTCACTAGAGAAAGATATTGCATGTGCTGAAATAGTATAAGCGCATACAAGTTGTGCAATGTGGTGAACTAGTAAGGCACCTTCATGTCAGCAATTCCCAACCAAGAAATATCAATCTCTCCCTTGCCTTTTAGATCTAATTTCATTTCCCTAGCAATGATGAATAGTGTCAATCCATATATACATCCAGACAGTTGGAAGCATGTGTTGTGTCGATAAAATTTATAGAGGCTTGAAAGGCATCGGGATCTATTTTACAGAAAGGAAATCGGTAGAAACCATGCAAATAGTCATGTGACTGGTTTACCTACTCGACCTCTCCCTTTAATTGCCATAATGATTGCTCCCAATGAGAAGAAACCTTGGTGGTGATGCGGCTGACGGGAAACAAGTGCGAACTCCAGAATCTGCTATCTGGCGTCGCCAGTTTATATCTTTGGCCTCTCGGTTTAACAGACGTGGCAATTGCCCCAGGTGGGGACCCTTTATGTGGTCCTTTTTTTTAGAGGAAGCAAAGTTTTATTGCTTACGTGTGCGTGGGCATATCACCCATAGCACAGCCAGCCACAATGGGCGGAACATCGGACTCCCAGTATAGAGATTCAGAATTAAAACGACATTGATCAATCTTAGCTAACTCGTGGGCTACAGTATTTGCCTCACGACGACACGCTCGGACCTCGCTGAATGAGAACCACATCTTCATTTGAAGCTTCAGGTCCTCGATGACTGGAGCGTACGGCGACGAGTCGGCACGGGCAAGATCCAGCGCTTCTTCTAGCAGTTTGGAATCTGTTTCAAAAGCCATGCCAAGATCAGCAGCTATGGTGATAGCACATTCCATTGCTCTTAGCTCTGCCCCAAAAGCATCAAAGATAGCATTGGTACTTCCTGCACCTGCATGACACTATTAGAAAAACCCCTACTAATGGCGCACCACCTGGTGCGCCATTAGTATCTGGTATACTAATGGCGCACCGCGGGTGCGCCATTAGTATGCCTCCCAGGGGCCAGGTATTCCCAGGTGTTTTGGCATACTAATGGCGCACCACCTCTGGATGCGCCATTAGTAATCATGACATACTAATGGCCCACTACCCGGTGATGCGCCATTAGTATGCACTGTCATACTAATGGCACACTGTCATGTGATGCGCCATTAGTATGAGTATTAGGTTTTTTTTATTTTTTTATTTTCTGTTTTTTGCACAGTTTATAAAATGTATAATTTGACAAAATATAGATAGCACACATCAACAACAGATTCATCAAATACAATAGAAGATTAGTCTTTGAATACAATTCATCGTATTAGTCTCCGAATACAATTCATCATATTAGTCTCCAAACTGAAAAGACCGAACAAAGATAGAACATTATATTACAAGTCTCGAGACCGCGAGTAGCGAGTTTGTCTTCACATTACAAGTCGATATCGATCATCTAAACTACCATTACATAGAAGAGAGCTGCGGTCATCACGATGAGCATCATCACGATGAAACTTCGTCTTCATCCGGTTCCTCCAACGCTCCCTCACCTCTCCCGCTAGATAGCGGGCGTATCTAGATTCGGCCTCGGCCCTAGTGGTGTACCCTTTGTAACTGTTACCGCTGAATCGGTGAACCTGTCTCCTACACTCCTCCCAGTCATCGTAGACTCCGGGAACCTTACCCTTGTACACGAGATACGTCGGCATCGCTATGCACTAGCCAAGCGAAGCGTTAGTACCAATTCACAGACAATACATAAGCAATATATAAGTATGCAACAGAGCGATCGGAAGAGAAAAGCAAGACATTAATAGCATCGATTACATCTAAGTTGAGCGACTCTCGAAACCAAAGAGACATACTACAAGTTCATTAAAGTTTAATTACAACATGAGCCAATCGATGTTTGAGAACTAGACAACTCGACTCAAGGGACGGGCGTGGATGAAGCCGCCGTCTATCATGGGAGTCATGAAAGAGCAGGCGTTGTCATCCTGCATTTGTAGCATTGTGTCGATGTCACTGTTGGACGGTTGATTTACGAGGTAGAACTGCCCCGAGTGCGAAGGACATCTTGATGGATGATTTCCGCAAACTCCATTTGGATGCGAAAGAATTCTTGTCGGAGGTCCGCGTCTGGATTGCCGACACGCTCGCGGCCCAATCTTTGAGTTTACTCGGTAGCGAAGTTGATGATGGTCGTACGATCGCCCGCATGTGATGGATGGCGTAGTAGGCACCCTTCTGACCGCCAGGCGGCTGCTTGACGCAGCAGAGCGTCGTATTATGGGAGAACACGTGCTTGCCGTACTTACGAATAGGCCTGGTGAAGGTGCCTCCAGATTTGGCGTGGCAGGAGAACATCATCAAGAACCTTCTTGACATTTGTGTAGTCTACGTTCGTTGACGGTCCGGGTCGAAATCGTGGCCATGGAATATTTGGGGCTTAGGAGGATGAGCGTGCAACATGTGTCCTTGCAGAAAACACGGAATGTTAAAAGAAAAGCGATTGAAATGTAAGAATTCATATGTTACGGGCGGTTGAGGTGAGGACTTACTCGGGAAAGTAAGGCACGAGGAAGTTATCCTTATCTTGGTTTGCCGAATGGCGCCTTGAGGTAAGAACTCGCGACTTGCGGTCCCAGCGCTGCCCAAGATCTTGGCACGCATGTAGAAGGGGTCGACTATCACGATGTCCGGGGTCTTGTCGCGAATGATCCGCATCTCCATACTCAGCGAAAATAGCGAAAGAAGGTGTAGTGCAGCGGATGAAGGTTCAACATAGCGTGGATGTCATCAAAAGCGCAGGACGATCGTGACGCCCGATGGAGTTATCCACAAAGCCCTTGCCCTCTGGCACCTTGGCCGCGAAAACCGGGTATGCCACATCCTTCTCCACGAGACGCCGCTTCTCCAAAGAAAGAACAACATCATGCAGACTCCGCATAGCACCTGTTGCAGCATTGAGCATATTTGTTGGTAGCATCGCCCTACCCGCCACATGCACCCTCCTCGAGATATCCTGCGGTGAAGGTGGCCCGTCCTGAGCACGGATCGTACTCGGTGCCGGCTGGCTCGCACCCTTCTTAGTCTTTCTTTTGCGTGCCTTCTTCTCCTGTAATGGGACCGAGTTTTGCTCACAGACCGCCTTCTTGAGTGTGTTGGGGCTGATAATATTTCGCACCTCGCCTATCGAGGCTCGGTGAAGTCGGCGGCTGAGGCGTCTCACGAGAGCTGAACGCCAGACGGCGCTGTTGCAACTTGGCTTCTCCAGCGGTACCAGCTAGATCGCACACGTCTTTTGTTGGGTTTGGTTCTTGAGAAGGAGGCCCCATGAAGTCGCCATCGTACCCATGCTCGGCAAAGTATTGATCGACGTTGCCAAATGTATCATAGTCGTCGTCGTCGTCGTTCTGATCCTGTGCCATATGCATGTTTGGATCGATGGCATAGGGATGTCCGGCACCGTTACGGCGGTCTTGCCATGGGGCCGACTTGGCGCCACGGCTGGCGATGTTGTCTTTGGGGTGGTGTCCCCACCCCCAAAGCGAATCTGGCTCTTGACCCAGCGAGGCCAGCTCAGGCGGCGGCGAGGGTCATCACGTCTTCATCGTCGGCCCCGACGGGTCGATTCGGAGGTAACAACTCGTCGCAGCCTGGCAGCACCGAACCAGTTGAACCCTAAACAAGTTGGGTGGCATCTGGGTACCGTGGAACAAGGGTTGCCGGTTGAACTATTTTTCCCTTGGCGACATCGACCAACTCGTTGTTCACGAAGTGGAGGAGAGTGCACGGAATGTCGGCGCCCTGCGAAAACATGTAGGCGTCGGGGATGCCCGATCAAAGGCAAGGAGATGAAGTCCTCGGCCGAGAGAGGCTTAATTAGTTACCGTGATGATGGCGTCGAGCTCGGCTAATGTCGGACCGCCAACGGCGGGCGGCAGCGATTGACGGAGGGGCCGCTTCTTTGAAGAGGTGCCGGCCGGCGTACACCGGGTGCATTAAGCTCCCGTGCGGCGTCGGAGACACCAATGCCGCCTCCGCCGGGCACCAATGGCCCGCCATCGCATTACAGCGAGTTGCTGGCCGTGAAGCTAGGAATCGAGGCGGCCCTGTTGGCGCCCGCAATCCACGCACTCAACCCGAGATCAAGGTAGGCACAAGGCGGTGATCGTCGCTCCAGTCGTTGTTCCACTTGCTCTTGGACAATCTCCGGAATCCGCGCCACATGCCTTGAGTTCTTGAACCTCTCGCGCTGGCTTTCCGAGCTGGTCTTTTTCTCCTTCCGCACACCAGCGGTATAGTATGACCCCATTTTGTCGACAAGCCTTTGCGGCCACCACGACCGGTGGCGATAAACTTCTTGAGCTTATCCTTGTTCTTCATTACATTCAACCCCCTATTTAGAGTGGTGTCCCAAGGGTTGCTCTTAGTCGACCCAGCTCTGCTTTCGATCGCTGCGGAAGGAATGTGAACCATTTAGAAATTCGGCTTCATTAATTAGAATGCAACCATATGGAGCTAATTACGGGGTGTATTCCTTACGAGAACAAGCTCAAGCTGCCTGGTCTTGGATCCGTGGTAAGCTCCTTTGTTTTCGGGTCCTTCTTGTCCGGGCCACGACAAAGTTCCTGGTCCGCTTGTCACCGTATGTATCGAAGAGGCGGTAGGCCTTGCTCGGCCAGTCCGCCTCCTCCTTGTCCCATATAGGCTCCGCCACTCTGTAACCGCCGGGACCGAGTGTGTGTTCCCCTATGTTCAGCTCCGCATTTGTTTCCCCACTCACTTGATTGGGAGCTTGTGGTGCTCGAGCAATTCATCTTGAAGTCGTTGTAGTCATCTTCGGTGATCGAAGGATTTTCTCCTTGATCTTCTGATAACTCTCACCTTTCTCGATCATTCTCTTCACATTGCTTTTCCAAGTAGACAGGGCCTTGCTCATCTTCGTGAGGGCAGCATTGTTCACTTTATTCCCTTTGAGGCTTGTGTTTTCAAATTCAGCGGGGAACTTGTATCGTTCGTGCAGTTAAGAGGAGGTTGCGCAAATTCCCTCGGTCAGGATGCCTCAGGTTCTCGGTGTTGATCGAGACGGTGCTCCGGAGAATGCACCCGAGCTGAAGCGAGTACCCCTTGACTATTCGTCCGGGCGCCGTTGGATTCCGTTGGAGTCCACTTGATAACTTCCTCCTTGAGGGTGCGGAGCATGATCGGGCGCCGGTCCTTCCGTTGCCTCTTCGGTTGGCTGCCATCGTGCGTGCGCCGCCATCATCGATGGTGGCATCCTCGGCGGCACCATCGGTGGTGGCATCGGTGTGGTCATCCTCGGCGGCACCATCCGTGGTCTCGGGATCGGTGGGGAAGGCGGCGGCCTCATACAAGTGAGGTTGTTCCTCCATCTCTGGGACAGCTCGAGAATGCCTTGCCGCCCGAACCCCGGCCTCATCGTTGTGGGCCATGTTTCTCTCTAAATAGAAACAAAGTTTGGTCAAAAGTTGGTTATTGTCAAGGAACAAGATCATGGTCTCATCATTTAGGGTTTGTCGACACCGAGGCATCCTAAAATCTAAGCTTTTATCATTGAGGGTTTTTCGGCCAAGGCACCCTAAAAGACTAACCTTTCATCATTTCGGTTTTTATCGACACCGAGGCACCCTAAAAGCCATGCATTAGTCACAAATGCGCCGGGGCACTTGATCCTACTTAATTAACTACTAAGATACCCCGGCCCATGCATTAGTCACAAGTACCCCATATGTCCTATTTTTAGCAAAGTCATGCTAAAATTCACGGAAAATTACAGCACGACCTTTGCTGAAAATAGGACATATGGAGTACCCGAATTTGCCGCAACGGAAGTTAATCGACATTCCGGCAAACTCAAGGGCCTCTCGGGGTACCTGCAAAATCATTATCCCAGGTGGACATGGATGCAATGTCACATGTCACATGGATCCCACACCCACAGGAGCTGGTGAAGCTTCATGTGTATTTCACGAAAACCAGCCTGACTAAAGAGCTTTATGTAGAAAACAAATCACTCCACCAGCTCACACAGGATCATTGGTCACAACCCCTTTAATCTCTCTCGTCTACTTTTCTAAAACAAAGGCACAAATAATTCTGCAAGACATTACAAATAATTCAAGAATTTGAGAATAACCAGAGGAAATTAATCAACTTGTAAACTGATAAAGAATGCCATGGACAACCGCACTTACGAAGATGCAAAAATGCACTTACGAAGATGCCATGGACAACCTCGACTATCAAACTAAAAGATAAGTTACTAAAAACAGAATAGGTTCATTTTAAACAGAAGTTTGTAAATAGACATTTACAACAAACATGGTAATATTATTATTAATATATCAAGCTGAAATCAAAACTTCACACGAAACAAACAGTTTCCAAAAAATAGTGATGCATTGACTATTTCCTGAACATGCATTAAATCATAATGTATATTCAAGTGGCGATAACATCAGGACATAACTATGATTTAGTGAAAGCTCAAGGAAAGTGGCACACCTTTAAAAATAAAAATACTAATACCATGCCATTTTAGATGCAGATAGTTTTATGCATCAGTACAAACACTCAAGAACAAAACTCCAAAACACCCCATGTAGTAAAATAAGTTGGCTAAGTAAAAAAGAGAGCAAATATTCGACATGCCTGACATTGACAATACTACGAAATATCACGGCACTGTCAACACTGTCAATTCTCTTCCTGGAAACATTACCTTCACTTAGGGATAGTATTAATTTAGTCTACGGACATGGTTACAAGCTTCTAGGTTAGTGCACAGCAGGAGGAAAGCAAACATAGACCTGAATGACACAGCAGGAGGAAAACATAGTTATGAACAAGCAAGCTGGAGTCTGCAGATGTAAATGAACCTGATATTTGTTCCTTGCTCCGGTGGGAATATAGCTACAACTACTAAATTGACATGGGAATCAACACACTTGGAGGGGCATGTAGTCAGCACACATATATGTTTGGTTCATGCAAGTGAAACAAATGAAATTCCATTACAGGTGACATGGTATGTGTTGAGCAATCAAGACAGCCATAATAGGCCCCAAATGGGTGACGGCGTTGGAGATGCCGTGAAGAGCTCACCCTTACTTCTCTTGCAGCCTGTCCAATTCATGGCTAATGTTGGATGTTCTGCGCCTTGGATGGTCATTCGATGAGTGATAACCAGGGCAGTTCAATTACATCGCGATGGGTAGGTTATGCAGCAAGAGACGTGAGTGTTGGGCTTCAAGATGAAAGGCAAAACTGAGCCCTCTTACTACGCTACAAATACTCAGTTTTTCCTTCTCCACTATACATTGTTTTAATTTTCTATTCCTCTCTATTGTGCTGATGTGAGATCCGGATCTGGATTGATATCTTACATTGGTGACGAACCCAACCACCCTAGCTTTACTTGGGTTGGTTTCTAGTTGGCATCGTTTTTGCCTTTCTAGTTGTACATACTATATATGTGTCAAACGGTTGCCCTTTTTTCCTCCAATGCTTGTAGCTATTGGCAGTTCTATTCAACTAGTTAACTAGAAGCTATTTTCTTGCTTATCTTGTCCTTCCAGATGCTTCTTCAAAGACAAAGTTTTGATCTGTTATGTCTCTGTTTTCTATAAACTGAAGCTCAGGTTACCTTCGTATTTGTTTTGGTCAGAGCAGACCTTTTTTTATGATTCTCTATGCTATTTAGTTCATTGGTAATTAGTCTATTCTTTAGCTCCTGCTGTCAATATTAACTGCCACATTTACGATGCATTAGCGTGTTACAGATCCCTTTCACGGATTCTAAATGAGTGTCAAGTAAATTTATCAACTGCAAAAGTGTATTTATTAAAAGGCTCTTATATTTCGTCTTATCATAACTGAATGTCCTCCTGGAGCTTTTGCTTGGGTTATTTGGGATTTATATGTTGGCGGTTGGCCCCTTCTAATTATATATTTTAAAATTTATTCAGTATTCTTGCTTTGCTTTTGTTTTCATTTTGCCAGAGGTTGGACTGACCGGTGTTCAGTTTCATGTTGGAAGCATTGCCACTATTCAATGTTACATGTCTGACTATTTAGCATTAGAACGATTAGAGCAGCAATGCTTGTAACTAAAGAGGGGGACACTCGATGGTGTGTGTTAGGCTCTAGGGTTTGCAGGGGAGGGGTGGAGGAGAAGGGAGGAATCACCTGGGGAGGGGATGGAGGAATGGAGGAAGACGCCGGCGTTGAAGCTCCGGCAGCGGCTGGGCGTTGAAGCTCTGGTGACACGCGGCGGGCTCCTCCACTCACCCGTCTCTGCGTCTCGCCCGATTCGTTCCACGCGGGTGCCCTCGAGGCTTGGGCGAGGGAGGTGGCGTCGGGGCGGGGTCGAGGGCGGCGGGGCGACGGTGGTGTCGGGCTGGGCGGCGGGCGACGGGAAGCGGGCGACGGGTGGCGCTGAGGGCGAGGGAAGGCGGTGAGAGGGCGAGGGAGAGGGAAGGCGAGGAGAGGGCGAGGGAGGGAGAGGGCGAGGCAGGAGAGGGCGGAGAGGCAGGGCGGCGGCGGTGGAGCGGGCGCGGGCGTGACGGGTTAGGGCAGCGGCGGCGGCACGGTGGAGGGAGGAGAGGGAACTGAGGGGAGAGGGAAGGGGGATCGGGCGAAGGGGAGAGGGAAGGGGGATCGGGCACAATACTAATGGCGCACCATCCTCGGTGCGCCATAAGTACATCCAGACTAATGGCGCACCTCACCGTGGTGCGCCATTAGTAAATTTTTTATTTCTGCTCGAGCCAACAGGTTATCTACCACCGTAACTGATCCACATCAAGTCCTCTACTAGCTCGACCGGTCAAGAGCAGTTCTCACACCAGAGGTCTGGGTTTGACTCCCAGGCTCCACAAATTTTTTTTTGCATTTAAAAAGTTGTTTGATACTTATTTGTGTTTAAATATGTTCAAACTTGTTTAAATCATAACAGTAATATATTTTTTATAAGACAGTAATAATTTTTTTAAAAATATCATCAAACAGTAATGCCGGTGGAGCGGGGGAGGGTGCGCGGGGTGCGGGGGGTCGGCGGCGACGGCCGGTGGACTGGGGGTGCTCGGCGGCGAGGGGGACCGGATCTGGCGAGGTGGGATAGCGATCGAGATGGTGGGGGATCGAGATCGAGTACAATCATGAAATACAATCGAGATCGAGATGGAGAAGGATAGTTCAAAAAGTACCCATGAAATACAATCGAGAAATGAAGGCTACGATTTAAATACAATCGATCTTAGCTAGCTATCTGTTCACAATCTTCTTGCCCTTCTTTTCGTAAATGGAGTTCTTACGTGGAACGGACGTCCTTTAGGTAGGGTGGTCCTGCCGTCTTGTGGTGTATGCTGCTACTTCATCATCGTCGTCATGTTCCATCTTCGGGTCGCCGTACTTGTCGAAGTCTTGCTCATTGGCTACTCCATCCATTCCGATGATCTTCCTTTTGCCTCTCCTCACGACAACACGACTGGACTTTGGCGGGTCGGTAATGAAGAAGCATTGGTCCACTTGGGAAGCCAGTACCCATGGCTCATTTTTCGCGGTGACGTTTGTGCCCGCAGTCTTGGATTTGGCTTTGGGTATAACCATGGTGGTGAAATACCGGTCTTCTTTTATGACGCTCTTGGCCCATCTGACACGGAACATCGGGACCTTCTCTCCAGCGTAGCTCAGCTCCCAGATCTCCTCGATCCTTCCGTAGTATCTGTCCTTGTCGTTACGAGTGTAGGATTCCATCGTTACCCCGGAGTTATGATAATCATCGCTCTTCATGTCCTTTTCCTCAGTGTAGAATGTGTAGCCGTTGATATCGTATGCCTCATAGGTCATCAGGCTGTGCTCGGCGCCCTGTGACAAGGCGAATATGAGTTGTTCTTCCGCGGAAGAATCCTCATGTAAAGGGTAATGACGAAGCTTCGCTTGAACCAACGCGTGAAACATGAGTTGTGCTCTTTGAGTGTATCTCCGTCAGTCCTCTGTTGGCCTCGGTCATTGTACGTCTTCTTAATAAAGGTTTTGTGCTCTACCACCCAAGGATCGACCACGTCTATGTGTTGTAGCGCGACTAGGTTTGCTCTTTCAAAGTCGGTGAGTCGACCCTCGAAGTCGACATGCATTTCGCGGCGACCCTCACGGTGACCCCATCCAGCGAGCCTGCCGAGGTGCTTGTTGACGGGCAGACCAACGGGGTTCTCAATTCCTAGATAATTCGTGCAGTAGGAGATGCACTCTTGATTGAAAAGCCCGGCTATGCTTCCTTACGACGTGACATGTTGCGAACGTATCCTTTGATGACACCATTCATCCTTTCGAACGGCATCATTGCAGGTGAACGTCGGCCCGAGTTGGATGATCTCCTCCCCTTTATGGAGCAGCAGATTCACCATAACGTCGACGAATGCGGGCGGGATGTACATCACAAGCTCGCATAGTATCAGCACGATCTCTTCCTGGAGCCTTCTGAGTTGCCTCAAGCCAATCGACTTCCGAGAGATGGCGTCGAAGAAGTTGCATAGGCCAAATAGCGTTTCCGCGGACGTGCGCGTCCATGATCCCACGGATTACTGGCTGGAAGTATCTGCGTCATCGACGCGTGGCGGTCGTGAGACTTCATCCCGCTGAACTTCGTCATTGGGTCTAGGTATCTGCTTATCTTCCCAGCGTAACCGTAAGGGAAGTTTTACTCCTAGGAGGCAGGTGAAAAACTGCTCGATCTCCTCCTGACTTAGAGTGAAGCACGCGGGAGGGTAGTCATTTCCGGTCTTCTTGGCCTTTTTGCCTTTGCGACGACTTTCTGTGTCCTACTTCGCCTCATCATCATCATCATCATCATCATCATCATCATCATCATCATCATATATAGCGTGAAGCTCCTGCCTGATGCCCATTGATTTCAAGTCTGCCCTTGCTTTCGGCCCATCTTTGGTCCTCTACGGCATGTTGAGCAGGGTACCAAGCAGACTCTCGCACACGTTCTTCGTGATATGCATGACATCAAGGCTGTGAGGCACACGGTGGATCTTCCAAGACGGCAAGTCCCGGAAAACAGACCTCGTTTTCCATACCTTCAGCGGCTCTGGCGCTTTTCGCTTCTTTCGGCTCTGGCGCCTTTTGCTTCTTTCCGGCGGTGGGCAGTCTTTCCAATTTTCAACAACTTTTCTATTTCCTCGCCGCTCCTCGTACGCAGGCGTTTTAGGGGTTAGGTTTAACCATCGAACAGATCCTTGCGTTTCCACCACCGGTCATAGTCGCGAAGCCACCATCGATGTACCATTAAAACGGTTTTCGAAGACCCCGGATCTCTATCTAGCTGGCGATATGTTTTGTCATCCATGCACCTTACGCATCCGGAAAATCCGTGGACTACCTGCCCGCAAGATATCCGTAACCGAGATAGTCGTGCACCGTCGTGAGCAAAGGCGGCTCTCATAGGGAAATATTCTTTCTCTGCGGCGTCCCCACGTATTGGCTGGCGTTTTCCACAGCGTGTCAAGCTCCTCTTCAGCAGCCCCATATACAGATTGATGTCGTTCCTGGTTGTTTCGCCCTTCAATTAGCATACTCATGTGAATGTACTTCCTCTTCATGCACAACCAGGGGGAAGGTTGTACATCCACACAAACACAGGCCAGGTGCTATGTGTGCTTCTACGCTGCCAAAGCGGATTGACTCCATCGGTGCTCGCGCCCAAAGACGATGTTCCTTGGATCGTTCCCAAATTCGGGTATTCGAAGTTCAACGCTTGCCACCGCTCGCATCCTTAGGGTGACTCAGCATCTTGTCTTTTTATCTATCTCCGGATCATTTGCGTCATCTTCTCGCTTCTTCTCCTCCCTATCCGCGGGCCAACGCAGGAGCTTTGCTACCTTAGGATCCGCGAAATACCGCGGCAGACGAGGAGTGATCGGAAAGTACCACACCACTTTTCGAGGAGCTTTCTTCCTCTTCTTGTATTGAGTGACACCGCACACCAGACATATGGTAGACTCCGCATGCTCGTCCCGATAAATGATGCAATTGTTCATGCACACATGGTATTTCACGTGCGGTAAATCCAGAGGACACACGATTTTCTTCGCCTCCTCCAAACTGGTCGGGGCACTTGTTCCCCTTGGGAAGACGTTCGTGCGAATGACATGTTCTCGCCGAAGCATCGTCGGTCATTTTGTGTTTTACCTTCATCTCCGTGAGCCATGAGCGTTACTTGTCAGGTCGGTACCCTCGGCCTGCATCCTTCATACAATGGAGTAACCGCGTCTAACTCAAGTTGATCCATCTTGGCTTTCTCTCGGCGGCAGCTCTTGCGTTATCGCCCGCTTGAGAAGCAGCTCTTGAATATGAGGGTCCTGCACCCAGCCCATCGATGGTCCAGCGTCGTCTGCTCCGTCGGCATCATCATCATGTCCTGCATCTTCTACATGATGACTGTGTACAGCATCACCGTCGTGATCATCTCCTGGGGATTCTTCGTCTTCTCGCCCCCCCGATCCGCGGTGGTTGTCTTGCTGCCCTTCCTCATTTCTTGCCCGGCCCCCATGGACGACTTCGTAGTCATCTTCATCACCTTGCCACCGATAGCCATCCATGAAACCACGCAAGAGCAGGTGGTCCCGCACCTGCCCGGAATCCGGTTCCGCAATAAGGCTATTCAGCTTGCATCTTCGACACAGACATCTTATCTCCGTCTCGTTCTTTTGAAGCATCTCGGCCTTCGCGGACCTCAAAAACCTATTCACGATGCCTTCGGTCATCGTGCGGACCATGGTCGTCATGAGGTAGAGCAAAACGATATTTTAGAACCAAGAAAAATTTGGCATGACTTTCCTAAAAATAGGACCAAAAGAATGCTTAATGCCAAAATTCTACTTGAAAAGGAAATGAATCAACATTCCGCAAAATATTGGCAACTATCGCATTTCAAATACCGGTACACCTCCAAACACAAACACATATGCAACACCACAAACATATGCAACACCACGAACATACATAGATCTAGCTAGGCCATAAAAAGTGCATGTGCACATTGTTGTAGGGAGAACAACATAAATATAGCTTCCCCCCTTACTTACCTAGCAAAACAAGGTAACTTAATCACTTAATTTGAATGAATCTATGGTGGGAATGAGGTGAAAAAGAGGAGGCACCCGAGACAAGGAGGAGGCGGTGGAGAGAATGAAGTGGGGAAAAAGTGAGTGTGGGAGGAGAGGCTGTCCAAAATATCTTGTTGATGCCCACTTACTAATGGCGCACCAGCAACAAATGCGCCATTAGTAATCCAGGTTACTAATGGCGCACCCCCTGGTGGTGCGCCATTAGTACTTTTGCAAAAAAAGGAATAAAAACAATAATAAAAACAACATTAGTGGCGCACCTTCTGGCTGGTGCGCCATTACTAGTTACAACTAGTAATGGCGCACCACCAGCGGATGCGCCATTAGTATGTTTGGACAGGCACACTAATCCAAAAAAAAAATTGATACTAATGCCGCACCGTGGGCAGGATGCGCCGTTAGTAGTTTCAACACTAATGGCGCATCATATGGTGGTGCGCCAGTAGTATATACTAATGGCGCACCGGTGCGCCATTAGTGTCAATTCCATCTATAGCCCTTTTCCTAGAAGAATATTTCCATGGCTGTTACGAGCAACAACTCCCCATCCCGCATGATCATCTCCAACATTGAACGCTCCGTCCACATTGAGCTTTATTAGATCCTCCTTTGTGTGGTCCTGCTGCTATGGGAAACAAGTACAAGGTCCTAAATCTGCTATCCGGTCTCTCCACGACCCGACCTAAGGTTGTACATCACACTAGCAACACCTGCCACTAACTCAACACAAAGATTTTTTGTAGCTTAAGTAGGGTGTCAGGCTAACCATCATGTGTCCATTGTATGTAATATGTATACTACTGTTTCTTAAGGGCCTTTTTGACCACTGACCAGTTGTATTTCTACCTAATGATAGTGAAACTAGAGACTTGTTTGCAGTCAATTATGAATTGTTTAGACTAGAGAATTTGCAATTTGCCATTTGAATATGTAATGTGAGAATGTCTATAAATTGTTGAATAATTTTTACTTCTTAATGATAATGATAAACCGTACCAAGTTATGATCATTTTTTTATCAATATAATATATTGTGTGGTATCTTCTATATAGTTGAGAACTATTACAATATGTTATACGCGCCAAAAGGAATGCTATAGGCTTTCAAAAAAAGTTTCAAATTTTGAATATACAATCCTTGATTCCTGGGCCCGCCCCTGAGCAATGGTCGGTTGATTGGTTCAATCGGTTAGGTTTTTTTTTTTTGAACTTCGGCGACCTTTATTACGTAATAACCATATAATACAAGGGAGGGGATCCAAACCCCATTAAGCTTCCCTATATAACTAGCCCTGGCTAGCGAATGCGCTACCGCATTGCTTTCCCTATCACAGTGAGCGATCGTCGCCCTGCCGAAAGAACTCAACAACTTTCGGCAATCATCAGTCACCATCACCGTAGAAGCGCGGTACTCCGAAGGGTCCATAATAGCTTGTACTATCTCCTGTGAGTCAGACTCCACGGCTTGCGAATTCCAAGTCCTCTGCCAAACGCATCCCTTTCAATCGGTTGGGAGTTAACCTGCAGGTTTTCGGTTCGAAGCCTCTGCGCCCAATTTTTGCAACTTATTTCTCTCCCGTTGGTTGACATGTGGGGCGCACAGTTGGAACAGGTACGCTGACGTGGTACTGGGCCTAGTTGTGGACGTAGTGGGAGCGTAACTCGTTCGGCCACTGCTGCCCTCCATTTGTGCGTTATTTTCTTTTAATAATGTTTTTTTAACATCAGTACAGACACAAGCGCTCATATACACGCACATACACTCATCCGTATGAACGCACACACGCACGTCCTACTCCTATGAGCACCTCTGAAAGACTGAGCCAGCATATCATCTTGAGATCTACGAAGTCATCATAGGCGTCTCGTTGTTGACGGAAACGTCTCTTCCCACTGAATGCGCATCGCCGGAAATCCTAAAATAAATCTAGGAATAAATGCGAGCACCAGGATTTGAACCCTGGTGGGCTGGGGAGTCCCTCTAGCCATCCAACCACAGGTTGGTTCACTTCTCTTAATAAAGTTGGTACAATAGGGATAGCTTGTAAAAAGGACATTTCACATGTCGTTCCCACTAAACGTGTAAGGGTAATTTGGACCTTTCACATATCGTACCCACAGAACGTATACGCGTACCAGGAGTAAACGCCCAACTGGGCTGGCCCATTTCGGCCCAGCGCACGCACCCCCACCCCTCTAATGGACTCAGCCTACGTACTTTCTTTTAAAATTTAGAAAACTCATGCGGGCAGTAGGAATCGAACCCCCTCCCTGTAGGTCTAGTTTGAGCAGACAAACCAACACGTACACCTTGCTAGTTTTTTCTTCCAGTTTTTACATTTTCTCTTTCTTATTTTTTCCATTTCCTTTTTTATTTTCTTTCATTGATTCACAAAATTTTTTGTGAACTTTTTTCCGATTTTCATAAACTTTTCCAAATTCGTGATTTTCAAATGTACGAATTTTTGTCCAAAATCGTGAAATTATTAGCCGTGACCTTTTGTGAATGGATGAATTTTTTTCAATTTTGTGAACCTTTTTAAAATTCATGATTTTTCAAAATTTGTGATTTTTCATATTTTGAATTGTTTTCCAATTTTGTGAATTTCTTTTAATTTGCAAGAACTTTTTCCTCCTAATTCGTGAAAAAAATTCAGATCCGCAATTTTTTTCCAAATTCGTGAGTTTTCTAGTCGTGATCTTTTTTCAAATGCATGAACTTTTACCTTCTAATTATTCGTAGTGTGTTACGTAGACGTAGGATTATCGGCCACCGGAATTGCGACCATTCTAACAGTACGACCGCGAGAGAAGGTCTTGTGTCTTATCGTTTTTTTTTGAGGGAGTCTTGTGTCTTATCGTGAAGGTCGCCGATCGCGATCGGGCGGCACGGCGAGCCAGCTCCCGTTGGCGGCACCTTGAGGCCCTCCACCTCGTTTGATGCTAGAATCTGCACATAGTTTGTGCAGGCAAATCAGTGACGAGGAAGCCTGTCTGACTGTCATGCAAGTACTGCCGGTTTGCAGTCAATGCCATCAACATTTTTCTTGTTCACGATTATCCAAAGAACGCTGCTTCTGTTGTTAAAACTTGTAGTCTTGTACACAGGTGCCAATTTTGATCATGTGTACAACAATTTGTTCCATTGCATCTTTTTTTTTTTGAGGATCAACACCGACATCTATTAAACGAAGCTCGGAATGTCATCCGAAAGGAACTCCAGAATGTGCTCTGGGGTACAGAAAACCAAACCTTACACAAATCATCATCTAAACCTATCTTAGCTAGCTTGTCGGCAACACGGTTTGCATCACGGCTCCTCCACTACACCTTCACATCGCTGAACTCCTGGAACAGGTTCTTGTCTTGGACAGCCGGTCCAATTGATAGATTGAGATATTGGAGAAGTAATTGTTGTATTGATTGGGGCCTCAAGGGCTGTTTATATAGATTACAAAGCTTGGGCACCAAGACTAGACTATAGAGATAGATTACAATACGAATAGACTTTATACTCTAAGATCCCCCCACAGTCTCAACGTCGGTGAAACAATGTTGAGGCTGGAGCGTATGTCGGTGAGCGATGCAGTCAGGAGTCCTTTGGTAAAAATGTCAGCAAATTGGGCACTTGTAGGAACATGAAGAACGCGAACCTCGCCAAGAGCCACCTTTTCACGAACAAAGTGAATGTCAATCTCAATGTGCTTTGTGCGACGATGTTGAACTAGATTGGAAGCCATGTATACTGCAGAGATGTTATCACAGTAAACAATGGTAGCACGTGGGAGCGGACGATGAAGTTCAACGAGAAGCTGCCGTAGCCACACCGCCTCGGCCACAACGTGAGCAACCGCCCTATACTCAGCCTCAGCAGAAGACACGAAACTGTTACCTGCCTTTTAGAACACCAAGAAACAAGATTATCACCCAAATAAACGCAAAATCCGGATGTAGATCGTCGAGTATCTGGACAACCTGCCCAGTCTGCATCGGAATAAACTGTCAAGCTTGTAGGTGAAGAAGAATTAATAAGGAGACCGTGATCAAGAGTGCCTTTTAAATAGCGGAGAATGCGTCTGACATGAGCCAGATGAGGAGCACGAGGATCATGCATAAAGAGACAGGCTTTCTGAACTGAATAGGAGATTTCGTGACGAGTAAGAGTGGCATATTGAAGAGCGCCGATGATGCTACGATATAAAGTAGGATCGAAAGAGGATCACCATCAGCCGACGGTTTAGCACCAACGTCGGCCGGAGTCTGAGAGGGTTGACAATCAGACATACCGTAACGAGAAAGCAAGTCCAAAATGTATGACCGTTGAGAAAGAAAGAGGGAAGATTTTGTGCGAGAAACATGAATACCTAGAAAATGATGAAGAGGACCAAGATCAGTCATGGAAAACTCCCGATTGAGAGAAGAGATGGTATGTTGAAGAAAAGAATCAGAACTAGCCGTGAGAATGATATCATCAACATAAAGCAAGAGGTAGGCAGTGTGAGTAGAAGACTGATAAACAAAGGGAGAAGAATCAGATTTGGAGGGAATAAAGCCTATGGTTTGAATAAAAGTAGCAAAGCATTGAAACCATGCACGAGGAGCTTGTTTAAGGCCATAAAGAGATTTGTTGAGGAGACAAACAAAATTTGGAGATGAGGGATTCTCAAAACCAGAGGGTTCTTGACAATAAACAGTTTCATTGAGAGTGCCATGAAGAAAAGCATTTTAACATCAAGTTGATGAATAGGCCAAGAAGAGGAAACAACAAGACTAAGAACAACACGAATAGTGCTTGGTTTAACAACAGGAGAAAAAGTCTCATCAAAGTCAATACCAGGCTGCTTTGGGAGAAACCACGACACACCCAACGAGCTTTGTAACGAGCGAGAGTGCCATCGGAATGAAATTTATGACGAAAAACCCATTTGCCAGAAACAATGTTAACACCAGGAGGTTTGGGAACACGAGTCCATGTATTATTTTGCTGAAGAGCTTCAAATTCATCGCAAGACAGCGTAAAGCCAGAGAGGGTCAAGAAGAGCTCGCTTATAACTGGTTGGAATAGGAGAGATGGTTCGGGTGGCAGTAAGATTGAGACGTTTGGTGGGGAGAAGAAATCCTCGTTTTCCATGGGTGCACATGACATGATCATTGGTGAGCGGTGGTATAAGAACGACATTGGGTGGCAGTGGGTTTTCAGTTGAAGAGGACGGTGAGGAAGAAGAATCAGAGGTGGTGGGTGTCGAGGGGGTTGCCGTGGTAGGATGTGGTGAGGGAAAGACGGCTGGGGTAGAGGATGCGATTCTGGAAAGGTGGGGACGGGCAGGAGGGTGGCTAACGTTGGGCGATCCCGGCTGAGAGTCGGAACAAGATTCCATGGCAGCAGAGATAACCGAAGGCCGAACTAGGGAAGGGTTTTGGTGGTGGCGGATTGTGGTGGAATTAGTGTTGTGGTTGTAGTGACAGAAAAAGGAAAAGTATTTTCATCGAATGTGACATGACGAGAGAGAATGATACGACCAGAAGATGGTTCGAAACAACGATATCCTTTGTGATCATCGAAAGACCAAGGTGAATGCAAGGTAGTGAGCGTGGTTCTAGTTTTTGGAGGCGGTAGAGGCGATGTTGGGAAAGCATAGACAGCCAAAAACACGCAGAAAAGAATAGTCGTGGTGGGAGAGAAAAGAGATTGGAAAGGCGAATAAAGAGGGCAAGTTTTAGTTGGTCGAATATTAAGAAGGAGTGTGGCGGTGCGAAGGGCTTCAACCCAAAAACGGGAAGGAAGAGAGGCTTGTAAAAGCAATGTGCGAAGAACATCATTAATAGAGCGAAGACAGCGTTCAGCTTTACCATTTTGAGAATATGTAAGGGCATGAAAAGCGAAGAAGAATGCCTTGGGAGAGAAAGAAGGTGCGGTTTTGGGTGTTATCAAATTCACGGCCGTTATCACATTGAATAAATCGAATTGGCAAGCCAAAGTGTGTGATTACATATTGTCGAAAGTTGAGAAAGATTGCAGGTACTTCAGATTTAGCACGGAGAGGAAAGGTCCAAGTATAGTGAGAATAATCATCCAAGATCACAAGATAATATTTATAACCATAAACACTAGGGACTGGGGAGGTCCATAAATCACAGTGAAATAACTCAAAAGGAAAAGTACTAATGGTAGTAGAGGTTCCAAAAGGTAATCTAACATGTTTGCCGCATTGACATGCATTACAAAGAGAGATTATGGGGACTGCTAGAACTAGGGATACAAAATTCTTGGAGTAAAGACGTCAAAGTGTTTTTGCTGGGATGACCGAGGCGACGATGCCATAGATCAACGGATGCGAGCATGACACGAGGGGTGGATGTGGGCGCGCCATGAAGAGGATAAAGATCGCCCGTGCTATTGTACGAGCGAGGACCGCCCCGCTGTCGATTCTTCATGCACAAACCAAAAGGGTCAAAGGCCAGGATAACTTTGTTGTCAATGCAAAATTATCTAACAAAAATAAAATTTTATATGATGGAAGGAACCACAAGAATATTGCGGAGAAGAAAATTGGCATGAGAGGAAGGGATGTAAGAGTGACGGTGCATGAAACAGGGATGGTGGAGCCATCGCCAATGGTGATAGTGGAAAAGCAGAAGGAAAACAAGTCGACAATAAATTCATATTTGAAGACATATGCATTGATGCACCGTAATCGAAAATCCAATCCGTACCTCACGTCGTTGAGGACAAAATTGTTCATGGCGTTGATGAAGGCGGCTTGGTCCCAAGCCGTTGTTGGGGAGGAGCAGAGGGGCCAGGAGCTTGCATGTTGGCGTAGGGGATAGCGGATGGGTAGTATGCGATTGGGGCCTGCATGTTGCCGTAGAAGACCGGCATGGTGTTGGAGGGCGACGGCGGTCCTGGCGTGCTGGTAGGCGGAGTGGGAGTGGCGGTGTAGACGTGCGCCGGCGGCCTGGGTCCAAGGAGTCCCGGAGAGCCGGTGGCTGAACAAAGACCGGGGCTCCACGTGCCCGTGTACGCAGGAGGGGCACCATACGGCGAGGGGGCCGACCAAGGCATCGACCAAGCTCGACGAGGCCACCCAAGGATCATGCCGAGGAGGCCATGACGACGGAGCTGGTGGCTGGAGCGGTGGATGACGGGTTTGGGGGAGGTGTTTGGGTAGTGGTAGAGGAAGAGGTAGGGGATGGGTGCCGTGGCGCTGAACTCGATCATGGAGAAGAGGGGCCGAATCGGCCGGGCGGCGCAGCGGGTGGCGGAGCCATACCAGTCTTGAGAAAACCTAGGCGTCGAGATACCATGATAGATTGAGATATTGGAGAAGTAATTGTTGTATTGATTGGGGCCTCAAGGGCTGTTTATATAGATTACAAAGCTTGGGCTCCAAGACTAGACTAATAGAGATAGATTACAATACGAATAGACTTCATACTCTAAGACCAATCACCTAGAGATCCTTCCTGTCGCTAATAATGGCCTTAGCTACGGCAACATTGTCCACTTCCAGATGTAGTCGCTCCACATGAATCTCCGCAGCCACCGGGATCGCCCGCTTGCAAGCAAGAGCTTCAGCCACCTCCGTGTTGGAAATATGCCCTAGAGGCAATAATACATTAGTTATTATTATATTTCCTTGTTCATGATAATCGTTTATTATCCATGCTATAATTGTATTGATAGGAAACTCAGATACATGTGTGGATACATAAACAACACCATGTCCCTAGTAAGCCTCTAGATGACTAGCTCGTTAATTAATAGATGGTTACGGTTTCACGACCATGGACATTGGATGTCATTGATAACGGGATCACATCATTAGGAGAATGATGTGATGGACAAGACCCAATCCTAAGCCTAGCACAAAGATCGTAGTTCGTATGCTAAAGCTTTTCTAATGTCAAGTATCATTTCCTTAGACCATGAGATTGTGCAACTCCGGATACCGTAAGAATTCTTTGGGTGTACCAAAGCGTCACAACGTGAATCGGGTGGCTATAAAGGTGCACTACGGTATCTCCGAAAGTGTCTGTTGGGTTGGCACGAATCGAGACTGGATTTGTCACTCCGGTTGATGGAGAGGTATCTCTGGGCCCACTCGGTAGGACATCATCATAATGTGCACAATGTGACCAAGGGGTTGATCACGGGATGATGTGTTACGGAACGAGTAAAGAGACTTGCGAGAACGAGATTGAACAAGGTATCGGTATACCGACGATCGAATCTCGGGCAAGTACAATACCGCTAGACAAAGGGAATTGAATACGGGATTGATTGAATCCTCGACATCGTGGTTCATCCGATGAGATCATCGTGGAACATGTGGGAGCTAACATGGGTATCCAGATCCCGCTGTTGGTTATTGACCGGAGAACGTCTCGGTCATGTGCAAGCATGGTTCCCGAACCCGTAGGGTCTACACACTTAAGGTTCGATGGCGACGCTTAGGGTTATAAAGGAAGTTTGTATGTGGTTACCAAATGTTGTTCGAGTCCGGATGAGATCCGGACGTCATGAGGAGTTCCGGAATGGTCCTGTTTTGGTCACCGGAAAAGTTTTGGGTTTTATCAGACGCACTGGACCACCGGAGGGTCCCGGGGTCCACCAAGTGGGGCCACCATCCCGGAGGGCAGCATGGGCCAAGTGTGGAGGGGACCAGCCCGGTGGGCTGGTGCGCCCCACAAGGGCCCAAGGCGCCTAGGGTTTGGGGAGGCGCCCACCCAGCTTGGGGGCAAGTTTCCCCTCTCCCCCCCTTGGCCGCCCCACCAGATGGGATCTGGGCGGGCCGCCGCCCCTGGGAGGGAACCCTAGAGGGGGTGCAGCCCCCTCCCCTTCCCCTATATATACTTTAGGCCTAGGGGCTACCCAACACATGAGTTTTCAAATACCGGTACACCTCCAAACACAAACACATATGCAACACCACAAACATATGCAACACCACGAACATACATAGATCTAGCTAGGCCATAAAAAGTGCATGTGCACATTGTTGTAGGGAGAACAACATAAATATAGCTTCCCCTTACTTACCTAGCAAAACAAGGTAACTTAATCACTTAATTTGAATGAATCTATGGTGGGAATGAGGTGAAAAGAGGAGGCACCGAGACAAGGAGGAGGCGGTGGAGAGAATGAAGTGGGGAAAAGTGAGTGTGGGAGGAGAGACTGTCCAAAATATCTTGTTGATGCCCACTTACTAATGGCGCACCAGCAACAAATGCGCCATTAGTAATCCAGTTACTAATGGCGCACCCACGGTGGTGCGCCATTAGTACTTGGCAAAAAAGGAATAAAACAATAATAAAAACAACATTAGTGGCGCACCTTGGCTGGTGCGCCATTACTAATTACAACTAGTAATGGCGCACCACCGGGATGCGCCATTAGTATGTTTGGACAGGCACACTAATCCAAAAAAAAAATTGATACTAATGCCGCACCGTGGGCAGGATGCGCCGTTAGTAGTTTCAACACTAATGGCGCATCATATGGTGGTGCGCCATTAGTATATACTAATGGCGCACCGGTGCGCCATTAGTGTCAATTCCATCTATAGCCCTTTTCCTAGAAGAATATTTCCATGGCTGTTACGAGCAACAACTCCCCATCCCGCATGATCATCTCCAACATTGAACGCTCCGTCCACATTGAGCTTTATTAGATCCTCCTTTGTGTGGTCCTGCTGCTATGGGAAACAAGTACAAGGTCCTAAATCTGCTATCCGGTCTCTCCACGACCCGACCTAAGGTTGTACATCACACTAGCAACACCTGCCACTAACTCAACACAAAGATTTTTTGTAGCTTAAGTAGGGTGTCAGGCTAACCATCATGTGTCCATTGTATGTAATATGTATACTACTGTTTCTTAAGGGCCTTTTTGACCACTGACCAGTTGTATTTCTACCTAATGATAGTGAAACTAGAGACTTGTTTGCAGTCAATTATGAATTGTTTAGACTAGAGAATTTGCAATTTGCCATTTGAATATGTAATGTGAGAATGTCTATAAATTGTTGAATAATTTTTACTTCTTAATGATAATGATAAACCGTACCAAGTTATGATCATTTTTTTATCAATATAATATATTGTGTGGTATCTTCTATATAGTTGAGAACTATTACAATATGTTATACGCGCCAAAAGGAATGCTATAGGCTTTCAAAAAAAGTTTCAAATTTTGAATATACAATCCTTGATTCCTGGGCCCGCCCCTGAGCAATGGTCGGTTGATTGGTTCAATCGGTTAGGTTTTTTTTTGAACTTCGGCGACCTTTATTACGTAATAACCATATAATACAAGGGAGGGGATCCAAACCCCATTAAGCTTCCCTATATAACTAGCCCTGGCTAGCGAATGCGCTACCGCATTGCTTTCCCTATCACAGTGAGCGATCGTCGCCCTGCCGAAAGAACTCAACAACTTTCGGCAATCATCGCCACCATCACCGTAGAAGCGCGGTACTCCGAAGGGTCCATAATAGCTTGTACTATCTCCTGTGAGTCAGACTCCACGGCTTGCGAATTCCAAGTCCTCTGCCAAACGCATCCCTTTCAATCGGTTGGGAGTTAACCTGCAGGTTTTCGGTTCGAAGCCTCTGCGCCCAATTTTTGCAACTTATTTCTCTCCCGTTGGTTGACATGTGGCGCACAGTTGGAACAGGTACGCTGACGTGGTACTGGGCCTAGTTGTGGACGTAGTGGGAGCGTAACTCGCTCGCCACTGCTGCCCTCCATTTGTGCGTTATTTTCTTTTAATAATGTTTTTTTAACATCAGTACAGACACAAGCGCTCATATACACGCACATACACTCATCCGTATGAACGCACACACGCACGTCCTACTCCTATGAGCACCTCTGAAAGACTGAGCCAGCATATCATCTTGAGATCTACGAAGTCATCATAGGCGTCTCGTTGTTGACGGAAACGTCTCTTCCCACTGAATGCGCATCGCCGGAAATCCTAAAATAAATCTAGGAATAAATGCGAGCTGCGATTTGAACCCCGGTGGGCTGAGTCCTTCTAGCCATCCAACCACAGGTTGGTTCACTTCTCTTAATAAAGTTGGTACAATAGGGATAGCTTGTAAAAGGACATTTCACATGTCGTTCCCACTAAACGTGTAAGGGTAATTTGGACCTTTCACATATCGTACCCACAGAACGTATACGCGTACCAGGAGTAAACGCCCAACTGGGCTGGCCCATTTCGGCCCAGCGCACGCACCCCCACCCCTCTAATGGACTCAGCCTACGTACTTTCTTTTAAAATTTAGAAAACTCATGCGGGCAGTAGGAATCGAACCCCCTCCCTGTAGGTCTAGTTTGAGCAGACAAACCAACACGTACACCTTGCTAGTTTTTCTTCCAGTTTTACATTTTCTCTTTCTTATTTTTTCCATTTCCTTTTTTATTTTCTTTCATTGATTCACAAAATTTTTTGTGAACTTTTTTCCGATTTTCATAAACTTTTCCAAATTCGTGATTTTCAAATGTACGAATTTTTGTCCAAAATCGTGAAATTATTAGCCGTGACCTTTTTGTGAATGGATGAATTTTTTTTTCAATTTTGTGAACCTTTTTAAAATTCATGATTTTTCAAAATTTGTGATTTTTTTCATATTTTTGAATTGTTTTCCAATTTTGTGAATTTCTTTTAATTTGCAAGAACTTTTTCCTCCTAATTCGTGAAAAAAATTCAGATCCGCAATTTTTTTCCAAATTCGTGAGTTTTCTAGTCGTGATCTTTTTTCAAATGCATGAACTTTTACCTTCTAATTATTCGTAGTGTGTTACGTAGACGTAGGATTATCGGCCACCGGAATTGCGACCATTCTAACAGTACGACCGCGAGAGAAGGTCTTGTGTCTTATCGTTTTTTTTTGAGGGAGTCTTGTGTCTTATCGTGAAGGTCGCCGATCGCGATCGGGCGGCACGGCGAGCCAGCTCCCGTTGGCGGCACCTTGAGGCCCTCCACCTCGTTTGATGCTAGAATCTGCACATAGTTTGTGCAGGCAAATCAGTGACGAGGAAGCCTGTCTGACTGTCATGCAAGTACTGCCGGTTTGCAGTCAATGCCATCAACATTTTTCTTGTTCACGATTATCCAAAGAACGCTGCTTCTGTTGTTAAAACTTGTAGTCTTGTACACAGGTGCCAATTTTGATCATGTGTACAACAATTTGTTCCATTGCATCTTTTTTTTTTTGAGGATCAACACCGACATCTATTAAACGAAGCTCGGAATGTCATCCGAAAGGAACTCCAGAATGTGCTCTGGGGTACAGAAAACCAAACCTTACACAAATCATCATCTAAACCTATCTTAGCTAGCTTGTCGGCAACACGGTTTGCATCACGGCTCCTCCACTACACCTTCACATCGCTGAACTCCTGGAACAGGTTCTTGTCTTGGACAGCCGGTCCAATTGATAGATTGAGATATTGGAGAAGTAATTGTTGTATTGATTGGGGCCTCAAGGGCTGTTTATATAGATTACAAAGCTTGGGCACCAAGACTAGACTATAGAGATAGATTACAATACGAATAGACTTTATACTCTAAGATCCCCCCACAGTCTCAACGTCAGGTGAAACAATGTTGAGACTGGAGCGTATGTCGGTGAACGATGCAGTCAGGAGTCCTTTGGTAAAAATGTCAGCAAATTGGGCACTTGTAGGAACATGAAGAACGCGAACCTCGCCAAGAGCCACCTTTTCACGAACAAAGTGAATGTCAATCTCAATGTGCTTTGTGCGACGATGTTGAACTAGATTGGAAGCCATGTATACTGCAGAGATGTTATCACAGTAAACAATGGTAGCACGTGGGAGCGGACGATGAAGTTCAACGAGAAGCTGTCATAGCCACACCGCCTCGGCCACAGCGTGAGCAACCGCCCTATACTCAGCCTCAGTGAAGACACGAAACTGTTACCTGCCTTTTAGAACACCAAGAAACAAGATTATCACCCAAATAAACGCAAAATCCGGATGTAGATCGTCGAGTATCTGGACAACCTGCCCGATGCGCATCGGAATAAACTGTCAAGCTTGTAGGTGAAGAAGAATTAATAAGGAGACCGTGATCAAGAGTGCCTTTTAAATAGCGGAGAATGCGTCGACATGAGCGGATGAGGAGCACGAGGATCATGCATAAAGAGACAGGCTTTCAACTGAATAGGAGATTTCGGGACGAGTAAGAGTGGCATATTGAAGAGCGCCAGTGATGCTACGATATAAAGTAGGATCAGAAGAGAGGATCACCATCACCGACGGTTTAGCACCAACGCCGGCTGGAGTACGAGAGGGTTGACAATCAGACATACCGTAACGAGAAAGCAAGTCCAAAATGTATGACCGTTGAGAAAGAAAGAGGGAAGATTTTAAAGTAGAAACATGAATACCTAGAAAATGATGAAGAGGACCAAGATCAGTCATGGAAAACTCCGATTGAGAGAAGAGATGGTATGTTGAAGAAAAGAATCAGAACTAGCCGTGAGAATGATATCATCAACATAAAGCAAGAGGTAGGCGGTGAGTAGAAGACTGATAAACAAAGGAGAAGAATCAGATTTGGAGGAATAAAGCCTATGGTTTGAATAAAAGTAGCAAAGCATTGAAACCATGCACGAGGAGCTTGTTTAAGGCCATAAAGAGATTTGTTGAGGAGACAAACAAAATTTGGAGATGAGGGATTCTCAAAACCAGAGGGTTCTTGACAATAAACAGTTTCATTGAGAGTGCCATGAAGAAAAGCATTTTAACATCAAGTTGATGAATAGGCCAAGAAGAGGAAACAACAAGACTAAGAACAACACGAATAGTGCTTGGTTTAACAACAGGAGAAAAGTCTCATCAAAGTCAATACCAGGTCTTTGGGAGAAACCACGACACACCCAACGAGCTTTGTAACGAGCGAGAGTGCCATCGGAATGAAATTTATGACGAAAAACCCATTTGCCGTAAACAATGTTAACACCAGGAGGTTTGGGAACACGAGTCCATGTATTATTTTGCTGAAGAGCTTCAAATTCATCGCAAGCATAGCGTAAAGCCGGAGAGGGTCAAGAAGAGCTCGCTTATAACTGGTTGGAATAGGAGAGATGGTTCGGTGGCGGTAAGATTGAGACGCGTTTGGTGGGGAGAAGAAATCCTCGTTTTCCATGGGTGCACATGACATGATCATTGGTGAGCGGTGGTATAAGAACGACATTGGGTGGCGATGGGTTTTCGGTTGATGTGGACGGTGTGGAAGAAGAATCAGAGGTGGTGGGTGTCGAGGGGGTTGCCGTGGTAGGATGTGGTGAGGGAAAGACGGCTGGGGTAGAGGATGCAGTTGCGGGAAAGGTGGGGGACGGGGCAGGAGGGTGGCTAACGTTGGGCGATCCCGGCTGAGAGTCGGAACAAGATTCCATGGCAGCAGAGATAACCGAAGGCCGAACTAGGGAAGGGTTTTGGTGGTGGCGGATTGTGGTGGAATTAGTGTTGTGGTTGTAGTGACAGAAAAAGGAAAAGTATTTTCATCGAATGTGACATGACGAGAGAGAATGATACGACCGTAAGATGGTTCAAACAACGATATCCTTTGTGATCATCAGAAAGACCAAGGTGAATGCAAGGTAGTGAGCGTGGTTCTAGTTTTTGGAGGCGGTAGAGGCGATGTTGGGAAAGCATAGACAGCCAAAAACACGCAGAAAAGAATAGTCAGGTGGGAGAGAAAAGAGATTGGAAAGGCGAATAAAGAGGGCAAGTTTTAGTTGGTCGAATATTAAGAAGGAGTGTATGGCGGTGCGAAGGGCTTCAACCCAAAAACGGGAAGGAAGAGAGGCTTGTAAAAGCAATGTGCGAAGAACATCATTAATAGAGCGAAGACAGCTGCTCAGCTTTACCATTTTGAGAATATGTAAGGGCATGAAAAGCGAAGAAGAATGCCTTGGGAGAGAAAGAAGGTGCGGTTTTGGGTGTTATCAAATTCACGGCCGTTATCACATTGAATAAATCGAATTGGCAAGCCAAAGTGTGTGATTACATATTGTCGAAAGTTGAGAAAGATTGCAGGTACTTCAGATTTAGCACGGAGAGGAAAGGTCCAAGTATAGTGAGAATAATCATCCAAGATCACAAGATAATATTTATAACCATAAACACTAGGGACTGGGAGGTCCATAAATCACAGTGAAATAACTCAAAAGGAAAAGTACTAATGGTAGTAGAGGTTCCAAAAGGTAATCTAACATGTTTGCCGCATTGACATGCATTACAAAGAGAGATTATGGGGACTGCTAGAACTAGGGATACAAAATTCTTGGAGTAAAGACGCCAAAGTGTTTTTGCTGGGATGACCGAGGCGACGATGCCATAGATCAACGGATGCGAGCATGACACGAGGGTGGATGTGGGCGCCATGAAGAGGATAAAGATCGCCCGTGCTATTGTACCGAGCGAGGACCGCCCCCGTTGTCAGATTCTTCACAGACAAACCAAAAGGGTCAAAGGCCAGGATAACTTTGTTGTCAATGCAAAATTATCTAACAAAAATAAAATTTTATATGATGGAAGGAACCACAAGAATATTGCGGAGAAGAAAATTGGCATGAGAGGAAGGGATGTAAGAGTGACCGGTGCATGAAACAGGGATGGTGGAGCCATCGCCAATGGTGATAGTGGAAAAGGTATGAAAACAAGCTGACAATAAATTCATATTTGAAGACATATGCATTGATGCACCGTAATCGAAAATCCAATCCGTACCCACGTCGTTGAGGACAAAATTGTTCATGGCGTTGATGAAGGCGGCTTGGTCCCAAGCCGGGTTGTTGGGGAGGAGCAGAGGGCCAGGGAGCTTGCATGTTGACGTAGGGGATAGCGGATGGGTAGTATGCGCGATTGGGGCCTGCATGTTGCCGTAGAGAAGACCGGCATGGTGTTGGAGGCGACGGCGGTCCCGGGCGTGGCCGGTAGGCGGAGTGGGAGTGGCGGTGTAGACGCGTGCGCCGCTGCCCGGGTCCAAGGAGTCCGGAGAGCCGGTGGCTGAACAAAGACCGGGCTCCACGTGCCTGCAGTACGCAGGAGGGGCACCATACGGCGAGGGGCCGACCAAGGCATCGACCAAGCTCGGACGAGGCCAGTCCAAGGATCATGCTGAGGAGGCCATGACGACGGAGCTGGTGGCGCGGGAGCGGTGGATGACGGGTTTGGGGGGGAGGTGTTTGGGTAGTGGTAGAGGAAGAGGTAGGGGATGGGGCGCCGGCGGCGCGGAACTCGGTCATGGAGAAGAGGGGCCGAATCGGCCGGGGCGGCGGCGCGGGTGGCGGAGCCATACCAGGTGCGGAAAACCTAGGCGTCAGATACCATGATAGGTTGAGATATTGGAGAAGTAATTGTTGTATTGATTAGGGCCTCAAGGGCTGTTTATATAGATTACAAAGCTTGGGCTCCAAGACTAGACTAATAGAGATAGATTACAATACGAATAGACTTCATACTCTAAGACCAATCACCTAGAGATCCTTCCTGTCGCTAATAATGGCCTTAGCTACGGCAACATTGTCCACTTCCAGATGTAGTCGCTCCACATGAATCTCCGCAGCCACCGGGATCGCCCGCTTGCAAGCAAGAGCTTCAGCCACCTCCGTGTTGGAAATATGCCCTAGAGGCAATAATACATTAGTTATTATTATATTTCCTTGTTCATGATAATCGTTTATTATCCATGCTATAATTGTATTGATAGGAAACTCAGATACATGTGTGGATACATAAACAACACCATGTCCCTAGTAAGCCTCTAGATGACTAGCTCGTTAATTAATAGATGGTTACGGTTTCCTGACCATGGACATTGGATGTCATTGATAACGGGATCACATCATTAGGAGAATGATGTGATGGACAAGACCCAATCCTAAGCCTAGCACAAAGATCGTAGTTCGTATGCTAAAGCTTTTCTAATGTCAAGTATCATTTCCTTAGACCATGAGATTGTGCAACTCCCGGATACCGTAAGAATTCTTTGGGTGTACCAAACGTCACAACGTAACTGGATGGCTATAAAGGTGCACTACAGGTATCTCCGAAAGTGTCTGTTGGGTTGGCACGAATCAAGACTGGGATTTGTCACTCCGGTTGATGGAGAGGTATCTCTGGGCCCACTCGGTAGGACATCATCATAATGTGCACAATGTGACCAAGGGGTTGATCACGGGATGATGTGTTACGGAACGAGTAAAGAGACTTGCCGGTAACGAGATTGAACAAGGTATCGGTATACCGACGATCGAATCTCGGCAAGTACAATACCGCTAGACAAAGGGAATTGAATACGGGATTGATTGAATCCTCGACATCGTGGTTCATCCGATGAGATCATCGTGGAACATGTGGGAGCTAACATGGGTATCCAGATCCCGCTGTTGGTTATTGACCGGAGAACGTCTCGGTCATGTCTGCATGGTTCCCGAACCCGTAGGGTCTACACACTTAAGGTTCGATGACGCTAGTGTTATAAAGGAAGTTTGTATGTGGTTACCAAATGTTGTTCGGAGTCCCGGATGAGATCCCGGACGTCATGAGGAGTTCCGGAATGGTCCTGTTTTGGTCACCGGAAAAGTTTCGGGTTTTATCGGTAACGTACCGGGACCACCGGGAGGGTCCCGGGGGTCCACCAAGTGGGGCCACCATCCCCGGAGGGCAGCATGGGCCAAGTGTGGGAGGGGACCAGCCCGGTGGGCTGGTGCGCCTCACAAGGGCCCAAGGCGCCTAGGGTTTGGGGAGGCGCCCCACCCAGCTTGGGGGCAAGTTTCCCTCTCCCCCTTGGCCGCCCCCACCAGATGGGATGCAGGCGGGCCGCCGCCCCTGGGAGGGAACCCTAGAGGGGGTGCAGCCCCCTCCCCTTCCCCTATATATACTTGAGGCCTAGGGGCTACCCAACACATGAGTTTTCAGCTCTCCATGGCGCAGCCCTGCCTCTCCTCCTCCTCCTCTCCCACGGTGCTTGGCAAAGCCCTGCAGGATTGCCACGCTCCTCCATCACCACCAAGCCGTTGTGCTGCTGCTGGACGGAGTCTTCCTCAACCTCTCCCTCTCTCCTTGCTGGATCAAGGCGTGGGAGACGTCACCAGGATGTACGTGTGTTGAACGCGGAGGTGCCGTCTGCTCGCACTAGGATCTCAGTGATTTGGATCACGATGAGTACGACTCCTTCAACCCCGTTCTCTTGAACGCTTCCGCTTAGCGATCTACAAGGGTATGTAGATGCACTCTCCTTCCCCTCGTTGCTAGTTTCTCCATAGATAGATCTTGGTGACACGTAGGAAAATTTTGAATTTCTGCTACGTTCCCCAACACTCCGGACACACCACATGGTTAAAAGAGTGGCAGGCCGTAGCCAGGAAACCACCATGGTGGTCGCGCAGAACGACGCCCGCTCCTCCGCACTCCCTGTGGACAGGAAGGGCACCATCCGCATTAGCCTTCACCCACCCCTCCTCCGGTGCTACCCAGCGGGTTCTGGTTTTTTGCTTTGGCTGCGGTGGGGCACGCTGGTGAACAAGCTTCCATTCCTCCGACAGAGACACCATACGCCTGGCAATTGACAGCGGCTCCTCAATCTTCTTCCCATCTCTCGCTTCATTCCTTGCCAACCACAGAGCATACACGGCCTGGATCACTAGCGCCCATTCCTCTTCTTGGACAGAAACAAACCAGTCCAACAGCCACCGTGAGAGCGCACTCCGGGAATCCATATGGCAAGGTGGGATCGCCACCTTCATTCCCGTTTCCGAGAACAACTTCTTCCAGAACAAGGCCGAGTGTGGGCAGCCCCAAAAACGATGATAGAGAGTCTCGTCCCGGCCGCACGCAGTACAGAACACACACCCCTTGATGCTTCTTCTCCTTAGCTCATGGCCGACAGCAAGCCCATTTTTAATCAGACGCCACATATGAATCTTTGCTTTCCTAGGGGCGTCCGAGTCCCAGAGCGCTAACCAGCTCTTATGATTACTAGCAGATGAGGGTTCCGCCCTATTGCTTCTTGCCTTGTTCAGCTCCATGCGCAAATGGTAAGCCGACCGGACAGAGAACTGCCCACTCTTGGTGAAGTTCCACGCGAGGCTGTCCTCCACACCCTGCCCCCCACAGGAATTTGCAAAATATCGCGCGCGTCATCACTTGAGAACATAGCCTGAATCTTCTGCTCGTCCCATTTAGCACCCGCGTGGTTCAGTAGATGGCCAACCTTGGTCACTCCCGGGACAAAAAACGCACCCAGTGGTGCCAAGCTCCCCTTCCTCGGAATCCACTGATCATGGTGGATGTTAACCCTCATGCCATCCCCAATTCGCCACACCAGCCCTGCACGCAGCAGATCACGCACATGGAGGATGCTCCTGAACGTGTATGAGCCACCCGCCGGGCACGAAGCATTGAGAATGCCACCATCCTTGAAATAGCGAGCTTTCAACACCCTTGCACAAAGAGAGGAGGGTACCTGAAGCACCCGCCATGCTTGTTTTGCCAACAGAGCTTGGTTGAACGCCTCTTGATCTCTAAAACCCATTCCACCAGCACGTTTTGCAGCACACATCTTATCCCAGGCTATCCAGTGCACCTTGCGCTCACCATTGATTGCACCCCACCAGAATTTAGAGGAGATTGATGAAAAATTCCGGCACATCTTCTTCGTGAGGTGGAAACAACTCATGGTGAACATGGGAACTGACTGCAGCCCGGACTTAACTAAAACCTCTCGAGCCTTCTTTGAGAGACCTTGACCCTCCCAACCCGTGACCTTCTTCTTTGAGCTCTCCGTGACATATCTGAAAACACCATCTTTGGCTCGTCCCACCACTGTGGGCAGGCCTAAGTATCTCTCACTTAGGGCCTCCGACACAATCCCAATCGCATGTTTGAGCTCCTCCTTCTTACTCAGAGAGAAGCCCTTTCCAAAGAAGATGGACGATTTGTGGGGGCGCGCGCCCCCTCCTAGGGCGCGCCCCCCTACCTCGTGGGCCCCCTGGTGGCTCTCCGACGCCCATCTTCTCCTATATGAAGTCTTTCGATGAGAAAAAAAGAAAAAGCAACCTTTCGGGACGAGACTCCGCCGCCACGAAGCGGAACCTTGGCGGAACCAATCTAGGGCTCCGGCAGAGCTGTTCTGCCGGGGACACTTCCCTCCGGGAGGGGGAAATCATCGTCATCATCATCACCAACGCTCCTCTCATCGGGAGAGGGCAATCTCCATCAACATCTTCACCAGCACCATCTCATCTCCAAACCCTAGTTCATCTTTTGTATCCATTTCTTGTCTCCAAGTCTAGGATTGGTGCTAGTAGTGTTGATTACTCCTTGTAGTTGATGCTAGTTTGTTTATTTGGTGGAAGATTATATGTTCAGATCCTTTATCCAACAACTGGCCGAACTTTTTTTTAAACAATTTGATGCGCCCGGGGGCGGCCCTGGGGCCGGCGACTGGGGGCCAACTCGCCCCCAGGCCGACTTTTTGCGCCGGCTCGCCCCCGGGCGGCGATTTTAGGCGCCTCCTGGGGGGGGGGGGGGCAACAGCTGGAGATGCTCTAATGCATCCATGCCTCTCAAATTCTCGGATGAAGCCTTTTTTATCTGCTACCTATCTCATCAACATTCGTCCCACTAAAGTCATCAAATTTGAAAACCCCATTACACGACTCTTTGGTGTCACTCCTGATTACACATCTCTTCGGATTTTCAGATGCGCATGTTGGCCAAATCTTACACTCTACAATACATGCAAATTTGTGTTTGGTTCAAAAAAGTGTGTGTTAGGGCATATTTCTCTCTGAGTTGTGACAATGCTTTTGCGAACAAATCGTGTGCATTGCGCATTTCAGATATTCATTCATATGGCACGAGACGATTTCTTCCCATCAGTGTTTAAAGTGAAGATGGTGCAGTTTTCCTTTGTGTCGGTTTTGGTGGACTTGAGTCGCAGGAAATACCATACTATCAAGAGGGGTCCGTATCAGAAAGTTTAGGATGGAATCAACACGTACACATCTCATTTGCACCCCCGGCTCTTTCCCGCATCCTTGGAGGATCCTTCATTATAGTGGAAGTCGCATTGGAGAGGAGCCTGAGGTAGTACCGTGGCTGGATGCGGCAGTACCGCCGATTGCAACAGGCGGTAGTACCGCCCAGAGCCACAAGCGGTATAGTACCGCTCCGGTTCCATTGTACTACCGCATTGATTCGGGACTCAGGTTTCTCATGTCGGGTTCGGTGGCAGTAGCAGCGGCAGTAGGAGCACTAGTACCGCTCATGAGTGGTACTACGGCGCCTACCTCCGCTACAAGAACAATTTCGAAGCAATAGGCGGTTTGTACAGGGTCATACTCTCTAGGTGACCTCATATACAATTATTATACGCACATTCTGACATGAGACTGCACGTCCGCTCGTTAGATTATTTGTTTTGGTTCTCCCCTTGGGCATTAAAAGAATTTTGCTTTGTTATATCAGAGACGGTGACCGCTGCAGATTCTAACTAGCTTTCTAAAATGGAAATAAGAGATACTCCGTCTGTCCCATAGTATAAGAGCTTTGGGTGTATTTGCTAGCTATTCCAACTGAGGTCGAGCCGACGTGAGCTTTGTCCTCTGACACGTAACTTGTGATCATTCTAGCATGGGCGATACATCATCTTTGTCTACCTCAATTTTTAGATCGAGTGGAAAAGGATCATTTGTGTCTACCGTGCACAAAGCCGTTGGTGGGTTACCTAATCGGCTGTTAGAGTACTGGAACCTGTTGTAGTCATCACTCCTACATGGCCAGTATGCTAGAGGATGGTCACCGGCCACGAGCTCGTCCATGGCGCTCAGGCTCAGCACGACGCCGTCCTTCCCCTAGCAGCCGAACAATGCAGACACATGCGATGGAGGCTAGGCGGCCTGATGCGATGGAGGCATGGTGGCACACTCCCGAATTCGAGGGAGACGGTCAGCACCGCGTGAGAAAGGGATCTTGTCTGACACGGAACATCTTGATCTCCGGCCACGAAGGTGAAGGTAGCCGGATCGGTCGGCACAGCGAGCCAGCTCCCGTCCCCGGCCTGCACCTCGAGGCCCTCCACCTCGTGCTGCATGATAGTGGTGATCGCGCCATCGTTGCTGTGGGCCTGCATGGAAAAACCAGTCTACGCGTCCTGTGGGGCACCTTAGTCTGACAGCCGAACCGCGAGCGCGCCCAGGTGCGCATCGATTCGCTCCTCTAGGATGACGAGGCCCTCGAGGACCATCCTCTCCACCATCGCCTGCAGCTCCAAGACACACTTGGCTGCCGACATAATCGTGTCATTGGCTCATTGCACATATATACATGGACGGACACGTTCAGCATGGCGAGCAGTCGTCATCCTCATAGAAGGTGGCCAATCCTAATCACCAGAAGGCAGGGTTCCCCTGTCGCGGTGAGAGGAGGTCGATGAAGTAGCGAACGCAGCTGGCGTCAGGGAGGACCAGGCTCTCCGAGTTCATCCGGGGATGTTCGAGATCTAGCCCCTGGACAGGACCACCGTAGAGGCATTCC
This sequence comes from Aegilops bicornis, assembly GCA_021605145.1. Lineage (NCBI taxonomy): Eukaryota > Viridiplantae > Streptophyta > Magnoliopsida > Poales > Poaceae > Aegilops > Aegilops bicornis. The sequence goes on along the minus strand of CM038675.1, from coordinate 58,788,925 downwards.
AGCGCTTGGCCTCCCGCGGGAGCACGGAGATCTCTGGTATGGCGCGGCCATTGATGCGGTCACATCATCCCTGGCTTTCCCCCAGCTCCTGCCGGGTTCCAGTCCAGCCCGCGCAGGTCCACCTTGGTGACCTCCATCAGCTGCTGCTTCTCTGAGTGTGACACTCAAAAATTTTTATTTTTGTTTTCAACAAAAACTTTGGTTGTTTTAAAGAAGGTCATTTTAAGTCCTTCCTAAAACCTCTCTCTCTCTCTCAAAATTTTTCACCATGGCAAGGATTTCGTTTCTCTTGTACCTTCTTCAACCCTGGTGTTTGGTTATTAAAAACCTTTATCCTGAGTTTTCCATCTCAAAAATATTTTTGGAATTTATTTTCTTTTAAAAAGTAGAAACCCTATGGGTTTTGGGGCTTCTTTTATTCTGAAACCATCCATGGTTTTTACCATGCCTCATGTAGTAAATCCTCCCAAAACCCCTCCCTACACTTTGGGGCAACCCAAACATTCTGTCCCAACAAGTTCAACCCATTTCTGGATTTTAATTCATTTATTTTACTCCCCCAAAACAATTCTGTCTTTTATTCTAGGCCTATATGATTTAAAAAGGAAGTACCCGTTTTCCTTTGAGTTTGATCTCAAACCAACTCCTCTGGATAGTCCTTAGCACCCCCAACCTAGATCCATCAAGATCCACTCTTCCTCTTTTCAAAATTTTCAAGTTTCAACCTCTGCAAGTTTGGACCAGATTCATCATTTTTGGTGAAATTCATATTTTCTTTTCTCCAAAAATTCCACCAAAATTCAGGCAGTCCTGTGACGCCCGGATAATCAAGCTACAGTAACCCTCTACTAACGATGCCACGTCACCTCCATTTCGGTTACTAACCTCGCGTTAGTTCGAAATCGATTCAAATCCAAATTCAAAATCAAACAAATAATAAAAGTTTTCCAATCTTAAAACTAAAATGTTTGGAGAGAGCCAAATAATGCATAAGTAATATTGGTGAAGAAACCAACCTCTTTGAAAGTGTTTGATTCCTAAAGTAAATAAAATAATAGCAAAATAATTAATCAAATGCTTTTTACAATTAATAAATTATTTAACTATTCTATCTAGTTGCCCAAACTTAGGTGGCCATAGTATAATTATTTAGACCAAATTAGGGACTACTTTTATAAGTCATAAATCTAAAATAAAAGTGAAACTAAAGGTAACAGAAAAATAAATAAAATAATAAAAGCAGAAGACAAAACAAATACAAAAAAACGGAACCCCGGCCCCCCCCCCCCCCCGCTGGGCCAAGTGGCCCAGCTGGCCTCAACCGCTCAAACGGGCCGGCCCACCCCGGCCCAGCCGCTCCCTATAACCCGTGAGCCACCCGAAACCCTAGCCCGATCCCACTGCACCCTCCCCACGATCCCCTTCTCTCACTCGTGCGGATCGGGATCGAGGCGACCTTGCCCTCGTCCCCATCGCCCCGGGCGCACGATCCCCTCTCCTCCCTCAGTCCCCCCTCGATCCGGATCGGGCTCCGACCCTGGTGCCCCGCTGCTCGCCTCGCCGTCGGTGTTCCCCGACGCCGCTTGTCGTCTCCGGCGTCGCCCACGCCCGATGCAAGCCGCAGCCGGCGCCGCCCCGCTCGGACTCCTCCGCGCCCCTCCTCTTCGTCGCCGACTCGGTCCCGACCTCACCACCTCGACGCCGTCGACTGCCGGATCCCGCTTCCTCGCCGTACCTCCTCCTCTACGTCGCCGTCGTCCCCGTCCTCCTCCACAACGGCTCCCTCGAGCCTCGCCGCCCCCTCGTCTCTACTCGAATGTGAGGCCGCCTTCCCTCTCTTCCCTCTCAGTCCGGCGCCGCCTCCCGTTCGTCCCCGCGTGCTAGCATGAGACGCTCCGCCCCTGACCCCCCTTCGTGGCTGCGCTGTACGCGCACCGCCCTGCGCCCCCGACCACGGTCACGCACGGTCAAACTTCCCCCCCGCTGCGCCCGGCGCTCACGCCCATCAGGCACCTACGGCTTTGTCTGCCTCACGCCCCCCCAATGGCCGCTCGTTGGCTCCCTGAACCGCCGCCCCTTTCCATCCCGCGGCGGTCCTGTTGTTGCGCCGCATCGGCGCATTTCGACCTGGCTGGCGGCATTGCCGTCGTGGTGGCAGCCATCGCTGCTTTCTCGCCGTTAACTTTGGCGGGTGCCCAAGACTCGCTCCAGTGTGCCCGTCGGCACTCCACTTGTGGCCTCTGTACATCGACCGGAAGGGCCCGGCCCACATAACGTTTATTAAAAAAAGGAATTAAAAATAAAAATAATAAATAATAAATAAAATGATTTAATAAAATTAATTATTAATTAATTAATTATCTAATGAATTAGTTAAGTTAATTAATCCGATTTAATTAATTTAATTAACTAGTTAGGTTAATTAAATAGTAATTAAATTAACTAATCTGTAATTAACCTAAGCCGAGAATGACAGGTGGGTCCCACTGGACCCACACGTCAGGTTGACCAGGTCAATGGTCAACATTGACTGCTGACATCACTCTGATGTCATGCTGACGTCATCATTTACTATTCTGGATAATGTTGGATTTAAATAATTAATTAAATTCCAGAAATTAATAAAATCTTTAGAAAATCATATCTTTTAATCCGTAACTCGGATTAAAATATTTCAACATGAAAGTTGCTCGTAACGAGACGAATCCGGATACGCTGTCCGTTCGTCCGCCACACACCCCTAACCTATCGAACTCGCAACTTTCCCCCTCCGGCTCCTCTGCCCGAAAACACGAAACACCGGGGATATTTTCCCGGATGTTTCCCCCCTTAACCGGTACCACCTATCCCTGCGTTAGATCACCTCTAGCACCGCATTTGTCATGTTATGCTTTGATTGCCCTGTTATTTATTATGTTCCCCCTCCGTTACTTTTTCCGGTAGACCCCGAGACCGCTGCCGGTACCCCTGTGATCGACTACGGTGTTGACGACCCCTCTCTCTTGCCAGAGCAACCAGTCAAGCCCCCCACCCTTGATCACCAGATATCGCCTATTCTACTCTATACTGCTTGCATTAGAGTAGTGTAGCATGTTACTGCTTTCCGTTATACCTATCCTGATGCATAGCCTGTCCTTGCTACTACTGTTGTTACCTTTACTCGCAATCCTACACCTTAGTATAGGATGCTAGTATTCCATCTGTGGCCCTACATTCTTGTCCGTCTGCTGTGCTATACTATCGGGCCGTGATCACTCGGGAGGTGATCACAGATATATACTTATACTTATACATGATACATGTGGTGACTAAAGTCGGGTCGGCTTGTGGAGCACCCGCGAGTGATTCACGGATTGGGGGCTGAAAGGACCTTTGTCCTGACGGTCGTCTGGATGGATCTTTGTGGCGGAGCGACATGGAAGGTTGAGACCGCCTAGGAGAGAGGTGGGCCTGGCCCTGTTCGTCGTTCGCGGATACTTAACACGTTTAACGACATCTTGGTATTTGATCTGAGTCTGGCTACGGGCCTATACGCACTAACCAACTACGTGGGAAAGATATGGGCACTCGGCGTCGTGGTATCACCTGGCACTTCGTGACGCCAAGAATCGAGTGGCGCCCACCGGATTGGACTGAACGCTCGTAGGCTAGGGTCTGCTCGGCCACAGACGCAACGCAGTGTGTGCTAAGGCGATGGGCCCGGACCCTGTGCGCTTAGGTTTAGACCGGCGTCGACCTCTCTGTTGAGCCTAGGTGGGGCTGCGACGTGTTGATCTTCCGCGGGCATGACCCAGAAAGTGTGTCCGCCAAATGGGATCAAGCGTGTTGGGTTATGTGGTGCACCCCTGCAGGGAAGTTAATCTATTCGAATAGCCATGATCTTCGGTAACAGGACGACTTGGAGTTGTACCTTGACCTTATGACAACTAGAACTGGATACTTAATAAAACACACCCTTCCAAGTGCCAGATATAACCCGATGGTCGCTCTCTCTCAGGGTTACGAGGAGGGGATCGCCGGGTAGGATTATGCTATGTGATGTTACTTGGAGGACTTCAACCTACCCTCTTCTACCTGTTGCAAGACGAAGGTGACCAGAATCGTAGTCTTCGATAAGACTAGCTATCCCCCTCTTATTCTGGCATTCTGCAGTTCAGTCCACTTATATGGCCTTTTACACATATATCCATGCATATGTAGTGTAGCACCTTGCTTAAGTAGTACTTTGGATGAGTACTCACGGTTGCCTTGTTCCCCTTTTCCCCTTTCTTTACTCCGGTTCCTGCGACAGACGATGGAGCCCAGGAGCGACGCCACCGTCGATGACGACTACTACACCGGAGGTGCCTACTACTACGTGCAGCCCGGCCGACGACCACTGGAGTAGTTAGGAGGATCCTGTGCAGGAGGCCTGCGCCTCTTCGATCTCAGATCCCAGTTTGTGCTAGCCTTCTTAAGGCAAACTTGTTTAACCTATGTATGTACTCAGATATTGTTGCTTCCGGCTGACTCGTCTATGATCGAGCACTTGTATTCGAGCCCTCGAGGCCCTCGGCTTGTATTATGATGCTTGTATGACTTATTTATGTTTTAGAGTTGTGTTGTGATATCTTCCCGTGAGTCCCTGATCTTAATCGTACACATTTGCGTGCATGATTAGTGTACGATTGACTCGGGGGCGTCACAAGTCCCCAGGTGCTTTGAGAGGCCACCACACCAAAGATCAGCCCCAGATAAATTTTTCTCACCCTTGAATCATTTCATCAAACACTTGGCCGGCACTGTTCCTGTACACATTCAGAAAAATTCAAAGTTTCAGAGTTATCTTCAGTGTCGTTTTTCGTCAGTGGCTTGTCATCGATCGCCCGTGCACTCTGGCACGTTGCGCACGGCCCCTTCTCTTGACCAGAGCACCGCACGCCCTCTTGGACGGACGCAGGTGTCGGTGGTGGCGAGCATCGCCAACGCCGGCAGCTTCTGCGGTGGCAGAGCCACCCGTGGCGGCCAACGGAGCCAGCATCGTCTCGCTACGCCGTTCTGCGCCGCCCAACGCTCCCTAGCCCTCCACGTGGCTTCATGCATGCCAGTGCACACCGCAGCACCGTCGCCGTGGCCCGGCAAGCACAGGGCGCGCCCTCTGCTGCCGACGGGCCCGCGCCGCCCCGTTCTGCCGAAACCACCCAGCACGCCCAATCCCGCCAAGGTTAGATGCTAAACGGAGACCGTGGACCTCCATGTCGATGCTCAACCCCCTAATCTCCCTGACCAAGCACTGCGCCGCTGTAACCATCGCCGGAGATCCCCGTTCACGGCCACCGCCTCGGATCGCCTATATAAAGAGTTCCCGAGCACGTTTTCGAGAACGCACCACCACTGCACCCACGGTACCCGCCCAGCCACTAGGAGGACCTCGAGGAGGTCTCCTCCCCCAACTCCGGCCGCCCCGCTCCGCCTCGGCCACCAACTCGATCCACTCCGGTGAGGCCATCCCCGCCGCTCAAATCTTGCCAGTAGCCTCCTCGGGAAACCAGCGATCTAACCCCGGCTTCAATTTGACCTCCGCAGCCCTCCCCGACGAGATCCAACTCCACCCGAGCCGACGTCCGCCGGAGCAAGGACTGCCGTCGACGTGGTGCTCGCCGACGACCATGACCACCACCCACCGACGCGGAAGGACACCCTGAGCATGTAGGTACTCTCCGATCCTCCCAACTCGCCGTGGATCGCCGTTGGCGACCACCGCAGCTCTCGGGTGCCGACGAGCTCTGTCCCTCCCCGTTTAAAATTTCAAACCTGACGGGTGGGACCCATCGTCAGTGTTTTCTTTTTATGAATTGTTTTCTGAAAACGCCTTCGGGCAGAGTACGTTTTCCTTTGCAGCTGACGGCTTTTTAGCCGAAGCGTTTTCTGTTTTTATAAGTTAGCCCCTAGAAACTTTCTGTTTCATTACAGATAAGTCCCTGGATTAAAACCTTTATAACTTTTAAACAGAAACTGATTTTTGATTGATTCTTTTTCTGCCATCTTTATTTTTCTGTCTATTTTTTTGTCATATTTATTTGAAAAATATTTGGAACACTTTTCTGTGCACTCACGGTATTTACGTTAAGTAAGTATTTTCTTATACCGTAGATACCGGAGGAGGTGACGGAACCGCGAACTTCGCCAAGCTAGACTCCGACTACTCCGAACCAGGCAAGCATGTTCGAACTTTGGATGTGATGAGTGTTCGTTGCATGTTCGCATTAAGTAGTTACATGGTATGTTTATGAGCATTTCGATAAGTGTTATAATCCATGCAAAGTCGAGGCAAGTGAGTTCGAAAATCCATATGTTGTTGGTTATAAGTTTTCGTGACCATGTGATGGCATGAGAATGGGTAAGATGGCAGCGTTGTAGCATGCCAGTCTTAAGCCAGACCTTTTGACTTCAGTGTCAACGTGAACCAAGTCACGTTTCCATCCGTTTCCCTTCCCGTACTACCACATGTTTTCCACAAGGGATATGGCTTAGTAAGTTGCAAACCGCTTTCCTGGTACACACCAAATAGAGAGGCCGGGATGAGGGTTCCATGTCCCTGGATTAAAGCCCGTCATCCGGTCAGTGGGCATGGGTGTTTCAGGTTGGGACCGAGGGGGGCACCCCTTAGAGCGCGCGTATATAAATTTGATCCCATCCTATTCGAGGTTGTGATCTCCCCGTCTCAAAGTTTTTCTTGAACGTTGTCTAGGGTGATTCCTGGCATCATGAGGTGGGATGGGTGTGTACTGGTTGGATGTGTTTCTACCGAAATACCATAAACGGAACTAGTCCTCATGACTACGGAAATCCGTTGGCTGTGGATAATTAGTACAAACTCTGCAGAGTCAAAATCCTTTGAAACAATCTTATCCATGTCTGAGTACTATGTTCAACTCATCTTGTCAGTACCAGTCTCAGTGACAAAACTCCGGTAAATTACATGAGTGTTATGTCCGGTCAAAATGTTTATTCCTGTGGATGGACTAACCCGTTTATTATTATGTGTTGAATATTTCCTATGAGTATTATATCTTGTGAATTTATCAGATATGAGTTATCAGCCCTTTCTGCGATGTCGCTCAGATGTCCGACTGTGGCACACTGGTTGTTTACTTTTGATATAAGCCCTTTCTGCGATGTCGCTCAGACGTGCGACTATGGCACGCCTGTTATTTATGTTTAATATAAGCCCTTTCTGCGATGTCGCTCCGACGTCCGACTGTGGCATGCTTGTTATTTACTTTTGATATAAGCCCTTTCTGCAATGTCGCTCCGACTTCCGACTGTGGCACGCTTGTTATTTACTTTTGATTTAAGCCCTTTCTGCGATGTCGCTCAGACGTCCGACTGTGGCATGTATGTCATTTTTTATAAGCCCTTTATGTGGTGTCGCTTAGACGCCCGACTGCGGCATGATTATTTATTTTGTTTACCCTTCGAGGCGTCGCTCCAGACACCCGATCGGTTTTTAGTTATTTTATTGGAATTTCGGGAAGACTACCGCCCGACTTCCTTTTTACTTATCATGTTGTGCAAATAATTATTATTTGTATGCGCATTGTTATTTGCTTATGACGCATTCATGCATGCATTTGTTATATCTTATGCCCGAACTGTCTTGCGAGTACTTTCAAAGTACTCACCTGGCTTGTAGATTTGGCCAGATGTTGATGAAGGCGATCTCATGGATGAGGAGTTCGATAGCGAGTCTGACGCCTAGAGGAGTCCGAGTCAGTCTAGTGCAATCTTGGATTTGGTCACTGTATTATATCCGCTTCCGCTACCTGAATAAATTCATCGAGCCTCACCTCGACGCTCGATGAGCTGCCAGTTTAGGAGTCATGTTATCCACTCCACTGTGATATATCCACCACCACTTTTATCTCGAGTCAGTAGCATGCCACCACGCCCTTGCGTCATGACTGCCCTTATGTACAATATTGGCACGTTTGTAATAGATTGTTGAGCAACCTCAGCTCGACCCTGTAATATATTTTATGCTACTGGCCTTCTGCATCAAGTATTTGTCTACCAGTAAGGATAATTCTTCTTATACTGGGACCTAAAGATCGGTTTCTCAATAAGTATTTTGTTGAAAATCCGGTCGTGACAAACTTGGTACCAGAGCCAGGCTGACTGTAGGAAGCCACTAGGTGCGATCGCTAATCGGTTATTAGCATAATAGAGTTAATTTATTATTTTTGCAAATGTAGTCATTTTCTGACAGTCAGCATAAATTTATGATCTGACCATTCAGAATTTTTTCCTACTTTTGTAGATGGCTGGCAACGACTGTGAGTCACAGGTGTTTGCCAACGTACCTGAGGGGTTCGTCAAGCTCCTCTCCTTCATCGTCCAGGTCGCGATGGGGCCATCGGTGTGCCCAGTCTTCACACTCTACCCACACAAGATCAATGACAGTCTGACCATGCACCAGGCCGCGGTGCAATTCAAGGGAGGACGTGTTGAGTTACGCCGCTTCCGGTTCTTGGGAAGAGCCATGCCTACGGAGAGGCATGCTATGCAGATGGCTGCCCGTGAGGCGATAGCTCATCTCCGGGATGTTCTTCCTTTGATGAAGACTCGTCGTTACCGCTACCTTCCATGCCACGTGCCATACACCTGTCACTACTCATTCTCTTGCCCCAGAGGAGAGCGAGACGAGGCTATTGAGATGCTTGTCGAGTACCTCCGAGCTCTGGAGGCAGCCTTCGACAACCTGGTGGACGACCTTGTGGCTGCCCGCATGGACTCAGTCCATGGTTGTGCCGCCAACAGGAGGGAGCTCCTGCACACCGCACCACCGCTGACTTTCGTCTCATCCTCGGCATCTTATTCTCCTACCATTCTCGCCACTGCTCGTCGCCTGCCTACCACTGAGGAGTTCAACCAAGTCATTGCACCCACTCCAGTCCGTTCTGCACCACCTATTGCGCCTACTCCTATTCGTGTCGCTCCGCCTATGGCACCCGCTCCATCAACTCAGCGCAGCGCTTCATGTCTGGAGCCTATTAGCGAGGAGGAGGTTGAGTCCCCAGCCTCACTGCGCCTCACCCTCGGCAGGCCAAGGGAGATCCTTACCATCTTCGACTGAGCGCGCTTAGCCGCCATGCGATGTACCGGCTTGTAAGATATGTTTATATGTACATAGGTTTTGAGAAGTAGCTTATTTGCGCATAATGTAGGAACTGGGAGGAGTGCACTAGCCTAAATAACATGTCAGGAATATGTATGCATATCCTGAGAGATGTATTGTATAATTACTGCTTGCGTGTAAGATATATTATGAGCAGTCCTTCTCCGTGCGCAATCGTTTATTCTCTTGAAAAAAATCTTGGAGCTTTTCAAATTTCCCGTATTTGTGAATTTATTGATTTTTGCGACTCATTTTCTTTTCTTATGAGTTTTACAAAATATATCCCCAGAGTGAAAAATGTCTCGTCCTTAGACGCGCTCCATGCCAAATCCGCCAGAGGAAAATTATGGCACACCACCAAACAACAATTTCACACCGGGGCAGTCAAGTCAACAGGGCAGTGAAACAACATTTACCCAAATATGCCGCCTTTATGAACAGAGTCAGGAACAACATCAGGAAATGATGAACCAAGTCCTCAATATGGGAAATCACTGTGGACAGTATCAGCAGCAATCCAAGTTGTATGAGCTACAGAAGACGCGTCCCCCAACATTTTCTCATACTGACAAACCTCTTGAGGCCGACGACTGGCTTCGAGATATGGAAAGAAAATTAATTATTGCACAGTGCTGACACCGTGAGAAAGTACTATATGCACCACAATATCTCACTGGAGCAGCTGCATCATGGTGGGAAAATTTCCTACACATGCACCTCAACGAAAATGATATAACCTGGGAGGAGTTCAAAGAAGGTTTTCGTGGGGCGCACATTCCTAAAAGTGTTATGAAGATCAAGAAGAGAGAATTTGATGACCTCAAACAAAGGACCATGACGGTGTCAGAATACAACAGCCAGTTTACTCTGTTGTCTCGCTACGCCAACGAAGAGCGTATGACTGAAAGCAAGAAGATGGAAAAATTCTTGGACGGCCTGGCACCCGCGCTTAAATGCCAGCTGGTTGTGCACACTTTCCCAGATTTCAAAACACTGGTGGATAAGGCTATTACCCTGGAAAATGAGCGACGCAGCTTGGAGGATTTCCGCAAACGCAAAAGGGACCAGACTACTCTTGCCCGCAACCACCGAAGCAAGACGGAATTTCAGAAAAGTGGGACACACAAACCCACGACGAATATTTCACACCCAATCAAGAATTTCCATGCAAGGGACAAGGAGTTCACATATCACCCATGCATTACTTGCTACGCTTGTGGAGAAGAAGGGCACTATGCCAAGCAGTGTCCAAAGCCAAGGAACTTGACCCCAAAGCCGAACAACGGTGGAAATAATGCAGCGCCCAAGCGAAACAATTTCAACCCCCATAATAACCACAGGAAGGGTCATCTGAACCACGTGACCAGAGAAGAAGCACAAAACACCCCGGATATCGTACTCGGTACGTTCCCTGTCAACACAATACCTGCCACGGTTTTGTTTGATTCTGGAGCTTCTCACTCGTTCATTTCGAAGAGATTTGCTTTGCAACATAATTTTTCGATGCTCCCCTTGGAAAAATCCATGATCATCAAGTCCCCTGGGATTAAGCAAGTGACACAGAGTTACTGCCAAGGTGTGGTTATTGAGTTTGAAGGATTGAAGTTTCGCGCCAACCTTATTGTATTGGAAAATAAAGGACTGGATGTCATCTTAGGGATGGATTTGTTAACCACCAACAAAGGATTTATTGACTGCTTCAACCGGACCGTAATTCTCACCCACCATCACGGGAAGACAATAAAAGTTTCAGCCAAAGAGAGACGGATAACTCGGCAGCCGAGGTTGAACAAGGTGGACGTTTCTGAATTAAGCAAAGTTCCAGTAGTATGTGAATTTCCAGACGTATTTCCCGAAGAACTACCAGGCATGCCACCAGACCGAGAGATAGAATTCAGCATTGAGCTAGCACCCGGAACCGCTCCCATTTACAAGAAACCATACAGAATGGCACCATCCGAGTTGGTAGAATTGAAGAAGCAAATAAAAGAATTACTAGAAAAAGGATATATACGAGCCAGTTCCTCACCTTGGGGTTCACCAATTTTATTTGCCAAGAAAAAGGATGGGACACTGAGATTGTGTATAGACTATCAAGCGCTTAACATGGTCACAATCAAGAATAAATACCCAATGCCAAGGATAAATGATTTATTTGATCAGCTCGCTCAGGCCAAGGTCTTCTCAAAAATTGACTTAAGGTCGGGATACCATCAATTAAAAGTACGAATAGAGGATATCCCCAAGACAGCTTTCACCTCCAGATACAGACTGTATGAGTTCACGGTAATGCCGTTTGGACTAACAAACGCCCCCGCATATTTTGTTCACCTCATGAACAAAGTATTTATGAAGTTTATGGATAAGTTTGTTGTGGTATTTATCGATGATATTCTGATATATTCCAAGACACCAGAAGAGCACGCTGAGCATCTCTGAATTGTACTAGGAGAACTCAGGAAACATCAATTGTACGCCAAGTTCAGCAAGTGTGAATTTTGGCTAAGACAGGTAGGTTTTCTGGGCCACGTATTGACCCAAGAAGGTATTTCCATAGACCCGGAAAAGGTCAAGGCCGTACTTGGCTGGAAACCACCAGCCAGCGTGACGGACGTACGAAGTTTCTTGGGAATGGCAGGATACTACCGAAGGTTTATTGAAGGGTTCTCCACCATAGCAAAGCCAATGACACAGTTACTCAAAAAGGACAAAAAGTTTGAATAGACCGAAGCTTGCGAGAAAAGTTTCCAAGAGCTAAAAAGGAAATTGACGACAACACCAGTATTAATTGTGCCCGACATACACAAAAATTTTGAGGTCTATTCTGACGCATCCCAGAAGGGCCTCGGATGTGTATTGATGCAAGAAGGCAAGGTGGTCGCATATGTCTCTAGACAACTTCACAAGCACGAAGAAAATTACCCTACTCATGACCTAGAGTTGGCAACAGTCATCCATGCACTCAAGGAGTGGAGACATTTCCTACTTGGAAATCGTTGTGAAATATACACAGACCATAATAGCCTCAAGTATATTTTCACACAACCGGAACTAAATTTACTTAACGACGCTGGTTGGAATTAGTAAAGGATTATGATGTTGGAATCCACTACCATCCAGGAAAAGCAAATGTAGTGGCAGATGCTCTAAGTCGGAACCCTAGCTCGGACAACGACAACCTACCAAACCTGAGACCTGAATTTCGACAGGAGTTTGCTAAACTCAATTTGATGGTGGTCACCGAAGGCAGTTTGTCGAATTTTGAAATACAGCCTATCCTGATAGAAAAGATTAAGGAGGCTCAGCATGGACACCCCAGCATTGAAGGCATAAAACGGAAAGTGAGTTTGGGCAAGGCCTCAGAGTTCATCATAGACGAGCAGGGAATATTGTGGTACGGAGAGAGGCTTTGCGTACCAAATATCGAGGACCTTAAGCAGCAGATTTTAGCTGAAGGCCACACCGCTCTGTATTCAATTCATCCTGGAGGAACAAAAATGTACAAGGATCTTCAAGAAATTTTTTGGTGGCATGGTATGAAAAGGGACATAGCCACGTTCATTGCATGTTGTGACTCTTGTCAACGCATCAAGGCCGAGCACCAGAAGCCGGCTGGACTTTTACAACCAAATAAGATACCCGAGTGGAAATGGGACAAAATTGGAATGGATTTTATTGTTGGACTACCTCGGTCACGAAACGGGAATGATGCCATATGGGTCATCACAGATAGACTGACTAAGGTGGCACACTTCATCCCCGTGAAGACAACCCACACCACTCAGAAGCTTGCCAGCTTTACCTTTCCAAAGATCGTCGCTTGCATGGAGTCCCAAAGACAATAATATCGCATCGAGGCACTCAATTCGTCTCCCGATTTTGGGATCAATTGCAACAAGCTCTGGGAACTCAACTGGCGTTTAGTACCGCATACCACCCCCAGACTGATGGACAAACCGAACGCGTGAACCAAATTCTAGAAGACATACTGAGGGTGTTAGGGAACGTAGCAGAAATTCAAAATTTTCCTACGTGTCACCAAGATCTATCTATGGAGAAACCAGCACCGAGGGGAAGGAGAGTGCATCTACATACCCTTGTAGATCGCTAAGCGAAAGCGTTCAAGAGAACGGGGTTGAAGGAGTCGCATTGTCGTGATGCAAATCACCGGAGATCCTAGTGCCGAACGGACGGCACCTCCGTGTTCAACACACGTACAGCCCGGTGACGTCTCCCATGCCTTGATCCAGCAAGGAGAGAGGGAGAGGTTGAGGAAGACTCCGTCCAGCAGCAGCACAACGGCGTGGTGGTGGTGGAGGAGCGTGGCAATCCTGCAGGGCTTCGCCAAGCACTGCGAGATATGAGGAGAAAGAGAGGTAGGGTTGCGCCAACATGAGAAGAACTTTCGTGTGTTGGGCTGCCCCTTTGCCTCCACTATATATAGGGGGAGGGGAGGGGTTGCGCCCCCTCTAGGGTTCCCTCCCCAGGGGTGGCGACAGCCCCCAGATCTCATCTGGGTGGCGGCCAGAAGGGGAGAGAGGGGAGGCGCACCTGGGGTGTGCCTTAGGGCCCATCTGCCCTAGGGTTTGCCCCCCTCCCACTCTTCCTTGTGCCTTGGGCCTTCTTGGGGGGGGGGGGGGGGCGCACCAGCCCACCGGGGGCTGGTCCCCACGCACACTTGGCCCATGCAGCCCGCCGGGGGAGGTGGCCCCCCATGGTGGACCTCGGGACCTCCCGGTGGTCCCAGTACATTACCGGAAAAACCCGAAACTTTTCCGGTGACCAAAACAAGACTTCCCATATATAAATCTTTACCTCCGGACCATTCCGGACCTCCTCATGACGTCCGGGATCTCATCCGGGACTCTGAAAAATATTCGGTAACCACATACAAACTTCCTTTATAACCCTAGCGTCATCGAACCTTAACTGTGTAGACCCTACGGGTTCGGGAACCATGCAGACATGACCGAGATGTTCTCCGGTCAATAACCAACAGCGGGATCTGGATACCCATGTTGGCTCCACATGTTCCACGATGATCTCATCGGATGAACCACGATGTCAAGGACTCAATCGATCCCGTATACAATTCCCTTTGTCTAACGGTATTGTACTTGCCCGAGATTCGATCATCGGTATACCGATACCTTGTTCAATCTCATTACCGGCAAGTCTCTTTACTCGTTCTGTAACACATCATCCCGTGATCAACCCCTTGGTCACATTGTGCACATTATGATGATGTCCTACCGAGTGGGCCCAGAGATACCTCTCCGTTTACACGGAGTGACAAATCCCGCCTCGATTCGTACAACCCAACAGACACTTTCGGAGATACCGTAGTGCACCTTTATAGCCACCCGATTACGTTGTGACGTTTGGTACACCCAAAGCATTCCTACGGTATCCGGGAGTTGCACAATCTCATGGTCTAATGAAAAGATACTTGACATTAGAAAAGCTTTAGCATACGAACTACACGATCTTTGTGCTAGGCTTAGGATTGGGTCTTGTCTATCACATCATTCTGCTAATGATGTGATCCCGTTATCAACGACATCCAATGTCCATGGTCAGGAAACTGTAGCCATCTATTGATCAACGAGCTAGTCAACTAGAGGCTTACTAGGGACATGGTGTTGTCTATGTACCCACACATGTATCTGAATTTCCTATCAATACAATTATAGCATGGATAATAAACGATTATCATGAACAAGGAAATATAATAATAACTGATTTATTATAGCCTCTAGGGCATATTTCCAACAGTCTCCCACTTGCACTAGAGTCAATAATCTAGTTCACATCGCCATGTGATTAACACTCACAGGTCACATCGCCATGTGAGCAACATCCAAAGAGTTTACTAGAATCAATAATCTAGTTCACATCACTATGTGATTAACACTCAATGAGTTCTGGGTTTGATCATGTTTATGCTTGTGAGAGAGGTTGTAGTCAACGGGTCTGCAAAATTCAGATCCCTATGTATTTCGCAAAACTTTATGTCATATCGTAGATGCTGCTACCACGTTTCACTTGGAGCTATTCCAAATTGTTGCTCCATTGTACGTATCCGGTATCTCTACTCAGAGCTATCCGGATATGTGTTAAGCTTGCATCGACGCAACTCTTTACGTCGAACTCTTTATCACCTCCATAACCGAGAAACATATCCTTATTCCTCTAAGGATAATTTTGACCGCTATCTGGTGATCCATCGCTTGATCACCTTTGTACCCTCTTGCGGATATTTAGCAAGGCACACGCCAAAAGTGTACACAAAGATAGCATACTGTAGAGCCTACGTCTAAGACATAGGGGACGACCTTCGTCCTTTCTCTCTTTTCTACCGTGGTCGAGCTTTAACTCTTAACTTCATACCTTACAACTCAGGCAAGAACTCCCTTTTTGACTGATCCATCTTGAACACCTTCAAGATTATGTCAAGGTATGTGCTCATTTGAAAGTATTATTAAACATTTTGATCTATCTTATAGATCTTGATGCTTATTGTTCAAGTAGCCTAATCCAGGTTTTCCATTGAAAAACACTTTTCAAACAACCCTATATGCTTTCCAGAAATTCTACATCATTTCTGATCAACAATATGTCAATAACATATACTCATCAGAAATTCTATAGTGCTCCCACTCACTTCTTTGGAAATACAAGTTTCTCATAAACTTTGTATAAACCAAAATCTTTGATCATCTCATCAAAGCGCACATTCCAACTCCGAGATGCTTACTCCAGTCCTTAGAAGGATCGCTGGAGCCAGCATACCTTTTAGCATCCTTAGGATCGACAAAACCTTTCTAATTGTATCTCATACAACCTTTCCTTGAAAAACTTGTAAGGAAACTCGTTTTGACATCCATTTGCCAGATTTCATAAATGCAGCTAATGCTAACATGATTCCGACGGACTTAAGCATCACTACGGATGAGAAAATCTCATCATAGTCAACTCCTTGAACTTGTGAAAAAAAAACTCTTCGCCACAAGTCGAGCTTCATAGACGGTGACATTACCGTCCGCGTACGTCTTCTTCTTAAAGATCCATTTATCTCAATGGCTTGCCGATCATTGGGCAAGTCCACCAAAGTCCATGCTTTGTTCTGATACATGGATCCTTTCTCGGATTTCATGGTTTCTAACCATTTGTCGGAATTTGGGCCCACCATCGCTTCCCCATAGCTCGTAGGTTCATTGTTGTCTAGCAACATGACCTTCAAGACAGGATTACCGTATTCACTCAAGTAGCACGCATCCTTGTCACCCTACGAGGTACGGTAGTGACTTGATCTGAAACTTCATGATCACTATCATAAGCTTCTACTTCAATTGGTGTAGGTGCCACAGGAACAACTTCCTGTGCCCTGCTACACACTGGTTGAAGTAATGGTTCATTATCAGGTCTCCACCATCCTCCCACTTAATTTTCGAGACAAACTTTTCCTCGAGAAAGGACCCGATTCATGAAACAATCCCTATTGCTTTCGGATCTGAATTAGGAGGCATACCCAACTGTTTTGGGTGTCCTATGAAGATGCATTTTATCCGCTTTGGGTTCGAGCTTATCAACCTAAAACCTTTTCACATAAGCGTCGCAGCACCAAACTTTTAAGAAACGACAACTCAGGTTTCTCCAAACCATAGTTCAAACGGTGTCGTCTAAATGGAATTACGTGGTGCCCTATTAAAGTGAGTGCGGTTGTCTCTAATGCCTAACCCATGAACGATAGTGCTAATTCGATAAGATACATCATGCTACGCACCATATCCTAT
Source organism: Aegilops bicornis (assembly GCA_021605145.1). NCBI lineage: Eukaryota > Viridiplantae > Streptophyta > Magnoliopsida > Poales > Poaceae > Aegilops > Aegilops bicornis. The sequence continues at coordinate 58,771,972 of CM038675.1, read as the reverse complement.
AGGGTGCAACTATGATGTTCGGACAAACCATCACACTATGGTGTTCCAGGCGGTATTTATTGTGAAACAATTTCCACAATGTCTCAATTGCGTGCCAAAGCTCGTAACTCAGATAATCATCTCTATGATCATATCATAGACATTTTATCCTCTTGTCACGATGATCTTTAACTTCACTCTGAAATTACTTGAACCATTCAATAATTCAGACTTGTGTTTCATCAAGTAAATATACTCAACATCTACTCGAATCATCCGTGAAGTAAGAACACAACGATATTCACTACTCGCCAAGACTCATTGGACTGCACACATCAAAATGTGTTACTTCCAACAAGTTGCTATCTTGTTCCATCTTCATCAAACCGAGGCTTTTCAGTCATCTTGCCCATGTGGTATGATTTGCAAATCTCAAGTGATTCAAAATCAAGTGAGTCCAAACGATCCATCTGCATGGAGTTTCTTCATGCGTATACACCAATAGACATGGTTTGCATGTCTCAAACTTTTCAAAAACGAGTGAGTCCAAAGATCCATCAACATGGAGCTTCTTCATGCGTTTTACACCAATATGACTTACATGGCAGTGCCACAAGTAAGTGGTACTATCTTATATCTTTTGGCATGAAGATGTGTATCACTACGATCGAGATTCAATAAACCATTCCTTTTAGGTGCAATACCATTTAAGGTATTATTTAAATAAACAGAGTAACCATTATTCTCCTTAAATGAATAACCGTATTGCGATAGACATAATCCAATCATGTCTATGCTCAACGCAAACACCAAATAACAATTATTATAACACCAATATCGATGGTAGAGGGAGCGTGCGATGCTTGATCACATCAACCTTGGAAACACTTCCAACACATATCGTCAGCTCACCTTTAGCTAGTCCCCGTTTATTCCGTAGCTTTTATTTCGAGTTACTAACACTTAGCAACCGAACCGGTATATAATACCCTGGTGCTACTAGGAGTACTAGTAAAGTACACATTAACATAATGTATATCCAATATACTTCTATCGACCTTGCCAGCCTTCTTATCTACCAAGTATCTAGGGTAATCCTGCTCCAGTGGTTGTTTCCCTTATTACAGAAGCACTTGGTCTCGGGTTTGGGTTCAACATTGGGTTTCTTCACTTACAGCAGCAGCTGATTTGCCGTTTCATAGAAGTATCCCTTCTTGCCCTTGCCCTTCTTGAAACTAGTGGTTTCACCAACCATCAACAATTGATGATCCTTCTTGATTTCTACTTTCGCGGTGTCAAACATCACGAATATCTCAAGGATCATCATATCTATCCGTGATATGTTATAGTTCATCACGAAGCTCTAGCAGCTTGGTGGCAATGACTTTGGAGAAACATCACTATCTCATCTGGAAGATCAACTCCCACTCGATTCAAGTGAGTGTTGCACTCAGACAATCGAGGACAAGCTCAACGATTGAGCTTTTCTCCCTTAGTTTGCAGGCTAAGAAAATCGTCGGAGGTCTTATACCTCTTGACGTGGGCATGAGCCTGAAATCCCAATTTCAGCCCTCGAAACATCTCATATGTTCCGCGACGTTTCGAAAAACATCTTTGGTGCCTCAACTCTAAACCGTTTAACTGAACTATCACGCAGTTATCAAAACGTGTATGTCCGATGTTCGCAACATCCACAGACGACGTTTGGGGTTCTGCACACTAAGTGGTGCATTAAGGACATAAGCTTTCTACTGATCGCATAATCGCCATCATCAACTTTCAACTATATTTTCTCTAGGAACATATCTAAAACAGTACAACTATAGCGCGAGCTATGACATAATTTGCAAAGGGCTTTTGACTATGTTCAGGATAATTAAGTTCATCTAATGAACTCCCACTCATATATACATCCCTCTAGTCATCTAAGTGATTACATGATCCGAGTCAACTAGGTCGTGTCCGATCATCACGTGAGACGGACTAGTCATCATCGGTGAACATCTTCATGTTGATCGTATCCTCCATAAGACTCATGCTCGACCTTTCGGTCTCTTGTGTTCCGAGGCCATGTCTGTACATGCTAGGCTTGTCACGTTAACCTAAGTGTTTCGCGTGTGTAAATCTGGCTTACACCCGTTGTATGTGAACGTAAGAATCTATCACACCCGATCATCACGTGGTGCTTCGAAACGACGAACTTTCGCAACGGTGCACAGTTAGGGGGAACACTTTCTTTAAATTTTAATGAGGGGTCATCTTATTTACTACCGTCGTTCTAAGCAAATAAGATGTATAAACAAGATAAACATCACATGCAATCAAATAGTGACATGATATGGCCAATATCATTTTGCTCCTTTTGATCTCCATCTTCGGGGCTCCATGATCATTATCGCCACCGGCATGACACCATGATCTCCATCATCATGATCTCCATCATCGTGTCTCCATGAAGTTGTCTCGCCAACTTATTACTTCTACTACTATGGCTACCGCTTAGCAATAAAGTAAAGTAATTACATGGCGCTTTGTTCAATGACACGCAAGTCATACAATAAATTAAGACAACTCCTATGGCTCCTGCCGGTTGTCATACTCATCGACATGCAAGTCGTGATTCCTATTACAAGAACATGATCAATCTCATACATCACATATCATTCATCACATTCTTCTTGGCCATATCACATCACATAGCATACCCTGCAAAAACAAGTTAGACGTCCTCTAATTGTTGTTTGCATGTTTAACGTGGCTGCTATGGGTTTCTAGCAAGACCACAACGTGATATGCCAATTGCTATTTACCCTTCATAAGGACCCTTTTCATCGAATCCGTTCTGACTAAAGTGGGAGAGACTGGCACCCGCTAGCCACCTTATGCACCAAGTGCATGTCACCGGTGGAACCTGTCTCACGTAAGTGTACGTGTAAGGTCGGTCCGGGCCGCTTCATCCCACAATGTCGTCGAAACAAGATTGGACTAGTAACGGTAAGCATATTGAACAAAATCAACGCCCACAACTACTTTGTGTTCTATTCGTGCAAAGAATCTACGCAATAGACCTAGCTCTGATACCACTGTTAGGGAATGTAGCAGAAATTCAAAATTTTCCTACGTGTCATCAAGATCTATCTATGGAGAAACCAGCAACGAGGGGAAGGAGAGTGCATCTACATACCCTTGTAGATTGCTAAGCGGAAGCATTCAAGAGAACAGGGTTGAAGGAGTCGTACTCGTCGTGATCCAAATCACTGGAGATCCTAGTGCCGAACGGACGACACCTCTGCGTTCAACACACGTACAGCCCGATGACGTCTCCCATGCCTTGATCCAGCAAGGAGAGAGGGAGAGGTTGAGGAAGACTCCGTCCAGCAGCAGCACAACAGCGTGGTGGTGGTGGAGGAGCATGGCAATCCTGCAAGGCTTCGCCAAGCACCGCGAGATATGAGGATAAAGAGAGGTAGGGCTGCGCCAACATAAGAAGAACTTTCGTGTGTTGGGCTGCCCCTTTGCCCCCACTATATATAGGGGGAGGGGAGGGGAGGGGCTGCGCCCCCTCTAGGGTTCCCTCCCCAGGGGTGGCGGCAGCCCCCAGATCCCATCTGGGTGGCGGCCAGAAGGGGAGAGAGGGGAGGTACACTGGGTGGGCCTTAGGGCCCATCTCGCCTAGGGTTTGCCCTCCCACTCATCCTGCGCCTTGGGACTTGTGGGGGCACCAGCCCACCTGGGCTGGTCCCTCCCACACTTGGCCCATGCAGCCCTCCGGGATGGTGGCCCCACTTGGTGGACCTCGACCCTCCCGTGGTCCCAGTACATTACCGAAAAACCCAAACTTTTCCGGTGACCAAAACAGGACTTCCCATATATAAATCTTTACCTCCGGACCACTCCGAACTCCTCATGACGTCCGGGATCTCATCCGGACTCTGAACAATATTCGTAACCACATACTAACTTCCTTTATAAACCTAGCGCCATCGAACCTTATGTGTAGACCCTACGGGTTCGGGAAGCATGCGCATATGACCGGACGTTCTCGGTCAATAACCAACAGCGGATCTGGATACCCATGTTGGCTCCCACATGTTCCACGATGATCTCATCGGATGAACCACGATGTCAAGGACTCAATCGATCCCAGATACAATTCCCTTTGTCTAACGGTATTGTACTTGCCCGAGATTCGATCGTCGGTATACCGATACCTTGTTCAATCTCGTTACGGCAAGTCTCTTTACTCATTCCGTAACACATCATCCCGTGATCAACCCCTTGGTCACATTGTGCACATTATGATGATGTCCTACCGAGTGGGCCCAGAGATACCTCTCCGTTTACACGGAGTGACAAATCCCAGTCTCGATTTGTGCCAACCCAACGGACACTTTCGGAGATACCTGTAGTGCACCTTTATAGCCACCCAGTTACGTTGTGACGTTTGGTACACCCAGAGCATTCCTACGGTATCTGGTAGTTGCACAATCTCATGGTCTAAGGAAAAGATACTTGACATTAGAAAAGCTTTAGCATACGAACTACACGATCTTTGTGCTAGGCTTAGGATTGGGTCTTGTCCATCACATCATTCTGCTAATGATGTGATCCCGTTATCAACGACATCCAATGTCCATGATCAGGAAATTGCAACCATCTATTGATCAACGAGCTAGTCAACTAGAGGCTTACTAGGGACATGGTGTTGTCTATGTACCCACACATGTATCTGAGTTTCCTATCAATACAATTATAGCATGGATAATAAACGATTATCATGAACAAGGAAATATAATAATAACTAATTTATTATTGCCTCTGGGGCATATTTCCAACAGAGGGCATGTGTCCTCACCTATGGAACCAGTTGGGAAGAAAGCTTGCCATACGCAGAGTTCGCATACAACAACAGTTACCAAGCCAGCCTGCAAATGGCACCATTTGAAGCTCTGTACGGGCGAAGATGTCGTACCCCGCTAAATTGGTCAGAAACCGGAGACAGCCATATCTTCGGCCCAGACATGCTCAAGGAGGCTGAAGATAAAGTTAAGATAATTAGGGATCGACTCAAGACAGCTCAAAGTCGATGTAAGAGTTATTACGATCAAAAACATCGGGGATCAGTTTTGAACCGGTGAGTTTGTGTACCTACGAGTATCTCCTATGAGGGGCCTGCAACGATTCAAGGTTAAGGGAAAGCTAGCACCAAGATTTATCGGACCCTTCTGTATAGTGGCACGAAGAGGCACAGTAGCCTACCATCTAGACCTACCCGAAGAATTATCCGATGTCCACGACGTGTTCCACGTCTCGCAGTTGAGGAAGTGCGTGAGCAACCCAGAGAAGCAAGTATCTCATGAAGACATTGACGTGCAACCAGACCTCACTTATCGGGAACGTCCAATAAAAATATTGGAGGAGTCTGAGAGGAGGACCCGACAGAAAACCATCAAGTTTTTCAGAGTTCAGTGGAGCAATCACACCGAGAATGAAGCAACTTGGGAAAGAGAGGATTTTCTTCGGACAGAGCACCCACACTTATTTGAGGATCAGCTGAAATCTCGGGGACGAGATTTTTCCTAAGGGGGTAGGTGTTGTGACACTCCAAAATTTTTATTTTTGTTTTCAACAAAAACTTTGGTTGTTTTAAAGAAGGTCATTTTAAATCCTTCCTAAAACCTCTCTCTCTCTCTCTCAAAAATTTTCCCCATGGCAAGGATTTCATTTCTCTTGTACCTTTTTCAACCCTGGTGTTTGGTTATTAAAAACCTTTATTCTAAGTTTCCCATCTCAAAAATATTTTAGGAATTTATTTTCTTTTAAAAAGTAGAAACCCTATGGGTTTTGGGGCTTCTTTTATTCTGAAACCATCCATGGTTTTTACCATGCCTCATGTAGTAAATCCTCCCAAAACCCCTCCCTACACTTTGGGGCAACCCAAACATTCTGTCCCAACAAGTTCAACCCATTTTTGGATTTTAATTCATTTATTTTACTCCCCCAAAACAATTCTGTCTTTTATTCTAAGCCTAGATGATTTACAAAGGAAGTACCAGTTTTCCTTTGAGTTTTGATCTCAAACCAACTCCTCTGGATAGTCCTTAGCACCCCCAACATAGATCCATCAAGATCCACTCTTCCTATTTTCAAAATTTTCAAGTTTCAACCTCTGCAAGTTTGGACCAGATTCATCATTTTTGGTGAAATTCATATTTTCCTTTCTCCAAAAATTCCACCAAAATTCAGGCAATCCCCAAGTGCTTTGAGAGGCCACCACACCAAAGATCAGCCACATATAAATTTTATCACCCTTGAATCATTTCATCAAACACTTGGCCGGCACTGTTCCTGTACACATTCAGAAAAATTCAGAGTTTCAGAGTTATCTTCAGTGTCGTTTTTCGTCAGTGGCTTGTCATCGATCGCCCGTGCACTCTGGCGCGTTGCACACGGCCCCGTCTCCTTGACCAGAGCACCGCACGCCCTCTTGGACGGACGCAGGTGTCGGTGGCGGCGAGCATCACCTACGCCGGCAGCTTCTGCGATGGCAGAGCCACCCGTGGCAGCCAACGGAGCCAGCGTCGGCTCGCTACGCCGTTCTGCACCGCCCAACGCTCCCTAGCCCTCCGCGTGGCTTCATGCATGCCAGCGCACACCGCAGCACCGTCGCTGCGGTGGCAAGCACAGGGCGCGCCGCCGCCGACGGGCTCAAGGCCGCCTGCTTCTGCCGAAACCACCCAAAGACGCCCAATCCCGCCAAGGTTAGATGCTAAACGGAGCCCGTGGACCTCCACGCCGATGCTCAACCCCTAATCTCCTGACCAAGCACTGCGCCACAGTAACCATCGCCGGAGATCCCGTTGCTCACGGCCACCGCCTCGGATCGCCTATATAAAGAGGTCCCGAGCTTCGTTGAGCACGCACCACCACTGCACCCCACCAGTACCCCGCCAAGCCACTAGGAGGACCTCGAGGAGGTCTCCTCCCCCACTCCGGCCGCCCCGCTCCGCCTCGGCCACCAACTCGATCCACTCCGGTGAGGCCATCCCCGCCGCCCAAATCTTGCCAGTAGCCTCCTCGGGAACACAATGATCTAACCCCGGCTTCAATTTGACCTCCGCAACCCTCCCCGACGAGATCCAACTCCACCCGAGCCGCCGTCCGCCGGAGCAAGGACCGCCGTCGACGTGGTGCTCGCCGACAACCACCACCACCACCAACCGACGCGGAAGGACACCCTGAGCACGTAGGTACTCTCCGATCCTCCCAACTCACCGTGGATCGCCGCCGGCGACCACCCCAACTCTCGGGCGCCGACGAGCTCTGTCCCTCCCCGCTTAAAATTTCAAACCTGACGGGTGGGACCCATCATCAGTGTTTTCTTTTTATTCGAATCGTTTTCTGAAAACGCCTTCGGGCAGAGTACGTTTTCCTTTGTAGCTGACGGCTTTTTAGCCGAAGCGTTTTCTGTTTTTATAAGTTAGCCCTGGAAACTTTCTGTTTCATTACAGATGAGTCCCTGGACTAAAACCTTTATAATTTTTAAACAGAAACTGATTTTTGACTGATTCCTTATCTGCCATCTTTATTTTTTCTGTCTAGTTTTTTTTTCATATTTATTTGAAAAATATTTGGAACACTTTTCTGTGCACTCACGGTATTTACGTTAAGTACGTATTTTCTTATACCATAGATACCGGAGGAGGTGACGGAACCGCGAACTTCGCCAAGCTAGACTTCGACTACTCCGAACCAGGCAAGCATGTTTGAACTTTGGATATGATGAGTGTTCGTTGCATGTTTGGATTAAGTAGTTACATGGTATGTTTATGAGCATTTCGATAAGTGTTATAATCCATGCAAAGTCGAGGCAAGTTTGTTCGAAAATCCATATGTTGTTGGTTATAAGTTTGCATGACCATGTGATGGCATGAGAATGGGTAAGATGGCAGTGTTGTAGCATGCCAGTCTTAAGCCAAACCTTTTGACTTCAGTGTCAACGTGAACCAAGTCACGTTTCCATCCGTTTCCCTTCCCGTACTACCACATGTTTTCCACAAGGGATATGGCTTAGTAAGTTGCAAACCGCTTTCCTGGTACACACCAAATAATGAGGCCGGGATGAGGGTTCCATGGCCCTGGATTAAAGCCCGTCATCCGTCAGGGGCATGGGTGTTTGCGGTTGGGACTGAGAGGGGCACCCTTAGAGCGTATGATATAAATTTGATCCCATGCTATTCGAGGTTGTGATCTCCCCGTCTCAAAGTTTTTCTTGAACGTTGTCTAGGGTGATTCCTGACATCGTGAGGTGGGATGGGTGTGTACTGGTTAGATATGTTTCTACCGAAATACCGTAAACGGAACTAGTCCTCGTGACTACGGAAATCCGTTGGCTGTGGATAATTAGTACAAACTCTGTAGAGTCAAAATCCTTTGAAACAATCTTATCCATGTCTGAGTACTATGTTCAACTCATCTTGTCATTATCAGTCTCATTGACAAAACTCCGGTAAATTACATGAGTGTTAAGTCCGGTCAAAATGTTTATTCCTGTGGATGGACTAACCCGTTTATTATTATGTGTTGAATATTTCCTATGAGTATTATATCTTGTGAATTTATCAGATATGAGTTAGAAGCCCTTTCTGCGATGTTGCTCAGACGTCCGACCGTGGCACACTGGTTGTTTACTTTTGATATAAGCCCTTTCTGCGATGTCGCTCAGACATCCGACTGTGGCACGCATGTTATTTATGTTTAATATAAGCCCTTTCTGCGATGTCGCTCCGACGTCCGACTGTGGCACGCTTGTTATTTACTTTTGATATAAGCCCTTTCTGTGATGTCGCTCCGACGTCCGACTGTGGCACGCTTGTTATTTACTTTTGATATAAGCCCTTTCTGCGATGTCGCTCAAACGCCCTTTATGTGGCATGTATGCCATTTTTTTAATATAAGCCCTTTATGTGGCGTCGCTTAGACGCCCGACTGCGGCATGATTATTTATTTTGTTTACCCTTCGAGGCGTCACTCCAGACACCCGATCGGTTTTTAGTTATTTTATTGGAATTTCGGGAAGACTACCGCCCGACTTCCTTTTTACTTATCATGTTGTGCAAATAATTATTATTTGTATACGCATTGTTATTTGCTTATGATGCATTCATGCATGCATTTGTTATATCTTATGCCCGAACTGTCTTGCGAGTACTTTCAAAGTACTCACCTGGCTTGTTGATTTGGCCAGATGTTGATGAAGGCGATCTCATGGATGAAGAGTTCGATAGCGAGTCCGACGCCTAGAGGAGTCCCAGTCAGTCTCGTGCGATCTTGGATTTGGTCACTGTATTATATCCGCTTCCGCTACCCGAATAAATTCATCGAGCCTCACCTCGACGCTCGATGAGCTGCCAGTTTAGGAGTCATGTTATCCACTCCACTGTGATATATCCACCACCACTTTTATCTCGAGTCAGTAGCATGCCACCACGCCCTTGCGTCATGACTGCCCTTATGTACAATATTGGCATGTTTGTAATAATTTGTTGAGCAGCCTCAGCTCAACCCTGTAATATATTTTATGCTACTGGCCTTCTGCATCAAGTATTTGTCTACCAGTAAGGATAATTCTTCTTATACTGGGACCTAAAGATCGGTTTCTCAATAAGTATTTTGTTGAAAATCCGGTAGTGACACTGAGCCACCGCTCTAACAAATCATCAGGTTGTCTTCTGAAGGAAAGGAGTATGCTCAAGGAGTATGATCGTGGAAAGAGTTGCTTCAAAGTTATCTGTATAAAACTCAGCGGTGAGGTGTCCGGTAAGGATTGTTCATCACCGTGACACAACAAACTCGTGCCACTTGTTTATGCTAACTATTTCACTGACTGTACAGTAGTAGTATCTGTTAAAAACATTCACTAAGTAAACCTGAACTCTACAATGTTCATAGTCTACTTAACGCGGGAAACAAGATGAGGCGGGAAACAAATTTCTTGTTCTTGTGAGAATGTAGAAATGTTCACTTGTTCAATTAAGTTCAACTTCAAACTTAAAGAAATTTTTGTAAGAAAATTGCTTTTTACCTACTGGTTTATGCACTATATGCAATTTCGAATAGAGCTAAGAAAGCAGCTGGCAAGCTTACAAGGTTGTTACCACATCTGATATTGGGAGTTTGGTCATTTGCTATATGCTTCTCATACTGTGCCTTTTGTGCATAATGACATGGAGTCTGTTACAGGATTCACCTTCCTTCTCTGTTTTGCGGGTGTGGTGTTTGGTTTGTTTGCGTGCGTGTGTGCGCGCGTGTGTGTGTGTCTGTGTGTGTGTGTGTGCGCGCGCGCGCAGGTTAGGGTGCACACATGCGTGGTGGAATATCTAGTAAGATTGTTTTATGCTTTGATGTCTAAACTAAAATACCAGATGTTTGGTCTTGCTTCCCAGTTGTGTCGTGTTATGGTTGGAAGTTGTACCAACCGATGAGAGCACATTTATAGCCGAGCCAATATAAGGTTTTATCACACATAAAGGTATAGATAAAAACTCAAAGAAGATTAGAGAATAGCAACCCATGTGCTAATGTAGTACTAGAAGCACAGACAACCCATTTACTGTGTTGGGCCTGCAACACACCTTCATGTCACAAATACCCAATCGATAAATAATGGTCTCCCCCCGAGCCTCTCATTTCTTATTTCAGTTTCCTCTAGCAATGATTAACATCGATGGTCCATAGAGTGGAAAGCATCTGCTATATTTTCACAAATCATGTAGGCTTGAAAGGCATCGGAAGTTATTTTATGACAAGGTGGTCAATTTGGTTCCCATGGTGGAGCCGAGATTTCTATCAAGCTACATCAACACCATCTTGTGTATACAACAACAACTGAGGGCTGACATTGCGAAGCGGAAGATGGTTATCTCGCGCAACCTGCAGCGTGAAGAGAAGCTACGGGTTTCGAGGGAGGCATGCACGAGGTCGCCCGAGCCCTGGAAGAAGCCACCACCGGGCTGGGAGAAACTGAAGGTGGATGGAGCATTCCAGCAGGAGGAGAATACCGGCGGGGTGGGCATGATTTACGAAAGTCAGATGATACCATCATATACACTTCCTGCAGGTTTTTGAGGAAATGCCATAGAACTTTGGAGGCGTAGATCACTGCGCTCAAGGAAGGGATAGAACTAGCACTGGAGTGAAGCAGCTTACCTTTCATCATCGAGTCTGATTGCATTGCTGCAATCAACATGATCAAGAACCAAGCCCTGGATCGATCTCCACTAGTAGTTACGGTGGGAGAAATAAAAAGGGTGTTACAGACTGGAGAAGAGAGTATTGACCAATTCACTTTTTTTCGAGCTATCACCTGGGGGAGAGTTCTCCCACCTGAATATATTGCTCAAAAGCGGCCAAAGCCAAGAGTTATCTCTTAGGCTCGGTTGATCCAGTTTATGACGAAATTCGGATCAAAAACCTAAACAAGCTGGCCCGTTTATGAGGACAAACGGGCCAAAAAACGTACACGTAGCAAGGCTAAAGGAAGAAGAGAGAGAAAAGGACGCCCAAAACAAGGCACACCTAGCTATTAGACACAAGGGCGAATGCCATGAAAGACAAGTAGATGTGGGGTGTCGTCGAGTGATCATAATACTATAACTTTGCAAGCAATCTAATGCACCGCACTAGCGTGCGTACCGAGCCCCACGACACAACTCAGGAGCATCGACAATCAATGAGTGCAATGAACACAAACCTTGATTAGGAGCTCCGCCACGGAAAACTCGGGACGATTAGCAAGTTTGGGAGGCAACTTGCGCTATCAATGAGCAAAGATGAACCGAGACGTCACCAAAAGCACGAAGATCACCACAACACATCACTACTAGGGAAAACCTTATACACAGAATCTTATCAGTAGCACTGGATAAAAATAGGCGCTGCTGCTATTTAGCAGTAGCGCGGGCTCACAAAGGGTGCTACTGCTATCTAATTAGCAATAGCCCATCAGAAAGGAAAAGCGCTATTACTATAATTGTCACACCGTTGCCGCCAGGCTAGGTATAGTAGTAGCATCCTTGCTGAAACCGCGCTATTGCTATCGCATTTAGCAGTAGCGCTTTCTCCAAACACGCGCTACTGCTAAACCCATCCTATCTTCTCCAACCGGCCGCGCCACTCACTCTCCCCTCTGCACTCACTCTCAATCTCCCCCACAACCCGTCGTCCGCCACCGCCGACGTTCGGGCCTCCCCGACCACCGTCATCGCCCGCCGCCGCCGTCGTTCCTGCTCCTCCATCCCTCCTCCTTCCACCTCCCTTCCGTCCTCGTCCCTCTTCCGATCCCCTCCCTCCCTCCTTCCACCTCCCTCTCCCTCCTCACTCCCGCCTCCTCCCTCCCACCCCCTCCCTGCCTCGTCCGTCCTCCTCCTCCCTACCTCATCCGGCCTCCTCCCTCCCACCTCCCTCCCTCCCTCCGACCGTCCTCCCTCCCTAGCTCCCACCTACATCCCCTCCCTCCATCCCTCCTCCTCCCTCCCCCCTCCTTCCCGCCTTCTCCCTCCTCCCTACCCCTCTTCCCTCCCACCTTTCTACCCCTCCTCCATTCCTCCCTTCTCTCCGTTCTTGTAGAATGTAGGTAATTAAATGTAGGTTTTTGAATGTAGACAGTGTAGAATGTAGGTTTTTTAATAGAATAATATTTTAGGTCATTAGTGTACATGTAGGTTTTTTTGACTATTTTAGGTGTTTTGAATAGAATAGGAAATTTTAGGTCTTTTGATTAGAAATTTTAGTAATAGAAATTTTTAGTTGATAGAATTTGAAAAAAATGTCCTGTACTTGTTATTCTGAACTTAGGGCATATTTTTAGGGTTTAGTAAAAAAATAGAAACTTTTAGGTACAGAACATCTTGAATCATAGAAATGGATTGGAATGCTATATTATCCTTATTTAGGCATTTGAAAAAATGTGATATGTAGTGTTGTGTACTACTAGTGCTTGCCCAAGTGGCCTATGTTTGCAGGGAACACCTCAAAGTGGCTTATGTTTTTCCGGAGTAATGGTTAATTTCCATTCTGGAAAATTTCAGGCGCTCGATAGGTCCTTTTTGGCAAAGGTCATGCTGGATTTTTTTGTGAATTTTGGCATGGCTTGTGTTACAATATAGGAAATATCGAGTGTGTTGGATTTGTCGGAAAGATCATTAAACGACATTTTGGGTTGACTTTAAGTCTGTTAGGGCTCCATATATGACAGTCAAAAAGCAATGAGGGAGTGTCCACCATATATGAGAGAAGAAGAATACCGACTGTTGTCATGGGGGTCGTTCTTCCTCTTCTTTCTCGTGATTGGCCTTTTGGTAATGCACGAGAAGGAAGAGAAGAATGACCATCACCGACGTTCACAAATGCCAGAGAGGAATCAGTAAGGGAGAGTCTCCACCATATATGAGAGGACGAAGAATCTCGACTGTTGTCGTGTGGGTAGCTTCTTCTTCATTCCAAGGTGCTAGACATTTTGGTGCAATGCACTTTGGAATGACAGGAGTAGCTACCATCACCAACGGTCGCAAATCTCAGAGAGGAAGAATCCCGACTGTTGTCGTGGGGGTCGCTTCTCCTTCATTCCCGTGTGCTAGACATTTTGATGTACTGCACTCGCACTACTAGGAAAAAGCGTAGTAGTAGCACTATTTTTTGGGCTAGCAGTAGCGCGGGGGAACGCGCTACTGCTACATCGCTACAGCTAAAGGCTAGCAGTAGCCTTGGTTCACCCGCGCTACTACTAGCCCTACTTAGCACTAGCGCTTTGTCAGGAAAGCGCTACTGGTAGTTACTAGCAGCACTGATCTATCCGCGCTATTACTATTATTACGTATTATATTCCTTTTTTGTTTTATGTCTTATTCGTACACCCCTATACAAGTTTTCATACATTAGATATTTATAGATTGTTATTACATCATTGGGTGAAATAACCGCGGATTCGTTTTAAGTGGATGGATCCAAAATGACCATGGTTTTGACACCGTTATTGGTGCTTTCATTGAGAGCTCCGTTGTATCGTCAACAGAAGGATTGGTCGGCACAGCGAGCCAGCTCCTGTCCCCGGCCTGCACCTCGAGGCCCTCCACCTCGTGCTGGACGATCGTGGTGATCACACCATCATTGTGGTGGGCCTGCATGGAAAAACCAGTCTACGCGTCTGGCGGGGCACCTTAGTCTGGCAGTCGAACTGTGATCGTGCCCAGGTGCGCGTCGATTCGCTCCTCTAGGAAGACGAGGCCCTCGAGGACCATCATCTCCACCATCACATGCAGCTCCAAGACACACATGGCTGCCGACATAATCGTGTCATTGGTTCATTGCACATATATACATGGACGGACACGTTGAACATGGCAGAGCAGTCGTCATCCTCATAGAAGGTGGCCAATCCTAATTACCAGAGGGCAGGGTTCCCCTGTCGCGGTGAGAGGAGGCCAGTGAAGTAGCGGACGCGGGTGGCGTCGGGGAGGACCAGGCTCTCCGAGTTCATGCGGGGATGTTCGATATGTAGCCCCTGGACAGGACCACCGTAGAGGCATTCCAGCGCTTGGCCTCCCGCGGGAGCACGGAAATCTCTGGTACGGCGCGGCCGAACAGCTCCGGCCGTAGGTCCGGGCCGAGCGATTCGTGCGCCGCCATTGATGCGGTCACTGCATCCCTGGCTTTCCCTCAGCTCCTGCCGGGTTCCAGTCCAGCCCGCGCAGGTCCACCTTGGTGTCGTCCATCACCTGCTGCTTCTCTGAGCCACCGCTCAAACAAATCATCAGGTTGTCTTCTCAAGGAAAGTAGTATGATCAAGGAGTATGATCGTGGAAAGATGTTGCTTCAAAGTTATCGGTATAAAACTCAGCGGATGAGGTGTCGGGTAGGGATTGTTCATCACCGTGACACAACAAACTCGTGCCAATTGTTTATGCTAACTGTTTTGCCGACTGTACAGTAGTAGTATCTGTTCAAAACATTCACTAATTAAACCTGAACTCTACAATGTTCATAGTCTACTTAACGCGGGAAAGAAGATGAGGCGGGAAACAAAATTCTATTGCTTGTGAGAACGTAGAAATGTTCACTTGTTCAATTAAGTTCAACTTCAAACTTAAAGAAATTTTTGCAAGAAAATAGCTTTTTAACCTACTGGTTTATGCACTATATGCAATTTCGAATAGAGCTAAGAAAGCAGCTGGCACGCTTACAAGGTTCTTACCACATCTGATATTGGGAGATTGGTCATTTGCATTATGCTTCTCATAATGTGCCTTTCGTGCATAATGACATGGAGTCTGTTACAGGATTCACATTCCTTCTCTGTTTTGCTGGTGTGGTGTGGGGTGTCCGTGCGTATGTGTGTGCATGTGTGCCTGTGCTGGTTAGGGTGCACACATGCGTGGTGGAATATCTAGTAAGATTACTTTATGCTTTGATGTCTAAACTAAAATACTACCAGATGTTGGTCTTGCTTCCCAGTTGTGTCGTGTTATGGTTGGAAGTTGTACCAACCGACGAGAGCATATTTAACCCAGTCAATATAAGGTTTTATCAGACATAAAAGTATAGATAAAAAATCAAAAGAAATTAGAGAAGTGCAACCCATGTGATAACATAGCACTCGAAGCACGCTCAACCCATTTAATGCGGTGGGCCAGCAACACACCTTCATGTGACAAATACCCCATCAATAAATATTGGTCTCCCCCCGAGCCTCTCATTTCTAGTTTCAGTTTCCTCTAGCAATGATTAACATCGATGGTCCATATATGCAGAGAGTGGAAAGCGTCTACTACATTTTCACAAATTGTGTAGCCTCGAAAGGCATTGGGAGTTGTTTTCTGACAAGGCAGTCAATTTGGTGAATCAGTTTGATCTATTCGGCCTCACCCAGTGGACGGCGCAGTGAAAACTACAAGGACTGAGGGCACAACATATCACAAATCGGAGACGGTGATCTGACGGGAGAACGGAACATTGCAAGCATGACTACCAATTCAATGTAAAATACAAACAAAAACCAGTCACCAGTTTTGATGGGCTTGCCCTTCATGAATCATAACAAGGGGTAGTGGAATGAAATCCAACGCAAATGAAAAGGCATTGTTCATTACAGGCCTAAAATACCACTCACACTGACGCAGGCATCCTGTACCTTCGTTATTCCAAGATTTGGGGCACCAGAACTTCAAGTATGATGTTCCTTGGGATCAACGATGACAAAATCTCAAAGAGAGCACAATCTTACATGCTCTTCGCTGTCGCGATGACACACTCTCCACAGTGACCTTTCCAGCAGGAGAACTTGCGCTGATTCTAATGGTGGCATAGCGTGGGTCTGGCAATTGAGGAATGCTTCCCATCTAGTCCAGCAGGAGAACACCTGTAACCATCTGTCGACGCACGCCCGAGCACTCAAGAGTTGATGTGTGAATGCCATTTTCCATGCTGCCAATGGGCGGTTCAGACATAAGAAAAATGCACAATCCCCGCAATTCTTATGTTCTATTCCACCTGCATTTATTCATCATCATCTGCTGCTGCGTAGTTCTTTGTAAACCCTACATCTGATCCGATGAAGAATAGAAATCCCCTATTATGTCACTATGACGTGGGTTATTTTTCATATCTCTGGTGTTGATCCTATTTTCTTCACTCTGACCCATGGTGTATGCCACGTGCCTGGAGTTATTTCATTTCAGTTGAGAACCATCCCGCAAAATAAAGAGTTGAGAACCATATTTCCGAAGTAGTGTTGTTATCTTGGGTGGGAGGGAGTGATGCCTCCTGCAGTAGCTTGCAGTCATCAGTTAGAGGGTGCTTGGATACGTTTTAGTCCCATAACTAAAAGTAGTAGGACTAAAACTTGCTAGCCTCACCCATGCTTGGATCCAAATACTAAAGAGACTAAAATCAAGTTATTGAGCATTTATTATCCTCCAAACCCTTCAATCAAGAACTCACATGTGTTAAAGGAGAGAATTAAATGAGGAGAGAGAGGGCTAATACATATTTTAGTAGGTTTCCTATGACTAAAAATTTTTAGCCTCAAGACTAGTCCTAGCCTCTCTTTAGTTAGGGGTGCTTGGAACTTTAGCCACTAAAAGAGACTATTTTTAGTCAGACTAAAAATAGTCCCTTGGATCCAAGCACCCTCTTAGACTGCAAGAACTAGATGTGTTCCAACTTCCAACACTGAGCTACTTTACCTTCAGACAAAATATTGACTTCAACAACTATTGGAATGGTTCGAACTTTCGCTTAGTGAGCATAGGCTAGATTTTTGCATCAAGTCTTAGGGCTAAACGTGTTTCTTGCTCTCTCTTGGCACTCCCTATGGATCAAGACAAACTGAGAGTATAATAATTTTTTATTTATAGAAATTTGATGTATTTTTTCATGACCGGAGTAGCATAAATAAGTAAATTTTGTAGTTCGGGTGTCACTAATAGGTCGAGGTAAATCATGTTGTCTCTCATGTTTAGTTACCTTCTAGTCTTATTCCAAAAATGAAATTCCTTATTGCAGTTCCAAGTTCTTCCTTTTCAGAGTTTGTGTGTGTGTGTGCGCGCGCGCACGCACGCCTGTGTGTGTTGTGCAAGTTCTAGTGTATTTGAGTAGAACAGTAAAATGCCGCGTTTGTACGAATATTGAAACAACATCTTGGAACGAAGGGGTGGTATACAATAGCACTGAAACTTCACAAGAGCTCACCACAACATGGTACAGTTGATTGGTTGTAGGCCTAAATCCATTATATGGAATATGCATGGTTGTGGATGGGAAGTGTACAGAAAAGGAGAGCCTACAAGCCAGTAAATATGTGGTTTTACCACACATAAAGCTGATGATAGCAAATTGTAGCTCACTAGAGAAAGATATTGCATGTGTTGAAATACATAGTATAAGCGCATACAAGTCATGCAATGTGTGGTGAGCTAGTAAGGCACCTAGATGTCACCAATTCCCAACCAAGAAATATCAATCTCTCCCTTGACTTTTCGATCCAATTTCATTTCCCTAGCAACGATGAATAACAACCCATACATCCAGAGAGTTGGAAGCATGTGTTATGTCGATACAATTTGCAGAGGCTTGAAAGGCATCGGGATCTATTTTATTGAATGGAAATTGGTACAAGCTCCCCAATCGGCTGTCCAGTCGGCTTCTTCTGCAGCAATGCCTCCAAGAAGGGATAAAACGTTCTCGCATCATCGGTGCACGTCCGGTCGAAGACGACCTAGAGAAGGATTTTCATCATAGTGGGAAGACCAACCAATGTAAAACAACCCTACAACAAAGAAACAATGCTTTCAACAAGATAATGACGCAATTGAGACTCTGCTGAGCCCAACCAATAAAGTAAAGGACAAGAATTTTCACACAAAAATGAACTGGTGTCTCAATCAACATCTTGAAGAATGAACCATCGATATTTGCATCTGCCGATACTCCACGCTAGGGCAAAAAAAAACACTAGCAGAATGATTGGACGACTTTTCACCTAGTGCCACCTCCACGGCCATCAGGGGGTGCCCATGTCTCTGTGCGGAAGAGACCATTGACCATTGTCACTCCAAACCGGCGTGAGTCACTCTGCAGCATTCAAAATATTGTCCAATGATTGACGCTGGCTCGGCGCTACATGTCTCACGCTGGCACCACGTGCGAGCACCATGCCGATGCTACTGTAAATGTGCCATAGCACCTCTCAACCTCCTTGTCTCTCTCATCGAGGGCAGCGTACATTCATGATGGCCATCGAGAGCTCCCTGCTGGAGGCGCTCATGGAGGTGGATTGAGGACGCTATGCCCGGCACCCGCACGGTTGGGGTGGACACGGTACCCTCCGCCGTCGCGGTGTCTCTGCGCCTCCTCGGAGAGAAATGCTCTGCCCAGGGACGGAGGAGTGCCGATCCCTGCAGTGACCCATGGCGATTCAGTGCGCGGAGGCGATGTGCAGGTACCCTGGCAGGCCCTCCAACCGGCTGCTGCTGATGCGAAATCGCCTGTCCGTGAAAACCGGAACAGTTATTTTTTTTCGGGCGTCCCATCTTCATCTGTTCACCTTTGCCCTGCAAGTAGATGCATTGGGCGACTTATTTTATCCACGGACTTGGTCTACATGATGTTGAAGACGTCAATGTTGTCTCCATGTGCCACTGGGACTAAAGTTCAAGTACAAGGTTTTGCACTCGGTAAGTTCTATTGAAGCTCAAATCGTGTTTTGTCCACATGATTGTAATATAAACTTGCCCATGCTCTCACGTCTTTGGGTGCCGGTGCCATCTATGGAAGCCGTGCGGTGAGGTTAATGGATGTACCGGATTTCTTGGCCTACTTGTTGACTGTTTAGCAGTTCCTTAATGGAAAATATTGTTTCATTCCAAAAACAAATGTTCTAGGAGAGTAAAATGCAAAAAAAAGACAATAATACCTGTGTCAATATAAAAAAACCGCCACTTTACGATTCATCGCAAAAGTCACCGCACCGAAAAATTGACGGTAACAAAAAAACACATATGGTAAATTCTAATGAATTTGATTACGCCACTAATTGGTCATGCACGGTTCTCGCTAGATCCGTCGATCTGGACAACGGGGTTGCTCCCTCCACTGGCTGTGGCGAGCGAACAGAATAAAGCGTTCTGGCAAGGATACATCCCCAGGCAGCTCCGGAGCAGTACCAAGCCAAAGTCGAGATCAAAGATTTCCCACAGCATGGTCGCTGGAAGGTCACCCGCTGTGAGACACTGGCACCTATCGAGGAGTGGACCGGAGCGGTGATCACCACCTACTTGCACGTCATTGCTACAAGATCTTTTCTCCGGCATGTCTCCCGGTCGTCCCACTCGCGACTTCCTCCTACGTCGACCGTCATGGTGGTGCATGCTTAAGACATGTTTGATAAAATGTCAAAGAGAGAAAGGAGAAGGAAGAAGAAAAAGACCAAGTCCAAGTTTCTATGTGGCTGTTATTTTGCCAATTCAGCCCGACTGGTGGGCCTGACCAATTAGTGACATCATCAAAGTCATTAGAATTTGCCGTTAATTTTTTTGGCTCTATCATTTTTTTGGTGCGGTGACTTATGCGACAAATTATGAAGTGGTGGTTTTCTGCAAATGACACATGTATTTTGGTGTGTTTATTTTTTTTTGCATTTCACTCATTTTGAAAGGATAAAAAAATCATTGTATTCGATGTTAGGCTAAGAGTCTTCAACTGTCTCGCTTCCCAACTGTTCCAGTTATGGTTGGGAATGGTGGGCGGGTGTGCATCCAGAGAGTGTCTGCGATGCATCAAATATATGTTTTACTATGCAGAAAGGTGAAGATACCAAATTAAAACCGGCTAGAGCAGAGTACACCATGTGCTAAGATAATGTGGTGGGCAAACGAGGCACCATCAAGTCACCTTACCCAATCAATAAATATCGATCTCTCCCGAGCCTCTCACCTCTCATATCCAGTTCCAATTTCCGCTAGAAATGATGGACAATGATCATGCATAAATCCAGAGAGTATAAGCGTATGTCATATTTATAGTAATTTTGTAGGCTTGAAAGGCACCAGGAACGATTTTGCAGCAATGGAGGGAAGTTTCTTAACCAATTTTCCTTATCTCACGTCCCCTGGTGTAGAGCATAGCGATTGACCCAAACAAGGGCAGACCTTTGGGATGCACCAGCCGCGTGAAACAAGTATTGTCCCGCATCGGTTGGGTCACAGGTGCAGTACCCCTCGCTAACCTGGAGGTCTTCTACAGTAGCTTTTTCCTCCTAAAACTTGTACTTGAGTACCAGATTGATCTAACCTACCGTTTGAAAGGGCATATCTATGTAGCTTCCCAAACGACAGCGAAGGATTTTCATTTTGACATTTGCACCGATCCTAGGATCTCTCCATTGAGAAAATAAATCTAAAATGAGTCGCGCTTCGATACAACCCGCTCACTAAACTTATAAAGGGTAATTTGGGCCTATCAGATATCATACCCACTGAAACGCGTATGGCGAGTAAACGCCCAACTGGGCCGGTCCATTTCCGGCCAGTGCACCCCCACCCCTCTCATGGGCTCAGCCTACTTACTTTTTATCTTTTTAATTTCTGGAAACTCTTGCGGGCAGTGAGTATCGAACTCCCTCCCTGTAGGTCTAGTTTGAGCTGACAAACCAACACATACACCTTGCTAGCTTTTTCTTCCAGTTTTTACGTTTTCTCTTTCCTCTTTTTTCCATTTTAGTTTTTCTTTTCTTTAATTAAGTCACAAACTTTTTTGTGAACTTTTTTCCAATTTTCATGAACTTTTCCAAATTCCTGAATTTTTTAAATGTACGAATTTTTGTCCTAATTAGTGAAATTCTTAGTCGTGACATAATTGTGAATGCATGAACAGTTTTTTCATATTACTGAACCTTTCTCAAATTCATGTTTTTTCAAATTTATGATTTTTTTATATTTTTGAATTGTTTTCCAATTATGTGTACTTTTTTTAATTTCATGAACTTTTTCTTCCAAATTCGTGATTTTTTTACAGATCCGTGATTTTTTTCCCAAATTCCGAATTTATTAGTCGTGATCTTTTTTTCAAATGCATGAACTTTTTGCTTGTGATTTTTTTCAAATTTTCTCAACTTTTTTCATATTTTTGAACTATTTCCAATTTCAAGATCTTTTTCCCTAATTTTTTGACACCCTAAAATTTTTGGAAATATGTTAGTTTTTTAGCCGTGAACTTTTTTTCGAGATCGCTGAAATGTCGCAATTTTTTGCCATTCATCAAATGGCCCCAAATTTTATTAAGGCCTAGTATGACTAATTCAAGGCACCATGTCAATTTTTTGGGTTTTCGACAAATTTTGCAATTTCTGGAGTTTTCTATGACAATAAATGGTCGGATGTGACACAATGTGCATGTGGTGTTGAAATTCGTTCAAATTGGACTTGAATGCCTATCATGGGCATGCCCACCTGATGCCAAGGCTTGCGGGTCATTTCATGCATATCTAAAAATAGATAATGTCAACGGAGGGTGGTCAGATATGGTAGAAGGGTCCATCTCAGAGCATGTGGTTTTTGACATCTGTCAAATGGCCTGATTTTTTCCCATGACCCTGTCTGACCCATTCAAGTCACCATGACAGTTTGTTTTGGTTTTTAACAAATTTTGTATTTTCTGGAGTTTCTCAGTAAAAAGGCTGATAAATGCTAGGACGTGTCGCAACTTGCATACGATGTCGAAAATCGTCCAAATCTAACATGGACCTAAACGTGCATGCCCATTTGCTTGCAAAAGTTGGCGTCATTGAAAGATATCCAAACATGACCATGTTCAGCGGAGGGTGTTTGGCTAGGCAAGTAGGCTCCATTTGAGAGCACACTGTTTTTTCTATATCCTTGAAATTGACCCAATTTTTCCATGGCCTTTTATGAGCAATTTAATGCACCATGCCAATTTTTAGTGTTTTTGCCATATTGTTTTACATTTGAGTTTTCTTGGTGAAAAGGGCCAGTAAGTGACTGGACATGATGCTATGTGCATACCGTGTCGGAATTCGTTCAAACTAGGCATGGATGCATAACATGGGGATGCCCACCTGGTGAAAAAAATTGGGGTCATTTCATGCATGTCAAAAAATGTATAATGTTCAATGGAGGGTTGTCGGGTTGGGTAGGAGGGTCCGTTTGAGAGCATGTGTATGAAAAATTCAGGGCACCTTGCCAAGTTGTATTGGTTTTCGGCAAATTTTGCATTTTCTGAAGTTTTCTCAGTAAAAAAGGCCGATAAATGGCCGGATGTGTCGCAACTGGAATACGGTGTCGGAAATCATTCAAATATGTTGTCGATGCCTACCATGGACATGCCAAAAATAGACCATGTTCAATGGAGGGTGTTCATGTAGGCCACTAGTCTTCATGTGAGAGCACGTTGCTTCTCTAAATCTTTGAAATGGCCCTAATTTTTTTCCATGCCCCATTTATTTTGGTTTTTGATAATTTTTGCATTGTCTAAAGTTTTCTCTATCAAAAAAGATTGATAAATAGCCGGACGTGACGCAACATCCATACGGTGTCAGAACTCTTTTAAGCCAGGCATGGATGCGTACTATGGGCATGGTCACCCGGTTAAAATTTCGGTCATTTCATACATGTCCAAAATGGACCATGCCCAACGGAGGGTGTTTGGGTAGGGCAGAAGGGTCCATCTCAAAGCATTTTTTTTACATCTATCAAATGGCTATAATTTTATCCATGGCCTTGTATGACCAATTCAAGGCACCATACCAAGTAGTTTTGTTTCGGAAAAATTTGCACTTTCAGGAGTTCTCTCGCGAAAAAGGGTTCGTAAATGGTCAGACGTTTCGCAACTTGCATATGATGTCGGAAATCGTTCAAACCTGACATGGATGCCTACCATCGGCATGCCCGCCTGCTACAAAAGGTGGGGTCATTTGAAAGATGTCCAAATATAGATCATATCCAACGAAGGTGAAGCATCTTGTTTCTCTACATCCTTGAAATGGCCCAAATTTTTCCATGGCCTTTTATGACCAATTAAAGGCACTATGCCAACTCTTTTTTGGTTTTCGATGAATTTAATATTTTCTGGAGTTTTCTTGGTCAAAAAAGACCGATAAATTGTCGGATGTCTCACAACTTGTAAACGGCGTCAGACGTCGTTTAAACCTGACATGGATGCCTCATATGTCTGTGTCAGATTGTTGCAAGATGTTGGATCATTTATCCATAGTTCAATAAATCATCAGTTGAGCATGTAGTTTTTTCTAATTTGAATTCTTCTGTGAGCATGTAGTTTTATCTAATTTGAATTCTTCTGTTATTTTTGGTCACTGTCAACCAAAATGAACATTTTCGCATGTCCTAAAAATCTCTTAAAATTGTGAACAGTTTATAAATTTCAAATTGTGGTTGAAAATTTTACAAACTTGAAATGATTTTCAAATTTTTTTAAAAATTTGCAACAATTAATAAAAATTTTGAACGCAAATTGCAAACAATGTACTTTTTTCAAATTATTAACTTTTATTGGAACACATACATTATATAATTCGTGTACGAAAAATTCAAAAAGGGGAATACTTTATGAAGTTCGAGAACATTTTTGATAATTGTAGACAATGTTTGGAAACAAGAACATTTTTTGGCATTCCAAACAATATTTAAACTTTTATACAGGATTTAAAAATAATAATATAGTTCAAAGAGACAATAATGAATTATATCGAAAAAAGAGAACAAAAAGAACAAACTTAGAAAAGAAAGAAATAATGCTTACGCCTTGACCCAACTAGTTGAAGGCATCGCTCCGGTTAGGTACCTGTTGAGCCGGCCCTAGCTTTCTTTTCCGTGTTTCCTTATTTTACTTTTCTCTCCTTTTATCTTTTTCTTTCTTGTTCCAGTTCAGTTTTTTTATGTTTATATTTTTTTTTATGTTTATTTTCTTATAAAAACAATCACACTTTTTTGAATTTGTGCACTGTTTTAAAACTATTCCTGCTTTGAAATTTTTCTTAGAAATTCCAAAAAAGCATAGAAATTTTTTAAAAATTGGCTTATTTTCATTCAAATAATCCAAAATAAAATATATTAGACTTTTAAAAAATTCTCATCTCTTAATAAAATGTTTGAAAATCCAGAGAAGTTTAGAATTCAAAATTTCAAAAATATTCAGATTTATAAAATTTTATTCAGTAATTCATAAAATGTTAGGAATTTCATCAAAAATACCATTGAAATAAACCAAATTAAAAAAATGTTAATGTCTTGATAAACTTGTTTGCAAATTCCAAAAATGTTCAGATAATTTCACAGAATTTATTATTTTGAACTGGAAATGTTATTGTTTTACCCAAATTCAAAAGTTGTTAATCATTTTGAAACATGTTCGGGTTTTCAGTTTTTCTTCTGTTTTCGGAAAATGTATCTGGATCCCCAAAAAATGTTCATGTTTTCAGATTTTTTGTTTTGGAAATTGAAAGACATTTCAGAAATTGTTTTTGACAATTGAATCTGCCTCTAAGTCTTATAAATAAGTGCAGCTAATTATTCACTTGGTCTTGCTGCCTCCACTGGCTTTGAACTCGTTGTAAAATGTGTGAGGTATTTATTATGAAGGGGTATGGAGAGATCTTCTCCGTTGATGTGTTTAGGGGGTTGTACCGAAGCGGAAGTGATTTTGCTTTTACTAAGAGATTGAGGGCGAGTGATTTTGGATCGATGTACACCTGTGGTGGCGTTATCTACGATGCGGTAGGTATATAGTATGTTGGTCGCGATGCCTGCACTGTACGCTGAAGCTGAGGTGCTCCATCAGGACATCCTTTAAACAGATGGGCATTCACACTACTAGGAAAAACCTTAGCAGTAGCGCGGGTATTTTGCCTATCAGTAGCACGAGACGTCGCGCTACTGATAAGGCGCTACAACTAACGTGTAGCAGTTAGCAGTAGCGCTCTTTTTGTAAGAGCGCTATTGATAATATCTGCAGCGCTTTTTAGAGGTAAGCGCTACTGGTAAGGGAGCGCTACTGTTAACTTTCTTCCCCTCGCTACTGCTAATTTTATTAGTTTCTGTTTTTATGCATATTTGTTTTGTATTTGAATAGGCTTTATACACTAATCATTAGCATATCATACGCATACAAATGTAATCATCGCATATACATACAAATAGTCTCATCAAATCATGTCATCATCATAATCATCATCCAACACAAAGTGGTCTTTCGTCATCATCTCAAAAATAGCGATACAAGTCTCGATTACTTGCAACTACATCGTCATCCATCTAAACAATAATATACGGAGAAGAGCTACACTATGAGTGAGAGCAGAACTATGAAGTACTTGAGTTCGTATCCCTCTCTCGCATTAGCGTTGACCTAAACTAACTACTGGTTGTCGCTCGGAAACCAGTAACCGGTACACCTGGGCCTGACACTCCGGCCACTCGTCGTATACTCCTGGCGTAGCACTTCTTCGCCATTGATGATCTATGCACATGCATCATCACATGAGTCGATGATATGCAACATATATACTTGAGCAACAGAAAGAGACAGACTTGGCAAAAATAGAAGCAACATATCATAAGCATAAATAACAAAGTTCATCGTACCCAAAATGCCCTAACTAGAGTGATCTTCGGTAGTCGAGGAGGAGGACAGTTTAATTACATCACAAATAAAGTTTCGCTGTGCATAACTCAAAGTTTTGTCATTCAGAAAGTATGGACTAAACGGACACATTGTCATATATCGATAATAACTACAACATGTCGTGCCATCCATCCATGTCAGGGAGAAAGTCCCCGAGCTTAGTGAAGGGCTTCATGTCGAGACGCTGAGAGGCTACGCGTGTTCGGACGTCTTCCCGCGACATTTCTCCTTCTTCATAGAACATCACTGTTTTTTCGAGGACCTCCTTCACGATGATTTGGGCAAGTTCGCGCTGGATGTGATAGAACTCAGCTCGAAGTCGATGATCCTCGATATCTCGTAAGTGCTTTGCCCATTGCAGAATATGGGCATCGCCGGATTTAGGTGACATGCGAAGTTTCTGGTGATCCCATCTGTACTCCAGCATGTGGTGTAGGACATAGAATCCATCATTAAGAGAATCACTCGGTTGCTGGATGCAGCCGAAGTCGTTCTTATATGGCTGAAGGCGGGCCTGCCGTGCCTTGTCTTCTTGTCGTTGACCTCTCCACCCCCTTTGCCGTAGTAAAAGATAGCACTGTCGAGAACAGACTTGATGTGGGTGTAATCCTTTTTTGGTAATGTTCTTCGACGAGTCCAAGTAAAGAGCGTGGGAGTATCGGGGGTAGAGGATGATGAGGACGGCGTGCCTGCCGCTGCACAAAATAAGTATACCTCAAATTAATTAGCCTCCACCGTGCAAATGAATGATTGAAATCGAAGGAAGGATATCCACGCGGATGATTTACAGGGGATGATAAGGCACGAGAATCGCCTCCTTGTCCTTATTGGCGAGCATGAAATTGACAAGGTAGTCCCTCGCGAATTCATGGTGCTTTGCACAGACTGCCAAGAAGCTCTCGTGCATGAAGTACGGGTCAGCGACATAGATAAAAGGTATCTGCTCAACCCCAATGAGGTAGTTCATGTGGAAGGCATAAAGGCAGACAAACATAAAATCCAGCTTCTTCCAGTGATACATGTCGAAGATGGAACCGAATCGAAGGAATAACTTGTCCGCGGGGAATGTGTCGACGTACAACAATTGCTGCGGCATGTTAACCATGTAGAGTGGGTTTCCTGGATTTTTCGAGGCGATGAGGCCTTTCTCTCCGCAGCACATCGTCATGAAGTCTCCTTACATCGCCGAATCTGGCCCCTATCGCTGCATCAGGTAGGATTGGTTCACCAGCGATATGCCATTTTCCCGCACCGGGGATATCTATAGGGTCTTGAACCCGAGGCTGCTGAGGCGGCTGGATCATAGAATCAGGTTTTTTGCCTTTCCTCAGTCTCTTCCTAGACTTCTTTGGTACCGGAAGGTTGTCCATAATACGTTCAGACTCCGGAGGCGACAATTCAGGCACCGACTCATGATGCTCAAACCCTAAGTAGGCTCCAGTATTGACATATTGTTGAGTGTCATCGTCATCCTCATCCTCATCTATGGCGACGTCACCAACGACTAATGGAGCCTCTTCCTCACCCCTTCCGCTATCACCCTGCACGACAGTCGATGCTAATTGAGTAGGTGAGGTGTTGATGTTCATACCTAACTGCGTGCTCGTGGGTGTGCTCCCGTACGCCTCCAGACGAAGCAGACTCTTTGGCCACAACATGACCCACCCACTGCAACAATCACCAAGCTGCCACGGGGTCTGGTCGTCATCCCCCACTAGTACCAGAGGTGCCAAATTCTCGTGGCCCGGTTTGACACTGGCCATAGAAACCTTGAAGACGTCCGGGGGATCGGCCGGCTGTGGAACAATGATTCCTTTGGCTCCATTGTCGTCACCTTCCCCACGTCCACCTTCTGGTCGCCGATGGTGTACAATAAGGTGCACGGAGTTTCGTCGGCCTGCAAAGAGAAGTCTGCGACGTGAGACATCCGAAAGGCAACAAAAACGGGGGATTATACATTTATTGAAGAGGGCCGGTGTGACAGATACCTTGAGGGCGTCGAGCTCAGCCAAAGACGAAGCACCGCCGAGCACGTCCGGTGCCAGAGCCGGTGCTGGAGCAGGTGCGGGAGCAGGTGCAGGAGCCGGTGCGAGAGCAGGTGCACCTGCAGGTGCTGGTTCAACGCTAGTCGAGCTGCTCCGCAAGAAGTCAGCAAGGGGAAAGTCCGCTGCATTTTTTTCTGGATTTTGCCTGGTACAATTGAAAACGGCCGGAATCAAGGTAGTAGACATATCTACAACCACCTGTTTTGCGGTAGCTACCGCTGTTGCGACTGTCTCAGATGATTTCTTCTCAACCTCAATCTCAAACTTCTTGTCAATGTTTTCTTCAGTAAACCTCCGTCTTTCCTTTCTCTCCTCCGTGGTCTCATGGTAGTACTTCTTCCACGTGGAGACGTCTCCGACACCGTGCACGCATCCATGCGACGGTCGAATCTCCACCGGGAGTCTTTTCACTATGTTCAACGCCCGGTTGAATGGAGTGTCCCACTTGGGCCTCGCCCACGCCTCAGACGGCGAGTCGCTTTCGGCCGCAATCCTGTGCTGCTCTCTCTGCAAAAGGCACAAGGATCATTTACAAATATGACTAATGTGCAGTCGAATTGATCAGAAACTAAAATTACAAGCAGTCTCATGAACTCTGTCGTTACTCCGTTCGTCTCGAAAAACTTCTTCACAGGGTCCCAACAGTGCCGGGCCCGGAGGACGTCACGCTCCTGCGGGACGGTGAACTCCGCCAAGGGGTCTGGGATGCCCAGACTCGCAGCTTCCGCGTCCTCCTTGGCCCATATGGACCTCTTCCCGCCGTAACCACGGCTTCCGAGGTTGTGGCTCCCAATGTTCCTCTCTTGAAGCCCCTTCATGTACTTCGAATTTTTTTGGCAGCTTCGGCCTCGCAAGCCGCCTTGAATATTTGAAAGTGTTCTGTTGTGAATGTCGGGTTATCCTGTACAATCTTGGAGTAGGGTTCCTTTTTGATGACGATCGGATATTTCACCCTTGATTTCGAGGCGGCCAACGCGTCGCTAAACTTGGTCATGGAGTGTTTGTTTACCTTCTATGGATCTTTATAATCCTTTTCATTCCGGCCGGGAACAAGAATATCTGGTGCAGCTTCTTTAGGAGGGAGGGTCTCATATTATCTATCTTCTTTAGTTTCTCATCATTGATGGTGGCGGTTGTCCGTATGATGCAGCTTATTTGATTGTAGTAGCACGCGCGCGCTTCCTCGTGCGCGGTTGGCTCAAAATTGCCGTCGTCCACCTCTGTGACCACCAGTCTAGTAGTCCTGAGCTTGTTAGAAAGTTGTTGCCTCTTTGCTTTCGGTTCTATACGGGCTCCGCTAGTCTCAGCACCGGTCTCAGTCTCAGCGCCGGTCTCAGTCTCAGCACCGGTCTCGATGTCAGTCCCAATCTTCGATGTTACAGGTGGACCCACCAACATCAAATCTTGATCGTCGGGGTCCCTCAAAAATTACTCTGCCGCCAGGTAGACGTTGTCGCAGTCACTAGAATCCTGTCCTTCATCGTTGCTAGCCATGTTTCCTACGATTAAATATAGTAATTAATTCTAGACCTAATACAATGAATAATGACATGTAGGAACGTTGACTCCTTCCGAGTGCGGCAAATCCCGACCACTCGATATGTTGTAGTTTGTAGCACAAGTCATGCCGAAATTCAGGGAAAAATTCGGCATGAATTTTGCTAAAAACTGGACAAATCGAGAACCTAAAATTTGCCGGAACAGAAATGAATCAACATTCTGGCAAAACATAGGACACTCGGCTTCATTCCCTGTAAACAACAAAGCCACTTGGGCACAATCGAAGCACTTCAATGAAAAGATATAACATGACCACTTCAATGAAAAGATATAATCAACAATAAAAGTCTAGGAAAGGATTATCTTTAAAATAAAACTTGCCTAAATTCTTTTCCTTGAAAAATAGTGGTCTTTTCAAAAATCAAAAACCTTTGCAAAATGACCTCACTAAACACTTCTCTGCCTAGGATACAGAACCCAAATTATGTTGATCTAGCTATTCCTCAATAAAATTTTGCTCTAACCTAGCCAACCTATTTAACCTAGCTTGTTAATCTAACGAACCTAATTAACCTACCTATTTAACCTAGTTAGTTAACCTAGTTTACCTAGATAATTAACCTAATTAAACTAGTTAACGTAGCTAGTTCTCTGTCAAAGCCCTAAATAAAATTTTGCACTAACCTAGATAATTAACCTAATTAAACTAGTTAACCTAACTAGTTCTGTGTCAAAGCCCTAACTAAATTTTTGCACTAACCTAGGTAATTAACCTTATTAAACTAGTTAACCTAACTAGTTCTCTGTCAAAGCCCTAACTAAATTTTTGCACTAACCTAGATAATTAACCTAATTAAACTAGTTAACCTAGGTTCTCTGTCAAGTGTTTGTGCTATATATGCATGAGAGAGAGAGAGAGAGAGAAGAGGGATGGGGGCTTACAGAGGATGGCTCCGGTGGTGGCGAGGGAGGCAGTGGTGGTGAGGGAGGTAGGGGCGTCTCCGGTGACGGCGAGGGAGGTAGTTGTGGCGAGGGAGGATCCGGTGGCATTGACGGCGGCTCCGGTGGCGTTGATGAGGCCGCGCGGCTCCGTGTCGTTGGGGCGGCTCCGGTGGCGTCGACGGCGCGTGACTCTGGTGGCTCCGGGGGCGTCGACATCTGCAAGAGACGGCGGCGAAGTGGGGCGACGGCGAATCGGGGAGACGGCGACGGGGTGGGTCGAGGGATTTGGGGGAGAAGTTGTGGCCGGGGGGACAAGTTTTTTGGTTAAGTCAAACTTAGCGGTAGCACGTTTCGCAAAACGCGCTATAGCTAAGGTAACTATAGCGGTTTTAGCAAAACGCGCTACTGCTATAGCTATGTAATTTTCTTCCATTTTCTTATTTCCTTTTCTGTTTCTATAGTGGGGGTTTAGGAAACGCGCTGTAGCTACATTAGCTATAGCGCCTCTTACGAACAGGCGCTACTGCTATCCCTTTCTCCTTTTTTCCGCTTTTTCATTTATTTTGCTTTACATTTTATTTTTTTTCCTTTCTCCTTTTCTATTTCTTTCATTTTCATTTACTTTTCTATTTGTTTTTCATTTTATTTATTTCCATTAGCAGTAGCGCTTTTCGTAGAAAACGCGCTACTACTTATGTCCTAGCGGTAGCGCGCTTCTACCAAGCCCGCTACTGCTACGCGTAGCCTATCGTCTTAGCAATGGGAATATTAGTAGTAGCGCTTTTACACGTGCAGGCGCTACTGCTAAAATTTTATCTGTAGCGCCGTTTTTGCTCACGCGCTACTGCTATCTAGCAGGAGCGCCCTTTTTTGACCCGCGCTGCTACTAAATTTCTTTGTATAAGGTTTTCCCTAGTAGTGTCAGCGAGCTACTTTTTTCCTTAGACTGCGCAACGTTGAAACACACAATGCTTTCCCCCAACATGGACTATGCGCCCTTGGGACCAAAGTTCAAGAAAATGAAGTTTTTCATTTTTTTTTGGGACATGATTGCAATAACGTACCCGATTTTGTAGCCTGTTTAGTGATATGTGATTTAATGTGTCTTGATGGGATATATAGTCAGAGTTTTTCACTACATTCCATGCTTAGACTAATTGTTCACAGCGTCCGGCCCGCCTCGTTGCCAATCGTAACGGATTATGGTTGTGTGACTTGTAACCGATGAGAGCCTATGGCACAGCCAATATATGGTCTATATTAGGCATACATGTGAAGATAGCAAATCAGAGATAGCTAGAGAAGAGTACCCTCGTGCTAAAATAATGTGGTGGGCCAGCAAGGCACATTCATGTCACATATGTCCAATCGATAAATATAAGTCTCTTTTGAGCCTCTCGATTATTCCAGTTTACTCAGACAATGATGGCAAAAGGTCATAAATTTATCCTAGGAGTGAAAATCATCAGTCGTATTTGTACGGATTGTGTAGGCTTGAAAGGTACCGGGAACTATTTTAGGGCAATGAAGTAGAGTCTGTTAACAACTTGTTCCACTCTCAGCTCACCATCGGGAGAAGACGGCAATTGTCTCGAATGGGGAGAGAGCTCTGCGGGTTGAGCGACACCTAGTTGGTCACGACCTGCGGCTTACATACCATTGTGACATGACAAATCTATGGCGTCAGAACCAACAACTTGCGACAGAGGGCTCGTGACTCACCATGAACATCTCACCGGCGAGGAAGGTGAAGGTCGCTCGATCAGGCGGCATGCCAAGCTATGACCCGTACTAGGCATGCATCTCTACGGCCTCCTCCTTATGCTGCACAAATCGTTGTAATCATGCAATTAGTGCAGTGCACCTGCATGGACATGCCGCTCTTCCTGTCCGGCAGGACCCACGGCTGCGGGATAGCCGAACACGTGGGTGAGCACGCCAGGTGCACGTCAATGTGCTCCTCCTGGACGCAGGTTACCTTTATTTTGTTGTGAGGGACCTTTGGCAACCTCTATCAGCAGGTGGTGAGCGGTCTGTAAACTCTAGCCCATCGAGTTGGCTTCTAAAGGAGTATGAATATGTGATGTGAATTATGATGCCTCTTGGATCTTTGGCTAAAGCAAGCTAACGTAGAAGTCAGCTGATGAACCGAAAATTAATTTTGGAGGCCGAGCTTCATGGAGCCCATTTTTTGAAAAATTCAAAATTCATAGTTTTATGTATCAAAAATTTCTGTAACAAAATACAGATATACATGAAGGCATAATGCACATGTGTGTAAATTTTCTTAATGAAACATATTGAAGTGAGGGATGTTAAAAAAAGACAAATCTGTGGATTTTCAACAAATGATACTGTTCATCCCCAAAGTTCATGCATTTGTTTTTTCTTACAGGTCACAATTTAAGGTATTTCATCCTGAATTTGTACATGCATATACATTTCATCCTTATATACATGCATTTTTTTGGGGATTTTTTCGGAACCAGAAAGTTTCAATTTTGATTTTTTCAGAATTTTAATTTAAGGTATTTCAGAATTTTGAACCAGAAAGTCACCAAAACGCCTTGCTCCTGATGAACCCACTTTGTATGATACAGAATGTACATCATGTGACGCTGTTGTTATTACTATTATTCTAATCCTGAACTTGGCCAACTTGTTCCTGTTAATTGTTTCTCCTACTAATACAATGTAGTATCTGTTAAAAATTCACAGAGCTTCCACAGTGTGCTTAACGCATAATGCAACAACAATGATCATTGATCTTCTATACCATGTTGGAATTTGTCCACATGATAGATCACATCATGAAACGTCGAACACGCGCACATGAAACACTTGTAGCCAAAGGCCCTTCTCATGCCCTCTATTTTATTTTTCTCTTCTTTTCTCTTTTCCTTACAATACAATCTCAGTATCTCACGGTTTACGTTGCACAAATGAACCGACCTAAGACCTACTCATACTTGACTTAGAGTACAAAATGGACTCGGCAGGACTCTCGCCCTACTACTTTCGTAACATAATCACACGGCCACAAGAATCGATACTTAAGCAAGCCTAGTTAGAATCAAACTTCATCTAGGACTGCTACTAGTACATTACAAACTAGTTCTCACACATTGTGTTCGTGCATGCATCAGGACTCAGAACTAACATACATGGAAACGTATCTAGACTCCACTACCAACATATCTAGAACTTTGTACTTGGGTAAGGAAAGATTATTGTCAACATACCAGTGGCGGACACTCTCCGTAGGATCTTGTGTTGAGATGTGTACCTGAATTGTTTGATTTTGTTGAGCATTACATTTCCAAGCATTCCTTTCAGGGCTGTGCTATCTTTGTGCAAGCATTACTGTTTTGACACCATTTAGTATCATATTAGTCTCAATTTAACATTTTATTTTACTAAGAATTAAGTTGTTCCACATAGCAGCTGGGATTAGGAGATGATGATTCTATATGACTATTCTGATACATTTGATGCTTCCAAGTCGAACTTTTTAGAACAGATGATTAGCCTTTCAGATCTTTAATTGCTTGTGCAATCTGTGTATAGTTTATTGTTGTGATTCCTTTAATTAAAGTAATCTTTTTTGGTAATCGGTTTAGGATGCGGGTGCACAAGAATGTGTTCGATCTTCGATCTCGTTGGCTCCCCAGACGTCATCAAGCAGATCACCATTGAGCCCAGCACCGAGGTTGAAATGATCATCAGTGTTTTACAAGTGTGGAGAGACACGAGCGAACCAAGACATTTTTTAGAAATTTGTAGTATGAGAACT
Organism: Aegilops bicornis; assembly: GCA_021605145.1. Lineage (NCBI taxonomy): Eukaryota > Viridiplantae > Streptophyta > Magnoliopsida > Poales > Poaceae > Aegilops > Aegilops bicornis. The sequence goes on along the minus strand of CM038675.1, from coordinate 58,737,505 downwards.
GGCTTTTGTATGACTAAGTTCTTCACATAGTGATTTTTCGTCGCCTTGGTATTTGTCCTGGCTTGGATTGAGAACTCTGTAGTATGAGAACTTGGCTCTCTACTGATTTATTGTCAGATTTGGTAGCGTTTTCAGAGACCACATCATTTCTTCCAGTCCGTTTTGGTTAGTCATGTTTTTGCTTGCTGTGAGTAGAGTTTTCTCTTAGTTTTGTAAGTATGGAAATAAAAAATTTGAGTACCTGGAAATGGAATTTCTGTCGTGTGTGCAAATTGTTGTCATTCAGAATAGAACTATATCACTGATGCAGCAGTTGCGAAAGTACTTGAAAGCTGCTGGTTATATAACACGAAGGATGTCGTTCAAGCAATATACACTAATGATCTTTTGTTGCCCTCTGTATGATGGCAACTTATCAGCACTAGTAGAAAACAGGGCTTTCGTCCAGGCCAGTTCAGCCCATTAGCCCCGGTTCAATCCAGAACCGGGACCAATGGAGCTATTTGCCCCGGTTAGTGAGTCCAGGGGGCCGGCCGGGCCACGTGGGCCATTGGTCTCGGTTCGTCCGGACCTGTTGGTCCCGGTTGGTGGGACGAACCGGGACCAATGGTCCTGGCTCCTGGCCCACCACTATTGGTCCTGGTTGGTGGCATGAACCGGGACCAAAGGCTTCCCTTTAGTCCCGTTCATGCCACCAACCGGGCTAATGGTGCTGCCTATATATAGCCCCTCAAGGCAAGAGCAGAGCACACTGCTCTGCTTTTTTCCGGCCGAGGGGAGAGGGCTTTGTGGTGCTCTAGCTCACCTCCTATGCACACAAGGTGTTCGATGGAATGCCCGAGCCACACTACTTAAGGTTTCTCCTCTCCAAGCTCGACCGCCAAGCTCCATTTTCCTCAATATTTATCTAGGTTTAGCGGTCCGTCACGCCCCGTCCCCGTCTTCATCGCCGTCGATCACCCGCGCCGATCTCATCGCCGGCATCACCGTGGTGAGCCTCTTGTTCTTATCTTCTTTCTGAAAGGAAAAATATTATTACTTGTTTGTTTAGATAGATACTTGTATTATTTTCTTACTTTTATTATTGCATCTTATATAGTGCGATGGTTTTGGTATCCGCCCCCGTCGGCCGTCGTCCTGTCTATGATTCGGATGTGGTATATATTATCATTTCATAACTATTGGTTCATTTATTGTTTATGAAAATTATGCCGATCAACGTGACATAGATTTTATTTATCTAGGAGGTTGTTGAACCGAAAATTCCAACCGACCCTATTGTCGAGAGGTTAAATTTAGTTGAAGAAGAAACAATTTCTTGAAGGACAAAATAAAAAAACTTGAGGAGGAGAAGATGATATTGGAGTTGCATGTTGCGGATGTCGTCGATGATCACAAGATCAAGATGGATGCAATGCGCTTGAAGATGAGAAAGATTAGAAAATATGCCATTCATACCGAGGCTTGGTATCATTATGCCGTTGGATCAGTTGTTACCTTCGTTGCGATTATGATCGCATTTGTTTTCGCATTGAAATGTTTTACATAGTTTCAATGTATGGTTTAATTAATTTAGATGCTCTGCAGAGCTTTATGTTGTTAGATGAGAACTATGTATGTACTTTGGTTTTTATGTGATGATGAACTTCTATTAATTTGGTCACTTAATTATCTATTCATGATGTTCTGTAATGATTTTTGACACACTTAATTATATAAAATGCACGCAGATGAACCGGCAATGGATGTACGGTGATGCATACACCTCCGAGTACATTAAGGGCGTGCATGATTTTCTCGAAGTGGCTGAGGCAAACAAGCAGAATGGTTTTATGTGTTGTCCATGCCCTATATGTGGGAATCTGATATTACTCTGACCGGAAAATCCTTCACACCCACCTACTTTACAAGGGTTTCATGCCACACTATAATGTTTGGACGAGGCACGGAGAAATAGGGGTTATGATGGAAGACGGCGAGGAAGAAGAGTACGATGACAACTATGTGCCCCCTGAATACGGTGATGCTACTGAACATCAAGATGCACCAGACGATGTCCACGATGGTGCTGGAACGGGCGAAGCTGCTGCAGATCAAGAGGAACCAGACGATGTGCCCGATGATGATGATCTCCGCCGGGTCATTGTCGATGCAAGGACACAATGCGAAAGTCAAAAGGAGAAGCTGAAGTTCGATATCATGTTAGAGGATCACAAAAAAAGGTTGTACCCCAATTGCGAAGATGGCAACACAAAGCTCGGTACCGTACTCGAATTGCTGCAGTGGAAGGCAGAGAATGCTGTGCCTAATAAAGGATTTGAGAAGCTACTGAAAATAATGAAGAAGAAGCTTCCAAAGGATAACGAATTGCCCGACAGTACATACGCAGCAAAGAAAGGTCGTATGCCCTCTAGGATTGGAGGTGGAGAAGATACATGCATGCCCTAATGACTGCATCCTCTACCTTGGTGCCTACAAGGATATGAACGCATGCCCGGTATGCGGTGCATTGCGGTATAAGATCAGACGAGATGACCCTGGTGATGTTGACGGCGAGCCTACCTGGAAGAGGGTTCCTGCGAAGGTGATGTGGTATGCTCCTATAATACCACGGTTGAAACGTCTGTACAGAAACGGAGAGCATGCCAAGTTGATGCGATGGCACAGTGAGGACCGTAAGAAAGACGGATAGTTGAGAGCACCCGCTGACGGGTCGCAGTGGAGAAAAATCGAAAGAAAGTACTGGGATGAGTTTGTAAAGGACCCAAGGAACGTATGGTTTGCTTTAAGCGCGGATGGCATTAATCCTTTGGGGAGCAGAGCAGCAATCACAGCACCTGGCCCGTGACTCTATGTATGTATAACCTTCCTTCTTGGATGTGCATGAAGCGGAAGTTCATTATGATGCCAGTTCTCATATAAGGCCCTAAGCAACCCGGCAACGACATTGATGTGTACCTAAGGCCATTAGTTGAAGAACTTTTACAGCTGTGGAATGGAAACGATGTACGTACGTGGGATGAGCACAAAAAGGAGGAATTTGACCTAAAGGCGTTGCTGTTTGTGACCATCAACGATTGGCCCGCTCTCAGCAACCTTTCAGGACAGACAAACAAGGGATACCACGCATGCACGCACTGTTTACTTGACACCGACAGTATATACCTGGGAAGCTGCAGGAAGAATGTGTACCTGGGCCATCGTCGATTTCATCCGACCAACCATCAATGTCGAAAGAAAGGCAAGCATTTCAAAGGCGAGGCAGATCACCGGAAGAAGCCCGCCATGCGTACCGGTGATCACGTACTTGCTATGGTCAATGATTTACACGTAATCTTTGGAAAGGGTCCCGGCGGACTAGCTGTTCCACATGATGCTGAGAATCACGCACCCATGTGGAAGAAGAAATCTATATTTTGGGACCTACCCTACTGGAAAGACCTAGAGGTCCGCTCTTCGATCGACGTGATGCACGTGACGAAGAACCTTTGCGTGAACCTGCTAGGGTTCTTGGGCGTGTATGGGAAGACAAAAGATACACACGAGGCACGAGAGGACCTGCAACGCTTGCACGAAACAGAGGGCATGCCTCCGGCAAGATGAAGGTCCCGCCAGCTACGCTCTTTTAAAGAAGAGAAAGAAATATTCTTTCAATGCCTGCTCAAGATGAAGGTCCCGACTGGCTTCTCGTCGAATATAAAGGGAATAATAAATATGCGGAGGAAAAGTTCCAGAACCTAAAGTCTCATGACTGCCACGTGATTATGACGCAATCGCTTCGGTTGCATTGAGGGGCTTCTACCGGAAAACGTCCGATTAGCCATTGTGAAGCTATGTGCATTCCTCAATGCAATATCTCGAGAAGGTGATCGATCCAGAACTCGTATCAACGCTTAAGGAGTGATGTGGCGCAATGTCTTGTTAGTTTCGAGCTGGTGGTCCCACCATCCTTCTTCAATATCATGACGAATTGTCATTCTGGGGCCCGTATTTCTACACAATATGTACCCCTTTGAGAGGTTCATGGGAGTCCTAAAGAAATATGTTCAGAATCGCGCTAGGCCAGAAGGAAGCATCTCCATGGGCCATCAAACAGAGGATGTCATCGGGTTTTGTGTTGACTTCATTCCTGGCCTTAAGAAGATAGGTCTCCCTAAATCGCAGTATGAGTGGAGACTGACTGGAAAAGGCCCGCTTGGAAGGGACTCAATAATATGCAGGGACGGATATTCTTGGTCTCAAGCACACTACACAGTTCTACAGAACTCTACCTTGGTGACCCCGTATGTCGATGAACACAAGAACAGTCTGCGCCGAAACACCCGGAGCAAAGGCGACGATCGGATTACATGTGAACACATCAGGACTTTCAAAGCTTGGTTGGAAACACGTCTCGGAGGTGACAGCACTATTTGTGATGAGCTGTACTTGTTGTCCAGGGGACCATCTTGAATGTAATGATTTGGAAAGGATACGAGATAAATGGGAATACATTTTACATGATTGACCAAGATGAAAAGAGCACCAACCAAAACAGCGGTGTCCGCTTTGATGCAGCAACCGACAAGGAAATGACACATATTATGGCTACATAGTAGACATATGGGAACTTGACTACGGAGTAGATTTTAAGGTCCCTTTGTTTAAGTGCAAGTGGGTCAATCTGTCAGAGGCGGGTACAAGTAGACCCACAAAGACGGAATGACAACAAGTGGATCTGAAACATCTTGGGTACACCGACGAACCGCTCGTCCTAGCCAATGATGTGGCACAGGTTATCTATGTGAAGGACATGTCTACCAGACCGAGGAAAAGAAAAGATAAGGAAGCGAATACATCATACAATGAGCCAAAGCGCCACATAGTTCTTTCAGGAAAAAGGGACATCCACGGGAGTGGAGGGCAAGACAGGACATGTCTCAAGAGTATGAAAAGTTTCATGAAATTCCCCTTCAAAGTCAAGGCTGACCCAAGCATCCTGATAAACGATGAAGATTATCCATGGTTACGGCGCAATAAGCAACGACACAAGCAAAGAAAAAGTGAAGACTTTCTCCCGCAACTATTATGATGATACCATGCCAACTTTGTAATGCATTTAGTATGATACCATTGTCCGCTTTTGTACATGCACATGATATGCCAACTTTTTCAGAGTTCATTTGAAAACTATGAATTTGAATACCTCGCCAACCGATGGGCGCTCACACCGGTGTATAAGCCCTTCCCTCTACACACCGTTTTGTTGTAAGTAGAAACAAAATAAAATAAATAAAGCAACAAAGAAAACAAAAAAATGTTTTCAAATTTGAAAACTAATGGCACTAACAGAAAGTTTATATTTTTTCTAAAACTAAAAGCAAAAAGAATTAAAAAATAAAGCAAAAAACAACAAAAACTAAGTAATGCAGAAAACAGAACAAAAAACTGAAAAAATAAAAATAGCAACAATAAGTATTTTGTTGTAAGTAGAAACAAAATAAAATAAATAAAGCAACAAAGAAAACAAAAAAAGAGTTTTCAAATTTGAAAACTAATGGCACTAACAGAAAGTTTATAATTTTTCTAAAACTAAAAGCAAAAACAATTAGAAAATAAAGCAAAAAACAACAAAAACTAAATAATGCAGAAAACAGAACAAAAAACTGGAAAAAAATAAAAATATCAACAATAAGTATTTTTTTGTAAGTAGAAACAAAATAAAATAAATAAAGCAACAAAGAAAACAAAAAGAGTTTTCAAATTTGAAAACTAATGGCACTAACAGAAAGTTTATAATTTTTAAAACTAAAAGAAAAAGAATTAAAAAATAAAGCAAAAACAACAAAAACTAAATAATGCAGAAAACAGAACAAAAAACTGAAAAAAATAAAAATAGCAACAATAAGTATTTTGTTGTAAGTAGAAACAAAATAAAATAAATAAAGCAACAAAGAAAACAAAAAAAGTGTTTTCAAATTTGAAAACTAATGGCACTAACAGAAAGTTTATAATTTTTCTAAAACTAAAAGCAAAAAGAATTAAAAAATAAAGAAAAAAACAACAAAAAATAAATAATGCAGAAAACAGAACAAAAAACTGTAAAAAAACAAAAATAGCAACAATAAGTATTTTGTTGTAAGTAAAAGCAAAATAAAATAAAAAAAATAAAGCAAAAAACAGAACAGAAAGTTTATAATTTTTCTAAAACTAAAAGCAAAAAGAATTAAAAAATAAAGAAAAAAACAACAAAAAATAAAGAATAATGCAGAAAACAAAACAAAAAAAATGGAAAAAAATAGTGCCGCCTATTGGGCCCCCACTGCCTGAATACGACTAGAAACCCTACATGTGCCAGGATTCAGGTCCGCAGGAGGCCAAGTATGCCCACAGGCACATAGCTAGTGACAGATTAGGCCTGAAAGCCTGCAGTTGAGAGGAGCTCGAGAGGGTGGGCGCAACAGCGCTCATAAACCACTCTCGAGCTCTCTCAACTAGCAAGGTGGGACTAAACTTTTGGGCGCGGGGCAGCACAAGGCCTTTGGTCCCGGTTGGTGGCCCCAGCAGGACTAAAGGTGCATTAGTCCCGGTTCGTGGCACCAACCGACTAATGCTCTTTAGTCCCGGTTGGTGCCACCAACCGGGACCAAAGGCCGCTTTCCGCCCTTTGGGCTCTTTGAAAAAGAGGCCTTAGTCCCGGTTGGTGCCCGAACCGGGACTAATGCCTCTGTGCCGCCTGCCCCTGACAGCTCCGCCTGCCCACCACCGTCCACCGTCGCTCGCGCTGCCCGGCCTTGCGCCCGGCCCGCCTCGCCGTCATCCGCGCCTCTGCCCGACCCGCCATCCTCGCGCAGCTTGGTCCGGGGCGCCTCCTTTTTCATATTTTTTCATATATATATGCTTGTTTTATATATTTTTTGTATGAATGTATGTATTTTTCAATTGTAATATGCATGGTGTTTTCAATTGTTCTCTTATTTAGTACATTAATTTTAGGTTAGTTTCATTTTTAGAAAAGTTTTATATATTTAGGAAGAAGGAAGAGAAGGAAGAAGGAAGAAGAAGAAAAAGTTTTATATATGCAAAAGTTACATTTTTAGAAAAGTTTTATATATCTAGCTAGAAAGAAGGAAGAAGAAGAAAAAGAAGGAGATGAAAAAGAAAAATAATAAGAGGAAGAAATGAGAAGAAGAGGAGAGGAAGAAGAGGAGAAATAAATAAGAAGAGGAAAAAAGAAGAAAAAGAAGAGGAGAAGAAGAAAGAGATAGAGGAGAAGAAGAAAAAATAGAAAATATTCTATTTTTTCTTCTTCTTCTCTATTCCTTTCTTCTTCTCCTCTTTTTTTTCTCTTTTTTTTCTTCGATCTTCTCCTCTGTCATCGTCGATATACCCCTCCCGATAACTTTAACACGAGGGGGGGGGGGTCCGTATACCCCCTCCCGATAACTTCAATACATGGGGGGGGGGTTCGATATACCCCCTCCCCGATAACATTAATTTCTCCCGTGTATGTATCTCGTCATTGTCGATATTAACAACATGAAGCGTTGTCGATATATCCAGCTACTAGGGATCAAGGGTCGAGGGATCGAGGGTACCAGGGTCGTCTATGGGTCGAGGGTTCGAGGTCGTCGAGGTTCAAGGGGTCGAGGATCGCCGAGGTCGAGAGGGTTCCTAGTGTCAAAGTATTCAAGAAATCCATGGCTTCATCATTAGCCGGAGTAACCATGGCATGATGATGCGAAGTCCTCCAAAGTTGATACGGAATGGAGTTCCGGATAGGATAATTTGCCTTTTGTACGAATTTCAGCAAAGGCCTTGCAAATAACGATATTCGGAAGGTTCTTGCTGAACTTTGTACCAAAAAGCGAATTATCCTATCTCGACTCCGCTCCAAAATAACTTTGGAGAGCTCGCACCATCATGCACCTGTTACTTTCGCCTAATGATGAAGACATGGTTTTGTTGAATCCTTTGACACTAGGCAACCTCCCGACCCTCGGCGATCCTCGACCTCGACCTCGATCACCGGGCGATCCACGACCCTCCACCCTCATCAAGGGCGCCGATGCCCACGTCACTTGTGGGACATAGATGTAGTGTTCAACGCCGACCCCCTCCCGATAGCTTCAACACGTGGGGGGGTCGATATTACCCCCTCCTAGCTTGAAGCGTTCTCGAGGCCACCCCCTAACCCTTGAAGCATTGTCGAGGCCACCCCAAACCCTAGAGAAGCAGCGTCGAGGCCACTAATATGATTCCTTATTGTGATTAGCTAGCTAGTTCTACGTTTGCCACTAATATATCCATATCTGTCATGTTTGAATAATAATTGCCATGCTGTAAATATTTGTAGAAACTATGGACACCCCGAGACGGCTAAGCACAAGAAGCGTTGTTGAGGGACATAATCGCACAAGGAAGTGATGTCGTCTGCTCTTTGATGTTTCTCAACGACAACGATGGTCTGGAACGAGAGGGTGAAGAAGCAGCTGGCTATGATTTACATGGCTCCTATGACCCAATGCCGGTGCAAGAAGGAGAGGGTGAAGAAGTAGACCGTGAGGACGGCTCCGGTGATCACCAAACCGAGTCCGGCCAGGTATATATATTAGTTAAGCCTGTGCTGACTAGCTCTCATCTTTGTTTTGGTATGTACACATATTAATTAACTCTCGTCTTTGTTCTTTTTTCTAGCCCTCCGGATCGAGCACAACTTCGGTAAAGAGACGAGGCCCGAAGAAAAAGTTGAGCTCGGATGAAAAGTTTGAGATCATACAAATCGCGCGCGATGGCCAACCGATTGAACCCTACCGGACAAAGAAGGCATTTGTTGCTCAGTGCGGGGTTCTGGTTAGGGACAAGATCCCGATCAGCATCCACCAATGGTATAAGCCTAAGAACGAAGACCCTGAGGTGTCTTCACAATGATATGCAGAAAATGATCTTTGGACTGAGCTGAAGTCAAATTTTACCCTACCGCTAGAGGATGATCCGGAGAAGCCAGTAATAGAGCCATTAATCAAGTCTTTTTCTCTTAAGAAGATGGCAGAACTATTCAGGAATTGGAAGAAAGAACTCAATACGTATGTCGAAAAAAATGAGACACCAGAATTCAAGGGCAAATATGAGAAGATCAGAGATGACTGTCCGCATTTGTGGCCTACAAGACATCGGAAAAGAGTAAAAAGATGTCGGCGACAAACAAGAGAAATGCTGCGAAGAAGAAGCTTCACCATCGCACGGGGTCAGGTGGCTACCTCGTAGCCCGGCCTAAGTGGGCCAAGGCTGAGAATGATCTGCTTGATAAAGGGATCGAACCAGAGACAATGAACTGGCCAGACCGTTGCCGGACTTGGTTCTTCGGGGCCGGCGGATCCTTGGACCCTATAATAGGGAAGTGCATTTGGACGGACGAACAATTGGACATACCAGTCAAGAGGCTTCAGCAATATATCGAAGCAGCGCAGCAAGGGAAGTTCGTTCCAGACAGGGAGAAGGACGAGCTCACAATGGCCCTCGGGAATCCAGAGCACCCTGCACGGACACGAGGCACGCCAGGCTCCGTATCGTGGAAGGCTGGATTTCGACGCAGGGGTTACAAAACCCATGAGAGGAGGAAGAAACCGGAGCAGAGCCTAATGCAGGCGCTGCACGAAAGGGTAATGGGGCTAGAGGAACGAGAAGCAGCAGATCACAACAAACGACCTGCGAAGCTTCCCCGGTTACCCCGCCATCTCAGTGGAGAAGCAGCGTGGCTTCCACCGAGCTGCTTCAGCCAGAGCAGCATGCCTTGACGGCTCCTGCCAGCTATCCCGTGGATGCTATCACGGATGCTGAAAATTGCCACCTTATGGCGCAATGGAGCAATTTGAAGGTCAAGGCGGCTGTTGGCTCTGCTTATCCTACTAAACCCGACTCAACTTTTCACCGCCGCCGATTCCGAAGGATATGCTAAGGTGATGGTCGATGAAATAACGGAGGATTTTAGGACCTCTGGCTTGACCACCCTACCGGTGAAGGGGAGTATCGGCTGGGTTCTCGCTCAAGACTCCATGCCTATGGCGGAAGGATCTCATCAACCTTCCGAACTGGACGCCTCCGCCTCCTCCTCCTCCTCCGGCGAGTCAGGGCACTCCGCCTCCACCACCGCCTCCTCCTCCGGCGAGTGATGATCAGGGCACTCGGCCGGCTCCTTCTCCGGCGCGTGGCGCACTCCGCCTCCTTCTCCGCCTGCACCGGCGCGCCCGAGCAGCCAGCCTCCTCCTTCTCCGCCTCGTCAGCAAGGGCGGAAGAGACCCGCCGCCGCTCCAGCTGTTCCGGCGCGTCGTAGTCCTTCTCCTCCGCCTCGTAAGCAAGGAAAGAAGACATCCGCCTGGCCTGCTTCCGCGTCTAGCAAGACAGCCAAAGGCGGAGGAGATACAGATTCAGTCCTTCTCTCAGAGACTCCAGAGAAGTTACCATACGAGAGGAGCGAGGAGGAAAACGCGAAGATCGCGCAGATCAAGTGGATGACTGGTTTCAAGGGTTGAAAGCAAAGAGACATCCACCTCCGGAGGAGAAGGTAGATCTGGTCAAAGCAAAGCGCACTCTGGCTGCCCTGACAAAACCACCCAAGTCTCCGCCGAAAGGCAACTATGAGCGCATTATTGGAAAGGCATTTGCCGAAGCGGAGAGGTCGGGAAGTACTGTCAGTGATCAAAGGATGAAAGAACGACGAGCTGGGAAACAAATTGCCCGGTTATGGCAATCCTGCAGATTACCTGCCCGACGATGTACATTATGATTTCTTGAAGGTGCAGATACAAAGATACGAGTACGGGAAGCCTCTCATCAAAGATGAAAGTTCTCTATCAACGATGATGCGAAGATTGCATGATTGGTACATGAAAACCTGCAAAGAGTCTGAGGGGAGGAGTACTTTGTATGTCAGAGTTAAAAAGGAGCATGACCTCCTTGGAATTGAACTGTTGCCTATTTCATTTGAGGAGTTCTATCAGTTTTTCAATCAATTGGCTCTCGATAAAGCAACGGTCACCTGCCATCGTCTGTAAGTAGTACTACTTCTGTCATTAAGTCTCTATATAACTCAGCCCTTTCATTGCATGTATTTATAATTATCCTCACTATATTATGCAGATTGAAGATCGCGGAATTGAAGAAAAGACAAGTGGGTGATATTGGGTTCATTAACACATATCTCATAGATGCAACTGAGGTTAAATTTCGTGCGAAGATACCGAGGCCAACTTGCTACAATCGTTGGTAATAAATGAACACAAAGATATAATACTCTTTCCTTACAACTTCAAGTGAGTGTTGCTGTCTTGTGGCATATTCGGTTTCCTTATTAGTCCAGGTTATAGTAATGTAATATTGATGAGTTATGCATGTGTGCAGCTACCACTATATTCTCCTAGAGATTAAGCTTGAGAAGGGAGTAGTAACTGTCTTAGACTCCAAGCGAAAAGATCCCAAGGAGTATGCGGACATGACTGAAATGTTCGAGAAGTAAGTTAAATCGATCATTATCCACAATATCAGCAACTTTGTTCATTTCTGATATCAAGTAATTGTTTTCTTTGTATGGCATGGCTTGGAGAAAATTCACCAAAAAAGCTCCGGGACTACCGAAGAAGCTGCAATTTAGACACCTGAAAGTAAGTTCTATATAGTAGCATATTCCACGCATCTCCTAGTGATTCAAGCGCTAGTTTCATCAATACCATTTAGCATGCTTGCTAATTATCAGTTTGATTGACCTCTATTTCTTGTAAGTGGTTGTGGCAGGAACAAGGGAATGATTTCTGTGGATACTACGCTTATGCGAGTCCATCCGCCACACGCCCTGTGAGAGGGCTACTCCGACAAACAATATGAAGTGCGTAAATAAAAATATTCACAATTTTATTTTATTACCATCATTTGTGTTGAGTTTCATTCATTCATATATATATATATATATATATATATATATATATATATATATGTATGTATTGACCCTTTCTTAAAATTAGATGTTTTGGAAGCGGGATGAACTCCTAGCACCAGATCGTATGCAAGCAATTCAAGAGGAATTGGCGGCATTCTTTCTTGACCACATGATCGCTGAAGACGGAGAATACTATGTGGACCACGCGTCCGTATGTTAGGATATTATATATTTGTAAAAGATAATTATTGTATATATGTAGACGGTAGTGTCGGATAGATATACGAGAACTTGTTGTTCGACCAATCTCTCGGAGAAGGAGAGGTGGTCGATATCACTTCTCTCTGTATGCATATATGTTCATGACGATCTTCTGTTTGCTTAATTACTAGCTAGCTAGCGTGTCTAGCTAGTCCTCTCTATACGTATGTATAGTACGAAGCGTCGACCAAGCACGGACAAAAGAGAGGACATTTTCTCTATTAATTAGCTAGCTATAGCACAATATATGAAACACCTAAATTAACCCCCAAAACCCCAAACCCCCCTTAAAAAACAAAAACCTCAGCCACAGAAATGCCGACGCTGCGGATGCACCAACCGGGACCAAAGGCCCTCCTGCCTGGGCTCAGACAGGTTGCCACGTGGAGCATCAGTCCCGGTTCTGGATTGAACCGGGACTAAAGGGCCAGGGTATTAGTACCGACCCTTTAGTGCCGGTTCATGAACCGGGACTAAAGGCCCTCACCAACCGGGTCAATAGGCCCCTTTTCTACTAGTTAGGAAGGGCCGCAAGATTAACACATTGCCTATGAACGAAATCAAAAAGTTGATAGATTGGCAAAGGGAGCAAAGTTTTTCTCCCCTATCTTGTATGAAGGCTGCTATCACGTCTCTCTATTTTCTCTTAATACTCAGACTTACAACTGTTATTTTGTTTGTAAAATGCTCATCTGATCAATGAAGCACCACTGTAGAGGAATTTCCTACTATCTGTTAATAATGCAATCAATGACCTTTTTTACACTACCCCACATCTAATCATCTTTCACCGACAACAACAGCACAACCAGATACAGAAAACGCCCTCGCGTCGCCTACTAGGCGACATGGGTGGCCACCCATCCCGGCCGCCTCAAGGCGCATCTTCATGCTCCTCGACTCCTCACCATCGCCTGTTGAAGCCGACGGGCAAAGCCCTGGGCGGACCATCTCCCATGATCTAGTCATGCGTCCTTCAATTCCTGGAAACGGATCGTTTCTCGTCTGCAGACTCGTTCTCCGTCGTGGCTAGTGGCGCCCAAGAGAGATGCGGCTAGCTTGCCTCGCCATGTCGGCCGTGTCCTCCGGTGAGTCAGAGGCGTGATCTGGCTTGCGTGGATTTGGCCATGGAGGGGTGGGGACGGGAGGCCCTAACGTCCTCAGCGATGTGGGTAGCAGCGACAGATCTACATCGACTCCTTTAGCAGTGGCGGCCATGGGCACGTGGGCCTTGCCAACCAAGATTTCAATACCATGGATTGTCCCAGTTCGCCGATTTGGACAGGATCCTCCGGCTACACTTCCGCAAAGCTTCCGCCGCAAACTCGGCGAGATCTGCGGGTGTGGCAGGTTTTGCGACCAGATCCAATATGTGTGAGGGTCCGACCGACAGTCATGTGTGCTTGGCCAGAGATTCACGCAGGTGCCCAGTGTCGGCGAGGTGGCAGTCAGTGGTAAGGTTCTCCGTCGTTGGTGTTGGTCTGTGATTACCACTCCGTTGACCTTGTTGGGGATTGTGTTGGCCACCTAAAGATCTTTTTGAGGGTTACTCTCTTCAGATCCGGTGGTTGCCTTCAACGCTGATATGCACTCTATGGATGATGACTTGACGTAGAGGTGATGGTTGTAAAACGGCGGCGGTCGCTTTCTACTCTAGAGCATGCGGCTACTAAGATCGCGGAAAACTGATGGTGACAACACTCAATTGACTTCGATTGTGGTGCTCCTCGAGTACCCATTCTCGACCTATGGGGTGAAAACCTAAGTCTGAACCGAGTTGGTTTTCCAAGGCAATGGCGATGTTTTTGTATCGTTACCCTGTGGAAGACATTGCTCAGATATGTTCGGGCTGGTTTTTCAGAGTGAAAACCAAGACTGCGACCTTTGGTGGTTGGATCTCGGTGAAGGCGGCGCTCGAACGTCGCTCCTTTCCCAAAGGCGTGGCTGTGGAAGAACCACGTTATCTTGGTGGTGTCATGAGATGGTTTGTATGCATATGGTCATTCCTATAACTTCTCCATCACAGATTTGATTGCTTTAGGTTCTTTTTTATATTTTCTTGCTTAGGCATTGCTTCGTCTTATATGACTTTGCAATTTACCGGCATGTTTTCTGTGTGTGTCTTGGTGTTGGCTCTGTGCATCCTAACTATACAGAGGCCCGGTGTGTGCTCATTCTGTTTGTATCCGTTTGATGCTTCATTTTGTGTAATAAAGTTCACCCTTTGTCAAAAAAAGCATTACCCCACAATAAAGTTTTTGGTAAATTGTTGTCTATTTCGAGATTACCCAGATGTTATTCATGAGGCTGTGGTATAAGGATCATCTAATACCCAGGATCCGGTTCAGCTATGTTCCATCATGCTGCTATGCAGGATGGCCTTTGGTTCACGTGCTTCTTGGTAAATCAGGGGTATGTATCTTCGAAGATGGTGTCCACCCAGGCGTTGGTACAGCTCAGTTCTTTTTGTGCCGCTGAGCGAAAATCATTTTGGCTGCTGCCAAAGGGATATTCGAGCATAGAAATAACACCATCTATTTAGCAGATTTTTATGTTCGACAATTGTATTTATTCATCATCATCTGGCATATGAAAAATACAGATTCCCTGTTTTGCCACTATGATCTGGTTTATTTTTCATATTTGTGGTGTGTAGCATGTTTTCTTTACTCTTATCCGTGGGGTATGCCGTGCGGCTATAGTTCATTTCAGTTGGGAATATGCCATTCGCCTAGAGCTTGAAAGTCATCAGGAATTATTTTAGTGAAAACCATGCATATTGTCGTCTGACCAGTTTATCTCTTTCGCCTCTCCTTTCAACTGACATCGCCATTGCCCAGTTCTTTCAAGTGACGTCGTTGTTTTTACGGTTTTGACCAAATTGGTCGGAGCATGGTGGACCAAGCACAATTAGAAGGAAGATGTCATCACAGAGCCAAATTGGTTGGCTGACATGAGAAAAGGTGGCCCCTCTTGCAAAACATTACCCAATTATTTTATTTCTTTTCGCACATGGGCAACTATTGGGAGCATGTAAAAAACGAAAGAAATGTTGAAGCAACCTGCTACATCCATTGATTGCTGGAAGCTACCTCCAACAGATTGGAGCTACGGGGTTGTTGTGACCCATATCATGAGAAATAACCCTCATCCACATCGTCCCCCAGGGTGGCTCAGATGATCCCACGCTGCACCCTCGACTCCTCAGACTCCAGATCTCGCCAATGCACAAGAGGATGCCGGCGAGCAAGCTCACCTTGCAGACAGTGATGGCAGGCTCGTTTCGTTGCTCTGTAGGGAGGTCTCCAGTAGTCGTATGACTATGGGCCCAACAATAGTACTCTCTCCGTTTCCTTTTAGTCCGCATATAAGATTTGAACAAATTCAAACTTTGTTAACTTTGATTAAGTTTATAGAAATAAATATCAAGATTCACAATATGAAATCAGTATTGTTATGCATCATGAAATTAATTTTCACACAATATAGCTTTAGTATTGTTCAGGGCCACTGCGTTGATCCGTATGTGGTCGCTACTCACTCCGACGGAGGCCAGGGAGCGTTTGGTTACTGCATCTACCCGATGGAAGATGGTAGCACATGATATTTTTAACCGGTTTGGATGGCAGTCATTTAATAGGATAGGCATGTAGTGCTCCTACATTTTTATGCCAGCCAGTTGTGGCTTTTCTGTTGCGGCTTTGCTCTTCGTGAGCCGTTTAGTACTTTGTTCGAGACTTGGAGACTTATGTTGGATCTTTTGTTTATTAATAATATTGGCCGTATGCATCGTTCTGATGCAGAAGCTGGGGCGAACCCCCCTTTTTAAAAAAAAGCTTTAGTATTGTAGATGTTGATATTTTTTGCTATAAAGTTGATCAAACTTTACAAAGTTTGATTTTGACCAAATTTGCCGTGGAAAAAGAAACGAGGGAGTACAACCTAGTGAATCAAGCCTACTACTAAACATTGATTTTCTCTCCTGATCTGGTTGGCTTTTGTTTTGTGGTTGCTCGTACACCAACCGACAACCATGGACGGCGATGCTGCAAATCCAGAGTGCTTTGCCGACCGCTCGGGTGTTGTCCATCCCTTCTTGAAGGCATTGTTTTCGGAGGAACGCTCTCGATTTCGGTGTTGTCATTAGCAGTGGTGGTATCGGTGTTTGCTTGTTGTATGTCGTTTGTTGTGGCGACTATTTTTTTTTCTTTTTGGCTGTGTGCATCCCTAATGTCTCGACTAAATATTAACGTCGTGTCATTGCAAAAGTCGGCTTATGTTATGTTCAACTTGGACGCTGCTTTTAGTTAGTGACTAGATCATGACTGGCGCGCGTTGCTGCGCCCGTTTCTTTTTCCGATGAACCAATATGAATTCCCATAGAAGGGCCCCAAAGATCGACATGATATTCTGTTAAAATTTGACAGCATGAATAGTTGAAAATAATTTTACTACTTGGAACCAATATAATTTAGATCTGTCTTCAGCCAACTAAAGCTTATAGAAGATCCAAACACTCAGAAAGGAGCCCAGCGCCAAAATTAGAATAATACAGAGTAGTAATACCCTAGTATGGCATACCACATGTATAGCAGAGTGGCAATATGTGCAAACCATGCCAAAATAGAGTAACCAAAATTATAGTTCAGATGTCATAAGATAAACTCTTGCATTGAGTAAATAGGCAGATCCTAGGTAACTAAGTATTTCAAAGTTGTACATAGCCACAGAACCAAGCTGTTAGTTGATATCTTTTCTTGTTCTGTAAGATCCACAAGAAGATATTGCAATCATCACACAAAGTACATGGTATGATCAAACAACAAAGCTCCTTATAACCTCCAAAACCTAAGATAACAAAAGTAGTAGAGAAGTGATGACTTACTGGTTACTGCAACTGGGCATATTGTTTTCATAATACTTAGCATCACACTGGGAACCCTCTGTCGCCAAAGCTAGCCATCATTTAAAGAACAAATCCTACAGGGTTGGCATTACATTAGTGCAGAATCGGGCTTTAGTGCCAGTTCGTAAGGGCTTTTAGTGCTGGTTCCGCAACCGGCACTAAAGAGTGGCGCTAAAGTGTCACCACGTGGCACGAGCCAGGCCCGGGTTCGTGTAGGACATTAGTACCGGTTGGTAACACCAACCGGTACTGAATGTTTGGGGGTGTTTTGGTTTTATTTTTTATTTTTCCTTTAATTTTGTGTTTTCAGTTTAATTTAGTGATTGTTTTACATTATAATGAGTTGTTAAATCATTAGGTGAAAGTACCGCAGATTAGTTTCGACGGGATGCATGTGGATCCTAACTAAGTGATCAAGTATATGCCATGTCCATATTATACTTGATCACCTAATTAGGTGATCAAGTATAATATGGATATGGCATATACTTGATCACCTAATTAAGTGATCAAGTATATGCCATGTCCATATTATACTTGATCACCTAATTAGGAGATCAAGTATAATATGGATATGGCATATACTTGATCACTTAGCTAGGATCTATCCAACTAAAACTAATCCGCGGTTTCTTCCATAAATGTATTAGTATAAAAACTCTTGCATCATATCATCAACAACAGTATACTAGCTAGCTAAAAATCATTATAGTTGTCATTGCCACTATTTAATCATCATAGTCATTACCGCTTTCTAATCACCACCGACACTAGCTTAAAGAAGAAACATTCGCTTATACCAGAAGCAAAGATATCATCGAGTTCAACATGGTCATGATATTATAAGCGTTCATAACACCACAAAAGCAAATCACGCTTTGAGATTAAGTTCAGGACGAAGAACACGAACATGAGGACAAGTACTAAGAGCATGAACTAGTAAATCACTCATGCTGCTCTCTCAGGTAAAATAGCATAGAACATGTACAGCTCTCCCGATTCATCATACTGGAGCATGCAGATGAACCTGTCTCATAATCGTGGGCTGCGCTTCTCATTACTGCCCCCTAGTACTTCTCTACTGGATCGTTAACAATTTTGCTCCAATCTTTCACTATTAAGCATTCATCGCTTTTTGAAATCCTGAATGCACCCATGTGCAATGTAGGATATCTTGGCCGTAAGCTAACCATTGACATGAGACCTTTAGTCTCGATCCACTGAGGCACAACTCTCATTGCTGCCCCCTAGTACTTCCCTGTTGAAGAACATCGTATAGTAATTAATATACTTAGCAATGAAAGTTTAGCAAAAAAATTACGTATGCGAAAGATGCACTGAGGACAAATAGTAAAAATCTTACCATAATTCCTAAATAGATGTGACCATAGTTCAATATGATCACTATTGATAGCACGTTTTGAGTACTAACATTTCTAAGTGCAGAAAGAAAATTTGTCTTGACAGTATGAAGATCCTCAAGCCATGAAACATAATGACTTATCTCCTCGCAGTTTAGTTCAGCTCCGGGACAGTAGTAGGTCCTGTCTACCAAGCACCAGACATGTTTGCTTGAATGGAAATAAGCTGTCAATAGAAATTAGTTGTCAACTATTTTTGAATAAACAATATCAAAGACATAAATATGATTGAGAAACTCACATAATGGTAGAACTGGAGGCGTCTGCACATCGACCCAGATGTCTCTATTACCTTAAATATCATCTTCCGGACGAATATCAAAGGCGATAACCATATCAGGCTCAAATGCATAAGCCTTGCATAGTGCTTGCCAAGTTTTGCATTAAAAATAGGTGTACGTGTTTGCATTGTATAGTTTGACGTTGAAAGTATAACCATACCCGGTTTCAGGTAAACTCTCTTTACCTTCATAGTTTCCATAGCAGTGAAACCTATCTTATCCAAGACAAAAATTCTTGCATGGCAGCGGATGCGCTAGTAGAATAGTGAAAATTAAAAATTATAAGTTGAAGCAAATGAAGCATATATAAGTCATGCTTAATTTCGAAAAAAGACTTGTCGTTGTGACTTACTCTATCGACTTCGAAGGTCCCATCCAGCTTGATGCGCTGGTCTTCACAGTATTCACACATAATGTAATCTTTTTCGTCGTCAGACGACATTTCCTATGTTCATATAGGTGAAACATTAAACACTTAATAGTTCTATTAATTCAACTAATTCAAGAACTTCTATTAGTTCAACTAATTACTAAAATAATGTAGCTAGTTCTATATAGTAATATTTTCTTACTAAAAATAAATTAGTTTTTATTAATTCAACTAATTCAACTAAGAATTTACTAAAAATAAATTAGTTCTATTAATTTACTTACTAAAATATATAAATTAGCTATATATAGTAATATTTTAATTAGATCATTAAATATCATATACCTAAATTTTCTTACTAAAAATAAACTAGTTCTAGCTAACATTGACACTAATATTTAACAACTTTTCTATCTAATTTATCTAACATTAATATTCTAACATTCTTATCTACGTAATTCATCTAACATTAATCTAAACAATAGAAAATAGAAAATAAGTAAAAAAAATATGTGTGTGTGTGTGTGTGTGTGTGTTTGTATGTGTGTGTGTGTGTGTGTGTGTGTGTGTGTGTGTGTGTGTGTACGAGCGGGGGGAGGCGGCGTACGGGCGGCGGCGCGAGACGGGGACGGCGCGATGACGGGCGGCTGGCCGGGGGAGACGGCGCGATCGAGACGGCGACGTAGTACGGGGCGGCGGCGCGAGACGACGATTTGACGGAGCGGCGGGCGGGGGTAGGGCGGCGGCGCGATGGACGACGTGACAAGGGCGGGGCGACGATGTCGCGCGAAGAAGTTGGAGAAAAAGTGGTGGTCGATGAAATTCAATTTTTCATAAGTGCCATATATATAGGAGGGGCCTTTAGTACTAGTTGGAGCCACCAACCGGTACTAAAGGCCAATTTTGGCCAGTTCAAGCGGCGGGAAACGGCCGCCTTTAGTACTGGTTCATTTCCTCAACTGGTACCAAAGGCCCACCCATTAGTACCGGTTGGGGCCACCAACCGGTACTAATGGTTGTGCGCTGCCACTCGCGGTGCACTATGTTTAGTCCCACCTCGCCGAGTGAAGGGCAGCCACACAGGTTTATAAACCGAGCCGCGACTGCTTCTTTGAACTCCTCTATATAGCAGGCTTCTGGGCCTAACTAGGGCGCGCTGCCCTGTGAGCCTGCCGACCCTTCTGGGCCTGAATTTGCACACCCTAGGTCTGGCAGGCTCACTAGGCAGCGCCCCAACAATTTTTCATATAGTTTTTTTTCTTTTATTTATTTTTCATTAATTTTTTTATATAGTTTTTTTTCTTTTCTACATTATTTATTTTCTTCTATTTATTTTTGAGTAATTTTTTATATATTTTTTTCTTTTCTGCTTTATTTATTTTCTTCTATTTATTTCTGAGTAGTTTTTTTGCTGCATTTAGTTTCTTTATGAATATTTTTGATTTAGCTCTCTAAACAAATTGATAAATGATGACGTCGCTTTGAATGCTGCCGTTTAACGTTTAATATTTACTTCTGACTGAACGCAAAAAAAGTCAGGAGTTCAAATAAGTTTAAAAAACATTGAAGTGCCCGTAATGCATTTAGTTCTCGTCCAAACTCGATACTCTGAAAGAGATTGTCCAGTTTGTACACGAAGTGCGTCCAGTTTTTGCCGTGACACTCTCTACTCTTTCGCACATGTTATGCGGGTGAAATGATGATACCATGCCAAGTTTTAACATTTTCAGAGTTCATTTTGTTATGATTTACTGTTTCACGGTCATTTAGCTCTCTAAACAAATTGGTAAATGACTGAAAAACAACAAATGATGTCAGAACATGTTGAAAATTGATGACGTCGCTTTGAATGATGCATACTGAACGCATCTGAAGTTCAAATAAGTTAAAAAAAATGAAGTGCCCGTGTAACGGATGAGTTCTCGTCCAAAACCCTGATACTCCGAAAGAGATTGTCCAGTTTGTACATGAAGTGTGTCCAGTTTTTGCCGTGACCCTCTCTAATTTTCCGCACATGCTATGCGGGTGAAATGATGATACCTTCAACATTTTCAGAGTTAATTTTGTAATGATTTTCAATTTTATGGTCATTTAGCTCTCTAAAAATATCGGTAAATGACTGAAAAACAGCAAATGATGTCAGAACGTGTTGGAAATTCATGACGTCGTTTCAAATGCTGCATAATGCCGGCTCAAAAAAGTCTGGAGTTTAAATAAGTTTTAAAAAATGAAGTGCCCGTGTAACAGATGAGTTCTCGTCCGAAACGCTGATACTCCGAAAGAGATTGTCCAGTTTGTACACGATGTGCGTCCAGTTTTGAAGTGAGTGGCGGCCGGCAGGGGAGGACCGGCGCGGGGGGTTGAGGGGGAGACCGAGTGAGTGGAGAGAGTGAGGGCGTAAACATGTAAAAATATACATAAAAAATACATTGATTATCAATGATCTTTTTGTGTACAATCTGAATTGTCAATATGAGTCCTCAACAGTTTATAAAATCAATGAAGACTCATATTGAGTTCATAAATTATACACATAGATTTCAATGAAGACCAAATGCTTGTGATAGTTTGAGAACTAACATATTTAAGGTGGTAAAAATTTTGTTAGGGGAGCGAGGTGGGACTAAAATCAGCCTGCCACAACCTCTTTACTACCGGTACTAAAGGTGCTGGCCGGGCCCCAGAATCTTTAGTACCGGTTCGTGGCATGAACCGGTACTAAAAGTTCGCACTGAACCGGTACTAAAGATCTCCGGCCGCCTAGACATTTGAACCGGCACTAATGTACATATTAGTGCCTGCTCAAATTCAAACCCGGATTAATGTGTCTCACATTTGACTCTTTTTGTACTAGTGTTAGGCTCATACACAAAACATGAGCTACACCAATAGTTGGCAAAGCCAATCGACCAAATGAAACATATCTTGAAAGGCTACGTCATATGTAAGCATAATAATAGAAGTTGAGCAGTATTTTTAGAAAACAAAATTGTAAGGGGTGGAGGTGCTGGTTGTGACCTGAGGAATCAAATCTCTCCTTTGTATATTCTCCAGTACTGTGCCCAGCTCCCAACACACAAGTAGAGTTGATGGTTAGCATATAAAGAAACCAAAGCAATAGGCATTCCATTCTATAATAAAGAAGGGTAATACAGAAGGAATCAATTTCAGTTGATTATTATGTACATGAATAACAGGTAAGTATTATCTTTGGTACCAGATTACCTATAAGGGCATTTGTATTCTCTTTGCTGAGAGACAACTGTAGCCGGCTGTGGCATACACAATGGTCCTGAATTAAGCATTCATGTTATTTGTATCTAATACATGCCGAGCGTATTTCCTTTGCATGTTGCACCATGCATTTAAGGAAAAAATTGTCGACATAATTACTTGGCTTTCCTCATGTATGTATATGAAATTGTCCACATAATTATTTGGCTTTCCAAATGTATGGATAAAGAAATTTTCCACATAATTATTCAGCTTCCCTCGTTTATGGATAAAGAAATTGTCCACATAATTATTTGGCTTTCCTCATGTATGGATAAAGAAATTGTCCATATAATTATTAGGCTTTCCTCATGTATGGATAGAAGCAGAAGATGTTGAGGCTTCACACCTTTCTAGAACAGCATGGTAACACTTTTTGCGCTTTTTTTTGTATAGTTCTAAGTAATCTGTCCTAACTTAGAAACACGTAATCTAAGCAATCATACACTGTACAAAAATGGATGGTAAACGATAAGGTCTAGCAGTGCACGTGAAGTAATTACCTGCTCTAGAAGCCATTGGAGATATGAGCTGAGAATCCCCAAATTAAAAAAATGCGACATCCATCTCCAAGATCCGCCCGAATCAATTGAGCATAAGCCAGTATGAACAACACCTGTACAAATTTTTGATTGAGAGGAAATAAGCACAATGTAATCCTGTGGTGGAAGGAATCATATATGAATGGGGAAAAAATTATGATTATAGGGGAACCTAGCAGAGCACCATGTTGATGGATGTTTTGTTGCCGGATCCAAAATGGTTGAGGAGGAAGCATATATACACGGCAGCTGAAGGATGGAAAAACAGAGAGGCAGACATCCATTTAATCAAAGCCGGCAAGAGGAAGACATCATCCAACATGAATGCCTGAAGAGAAACTGAAGAGTAATTGTTTGCCTTCAATTCCTGGCGGAGCAGTTTCGCTTGACGAGCAGACGAACATCAAGACGAGATTGGCATGAACGTGCATTGGCGTGCGGTCCGGAGGCCCAAATCATTCCAATCCCGTAGAGCCGTACGCCATATCGCCTGGGCTAGGTCGCCATCTTCGCTACATCTCCAGCGCCTCCTGTTTTTCCGCAAAGAAAAAGCGCCTCTTGTTAGCTCGCATTCAGAAAGAAAACAGAGATGATGATGGGTTTGACTGAAAGATGGAGCACTGGGGTTCTGAAATTTTTGTCTGCAAAATGTGTGTACCTGTGTGCCACCCTACCTCTTGTTTTCTAAATCGACCTTGTTGCCCACTAACGCCATCACCAAACCTGGGTTCCCTGTTTGGACATGTGCATATATAAAAATCTAAGCACTGACATACAGATGAGTTCCACCGACAAAAGGCAGAGTATTCTTTGGATCCAACTGAAGCAGTGCGACAAGATGGAAGTACAGAAACATGTTCAGTCATACCTAGTCTCTGAAGCTCGTCAACCGACCTCTTCTTTGCTCGGATGTAGGAGTCCTGACGCTCACACAGGAAAAATCAAACAAATTAACGTGAACAGAAAACAGGCGATCAACTCATCCGGCACATATCCAGAGAAGATCGCTAAACGAAGTACCAAGGAGAAGAGAAGATCTCTCTCACCGTGCTAGTGATGTCGTAGAGGACGGCAGCGGCGGCGCCGCGAAACATAGGGGCGAGGTTGTGGTAGTGCTACTGGCCGGCAGTGTCCCAGATGCCGAACCCTCGCTCGCGTACTGGACTGCATCGGCTGGACCCGAATCCTGCTCCTTCGCCCGATCCCAGCGCACGCATCGACTTCCACGATCACGCACCTCCGGTGGATCCAATAATGGAGCGACACACACCGGCCGCTCCTCTGTCGCTCCAGCTCCTACGCCTTGCAAGCCCAGCAGACATCCTTCTAGCGCTGGAATGGGCTGGCGGCTAGCGGACGGACCAATGCACCAGAGGGTCCGTTTCGGCCTGTGGAGTAGCAGCCCACAGGACAGCTGGGCCAGATTAGCCACACTGCAAAACAGATTGCTTTTCACACTAAATCTGACGGCCAGGAACTCCCGGATCAATAAAACGGACGGCAGAAAACCCAAATCGCTGTGAGGGCAGGGATTAGGTGCAGTTATATTGTCCTTAAAATTGTGTGCTGGTGATTGAGGAGCTATGATATGTATGGTGATGCTATCTAAGTTATGGCATGCATACACAATACAATTTGATGTTGAGGCAGTCCGTCACATCATCCTGCTTACGCTCTTGCTTCTTTGGGCGCCTGCATCATAGAAGTTATGCTAAGTGGTTGACGGGTGTACCTTATTTTGTATCCCACTTACTCACAGGTGATTTTGTGGTGTCTTAGTGGGTTATATTTTCAAAAATATACTCATTTTGAAAGGGTAAAAGGAATCTTTGAATACCATGTATCGATTTAGATAGCTCAGAGTCTATGTGTTTATTCTCATTGTCAAATTGGATCAGGTTATGGTTTAGAATAGTTGGGAGGTGTTCTCCTGATAAGGGCCAACAGGGGCTTGTCGCTCCTGACCTTTTCTTTATTGATCTCCACGATACAATCTAATTGATTACAGGGGCTTGTACGTGTATATATAGGAACCATCTAGCCTAGCATCAAGCAAACCTAGTCGGTCTCCAGTACTAGTCCTACCCGGACACACACGTACAAGTAACCTAGTCCACGTACACATACGGAAGCTAAGTCCACTAGGTAATTGCTCCGTATACGATCCGTATATGGCGACTCTGTCGGGTTTAATTCCAACAATTACTCGCTAAACACGACATCGTCATGTCACAGATCGACGCCGACCCAAGCTTTGGTTAGGATGTCCGCCAGCTGATCATCCGTGTAACCGTAGTTGACCTTCGTCATCCCTTCTTCCATGCAATCCTTTATGTAAAGATACATCGTATCAATGTGCCTGCTCCTGTCATGCCGCACTGGATCCTCGCGTAGAAAAACCATAGACTCACTGTCAACGTTGAGCACCACTTGTTCTGTATTCGATTCATGAGATCACTGTGTAGCCGTCCTAGCCACACACCTTGACACTCTGCTTTACTTGAAGTCGATGTCACCACTTTCTGTCTTCGTGATAGCCAGCTTACTACACTTTCACCAAGGAAATATGCCACGCCCGAGGTGCACTTACGGTCGCCAACAATTCCTTCCTTGTCACTACCACTGTAGCTGAGTAGTTTCACCATCTCCTTCTTGCTTAGCTCAGGACGAGGTTCCATTGAAGCGACAATGTGATTGCAATCTTTCATGCCACGGCTTTCAAGTACCTTCCTTGCATATGCCTCCTAGCATAGTGTGATCCCCTCCAGCTTTTGATGTACCTCTGTCCCGAGGTTGCAACTCAAAAGCCCTAGATCATCCATCTTGAAAAACTCCTTCATTTGTAGCTTGAACTTTGCAATCACCTCTTCATCTGCTCGAGTGATCAATAGATCATCCTCATAGATGCCAACTAGTAGACGATCACTTCCTTCGCCTCGCTTGTACATTGCATACTCTAGTGGGGCTTTCTCAAATCCAAGAGAAATTAACGTCTGATCAAGTTTGATGTTCCACGCCCGAGAGCCTTGCCGTAGCCCGTACAAGACTTTGTGTAGCCTCAGTACCTTGTGTTCTTCTCCCTCTTTGATGAATCCCGGTGGTTGGTTCACATAAACGTCTCCTTCTAACTCTTCGTTAAAAAATGCAGATTTTAAATCCAAGTGATGTATCTTCCATGATTCCTGAACCGCGAGAGCGATGAGTAGTCTTACCGATTCCATCCTTTCAATGGAGATGAACGCTTCTTCGAAATCAACACCTTTCTCTTGCACGTACCCTTTGGCTACTAGACTTGCTTTGTGCTTCACAGACCCTTCGGCATCATGCTCGATCTTAAATTCCCACTTGAGATCCATGGCTTTATGGTTGTTGGGAAGATCCACAAGCTCCCATGCATTATTGTCGTGGATCGACCTCAACTCCTCTTCCATAGCCTGACGCCAACACTCATTTGTAGTTGCGTCTTCAAAACACGCCGGTTCCTCGGCGCTTAGACACCGTCGCCCAGTACCTTTCGCTTCTACTGGGTCAATCGTCCGAAGAGTTTTCTTCGAATATAGGTGAAACACCGGTTGTAGCATTACAGGTGTAGGTGATGGTATCCTTTCCTCCAGTACAGTCGAAGGTGACGTTGCTTGCGCGGCTCCTTGTACATTCAGGAGCGGCGCCTTGCCTTCTGCTTCACATGTTTCTCTTGGCGAAGCAAAATATTCATCCAAGGCTCCACCTACAATACCTCCTTTGCTGCTAGCGTGGCCACCATCTTGCTGCACAAGCAAGCTGCTTGTTGGGCTGCTGTTTAGCCCGTCCAAACCAGCGAGGCTACCAGCCCCAATGCCTGATCTATGCCCGCCTGCTATTTTGACAGGCAGAGTACTTGACATACTTGCTGGCTGGCCACCAAGTGATTCTGGTGCACCCCCTGCGCATGGGACTGATTTTGCATCTTTGCAGCCTCCAAGTGTCATCACGTACACACCATGAGGCACTTCCCAACGTGGGCCTTCTTGCCTCCATGCAGGAACGCCTCTGCATGGGCCTCGTACTGCTGGTTTCAGCTCTCCTAGCTGAGATGTTGGCCACGTCGTTGTACCTGTGCCTCGTTTGTTCGCCAGTATGTCACCTGTATGCCTTGCTTCTTCGTGGACTTCTGACGCCACGTACGTCATCTTATCTTTGCTTGACGAAGTGATATTTGTGTCTGTAGCATTGACACAAGTTTTGGAATCACCTCCCGCATCTGTAACATCAACACGAGTTTCCGAACCATAATCTTGAGAGTGAACTTCTACTTCACGGAGCGTGACATTTTCTTTAGCCGGCGCTTGAAGAACTGGACCCTCCTCGTTCACGAGTTCACACATCAACATCATGACACTTCCATCATCTTCCTGGACCATGAGCGCCTTTTCCTTCGGGGGATTCTTGCACTCCGACTTGAAGTGCCCGAGCAGATTACAGTTGTGGCACCGGATCTTCCTCTTGTCGAACTTTTTCTTCATTGGCTTCTCCGACTGTTCGTCGGTGTCCTTTGTGGGACGGTACTTTCTGCCGCTACCGGACGCCTTGTCGAAATTGTTCTCTTTGGAAATCATTGCCTCCCACTGAGCACGCGTAAGCATCAGGTACTCATCCTGTTTCGCATCACCGTAACTCAGCTTCATCCGCTCGTCATGGGCCTTGAAGCGACCAACCAGATCATCCAAAGTGAGAGTCTTGAGATCAACACACTGCTCGATCGCTGACACAATCGGCAAGTAGCGCGGTGGAGCGGCACGAGGAAACGCCGAACCACGGAGATGTCCTCCAACTTCTCTCCGAGACCGCGAATCCTGTTTACCATCGAGGCAACCCTCGCTGCGAAAGCATCCACCATATCGTCTTCTCCCATCCTTAGATTCTCGTAACTCTTCAGCAAAGTTTGCAAGTTCGCCTCGCGCACACGCGAGTGCCCTAGATGCAACGTCTTGAGCATGTCCCACGCCTCCTTTGCTGATGTCTTCGAGATAAGATGCTGCTGCACGTCCACCGGCATCACCGAGCAGATGGCCGTGATAGCCTGGCGATCCTTCCGATACAAGGCACCACCCTTCAGTTACTCCTCACCGCCGGGGTCGACGGCTTCCCAAAGCTCATTGGCCTCGAGCGCCCACTCCATCATGGTCGCCCACACCATGAAGTTCCCACGGTTGAATCGTGGATACTCCGATCTCGCCGGAGCAGCAATTACTTTAGCCGCACCGGAGTACTCCGCCAGTTGCTTGGTATTCTCGTCGTCCGACATAACCTCCCGTTACTAGGAGATCTATCTTGCTCTAGATACCAATTGTTGGCCCAGACCACGTCACCGAGTACCTTCCGGCAACACGGGATGACCGACGCATTTAACGCATTTATGATGAACAGAGCTCACTGACTATCTTGGTTTCAGCCTCAAGACGGCAAGACGTGCGCGTACCGAGCTAGCACACGAGCTGACTACTTCCAGACGTGTACTACCCGCGATTAGCCGAAGCTAAGCTAACAACCAGAACGATTCCTTCACTTGATCGATTCTAGCCAATACACACGTACCCACGCGAAACCAATATTGATTGCCAACAGAGGCTTGTCGCTCCTGGCCTATTCTTTATTGATCTCCATGATACAATCTAATTGATTACAGGGGGCTTGTACGTGTATATATAGGAACCATCTAGCCTAGCATCAAGCAAACCTAGTCGGTCTCCAGTACTAGTCCTACTCGGACACACACGTACAAGTAACCTAGTCCACGTACACATATGGAAGCTAAGTCCACTAGGTAATTGCTCCGTATACGATCCGTATATGGCGACTCCGTCGGGTTTAATTCCAACAATCACCCCCTAAACACGACATCATCATGTCACAGATCGACGCCGACCCAAGCTTTGGTTAGGATGTCCGCCAGCTGATCATCCGTGTAACCGTAGTTGACCTTCGTCATCCCTTCTTCCATGCAATCCTTTATGTAAAGATACATCGTATCAATGTGCCTGCTCCTGACATGCCGCATTGTATCCTCGCGTAGAAAAAACATAGACTCACTGTCAACGTTGAGCACCACTTGTTCTGGATCTCGATTCATGACATCACTGTGTAGCCGTCCTAGCCACACACCTTGACACTCTGCTTTACTTGAAGTCGATGTCACCACTTTCTGTCTTCGTGATAGCCAGCTTACTACGCTTTCACCAAGGAAATATGCCACGCCCGAGGTGCACTTACGGTCGCCAACAATTCCTTCCTTGTCACTACCACTGTAGCTGAGTAGTTTCACCATCTCCTTCTTGCTTAGCTCAGGACGAGGTTCCATTGAAGCGACAATGTGATTGCAATCTTTCATGCCACGGCTTTCAAGTACCTTCCTTGCATATGCCTCCTAGCATAGTGTGATCCCCTCCAGCTTTTGATGTACCTCTGTCCCGAGGTTGCAACTCAAAAGCCCTAGATCATCCATCTTGAAAAACTACTTCATTTGTAGCTTGAACTTTGCAATCACCTCTTCATCTGCTCCAGTGATCAATAGATCATCCTCATAGATGCCAACTAGTAGACGATCACTTCCTTCACCTCGCTTGTACATTGCATGCTCTAGTGGGGCTTTCTCAAATCCAAGAGAAATTAACGTCTGATCAAGTTTGATGTTCCACGCCCGAGAGCCTTGCCGTAGCCCGTACAAGACTTTGTGTAGCCTCAGTACCTTGTGTTCTTCTCCCTCTTTGATGAATCCCGGTGGTTGGTTCACATAAACGTCTCCTTCTAACTCTTCGTTAAAAAATGCAGATTTTACATCCAAGTGATGTATCTTCCATGATTCCTGAACCGCGAGAGCGATGAGTAGTCTCACCGATTCCATCCTTTCAATGGAGATGAACGCTTCTTCGAAATCAACACCTTTCTCTTGCACGTACCCTTTGGCTACTAGACTTGCTTTGTGCTTCACAGACCCTTCGCATCATGCTCGATCTTAAATTCCCACTTGAGATCCATGGCTTTATGGTTGTTGGGAAGATCCACAAGCTCCCATGCATTATTGTCGTGGATCGACCTCAACTCCTCTTCCATAGCCTGACGCCAACACTCATTTGTAGTTGCGTCTTCAAAACACGCGGTTCCTCGGCGCTTAGACACCGTCGCCCACTACCTTTCGCTTCTACTGGGTCAATCGTCCGAAGAGTTTTCTTCGAATATAGGTGAAACACCGGTTGTAGCATTACAGGTGTAGG
This sequence comes from Aegilops bicornis, assembly GCA_021605145.1. Classification (NCBI taxonomy): domain Eukaryota; kingdom Viridiplantae; phylum Streptophyta; class Magnoliopsida; order Poales; family Poaceae; genus Aegilops; species Aegilops bicornis. Next base: position 58,707,290 of record CM038675.1, on the reverse strand, counting down.
TGATGGTATCCTTTCCTCCAGTACAGTCGAAGGTGACGTTGCTTGCGCGGCTCCTTGTACATTCAGGAGCGGCGCCTTGCCTTCTGCTTCACATGTTTCTCTTGGCGAAGCAAAATATTCATCCAAGGCTCCACCTGCAACACTTCCTTTGCTGCTAGCGTGGCCACCATCTTGCTGCACAGGCAAGCTGCTTGTTGGGCTGCTGTTTAGCCCGTCCAAACCAGCGAGGCTACCAGCCCCAATGCCTGATCTATGCCCGCCTGCTATTTTGATAGGCAAAGTACTTGACATACTTGCTGGCTGGCCACCAAGTGATTCTCGTGCACCCCCTGCGCATGGGACTGATTTTGCATCTTTGCAGCCTCCAAGTGTCATCACGTACACACCATGAGGCACTTCCCAACGTGGGCCTTCTTGCCTCCATGCAGGAACGCCTCTGCATGGGCCTCGTACTGCTGGTTTCAGCTCTCCTAGCTGAGATGTTGGCCACGTCGTTGTACCCGTGCCTCGTTTGTTCGCCAGTATGTCACCTGTATGCCTTGCTTCTTCGTGGACTTCTGACGCCACGTACGTCATCTTATCTTTGTTTGACGAAGTGATATTTGTGTCTGTAGCATTGACACAAGTTTTGGAATCACCTCCCGCATCTGTAACATCAACACGAGTTTCCGAACCATAATCTTGAGAGTGAACTTCTTCTTCACGGAGCATGACAATTTCTTTAGCCGGCGCTTGAAGAACTGGACCCTCCTCGTCCACGAGTTCACACATCAACATCATGATACTTTCATCATCTGCCTGGACCATGAGCGCCTTTTCCTTCGGGGGATTCTTGCACTCCGACTTGAAGTGCCCGAGCAGATTACAGTTGTGGCACCGGATCTTCCTCTTGTCGAACTTTTTCTTCCTTGGCTTCTCCGACTGTTCGTCGGTGTCCTTTGTGGGACGGTACTTTCCGCCGCTACCGGACGCCTTGTCAAAATTGTTCTCTTTGGAAATCATTGCCTCCCACTGAGCACGCGTAAGCATCAGGTACTCATCCTGTTTCGCATCACCGTAACTCAGCTTCATCCGCTCGTCATGGGCCTTGAAGCGACCAACCAGATCATCAAAAGTGAGAGTCTTGAGATCAACACACTGCTCGATCGCTGACACAATCGGCAAGTAGCGCGGTGGAGCGGCACGTAGGAAACGCCGAACCACGGAGATGTCCTCCAACTTCTCTCCGAGACCGCGAATCCTGTTTACCATCGAGGCAACCCTCGCTGCGAAAGCATCCACCGTATCGTCTTCTCCCATCCTTAGATTCTCGTAACTCTTCAGCAAAGTTTGCAAGTTCGCCTCGCGCACACGCGAGTGCCCTAGATGCAACGTCTTGAGCATGTTCCACGCCTCCTTTGCTGATGTCTTCGAGATAAGATGCTGCTGCACGTCCACCGGCATCACCGAGCAGATGGCCGTGATAGCCTGGCGATCCTTCCGATACAAGGCACCACCCTTCAGGTACTCCTCACCGCCGGGGTCGACGGCTTCCCAAAGCTCATTGGCCTCGAGCGCCCACTCCATCATGGTCGCCCACACCATGAAGTTCCCACGGTCGAATCGTGGATACTCCGATCTCGCCGGAGCAGCAATTACTTTAGCCGCACCGGAGTACTCCGCCAGTTGCTTGGTCTTCTCGTCGTCCGACATAACCTCCCGTTACTAGGAGATCTACCTTGCTCTAGATACCAATTGTTGGCCCAGACCACATCACCGAGTACTTTCCGGCAACACGGGATGACCGACGACGAACGACGATGATGAACAGAGCTCATTGACTATCTTGGTTTCAGCCTCAAGACGGCAAGACGTGCGCGTACCGAGCTAGCACACGAGCTGACTACTTCCAGACGTGTACTACCTGCGATTAGCCGAAGCTAAGCTAGCAACCAGAACGATTCCTTCACTTGATCGATTCTAGCCAATACACACGTACCCACGCGAAACCAATATTGATTGCCAACAGGGGCTTGTCGCTCCTGGCCTTTTCTTTATTGATCTCCACGATACAATCTAATTGATTACCAGGGGCTTGTACGTGTATATATAGGAACCATCTAGCCTAGCATCAAGCAAACCTAGTCGGTCTCCAGTACTAGTCCTACTCGGACACACACGTACAAGTAACCTAGTCCACGTACACATATGGAAGCTAAGTCCACTAGGTAATTGCTCCGTATACGATCCGTATATGGCGACTCCGTCGGGTTTAATTCCAACAATCACCCCCTAAACACGACATCGTCATGTCACAGATCGACGCCGACCCAAGCTTTGTTTGACGAAGTGATATTTGTGTCTGTAGCATTGACACAAGTTTCGGAATCACCTCCCGCATCTGTAACATCGACACGAGTTTCCGAACCATAATCTTGAGAGTGAACTTTTTCTTCACGGAGCGTGACAATTTATTTAGCCGGCGCTTGAAGAACTGGACCCTCCTCGTCCACGAGTTCACACATCAACATCATGAAACTTTCATCATCTTCCTGGACCACGAGCGCCTTTTCCTTCGGGGGATTCTTGCACTCCGACTTGAAGTGCCAGAGCATATTACAGTTGTGGCACCGGATCTTCCTCTTGTCGAACTTTTTCTTCCTTGGCTTCTCCGACTGTTCGTCGGTGTCCTTTGTGGGACGGTACTTTCCGCCGCTACCGGACGCCTTGTCGAAATTGTTCTCTTTGGAAATCATTGCCTCCCACTGAGCACGCGTAAGCATCAGGTACTCATCCTGTTTCGCATCACCGTTACTCAGCTTCATCCGCTCGTCATGGGCCTTGAAGCGACCAACCAGATCATCCAAAGTGAGAGTCTTGAGATCAACACACTGCTCGATCGCTGACACAATCAGCAAGTAGCGCGGTGGAGCGGCACGTAGGAAACGCCGAACCACGGAGATGTCCTCCAACTTCTCTCCGAGACTGCGAATCTCGTTTACCATCGAAGCAACCCTCGCTGTGAAAGCGTCAACCGTCTCGTCTTCTCCCATCCTTAGATTCTCGTAACTCTTCAGCAAAGTTTGCAAGTTCGCCTCGCGCACACGCGAGTGCCCTAGATGCAACGTCTTGAGCATGTCCCACGCCTCCTTTGCTGATGTCTTCGAGATAAGATGCTGCTGCACGTCCAACGGCATCACCGAGCAGATGGCCGTGATAGCCTGGCGATCCTTCAGATAAAAGGCACCACCCTTCAGGTACTCCTCACCGCAGGGGTCGACGGCTTCCCAGAGCTCATTGGCCTCGAGCGCCCACTCCATCATGGTCGCCCACACCATGAAGTTCCCACGGTCGAATCGTGGATACTCCGATCTCGCCGGAGCAACAATTACTTTAGCCGCACCGGAGTACTCCGCCAGTTGCTTGGTCTTCTCGTCGTCCGACATAACCTCCCGTTACTAGGAGATCTACCTTGCTCTAGATACCAATTGCTGGCCCAGACCACGTCACCGAGTACTTTCCGGCAACACACGATGACCCACGACGAACGACGATGATGAACAGAGCTCACTGACTATCTTGGTTTCAGCCCCAAGACGGCAAGACGTGCGCGTACCGAGCTAGCACACGAGCTGACTACTTCCAGATGTGTACTACCTGCGATTAGCCGAAGCTAAGCTAGCAACCAGAACGATTCCTTCACTTGATCGATTCTAGCCAATACACACGTACCCACAGGGGCTTGTCGCTCCTGGCCTTTTCTTTATTGATCTCCACGATACAATCTAATTGATTACAGGGGGCTTGTATCGTGTATATATAGGAACCATCTAGCCTAGCATCAAGCAAACCTAGTCGGTCTCCAGTACTAGTCCTACTCGGACACACACGTACAAGTAACCTAGTCCACGTACGCATATGGAAGCTAAGTCCACTAGGTAATTGCTCCGTATACGATCCGTATATGGCGACTCCGTCGGGTTTAATTCCAACAGTCACAAGATATACAAGCTGGAGTTACAACAAACAGCCCGATGGAAGTGGCACGCAGGCCAGGGCGTGATCCATGATCCTATTATCTAGGAATACAAGTACAAGTACATACACAGGTATACTACGTGTTAACACCCCCCTCAGCCGGAACTCAATGTGGATGGACGTTGAGGCTGCTGCGGAACTCGTGAAAAACCTGTGATGGCAGTCCCTTGGTGAACAAATCTGCGAATTGCGAACTGGATGTAACATGCAAGACTCGAGCTTCACCGAGAGCCACCCGGTCGCGGACGAAATGAAGATCGATCTCAATATGCTTAGTTCGTTGGTGTTGGACGGGATTGGAGGCAATATATGCGGCAGAGATGTTATCACAATATACGATAGTGGCCTGAGTGGGTGGGTGACAAAGTTCATGCAAGAGTTGGCGCAACCAACAAGACTCGGCGACACAGTTGGCAACACCACGGTATTCAGCCTCAGCGCTGGATCGCGACACTGTGGCTTGCCATTTGGAGGACCATGATAGCAAGTTGTGCCCGAGAAAAATGCAAAACCCGGATGTGGACTTGCGGGCACTAGTAGAAAAAGGGCCTATAGTCCCGGTTCATAAGGGCCTTTAGTCCCGGTTCGTGAACCGGGACTAAAGGGTCGGTACTAATACCCTCACCCTTTAGTCCCGGTTCTATCCCGAACCGGGACAGATGGGCCTCCACGTGGCCTGTCCGCTGAGCCCAGGCAGGAGGGCCTTTGGTCCCGGTTGGTGGCACCAACCGGGACCAATAGGCATCCACGCGTCAGCATTTCTTTGGCTCTGGTTTTTGTTTTTTTTTCAAAAGAGGGGGGGGGGGTTGGGGGGTTAATTTAGGTGTTTCATATATTGTGCTATAGCTAGCTAATTAATAGAGAAAAGTGTCCTTTCTTTTGTCCGTGCTTGGTCGACGCTACGTACTATACATACGGATAGAGAGGACTAACTAGACATGCTAGCTAGCTAGTAATTAAGCAAACAGAAGATCGTCATGAACATATATATGCATACAGAGAGAAGTGATATCGACCACCTCTCCTTCTCCGAGAGATTGGTCGAACAACAAGTTCTCGTATATCTATCCGACGCTACCGCTACATATATACAATAATTATCTTTTAAAATACGGACGCGTGGTCCACATGGTATTCCCGCCTTCAGCAATCACATAGTCAAGAAAGAATGCCGCCAATTCCTCTTGAATTGCTCGCATGCGATCTGGTGCTAGGAGTTCATCCCGCTGCCGAAACATCTAATTTTAAGAAAGGGGTCAATATATATATATATAGAGAGAGAGGACTAACTAGACATGCTAGCTAGCTAGTAATTAAGCAAACAGAAGATCGTCATGAACATATATATGCATACAGAGAGAAGTGATATCGACCACCTCTCCTTCTCCGAGAGATTGGTCGAACAACAAGTTCTCGTATATCTATCCGACGCTACGGCTACATATATACAATAATTATCTTTTAAAATACGGACGCTAGCGTGGTCCACATGGTATTCCCGTCTTCAGCGATCACATAGACAAGAAAGAATGCCGCCAATTCCACTTGAATTGCTCGCATGCGATCTGGTGCTAGGAGTTCATCCCGCTGTCAAACATCTAATTTTAAGAAAGGGGTCAATATATATATATATATATATATATATATATATATATATATATGAATGAAACTCAACACAAATGATGGTAATAAAATAAAATTGTGAATATTTTTATTTACGCACTTCAAATTGTTTGTCGGAGTAGCCCCTCTCACAGGTCGTGTGGCGGATGGACTCGCAAACTTAGTATCCACAGAAATCATTCCCTTGTTCCTGCCACAACCACTTTACAAGAAACAGAGGTCAATCAAACTGATAATTATATATAGCAAGCACATGCTAAATGGTATTGATGAAACTAGCGCTTGAATCACAAGGAGATGCGCGTGGAATATGCTACTATATAGTACTTACTTTCGGGTGTCTAAATTGCAGCTTCTTGGTAGTCCCGGAGCTTTTTGGTGAATTTTCCCCAAGCCCTGCCATACAAAGAAAACAATTACTTGATATCAGAAATGAACAAAGTTGCTGATATGGTGGATAATGATCGATTTAACTTACTTCTCGAGCATTTCAGTCATTTCAGCATACTCCTTGGGATCTTTTCGTCTCGAGTCTAAGACAGTTACTACTCCCTGCTCAAGCTTAATCTCCAGGAGAATATAGTGGAACCTGCGCACGCATGCATAACTCGTCAATATTACATTTCTATAACCTGGACTAAATAAGGGAAACCGAATATGCCACAAGACAGTAACACTCACGTGTAGTTGTAAGGAAAGAGTATTGTATTTTTGTGTTCATTTATTTCCAACGATCGTAGAAAGTTGGCCTCGGTTTCCTTGGCACGATATTTAACCTCATTTGCATCGATGAGATATGTGTTAATGAACCCAATATCACCCACTTGTTTTTTCTTCATTTCTGCGATCTTCAATCTGCATAATATAGTGAGGATATTTATAAATACATGCAATGAAAGAGCTGAGTTATATAGAGATACTTAATGACAGAAGTAGTACTACTTACAGACAGTAGCAGGTGACCGTTGCTTTATCGATGGCCAATTGATTGAAAACTGATAGAACTCCTCAAATGGAATAGGCAACAGTTCAATTCCAAGGAGGTCATGCTCCTTTTAACTCTCAAATACAAAGTATTCCTCCCGTCCAGACTCTTTGCAGGTTTTCATGTACCAATCATGCAATCTTCGCATCATCGTTGTTAGAGAGCTTTCATCTTTGTGAGAGGCTTCCCGTACTCGTATCTTTGTATCTGCACCTCCAAGAAATCAAATTGTACATCGTCGGGCAAGTAATCTTCAGGATTGCCATAACCGGGCACCATCCTCGGATCGACGATGTCGCTAGCAGGCACCTTGAGCGGGGGGCACGATTCCTTCTCTTGTTCGCCGAGCTGGGCAATTTGTTTCCCAGCTCGTCGTTCTTTCATCCTTTGATCACTGACAGTACTTCCCGATCTCTCCGCCTCGGCAAATGCCTTTCCAATAATGCGCTCATAGTTGCCTTTCGGCGGAGACTTGGGTGGTTTTGTCAGGGCAGCTAGAGTGCGCTTCGCTTTGACCGGATCTACCTTCTCCTCCGGAGGTGGATGTCTCTTTGCTTTCAACCCTTGAAACCAGTCATCCACTTCGGTCTGCGCAATCTTCGCGTTTTCCTCCTCGCTCCTCTCAGACGGTAACTTCTCCGGAGTCTTGAGAGAAGGACCGAATCTGTATCTCCTCCGCCTTTGGCAAGACTGCAAGACGCCCGGCAGAGCAGACGGAGCGGATGTCTTCTTTCCTTGCTTACGAGGCGGAGGAGAAGGACTACGATGCGCCGGAGCAGCCGGAGCGGCGGCGGGTCTCTTCCGCCCTTGCTGACGAGGCGGAGAAGGAGGAGGCTGGCTGCCCGGACGCGCCGGTGCAGGCGGAGAAGGAGACGGAGTGCCGCCACGCGCCGGAGAAGGAGCCGGCCGAGTGCCCTGATCGTCACTCGCCGGAAGAGGAGGCGGTGGAGGAGGCGGAGTGCCCTGACTCGCCGGAGGAGGAGGAGGCGGTGGAGGAGGCGGAGTGCCCTGACTCGCCGGAGGAGGAGGAGGAGGCGGAGGCGTCCAGTTCGGAAGGTTGATGAGATCCTTCCGCCATAGGCATGGAGTCTTGAGCAGAACCCAGCCGATACTCCCCTTCACCGGTAGGGTGGTCAAGCCGGAGCTCCTCAAATCCCTCCGTTATTTCATCGACCATCACCTTAGCATATCCTTCTGGAATCGGCCGGCAGTGAAAAGTTGAGTCGGGTTTAGTGGGATAAACAGAGCCAATAGCCGCCTTGACCTTTAAATTGCTCCATTGCGCCATAAGGTGGCAACTTTCAGCATCCGTGATAGCATCCACGGGATAGCTGGCAGGAGCCGTCAAGGCATGCTGCTCTGGCTAAAGCAGCTCGGTGGAAGCCACGCTGCTTCTCCGCTGAGATGGCGGGGTAGCTTCGGGGGAAGCTTCGGCAGGTCGTTTGTTGTGATCGGCTGCTTCTCGTTCCTCTAGCCCCATTACCCTTTCGCAGCGCCTGCATTAGGCTCTGCTCCAGTTTCTTCCTCCTCTCATGGGTTTTATAACCCCTGCATCCGAAATCCAGCCTTCCACGAAGGGAGCCTGGCGTGCCTCGTGTCCGTCCAGTGGTGCTTTCAGGATTCCCGAGGGCCATTGTGAGCTCGCCCTTCTCCCTGTCGAACGAACTTCCCTTGCTGCGCTGCTTCGATATAATTCTTAAGCCTCTTGACTGGTATGTCCAATTGTTCGTCTGGCCCAAATGCACTTCCCCGTTATAGGGTCCAAGGATCCGCCGGCCCCGAAGAACCAAGTCCGGCAACGGTCTGGCCAGTTCATTGTCTCAGGTTCGATCCCTTTATCAAGCAGATCATTCTCAGCCTTGGACCACTTAGGCCGGGCTATGAGGTAGCCACCTGACCCCGTGCGATGATGAAGCTTCTTCTTCGCAGCATTTCTCTTGTTTGTCGTTGACATCTTTTACTCTTTTCCGATGTCTTGTAGGCCACAAATGCGGGCCAGTCATCTCTGATCTTCTCATATTTGCCCGTGAATTCTGGTGTCTCATTTTTTTCGACATACGTATTGAGGTCTTTCTTCCAATTCCTGAATAGTTCTGCCATCTTCTTAAGAGCAAAAGACTTGATTAATGGCTCTATTACTGGCTTCTCCGGATCATCCTCTAGCGGTAGGGTAAAATTTGACTTCAGCTCAGTCCAAAGATCATTTTTCTGCATATCATTGACATAAGACACCTCAAGGTCTTCGTTCTTAGGCTTATACCATTGGTGGATGCTGATCGGGATCTTGTCCCTAACCAGAACCCCGTGACCGGAAAGCAACAAATGCCTTCTTTGTCCGGTCGGGTTCAATCGGTTGGCCGTCATTGCGATTTGTATGATCTCAAACTTTTCATCCGAGCTCAACTTTTTCTTCGGCCTCGCCTCTTTACCGAAGTTGTGCTCGATCCGGAGGGCTAGAAAAAGAACAAAGACGAGAGTTAATTAATATGTGTACATATATATATACCAAAACAAAGACGAGAGCTAGTCAGCATAGGCTTAACTAATATATATACCTGGCCGGACTCGGTTTGGTGATCACCGGAGCCGTCCTCACGGTCTACTTCTTGCACCGGCATTGGGTCATCGGAGCCATGTAAATCATAGCCAGCTGCTTCTTCACCCTCTCCTTCCAGACCATCGTTATCGACGCGTTGAGAAACATCATCGAGGAGACGGCATCACTTCCGTAATGCGATTATGTCCCTCAACAACGCTTCTTGTGCTTCGTCTCGGGGGGTGTCCATAGTTTCTACAAATATTTACAACATGGCAATTATTATTCAAACATGACAGATATGGATATATTAGTGCCAACGTAGAACTAGCTAGCTAATCACAATAAGGAATCATATTAGTGGCCTCGATGCTGCTTCTCTAGGGTTTGGGGTGGCCTCGACAACGCTTCAAGGGTTAGGGGGTGGCCTCGAGAACGCTTCAAGCTAGGAGGGGGTACGTAATATCGACCCCCCCCCCACGTGTTGAAGCTATCGGGAGGGGGTCGGCGTTGAACAGTACATCTATGTCCCACAAGTAGGGTAGAGGGTCGTGGATCGCCGAGCGGTCGAGGGTCAAGGGGTCAAAGATCGCCGAGGGGTCGGGAGGTTGCCTAGTGTCAAATGATTCAACAAAACCATGTCTTCATCATTAGTAGTAACAGGTGCATGATGGTACGAAGCTCTCCAAAGTTGTTTGAACGGAGTCCCAGATAGGATAATTCGCTTTTTGGTACAAAGTTCAGCAAAAGGCAAATTATCCTATCCGGACTCCATTCCGTAACAACTTTGAGGACTTCTGCACCATCATGCCATGGTTACTTCCGCTAATGATGAAGCGATGGATTTCTTCAATACTTTGACACTATAGGAACCCTCGACCCTGAAACCTTCGACCCTTGACCCCTTAATGACCCTCGACCCTCTACCCTAGTTCCCGACCCTAGACCCCTCGGCGATCCTTGACACCCTCGTTATATCGACAACGACGCCCCCCCCCCTCGTTATATCCTTTCTTTCTTCTTCTCCTCTTCTTTTTCTTGTTATCCCTCGAGAAAGGAAAATAAGGAAAAGGAAGAAAAGAGGAAGAAGGAAGAAGGAAGAAGAAGAAGAAAAAAAAGAAGAAAATAGAAGAAAGGAATAGAAGAGAAGAGGAGAAGAAGAAAGGACTAGAAGAGAAGAAAGGAATAGAAGAGAAGAAGAAAAATAGAATTTTTCTATTTTTCTTCCTCTCTTCTATTCCTTTCTTCTTCTCCTCTTCTTTTCTTCTTTTTCCTCTTCTTATTTATTTCTCCTCTTCTTCCTCTCCTCTTCTTCTCCTTTCTTCCTCTTCTTATTTTCCTTTTATATGAACATATCATCATATATATGAACATACATTTTCTTTGCATATGCATATGAACATACATACATACACTTTTCTTTCATATGAACATACATACATACATTTTCTTTGCATATGACCATACATACATTTTTCTTTGCATATGACCATTCATACATTTTCTTTGCATATGTTTTGCATATAAACATACATACATACATATAAACATAACATACATACACAAAAATTCTAAAAATCTGCCTAAAAATCTAAAAATCTGCCTAAAAATTATCCATCCATCCATCCATCCATATAATGAACATATATAATGAACATATAAAAGCATGCATACATCATCCATCTTTTTTTCATATAATGAACATATATACATGAACATAAATCTGCCTAAAAAATTATATGAATTTTTTTTTATGAAGAGGACGTGGGGACTGGGAGGAATGGGGGGGTCGCCGGAGCCGGACCGAACGGGGTGGAGGGGCGGCGTCGAGGCAGGGGCGGCAGTGGGGGCGGGCGCCGGCGACGACGAGGTGGGGGCTGGCCGGGCGCAGGGGCACGGCGGCGGCGTTGGGGGCGCAGGCGCGGCCGTGCGTGCTCGTGGACGGGCAGGGGCATGGGCGGCGGCGGCGTGGGGCGCAGGGCGCGGCCGCGGCGTGCTTTCGGGACGGGCAGGGGTACGAGGCGGCGGCGTGGGGGCGCAGGGGCGGCCGTGGCGTGCTTTCGGGGACGGGCAGGGGACGGGCGGCGGCCGGCGTGGGCTCGGGCGCTGGGCAGGCACGGGAGACGGGATGGCGGCCGGGCGGCGACGGGCGACGAGGAGCGCGCGATTTGGGCAGCTGGCGGGGCAACCGGCTAGGGAGGCGAGGGAGATGTGAAAATTTCACAAGTCTTGCTTATATAGAAAGAGCATTGGTCCCGGTTCGTGGCACGACCCGGGACTAATGCCTTTTAGTCGGTTGGTGCCACCAACCGGGACTAAGGGGCATTAGTCCCGGTCGTGCACGAACCAGACTTAAACCCACCTTTAGTCTCGGTTGGTGCCACCAACCGGGACCAAAGGCCTGTGCTGCCTGCCGCCAATTGTTTAGTCCCACCTCGCTAGTTGAAGGGCGCCGCACTGGTTTATAAGCTGGTGTGCGCCCCTTTCGAGCTCCTCTCAAATGCAGGCTTTGGGCCTAATCATGCTCTTGTCAGGCCTATTGGGCCTCTGCAGGGCCTGAATCTGGCCCATGTAGGGTTTCTAGTCGTATTCAGGCCGTGGGGGCCTAGTAGGTGGTAGTTTTTTTGCTTTATATTTTATTAATTTTTGCTTTAAGTTTTAGAAAAATATAAACTTTCTATAATAGCCATTAGTATTAAAATTTGAAAACACTAATTTTTATTACTTTGTTGATTTATTTATTTTATTTTGTTTCTACTTACAACAAAATACTTATTGTTGCTATTTTTATTTTTTTTCAAGTTTTTTTGTTTTGTTTTCTGCATTATTTATTTTCTTTTGGTTTTTGCTTTATTTTTTAATTCTTTTTGCTTTTAGGTCAGCAAAATTATAAACTTTCTGCTTGTGCCATTAGTTTTAAAATTCAACAACACTTTTTTTGTTTTCTTTGTTGCTTTATTTATTTTATTTTGTTTCTACTTACAACAAAATGCTTATTGTTGCTATTATTATTATTTTTTCAAGTTTTTTGTTTTGTTTCCTGCATTATTTATTTTCTTTTGGTTTTTGCTTTATTTTTTAATTCTTTTTGCTTTTAGGTCAGCAAAATTATAAACTTTCTGTTAGTGCCATTTGTTTTAGAACAATTATAAACTTTCTGTTTGTGCCATTAGTTTTATAAAATTTGAATTCTTTGAAATTTGTGTGAATCACAAGTTTGTGAGCTCAACAAGGCGTAGAGGGACGGGCTTATAAACCGGTGTGAGCGCCCTTCGCTTGGCCAGGTTCTCAAAGTTGGCATAGTATGTTCATTAACAAAACGGACAATTGTAACATACTCGTGTGTTACAAAGTTGGCATGGTATCATCATAATAGTTATGGAGAAAGTCTTCACTTTTTCTTCGCTTGTGTCGCTTGCTTATTGCTACCGTAACCATGGATAATCTTTATCGTTTATCAGGATGCTTGGGTCAGCCTTTACTTTGAAGGGGGGAATTTCATGAAACTTTTCATACTCTTCAGACATGTCTGTCTTGCCCTCCACTCCAGGATGTCCCTTTTACCTGAAAGAACTATGTGGCGCTTTGGCTCATTGTATGATGTATTCGCTTCCTTATCTTTTCTTTTCCTCGGTCTGGTAGACATGTCCTTCACATAGATAACCTGTGCCACATCATTGGCTAGGACGAACGGTTCGTCAGTGTACCCAAGATTTTTCAGATCCACTGTTGTCATTCCGTACTGTGGGTCTACCTGTACCCCGCCTCCTGACAAATTGACCCACTTGCACTTAAACAAAGGGACCTTAAAATCTACTCCGTAGTCAAGTTCCCATATGTCTACTATGTAACCATAATATGTGTCATTTCCCTTGTCGGTTGCTGCATCAAAGCGGACACCGCTGTTTTGGTTGGTGCTCTTTTCATCTTGGTCAATCGTAAAATGTATTCCCATTTATCTCGTATCCTTTCCAAATCATTACAGTCGAAGATAGTCCCACGGACAACAAGTACAACTCATCACAAACAGTGCTGTCACCTCCGAGACGTGTTTCCAACCAACTGCTGAAAGTCCCGATGTGTTCACATGTAATCCGATCGTCAGACCGCTCCGGGTGTTTGGAGCGCAGACTGTTCTTGTGTTCATCGACATACGGGTCACCAAGGTAGAGTTCTCAGAGAACTGTAGTGTGCTTGAGACCAAGAATATCCGTCCCTGCATATTATTGAGTCTCTTCCAAGCGTGCCTTTTCGGTCAGTCTCCCCTCATACCGCGATTTAGGGAGACCTATCTTATTAAGGCCAGGAATGAAGTCAACACAAAACCCGATGACATCCTCTGTTTGATGGCCCATGGAGATGCTTCCTTCTGGCCTAGCACGGTTACTTAACATATTTCTTTAGGACTCCATGAACCTCTCAAAGGGGTACATATTGTGTAGAAATACGGTCCCCGTAATGACAATCTAAATCGACTAGATGAACTAGGACGATGCGTCATGATATTGAAGAAGGATGGTGGGAACACCAGCTCGAAACTGACAAGACATTGCGCCCACATCACTCCTTAGCGTTGGTACGAAGTTCTGGATCGATCACCTTACGAGATATTGAATTGAGGAATGCACATAGCTTCACAATGGCTAGTCGGACGTTTTCGGTAGAAGCCCTCTCAATGCAACCGGAAGCAGTTGCGTCATAATCACGTGGCAGTCATGAGACTTTAGGTTCTGGAACTTTTTCTCTGGCATATTTATTATTCCCTTTATATTCGACGAGAAGCCAGTCGGGACCTTCATACTGAGCAGGCATTGAAAGAATATTTCTTTCTCTTCTTTCGTAAGAGCGTAGCTGGTAGGACCTTCATACTGCTTCGGAGGCATGCCCTCTTTTTCGCGGTAAGCGTTGCAGGTCCTCTCGTGCCTCAGGTGTATCTTTTGTCTTCCCATACACGCCCAAGAAGCCTAGCAGGTTCACGCAGGTTCTTCGTCACGTGCATCACGTCGATCGAAGAGCGGACCTCTAGGTCTTTCCAAAGAGGGTAGGTCCCAAAATATAGATTTCTTCTTCCACATGGGTGCGTGATTCTCAGCGTCATTCGGAACAGCTAGTCCGCCGGGACCCTTTCCAAAGATTACGTGTAAATCATTGACCATAGCAAGTACGTGATCACCCGTACGCATGGTGGGCTTCTTCCGGTGATCTGCCTCGCCTTTGAAATGCTTGCCTTTCTTTCGACATTGATGGTTGGTCGGAAGAAATCGACGATGGCCCAGGTACACATTCTTCCTGCATCTTCCCAGGTATATACTATCGGTGTCAAGTAAATAGTGCGTGCATGCGTGGTATCCCTTGTTTGTCTGTCCTGAAAGGTTACTGAGAGCGGGCCAATCGTTGATTGTCACGAACAGCAACGCCTTCAGGTCAAATTCCTCCTTTTTGTGCTCATCCCACGTACGTACACCGTTTCCATTCCACAGCTGTAAAAGTTCCTCAACTAATGGCCTTAGGTACACATCAATGTCGTTGCCGGGTTGCTTAGGGCCTTGGATGAGAACATGCATCATAATGAATTTCCGCTTCATGCACATCCAAGGAGGAAGGTTATACATACATAGAGTCACGGGCCCGGTGCTGTGATTGCTGCTCGCTCCCGAAAGGATTAATGCCATCCGCGCTTAAAGCAAACCATACGTTCCTTGGGTCCTTTGCAAACTCATCCCAGTACTTTCTCTCGATTTTTCTCCATGCGACCCGTCGGGTGCTCTCAACTTCCCGCCTTTCTTACGGTCCTCACTGTGCCATCGCATCAACTTGGCATGCTCTCCGCTTACGAACAGACGTTTCAACCGTGGTATTATAGGAGCATACCACATCACCTTCGCAGGAACCCTCTTCCGGAGGCTCGCCGTCAACATCACCAGGGTCATCTCGTCTGATCTTATACCGCAATGCACCGCATACCGGACATGCGTTCAGATCCTTGTAGGCACCACGGTAGAGGATGCAGTCATTAGGGCATGCATGTATCTTCTCCACCTCCAATCCTAGAGGGCATACGACCTTCTTTGCTGCGTATGTACTGTCGGGCAATTCGTTATCCTTTGGAAGCTTCTTCTTCATTATTTTCAGTAGCTTCTCAAATCCTTTATCAGCACAGCATTCTCTGCCTTCCACTGCAGCTATTCGAGTACGGTACCGAGCTTTGTGTTGCCATCTTCGCAATTGGGGTACAACCCTTTTTTGTGATCCTCTAACATGCGATCGAACTTCAGCTTCTCCTTTTGACTTTCACATTGTGTCCTTGCATCGAAAATGACCCGGCAGAGATCATCATCATGGGGCACATCGTCTGGTTCATCTTGATCTTCAGCAGCTTCGCCCGTTGCAGCACCATCGTGCACATCGTCTGGTGCAACTTGATGTTCAGTAGCATCACCGTATTCAGGGGCACATAGTTGTCATCGTACTCTTCTTCCTCGCCGTCTTCCATCATAACCCCTATTTCTCCGTGCCTCGTCCAAACATTATAGTGTGGCATGAAACCCTTGTAAAGCAGGTGGGTGTGAAGGATTTTCCGGTCAGAGTTAGACTTCAGATTCCCACATATAGGGCATGGACAAGACATAAAACCATTCTGCTTGTTTGCCTCAGCCACTTCGAGAAAAGCATGCACGCCCTTAATGTACTTTCGGAGGTGTGTACGTCACCGTACATCCATTGCCGGTTCATCTGCGTGCATTATATATAATTAAGTGTGTCAAAAATCATTACAGAACATCATGAATAGATAATTAAATGACCAAATTAATAGAAGTTCATCATCACATAAAAACCAAAGTACATACATAGTTCTCATCTAACAACATAAAGCTCTGCAGAGCATCTAAATTAATTAAACCATACATTGAAACTATGTAAAACATTTCAATGTGAAAACAAATACGATCATAATCGCAACCAAGGTAACAACTGATCCAACGGCATAATGATACCAAGCCTCGGTATGAATGGCATATTTTCTAATCTTTCTCATCTTCAAGCGCATTGCATCCATCTTGATCTTGTGATCATCGACGACATCCGCAACATGCAACTCCAATATCATCTTCTCCTCCTCAAGTTTTTTTATTTTTTCCTTCAAGAAATTGTTTTCTTCTTCAACTAAATTTAACCTCTCGACAATGGGGTCGGTTGGAATTTCCGGTTCAACAACCTCCTAGATAAATAAAATATATGTCACATTGGTCGGCTTAATTTTCATAAACAATAAATGAACCAATAGTTATGAAAAGATAATATATACCACATCCGAATCATAGACAGGACGAGGGCCGACGGGCGGATACCAAAACCATCGCACTATATAAGATGCAATAATAAAAGTAAGAAAATAATACAAGTAAGAATATTTTTCCTTTCAGAAAGAAGATAAGAACAAGAGGCTCACCACGGTGGTGTTGGCGATGAGATCGCCATGGTGATCGACGGCGGTGAAGACGGGACGGGCGTGACGGACCGCTAAACCTAGACAAATATTGAGGAAAATGGAGGTTAGAGGTCGAGCTTGGAGAGGAGAAAGCTTAAGTAGTGTGGCTCGGGCATTCCATCGAACACCTTGTGTGCATAGGAGGTGAGCTAGAGCACCACCAAGCCCCCTCCCTCGGCCGTAAAAAAAAACAGAGCAAAGGTGCTCGCTTCTTGCGCGAGGGGCTATATATAGGCAGCACCATTAGCCCCGGTTGGTGGCATGAGCCGGGACTAAAGGGAAGCCTTTGGTCCCGGTTCATGCCACCAACCGGGACCAATAGTGGTGGGCCAGGAGCCAGGACCATTGGTCCCGGTTCGTCCCACCAACCGGAACCAAAAGGTCCGGACGAACCGGGACCAATGGCCCACGTGGCCCGGCCGGCCCCCTGGGTTCACGAACCGGGATAAATGCTCGCCTTAGTCCCGGTTCTGGATTGAACCGGGACTAATGGGCAAAACAGGCCTCAACGATAGCCCCTTTTTCTACTAGTGGGGTGTCTGGACATCCGGCCCAATCAGTGTCGGTGTAAGCCACAAGATCACGTGAGGATGACTTGTAGAGCTGCAAGCCATAGAGGGTGGTGCCATAAAGATACCGAAGGATGTGTTTGATGAGTTGCATGTGAGTGTCACGTGGCGCATGCATGAAGAGACAGACCTGTTGAACCTCGGATGATAGGTTAGGTCTTGTGTGAGTGAGGTATTGGAGGGCGCCGGCAAGACTGCGGTAGAGGGTGGGATTGTCAAGAAGGTGACCATCATGGGCGGATAGTTTGGATTGTGTGTCAACGGGAGTGGAGACGGGTTTGCAGTTGAGCATCTTGGCACGATCTAGGATTTCGAGAGCATATTGTTGTTGACACAAGAACAAGCTGGTGGTGGTCGGTGTCACGTTGATGCCTAGGAAGTGATGAAGCTCACCGAGGTCAGTCATGGCGAATTCGTGTTTGAGGGAGGAGATGATATGGTGGAGGGTGCATGGTGTGCTAGTAGTGAGGATGATATCATCAACATACACGAGGAGGTAGGCAATGGAAGCACCATGGTGTAGAATGAAGAGGGAGGAGTCACTTTTGGAGGCCGAGAAACCAAGTGACAAAAGAAAGGACCGAAAACGGTTGAACCACGTACGGGGGGGCTTGCTTCAAGCCATAGAGAGACTTGTGAAGAAGACACCTGTGGTCTGGCCGCGAGGAGTCTAGGAACCCAGCCGGTTGGGCACAATACACCGTTTTCTTGAGATCACCGTGAAGGAAAGCATTCTTGACGTCGAGTTGATGAATTGGCCATGAGCTGGAAGTGGCAATGCTGAGCACAACTCGAATGGTGGCCGTCTTGACCACCGGACTGAACGTCTCGTCATAGTCAACACCCTCCTTTTGAGTGAATCCACAGACCACCCAATGTGCCTTGTACCATGCCAGAGAGCCATCATTGTTGAACTTGTGGCGAAAAATTCACTTGCCGGTCACCACGTTGACACCTGCAGGCTTTGGAACCAAAGACCAAGTAGAATTCTTGATTAAAGCATCATATTCATCAAGCATTGCATGGCTCCAATTAGGATCTTTAAGTGCGGAACGATATGTTGGAGGGATGGGTGAAATAGTAGAGGGAGTGGTGTTGGCGAGGAAGAGGCGTTTCGGTTGGCAGAAGCCAGACTTGGCGCGAGTTTGCATTTTATGCGAGTTGTGGGGGGGCTTGGTTGGCTGTGCACGAGCCGGGAGACGTGGCTGGATAGGAGTGGAGGGCGCAGAATGGGGTCAGGTACGGGAGCAGAGGGTGCTGGATCAAAGGGCGATCGGGTGGTAAGCGAATCTGTGGCGCGATCCGAGGAAACAGACGCGGTGGATACGGGCGGCGATGAACCCGAGGCAGCGCGTGGGGACGGAGGTAGTGGGGAGGCGGGTGCGGTGGACCGAGGCGAGCCCGGGGCGGGTGGCACGTGGACGAGTGCGACGCGGGCTGGGGGGGTTGGCGATCCGGATTGGGCGTGCATGGGGGCGTCCCATCGGGAGGATCAGGTGGGTCCTGGTACGAGGTAGAGAGGGGATTTTCTGTGGCTGGCTGGAGCGGCCGGGTGGGATTTCCTGTGGCTGGCGATGTGGAGGGTGATGGATAGGGTGTTTCGTAGGGAAAAATGGTCTCATCGAAGGTGACGTGATGAGAGATAATGACGCGACGCTGTGTAAGGTCGTAGCACCTGTAACCCTTATGCTCGAATGGGTAGCCAAGAAAAATGCAGCGGGTAGAGCGTGGAGAAAGTTTGTGAGGGGATGTGGCATAGAGGTTGGGGTAACAAAGACACCCAAAAACTCGTAAGTGGTCGTAGGTGGGATGAACGCCGTGGAGCATGTAGTAAGGGGTTTGGCCGTGTATGCCACGGGAAGGACGTCGGTTGAGGAAATACGTGGCCGTGTGTAAGGCTTCGACCCAAAAGGGTGGTGGAAGAGTGGCTTGAAGTAAGAGAGTGCGTACGATGTCATTGGTGGTGCAAATGAGAAGCTCAGCTTTGCCATTTTGAGGGGACGTGTGAGGGCACGAAGAATGGTATGCAATACCATTCGAGGAGAAGAAAGCATGTAAGGAGGAGTTAATGAACTCGCCGCCGTTGTCACATTGTAGGGCTTTGATGATTACGTTGTATTGAGTGCGTACAAACGAGAAGAAGCGTTGGAGAGTGGCGGATGTGTCTGATTTGTTGCGTAGGGGTAAGACCAGGAGAAGTGTGTGTAATCATCAAGCACAATTAAGTAATATTTGAAACCAGAAAAACTTACAACGGGGCTAGACCATAGATCACAATGGATCAACTCAAAGGGAGCAAACGTGCGACTAGAGGAAGAAGGGATGGGGAGGCGAGGCTGCCGTCCTAATTGGTAGGCATTACATGGGGTATGCGTCTGTTTATTACATGAGGGATGAGGGAAGAAAATGCTGAGCAGCTAGTGAAGAGATAATTTGAGGGCTTCGGTGGCCGAGCCGGCGATGCCACACGTCGCCGGTGGAGGTGGTGGTCCAGAAAGTGGAGCGCCAAGTCTTGTTATTGCCGAAGAATGGATAGAGGTCGCCGGAGCTAGCCGAGATCATGATGACCCTCCTAGTGCGAAGATCCTTCACAACAAAGCCAGATGGGTAAAATTCAATTGAGCATAAGTTGTCTTTGGTGAATTGGCAAACGGAGATAAGACTGGTGACTACATGAGGTGAGAATAAAATATCCCTAAGCTGAAAATTGTGAGGGGTGAGGGTGGTGGAACCAGTGGCATGAATAGGAATGTGAGTGCCGTTGCCAACCACAATGCTAGAGAAACGAGGCTTTAATGAAGAATTCGAGAGGTCAAGATTACCAGGGTTGCCGGTGACGTTGGAAGAGGCGCCGCTGTCGAGGTACCACTCATGAGGGGCAGAGCTGCTGTTGGGGTAACCTTGGGCGCTGTAGGCGGCCTGGAGCATGGCGAGGTGATCCCAGGAGGGAGGCTGGGGCGGAGGCGTCGCGGGGTAGCCGGAGAATTGCATCTGGTACGCCTGGGCATGCGACCCGGGGCGCGGGCCGAGCACATCGGCGCTGTTGGGAGGAACCCAACTAGGGCGCGGGTTCGGAAGCGCCATGCTGTAGGGGGCGAAGAAGCCCATGTACGGGTTGTAGGACATGGGCGGCAGATGACCACGACCACCCTGATCACCACGTCCTCGACCGCGCCCGCGCCCACGACCGCGGCCGCCACGGTCACCGCCGTTGTTGCGGTTGCCAGATCCGCGAGCCTGGGAGCCGTTGCCGCGATCAGCGCCCCGGTCGGGGCGATCGACGCGGTCACCGGCGCGAGTGTTGGAGGAGCCGCCAGGACCAGAAGGGTAGCCAGCAGGGCCGCCGCTGCCGGTGACGGCGAGGATGGTGACCGGTTCAGCGGCCTCGCGCTGGGCGAGGTTCTCCTCGGCAAGCTTCAGACGAGAGAACGCCGTTTCGAATGGTGGCAGAGGAACGGTGTCCCCGAGGATGACGCAGATGGTGTCGAGTCGTTTGTCGATGCCGTGGAGGAACTGGGTGGTGAGATCCACCTTGGTGACGGCGTGGTTGATGTCGGCGAGCCCGGTGGTGATCAGCTTCATGCGACGGGCGTACTCGGCGACGGAGAGGTCCCCCTGCTTGAGGTTGCGGTATTGCGTGTTGAGCATCATGTATCGAGTCGCCCTGTTCGCGAGGAAGTAATCCCGGATGCGATTCCAGAGATCATAGGTGGTGGTGGCGCCGACGACATGATCAACAAGGTTGTCGGTGAGGGTGGCGTAGATCCAAAGCACGAGATGGGCATCGAGCTCGCGCTGTTGGGCGGTGGTGTTGGCTGGAAGGGGGTGCTCGATGAAAGGAGTGACGCCATAGCGGATCAGAACCAGCAGGAAGAACGACTTCCACTTATGGTAGTTGTGCTCGTCGGGGTTGAGAACGAACTTGATGTGGTTGTGGATGATGTCATTGAAGATGGGGTGGCGGGCAGGGGAAGGGGTCGACACCGAAGAAGAAAAGAGGGGGGGGGGGGGGGCGAACTGGGTGGTGGGAGGAGGGGAGGAGCCGCTGTTTAGAGCTGGGGAGGTCCCAAAGACAAAGGGAGCAGGGGAGGTGGCGGTGGGCGTGGATCCGCCGTCGAGGGCTGGGTCGTTGGCCGAGGAAAGGGAGCCCTGCGAGGTGGCCGGGGAAGTGACGAAGGAGGTGGAGTCCGGAGCCATGGGAGGGGCTTGGTCGCTGATACCAAGCTGGACGATAGAACTACTCTCTCTCTCTGTTGCATTCACCCACGCAGTCACAAGATATACAAGCTGGAGTTACAACAAACAACCCGACGGAAGTGGCACGCAGGCCAGGGCGTGATCCATGATCCTATTATCTAGGAATACAAGTACAAGTACATACACAGGTATACTACGTGTTGACATTGGCCACATCACCCCCTCAACTCAAAAACCGGTAGTGTATAAACGGTTTTTTCCTCTAAACCCTAAAACCCCTGCGGTGACTAGGGTATGGGTGGAACTTCGACGGTGGCTGCTGATTCTATCGGCGGGCCGCAACGCAAGCTCGGGGTCGATGGCGACACGGACCGCCGGCAAAGGATGGAAGAGGAGTGGTGCCCTCTCCCCTCTCTCAGTGCGAGTGTAGAAGGAGGAGGCACTCGGGAAGCTGGACATCACCGAGGAGGAGGCGACACCCCTGGTGATCGACGACGCCAATGATGTTGCTCCGGCAAAGTGGCTACTGGCAGGGAAGGTGTTGCACCGTAATCTCCTTCACATCCAAACGATCTGCAACGCCCTCCGTCCATCATGGGGAAACCCTAGGGGGCTGGAATTTCGGCCTCTTGGAGAGAACATGTTCGCTGCTGAGTTCGACTCCAAGCGGGATCGCGACCGCGTCTAGGAGGGCGCACCTTGGCATATCAGCAAGAACGCAGTGATCCTGGAGTATTTCGAAGAGCACATGCAGCCGTCGGAGCTTTAGTTTGATCGGCTGCCGGTCTGGGTTAGGGTAGTTAACCTCCCTTACAACGTGAAGAACAACACAAGGGGCTTGGCGATTGCGCGGCAGATCGACAAACATGCCACCATCGCCCAGATTGATCCAGTGGGGGGGTTTCCTGAGAGCAAGAGTGACCATTGATGTGCTTAAACCTCTCCGCAGATGGATTGTTATTGAATCTACCAAGAGAGATCAAGTGGACTGCTATGATATCGAGTATGTACAGATACCCCACTTCTACTTCTCATGTGGTCGACTAGGCCATGCCGATCTCTTCTGTCCCGCCCCAGGGACGAGAGATGCGAATGGTGATCTCCCCTTAAAGGCAAGCCTTCGGGCGCCTGAGGACCGGAAGAAAGATTTTTCTGGTGAGAACTCGACGAAGGAGAAACCAGAGACGCAACGAAGCATGCGAGAGTCACGCGCGTCAAGTTCCAAGCAGAAAGAGGGAGTTGAGGTGACCTCTCCTGTCAAGAATCCATCTCTGAACAAAAGGAAAGGAGCGCCGCCGGCTCCCCTTGCTATTAAGGAGAAAGGAGAAGGACATGAACATGAGGATGAGACGGAGGACTTGGGAACTGTTTTTGTTGAGAGAGACCCAAAGAAGAAGAAACCGACACCACCGTCATCAGAAACATCGGCAGCGACTGCTAGTCAGCGCTGCCCAACGCAATGAGCACTATCAGTTGGAACTGTCGAGGGCTTGGGAACCCTCAGACAGTTCGAGAGCTTCGCAAGATTGTGAAGCAAGAAGGCCCCGCCCTTCTGTTCGTAATGGAAACCAAGATAAAGGGCAAAAGAGTGGAAGACCCGAAATTCAGTTTAGGCTTCTCTGGTTGTTTTGCCATCGATAGTGACGGGCTTAGTGGTGGCATCGGACTGTTTTGGTCTAGAGATGTCGATGTTAGTCTGAAAAATTTCAGCCAATCTCATATTGATGTATCTGTCAAACAGGATAATAAAACTTGGCGTTTTACCGGTTTCTACGGAGCGCCCCAAGTGGAGAGTAGCCATCACAGTTGGCGATTTCTCCGCACGCTTTTTGCTGTCCCGCATGAGGCATGGATCTGCATGGGTGATTTTAATGAATCATTGCAAGGGGACGCGAACTTTAGTGTTAACGCGTGGCCGGAATACCAGATGAGGGCGTTTCGTAACGCGGTTGACCACTGTTCTTTACAAGATCTGGGATGGAGAGGTATTCCCTATACATGGGATAACAAACAGCCGGGGCTGGCGAACGTGAAAGCCCGTCTGGACTGCGCTCTTGCCAATGAGGGGTTTCTGAATTTATTTCAGTCCACCTCCGTCAAGCATGTGAGTAGTGTGGGGTCAGACCATTGTTTCGTTGTAGCCGAGCTCAGAACTAGTATGAACAACAGCTGGCCTCGGGCAAAAAGAAACTTCAGATACGAAGAAGTGTGGCAATCTCATAGCCAGTACCACAAGCTTGTGCGTGACTTGTGGCAAGTTGGCGCTGGTCAGAGAGGGTTACAAGGTGTCGTGGAAGCACTGGGGACAGTGCAGAAAGATTTTGGAGCCTGGGGAGAGCAAGAATTCGGTAATCTCCAAAAGAAAGTCCGCTGCCTCCAGAAACGCCTAGAGCGTTTGAGGAGCGTCTCGATTGGCCGAGGGCCTACAGAGGAGGAGAACGGTGTAGCATCGCAATTGTAGAAGCCATGAGACAAGAGGAAATTTGGCTTAAGAAAAGGTCGCGAGTGCTTTGGCTACGGGTGGGAGATCGTAACACTGGCTACTTCCAAGCCCAAGCCACCCAACGCAAGAGGATCAACCGTATTACTTCCTTGGAAAATTCACAAGGTCACATGTTGCAAGATCCAGAGGAGGTGAAGGAGGAAATCAGCAGTTTTTATCACGCCTTGTACCAGACACAAGGCTTTCATCACATGGATGACTTACTGAATAGTGTGCAGCCCAGCGTTACCGACCAAATGAATGATCATCTCAACAGGCCATATGTGGCGGCAGAAGTGAAAAGGGCTTTGTTTGACATGGCGCCATCTAAGGCCCCGGGGGTCGATGGGTTTACAGCGGGGTTTTACCAACGGCATTGGGAGGTTCTTGGTGAGGACATCACAGTGGCCGTGCTACAGTTCCTGAATGGAGGAGAGCTACCTTTGGGTCTGAATGATACTTCCATCACTTTGATTCCCAAGGTACGACACCCTCAAAAAATTTCTCAATTCAGGCCGATTGCTCTTTGCCCTGTTCTTTATAAGATTGCAGTCAAAGCAATAGAAAATAGAGTTCGAGGGATTTTGGACGAGGTGGTTGGCGAGGAACAAAGCGCCTTTGTCCCGGGCCGATTAATCACAGATAATGTACTAGTGGCGTACGAAAGTATTCATGCTATCAAGAGCCGAAAGAAGGGTAAAAATGCATGTTGCGCGCTGAAGCTCGACATGCTCAAAGCATATGATAGAGTGGAATGGCACTATCTCGAGGCAATGCTAGTCAAGTTGGGCTTCGGGGATAACTTTGTTCGATTGATTATGAAGTGTGTGACTTCGGTCCGGTTCACCATCAAGGTAAATGGAGATCTTCTCTCTTACTTTACTCCTTCAAGGGGGCTTCGACAGGGCTGCCCTATGTCACCATATCTGTTTCTTATATGTGCTCAGGGCCTTACCTCACTCCTGAATAATTTTGGTGGCGCATATGTAGACAGAGGCATTAGGGTGAGCATCCATGCACCGTGGGTTAATCACCTATTATTTGCCGACGACAGTTTGATTTTCCTCAGTGCAAAAGTTCAAAGCACAGAGAGGCTCAATGAGATTCTCCGGATTTACGCCGAATGCTCTGGACAGGCAGTGCACCGGGAGAAAAGTTCGGTCTATTTCAGTGCCAATACGGGACAGCCCCTCCAACAGAGTCTGAAACAATCTCTTGGCATCTTCGTGGAAGCGTTCTCTAAACGTTACCTGGGCCTCCCGACGGCGATTGGGAAAATTACCAGTGGGACTTTCAAACACATGGTGGACAGGTCCCGTGATAAAATGCAGGTCTGGTCAGAGCGAAACATGGCCTGTGCGGCCAGGGAGGTTCTTCTCAAGACAGTTGTCCAGTCGATACCCACCTTCAGCATGAGCTGTTTTCTCTTGATGAAGAAAGTTTGCAAATCGATCACTTCGTGCATGGCTAAGTACTGGTGGGGAAGTTCGATCGACAAGCGTTCGTTACACTGGCTCTCGTGGGATAAGCTCGAGGTGCCTAAAGTAAATGGTGGCATGGGGTTTCGCAACATGCAGTCCTTCAACCTCGCTATGCTTGGGAAACACGGTTGGCATCTTCTTACATGACCGAACTCTTTGTGTGCTAGGGTACTGAAAGGAAAATACTACCCTCACACAGATTTTCTCAATGCAACAATTCCGGCCAAAGCGTCGGCAACCTGGAAGGCAATAGTGGCAGGACGAGATGCACTACAGGTTGGTCTCATTCGTCGAGTTGGTGATGGCTCAACCATCTCAACTTGGACGGACAGTTGGATCCCGAACACGACCACACTGAAACCTAGGGGGCGCATTGGCACTATGCCGCTCAATAGGGTTTCGGATCTCATTGATGAATATTCAGGGAATTGGATTGAACATATTGTCCGTTAAAATTTCTTGCACCCGGATGCGGTAGCCATTCTTAATATACCACTGAATCCGGCGGGTGGCGAAGATACTCTAGCCTGGTCTTTGGAGAAGTCGGGCATCTACATTGTAAAATCAGCGTATTGTTCTCTTATGACTTGCAACGAGCTTGGCTCTCGAGAGGAAGGGGCGACTACAGAAACTTCATCAGCTAACAAACAGTTGTGGACTGCCCTGTGGCGACTACGAGTCGTTCCCAAGGTACGGGTATTCTGGTGGAGAGTTCTCCGAGGGATATTACCTGACTCGACTACTCTGCGCTATCGCCATATCAAGCAGTTGGGTCTTTGTGATGTTTGCAAAGCGATGGACGAAGACATGTTACATGCACTAATCCATTGCTCCCATGCAAAGGCGTTTTGGGTGGCTGCGAGGGATAGATTTCAGCTCTCTCTCCCACGGTTGCACCATGATACGTGGGCGCGTGATATTCTGCTCGACCCCATGTTCTTTGATGAGGACAGATGCAAGATAATCACTATTATGCATAGCATATGGACGTCACGGAACAACTGGACCCATGATCGCGAAGGTTACAACCCCGTACAAGCATTGAAGTGGGTTCATGAGACTTTGGCGATCCTGGAACTTCCACTTTTGGGAAGGAAAACGAGGGCGGGTCAATGCTGGAGACCCAGATCACACATCGCGTTCCTCGGTGCCTTGTGCAGACCTCTGTTTGGCATTTCGGACCCCTTCATAACGGAGCTGCTTGCACTTCGGGACGGCATGATCTTCGCGCAACTTCGTGGTTTTTCACATATGATCATGGAGATTGACTGCCTGGAGCTAGTTGATCTATGGAATTCGCGCGGCAACACCCGATCAGTTGCAGCGCCTATCTTGAATGAACTGGAGGGAATTGGTGCTACCTTTTCTTCTTTATCTATCACGCATGTCAGCAGGGAAGCTAATGTGTCGACGCATTAGTGTGCCCGTTTAGCTAGCACACTGGATGGCACTGAGAGTTGGCTTGATTCAAGCCCTGATTTTTTGGTCTCTTGCCTGCGGGCGGATTGTAATACTATGATTCTAAGTTAATAAAGTCCCTGAGTTCGATGCAAAAAAAAAAAAACTCAAAAACCGGTTACTTAATCCCCTCAAGTTGTAATACAAGACAAAACACCCGCTGAGAGGCCACCAAGCTGGTTTTGTGGGTAATTTCACCCACGTGCTATGCTAACCATTAATCCTTCTTTGACTTATGCTGCCAACTCATCCATGGACCCACATGTAAGTGTAATCAACTACATGACACTAGAAGGAGACACTACAGGACACTATATGTAAGGTGAGCCGTATGACTTTGGCCGGCCTGTGTCACCGCGGCCACGGCTATGTATATCGCTGCCGAGGAAGAGGAAGGAGTAGAGGGAGGTAGATGGAGAGGCAGGCGTTGACGGCGCTGCAGGATGCGAGGAACGGACTGTATCCACGTCAGTGCTCGGCGAGTCCCACGGCGTCGGCGTGCTGCAGGCATGTCATCTATAGTCCCCAACGGAGGCGGAGAAGAACAACGCCGAGGTCGAGGAGGCCGAGAGGAAGCTGCTGAGAATGCCACAACTGAGTACAAAACAAAGACAACGTACTAGCAGGCGGCCGTGGGATCTCTCCCCATTAAACATGGTCGTGTTTCTTTTTCTTGATCTTCTTCGTGTCCTCTGTCATGGCGTCCTGCTCCTTTGCTTTCCCATGCCGCCGCTGCTGCAGTGAGTTGTGCTACTAGGGACAACACCATGTGGAACGCAAAAGTGCGGTATTGAGTATCGCCATCTATTATATATAAAAAGTGCTTGACGGATTAATCAGAAAAAAAAAATAAGTTAGAAATTACCACAAAAATTAGAAACATCTGGTCGTTGATTTGAGAAGAAAAAAAACTACAGCTACCATAAGCGTGTACGTGGTTTCCATCTCAAATAGAAAAGAGCACTCTATCTCAAAAACAAAAAAAGAAACAATAGCTTTCCTTAGCCTGCACGTATGTAATTAATGGATTATTAGATCCAAGTGCACTCCATCTCAAAAAGAAAAAAAATTGTAACTCGATTTTTTTACATGAAACCTTCTAACGTTTGCTCCTTTAAAAAATGTTTCATGATTTTAAGCATTGTGCTAGATCGATCAGCTCCCAACTGCGATCAAGTTAGCTTCACGTACATGTAAGGAAAATGATCAACTCTAAGTCTATTCAAGCAAGATTCACGTATATGTAAAAAATGCCAAATGGATCGATCCCAACTACCTAAATCTTGATCGATCAGCCCTCACACCCTTTAAAAAGATAGATCAGCCATGTTAAAAAAAAAAAGACTAATCAGCCCGTAGTCCTTTCGAGCTAGCTTCACGTACATGTAAAAAAACAGCTTCACGTTTTTGCATTTAGCTTCACGTACATGTCAAAAAAAAAAAAGCTTCACATGTTTGCATGCACCAGAATTCATCCAAGAGCATGCTTAGGCCCCTCCATGTGGCTCACCCGGTCATTGAGTTTCATATTGATGAAAAGGATGACGCTGTGTAATGTAGGAATATCTTCAAGTTGGTGAATTTGCAGAATATCTGGACGACACTTCCGGCAACAATGTGCAACAAGCTCCCACACAACATGAAATAAGGGACAGGGTATCTGGTTGTTTAATTGCTAATCAGTAAAATATCATCATACCCTTCCTACATCAGGGTCATTATACATGGTTTCCAAGCGAGACGAACGGAGAAAATAAAGTTCAAGCCTACGTAAGGTTGAACTAAACAAAATATTTGGATGAGGAGCAGATGGGGCAGCATGTGTGCGGATGCGGTGTTGATGTGAATGGTGGCTTTAGGGACAGACTTTTGTAAGCATATTGGAGAAGAATAAGTGTTGCCCTCCATATGATGAATTGATCGAAGGGGATAAAATTGATCCGAGGAAAGTTATTATACAACATATATGGGTAATTCTTTCAGTTTCGATGATATTAATTTGTCGACACGTACGATTGTCAGCTGTAGTAGCATAAGCACTACACCAGGACTCCTCCTCGCATGTGGCCACCATGCTTCCCACATGTAAATTATTATTGATGACTTATCTTGCCGGGGTGACACTTATGGCTACTACATTAAGACAAACTCGGACCGCGACCATGACATATACTATAGTTTCCCATAGAAGGGAACAAGGATGAACATCAAAATTAAAGAAAGTTATGGTTTAATCTAGAGAAAGAGATGTGATTTTAAAAACAAAAACACACTAGCCGCCGTCCCCTATGTCCTTGAACTCACGTAGCGGCTGTCGCAATGAGTCTCTGCACCAGTGCTGCCAATCTTGCTTCGAGATCCGTGGTCTCTTCGCCGCCGCATAGCTACAATGAAAAACTATCAACTCACGTGATCTTTTTGTAGAAAGAAAACCTATGTTCAAGGCATCAATTCTCTATCTCCTCCAGGGTCCTGTCCACTATTCTCACTCCATGTCCGAGCCTCCGATCCACTAGCTTCGACTATCCTGGCTACCAGGTTTTTGCTTCCGGACGTACAAACCTGCGATCTGCCAGCTTCCTCGATACTGGCCGCAAGGTTATTGCTGCCGGAGTAGGCACATCGGGAGGTTTTCGATCCTGCAGCAGTACATGTATATGGAGGGCAACAACTACTGTAATATTAAGGTGATGGTGGTGGCACTGAGAACCCGCCTTCAAGGCATGAGGCGGATGACATTTCATTATGTTCAATGCATTTCTTTAGAGAAATATATATACAAAGAACTCTCAGAGTAATAGTAGGTGGAAATAGTTTATTGGTTTCAAACATTGACTAATCTATATTATGTTATATCGGAGTACTCAAGCTTTTTATGTAGTGCGACCAATAGTAAGAGCATCTGGACATTGTAATATTTTATATGTAGAATGCTATCAAACATGTTTTCTTATTTAGTTATTAAATCTTAACATGTCCATGGGGGTTTTCTTGCAAAATAATAGGTGTAGAGGGGCCTAACACTGCCAATGCTGGTCCCAAGAACAGAAAAAGTGGAGGAAAAATAAACAAATTAGAACTACGCCTTTGTACTTGACCTTCATAACCTACTATCATCATTAACTTAGCCATAAGTCAATCGCATAAAGATCAAGAGTGGCCATCATACGGCGTGGTACAAAAACATAAACTGGAAGGTTAGTCACTAACGACAACTACCTAAATTAAATTATTAGTTCAATTGTACAGCGACAAAAAATAAATAAGGGGAAGTGAGACCTGCAGATACAAAATTAGACCAATCTCTTCCTAAACATGTGTTTACACATGGGGAACTACACGTAGCATTCTCAAGAATCACAATAAAGGGATGGACTAGGCGTAATAGCATATAAATAAATATCTAAAGGCATGGAAAAGGAATCTTTTACAATAGTTCTTCTTCAACAAGATGTTGCTACTCATGTTTTATTAGACGATAATAAGTACATGAAAAAGTTGTATACTACAAAATATATTTGAAATAATAACTAACATATCAATGCTAACATGATATGGCAGGATGCATATGGTCTACCGATATGCAGAAGTAATGGAAATGTGCATCAACATTTGATCGAAACAGCTCATTCATACCAAACATCGATGATCAATATTATCTGATATTTGAGGCTCATTACATAGTTGAGATCTTGAATATGAATAGGGGTATGGGGGCAACTACCAATGTTGATCCGAAGCAAGTGTAAGAGATGCCTGAATGCTGCGTGCATCTGCGTGAGCCTGTTGGGCTAATCAACTACAAACAACAAAAATAATCAGCTGTAAATTGTTCTAAAAAATCTGCTATGAATTACAAAAAATACCTATGATTAATGTACATAATCAAGGGGAAAAAGTGCATGTACATATTTTTAGCGTAAATTATGTGTTTTTTGGTGATGCAACTTTTTTAAAAATAAATCCAAGCTAACATATACTTCAAGGGAATATGAACAAAAAATTTAAAATTGTTACAAAATTACCCATATTGACACAAATTTGATGCATAAGATACTTATCGTGAAAACATTATATACTTAACATAAGATAATATAATACGAATCAACGAGATTGTCAAGCGAGCCACACACCATGTACACATCACTGCAACTGCATTAGGTAAACCCGTGGATTTGAGCATGTAGCACTAAAAAAGTGTAGCAACAACATAGCCTCCAGATATTTCCCCGAAACATTAAAGGGGTAACTCTCATATATCCTTAAAGTAGCCACTTTGCGACCAGCCCAAAGAACTGGTAAATATGAATTTATTTCAACCATATATAAAATACTAGCCCGCACGAAGAGCGAGCCACTTTGCTAGTTATTAGGAAAGCTAGGATATTGTAGAATATTATTCTACCTTGCCTTATACTCTAAGATAATCATGTACTTCTATATACATGTTCATGAGGCTCAAGCAATACATTGAACTATTCTATAAAATGCCACTCTTCTTTCTAACATGCTATTAGCCTAACCTATCCAAACCATAGCCGCCGCCCGTCGCTTCCGCTCCACACGCCGGCCCCGGGGCGGTCGGCCTCCATGACCGCCGCTGGGGGCCACGACGCCCTTACCTAAGGTTCGTCCGCCGGTCGTGTTGACCGGCTACCCAGAAAGTCTTTTTCCTGATATCTTTATCCGGGTTTTCTCTCTTCTGCCGGTCACCTCGATCGGTTGTTTCCTTTTTGTTTTTCCGATTTAAAATCAGTTTGCGTCGCCCCGCCACTATTCGTCATCTACAACGCGTCTCTATTCCAACCTCGACAACAACTCCGCCTTCACCCGGATATGTCGCCGGTGCCCCAGGTTCACGCGTGCAACGCGTGTGCTGCTGCGATGGCCGGTTGCGCCGTCATTGACTGGGACGTCGTCCCGCATGCGGGCGTGGTGTAGCCGGCCGCTCGCGGCTGCTCATCAGGCCATGTGGATCTACACCGGTTGTCAATCATGCAACCTGTGCAAGTCTTGCTACTCGCGTGTGGGCTGCATCACGTGCGGGAATGCTTGGGTGCATGCATGCATCCATGCCCAAGGCCGGTTCCCGTCGGCGGCACCACTGCCTGCATCCCTGCGTGTGTCTTCGTTCGTCCGCGTATTCTCGACCTTGCTTCACGTGTTTTCGGTTTAATCAGCCATCTGGGCGCAGCTTCACAGGTCTATGAAGATCGTCATCGAGTATGAACGTCTCCATCGATCGAGCAAGGGGCTGTCGCTGCGTCGCCCCTTCGGGCCACAGCGCCGCCGCAGCTTCACAGTATGTGTTTCCTCGTGGCTACACCAATCCGGCCCACCACTGCGTCGCCCCTTCGGGCCGCCGTCCTGAGACCGTCCCCGTGGTTGCACCATCTCGCGCGTTGCCTCGGCGTCGCCCTTCGGGCTGTAGTGCGCGGGCCGCGGTCAACCGCTGCACCGATGCCGTCCGCTCCAGGCCGTCCCCGAGGCTGTGCCGACCCTCACGCTGTCGTTGCGTCGCCCCCTCAGGCCGTAGCAAGCGTGGCACACGATCCTTGCAACCGCTTTGAGGTCTTCTTCACCGTCGACCCGACCTGCCTGCCGCCGCTGCGTCGCCCCTCTGGCACGTAGCGCTGCGGCCCGCGGTCCACCGTCGTCCATGCGCTCAACATCCACGTTATATGCGCCACGCCGCCTCCCTTGACGTGCGACCATCACCGTTCGCGCCGGTCTTTGTCATGCTATCGGGTTCATTATTGCCTACTTCGAGCATCGCCGCCGCCTCATACCCAGGACGCCCCCGCCACTGCTTTTCAATGGCGGCTACATGGCGACTACCTCGACACCGGCGACCGCCGACTCGACATCGACCACGGCGTCTCCCGCACGGCTACCTCGACCACTGCTACACCATCCTATGCTTTCGGTGCAGGGATGACGAGGGCCGTCGGCTCCGAGCACGGGGACACGGATAACGACCCCTTGGCCCTTGCTACGCATGCACACCAGCGTTGAAACTGCTGTCCTCGAGCACAAAAATGGGGTTGGAGCTGAGGAAGTGTGCATGCTCTATCACGACCCCGGCAAATGCTGAGGCGTTGATCAACATGTACGGGCACGCCGGTCTCCTCATGTGTCCACACAAAGCGTTCGACGCAATGGCCAACGCACTGGTACTTCTCCGTCTTGTCTTGCCGCCATGTCAGCAAAACCACTATCAGAAACCACTTACCACGACGCCAGGGGGTGTTTACCGAAAAAGGGTTTCCCCTTTTTGTATTCTAAAACAACCAACATCGATATAAGGGACGCTGGGCGAACAGCACATCAAGCCTAAAGAAAAAAAAAAGAAAAAAAAAATGCCAACAATGGCAGATCGACAAAGCATGGATGACCCGCCACCGCTACGCCCTCCAGAAACAAACCACCACAACCCGAGGCTTCGAACCGCTGCGCACAAGAAGCACCTCCAAGAAGGAATGCGACGCCGCTGCCCGAACTTGTCCTAGGGTTTCCCTGGCACGCGGAGGGAGGTGGGGGATGGATATCACCGACACCCTCCAGGAAGGAATGGCGGCACCCGCAGGTGTCACCGAGTCGGAGCCGAAGAACCGGCAAGGATTTCTCCCGCACTCCAACCCCACCGCCCAACGGACCGGACCTGACCAGCCAGACCGCCGCCCACCACCATGCACCAACGCGGTTGCGCCGCCACCCACGCCGCCTCACTGCGAACACCAACACGAGGCCAAGAGGACCGGGAGAAACGCCCCGCGGAGGGAGAAGCAGCACCGAAGCCGAACGGGAGGGAACCACCTCCACCGCCGTCGTGCGGGAGGCCAGAACATCCGGCACCGTCGCGGTAGCCGTCCGGACGCGGCAGCAGGGCGTTCCAGGCCACCCCTGGCCTGGCCAGGCCCGAAACGTGCCTGCTAAGCCCCGCCGCCACGCTGCAGCAAGCCGGCGATGGCGCCGCCAACAACCTGCCGCTCATCGCCTCTCCCCCGCCTTCAGGAAGCCACGAAGCAAACCCACCCCACCGCCGGCCCGTCGAGGCCCAGATGGGGCCTGAAGGGCCCAGATCTGGGCCAAGCGGGCGCCGCCAGACCACGCCGCTGCGTCGCCCCGCTGCCAATTGCGACGCCGCCGGTCAGAAGCCCGCCCCCGCTCGCGCCAGGGATCCCTGCCGTTGCGCTGGACAGTCGTTGCCTAGGGACACCGCCCGGGGTCGCCCCATCCCGCGCCGGCGGACACCCGAGAGGGGAAAGGCCAGGGGGCCACCGCCACCAGCGTCGCCCGGGCCAGGCCCGCAGCGGGTGCTGGCGATGGCGGCAGGGAGTGTTGGAAATATGCCCTAGAGGCAATAATAAAATGGTTATTATTATATTTCTTTGTTCATGATAATAGTCTGTTATTCAAGCTATAACTCTGTTATCTGGAAATCATAATACACATGTGAATATATAGACCACAACATGTCCCTAGTAAGCCTCTAGTTGACTAGCTCGTTGATCAACAGATAGTCATGGTTTCCTGACTATGGACAATGGATGTCATTGATAACGGGATCACATCATTAGGAGAATGATGTGATGGACAAGACCCAATCCTAAGCATAGCTCAAAGATCGTGCAGTTCGTTTAGCTAGAGCTTTCCCAAGTGTCAAGTATCATTTCATTAGACCATGAGATTGTGCAACTCCCGGATACCGTAGGAGTGCTTTGGGTGTGCCAAACGTCACAACGTAACTGGGTGACTATAAAGGTACACTACGGGTACATCCGAAAGTGTCTGTTGGGTTGGCACGAATCGAGACTGGGATTTGTCACTCCGTATGACGGAGAGGTATCTCTGGGCCCACTCGGTAATGCATCATCGTAATGAGCTCAATGTGACCAAGTGTCTGGTCACGGGATCATGCATTACCGTACGAGTAAAGTGACTTGCCGATAACGAGATTAAACAAGGTATTGGGATACCGACGATCGAGTCTCGGGCAAGTAACGTACCGATTGACAAAGGGAATTGTATACGACATTGATTGAATC
Organism: Aegilops bicornis; assembly: GCA_021605145.1. Classification (NCBI taxonomy): domain Eukaryota; kingdom Viridiplantae; phylum Streptophyta; class Magnoliopsida; order Poales; family Poaceae; genus Aegilops; species Aegilops bicornis. The sequence continues at coordinate 58,672,405 of CM038675.1, read as the reverse complement.
CTCGACATCGTGGTTCATCCGATGAGGTCATCGAGGAGCATGTGGGAGCCAACATGGGTATCCAGATCCCGCTGTTGGTTTTTGACCGGATAGGCGTCTCGGTCATGTCTGCATGTCTCCCGAACCCGTAGGGTTTACACACTTAAGGTTCAGTGACACTGGAGTTATTAGGAAGACTTGTATGTGATTACCGAATGTTGTTCGGAGTCCCGAATAAGATCCCGGACGTCACAAGGAGTTCCGGAATGGTCCGGAGGTGAAGATTTATATATGGGAAGTTGTCATACGGTCACCCGAAAGGTTCGGGGGCATATCGGTATTGTACCGGGGCCACCAGAGGGGTTCCGGGGGACCACCGGGAGGGGCCACCTCTCTCGGAGGGCCTCATGGGCCGTAGTGGGCAGGGAACCAGCCCCTGGAAGGCTGGGCGCATCCCCCCCTTGGGCCCATGCGCCTAGGGTTGGGGAAACCCAGTGGGGCGCCTGTCGGGGGCAAGCCCTCCCTTGGCCGCCGCCCTCTAGATCTCATCTAGAGGGGCCGCCCTTCCCCTTCCCCTGTAAATAGAGGGGCGAGGGGAGGGCTGCATACAACATCCAAGGCGCAGCCCCTCCCCTCCCCAACACCTCTCCTCCTCCGATAAGAGCTTGGCGAAGCCCTGCCGGAGTACTGCCTCTCCACCACCACCACGCCGTCGTGCTCACTACAAGGATCCGGGTCTATTGCAACAAAAAAAATTGTTGCAATACATGCTGTTTCGTGGCGATGAGTACCTATTGCCACGAAACGACATTCGTTGGCAGCCGTTGCAACTGGACACATGGTAATAGGTTATTACCACGAAAAGGCAATTGCGGCAATAAAGTGTGCTATTGCGACATCCATGCGGGAACTTGCCACATGTTTTCCCGTGGCAACACTCACCTGATGCCACAATTTGCTTTGTGGAGATAGCTTTAATGCAACATGTACCGAATTGTGGAGACTGATATGTCATGGCGATAGACATTTGTGGCAAAAACCTATGACAACGACGGCCATTTCGTGGCGCATTACTCTTTCGTGGCAATAATCAATTGTGGCAACAAACTATGGCAACAATCCTTATTTTCGTGGCATCAGACATGTTGCCACGACCCACTATACTTGTGGCAATAAACTATGGCAACCATTCTTGTTTTCGTGGCATTAGGCATGTTGCCACGACCCACTGCGCTTGTGGCATTAACTTATGGCAACAAATATTCCAATCGTCGTAACAGGAAATTGCAACGTACTTCTTTTGATGGTGACAAATAGGTATCACAACAAGTAACAACTTTGTAGCGAGAATTATTGCGACAATTTAAACTTTCCGTGGCGATACTCTATTTCAACAAACTTACTTTGGTGGCGCTAAATTGTTATCGCATCATGAAATTTTTTGTGGCGTGAAGCTATTACAACAATATAAAGTGCTCCGTTGCAACATTCTAGTGCAACAAAACAGATAGGCGTAGCAACTGAGATATGATGCAACACTATATTTTTAGTGGTCCTAGCATGTGGCAACCAAAAATGGGTTGTGGTAATAGTCTATTGCAATCGTAAAAAAAAATTACAGGGTTTCAATTACAATATTCAAAACCATACGTATAATATGTAGATTCATACAATTCATACTTCTGATAGAAAATATCCATCAAATAAAACTCAAATGTAATTTAGCCATCCTAATTAACTCCAAAGACTAAACTGCCCGTGATCTAGAGTCCAGTCCAGCTAGTTCTTTGGATCCTGCAATCAAGAAATAAAAAAAGTTCTAGTTAATGAGTCAAACATAACATACGCCATACAATTATGCCAGCTCCATTGTTAAAAACTATTGCCGGACTAACTAGCTAATACTGTGTCAGCAAGCATGTAACTAAGGCATCAGAACAACTATACAAGTGTGAATGGCTAAGGCATAACCTAAAGTACATCTACTAAAAGGTTTTTTTTTTGAGAAAAAAACATTGCTTTTAACTTAATGGTGTTGGGCTGAATCACCCAAAACACAGAGCAGCCACAAGGGCTAGTACATCGGGCCCCCATTCCAGTTAGGTTCTAACATCCTATCAAGACTAGCAAGCTCATGAGCAACAAAGTTTGCCGAGCGCATTTACATACATTTTCTTCTTAATAAGAAAACCATAATATGAGCGGGTACTTGGTATCCTCAATAACAGCAGCATAGGCCGACGAGTCCACCTTATTGATATTAAGTGCTTCCATCAGGAGTTGCGAGTCCGTTTAAAAAACGACCCTCACGACCCCTATATCAACAGGAAGGGATACTACATGGGACATTGCAGTGGACTCATCAGCGAAGGCGTCACGCGCATGATCATGACATCCTGCTCGTGCATACAGAATGGTACCATCGTCCGATCGTACATCTACTAAAAGCTCCTGCTATTGATTTAAGTTATGACTAGATGTATAGTTTCAGTTAAGTTCATGTCCCTAGCTAGCACATATTTGTATTTTGTTTAAGTTGTGACTCGATGCAGCAACAACACATGGTAAAAGAGAAGAAGCAGCTAGCTAATTATGAAGACCAATGACGTATAAAATGCAGGTGAACATGAAGAGAAAGCAAGGTTGTGACTTACCATTGCTTTATACATTCGAGATTGCCTTGCTGCAGCTTGTATGAGCGCATTTGAAGAAATAGCAGTCGGCCTTGAACCTGGAGTCTTATTAGGACTAGATGTCTGTGAAAGAATATTTTGCAAGTTTGGATTACTATTTTCTTTGTCAACCCTCTTCGTAGCAACCTGTAAATAGAAGTCCACTTTTAGCAATGCAAGTAAGAAACATAAATCTTACAAGGTCAGAAGCATATGACTGTAATCACCATCACCTGTTGGATTTCCATCTGTTTGCTCAATTCTATAAACTTTGCCATCATGTTTTTTCAAATTCCAGTCTTGATGTTCGCTCCTATTTGCAACAATCTTTCCCTTTCAGCACGCTCTTCTTTTAACCTCTCCTCAAGTTGTTCTCTCTCAGCACGCTCCAAGTTAATCCTCTCTTGTGTGTTAGCACGTTCAGCTTGTAGTTGATCTTCTAAGTCATTAACCTGCTGGCTGAGCTGAGAGTTTCGCTCCTGGGTGGCTGCTGTAGCACGAGCTTGCTCTTCAATCTGGATACGGAACTTTTCAGAACCAGTTGAAGTTTTGGCCATGTATCCGTACCCACGAGGCTGCGATGACTTGCATTCCAGAGTGTCTTTCTAAGCGGTCTGGAAAACATTGTTTTTCTGCTCACTTGAAAGTGGACCTTCAGTTTCAGCTTCTTTGTTTTTAACCTCTTCAAGTGCTTGGTCCTAAAAATGATAGGAAGAATTATAGGTGCAGCATCAATATTGACACTATAAAAGATGAAACAAGAATAACACGGTCCAACGCATGAATAATCACATCTGATGATGAAACATGCCGAATGCACATCATTGACTAACTATAGAATAACCAAAAGTCAGTGTACTCACGTAAACTTTCTGGGAATCTGTGTTAGACCATGTTCCATTGTTTGTGTGGGTGAGTTCCCATAGAGCAATACAATCTGGCTCTTCTCCAGTTTCTAAGTTTCTCTGCAAGTAATATAACAATGAGATGCGTGAAACATGACACCATATTTAGCAGCAAGGCATACATATTTAATTGGACTCGTACCTTCTCAAAACTAACTTGCGAGTAAGATTTTGATCCGATTATATGTTTTGTCTTCATTTCTTCTGATTATCAGCGTTCTTTTTGCTGCGTTCCTATCAATTCATTGAAACCAGATATAACCAATGAGACTAGCCATTTCACCTTAACACATAATAGACAAACCGTGATCTTAGAGATAACCTGAAATTTTGAATTATTGCCAAAGTACTCAATCATCCATTCCCACTCTTACGGTTGTAAATCTTCAGCAGATTAGCCAATCTAGCTGCATCTGTTTTGTATGCCTTGTAAGTGGAGCTTAGAGTTGACCGCCAGCCTCTATATCTCTCTTTCGCAATTTTGAGAACTTTTTCTTCTGTTTCTGGTGTATCTTCCAGGTCCCATCTGTCCTGTAAAGCATACAACAAATAAATATACATAAGCAGTGCATTATCGATGGTAAAATAAGATAACACATGTGAAAAATATTGTACGCACTATTATATCTGCAACAATGAGTCGATGAATGGTAGGGTGAATGTCCGACCACGTCCTCACTCCAATGAGTGGTAACTTTCTTTTCATTATGACTACCACGTCATCCTTGAACGAACGATAGTTCATTCCTACTGTACCACCCAATTTTTCAGAGAATGTAATATTTAGCTTTGCAGATCCATTGGCAAAACGCTTCTTAGATGCTTTAAAACCTTTTAGAACACCTCGCCCCTTCTTCTTCTTCTGTCCACCAGCTTCTACAGCCCAAATCATACAAGAAAAATTGTATTACTCAGCATTAGATTGTAAGAAATGATGACACAAATGTAAACGAAAGCAAGTACCATCCTGTAGTCGCGCATGGTTGCGGCGAGCATGGGATGGCCATTCAGCAAGGGAACACATGTCATTAGCAGACACTGGAATGTCAGATTGTTCTGGAGTTCCTGTAAAAGATTTAGTAGTCTTGAAGGTTTAGCTATTTAACCCACACCAAGATTTTATGCATTATAGAAAATGCTAAATAATTTACCAGATTTGGGTTGTCCACGTTGGTTTTTGTATGCCGTTATACTTTCCATCCTTGTTAAGAGAACAGAGCCTTTCTTTACTGCACACAAAAACAATAATGGGACTTAGCATTAACAAAGCATTGATGTTCTGCACCATTCAGATAGGTGATTATGAAGTAAGGATGTTGTATACCAGGAGCATCCTCCGTAAAATTCATCATTGTGCCCTTGTGTGGGTAAACCAGACATATGTGAATGAACATGAAAGGCAAAGTATCATTGATAGGTTCATGAAAACACTACTCTGAATCTATAGGAAAAAAATGCAATGTGACTCGTGTAAGACCAAATATCTATTAAAAATCAGCTTATAGTAATCTGAATCAAATGCAATGCAGATGATGACTAAACCTGAATCCTCTGCTCTGTTGGCCTTACATATAACATCTAATATATGACATTATGTCTTAAAATGTGTTGAAAGAAACTCATCTCGATCTACGCTAATTGCTAAAAAATATTTATAAGAAAGTGACTGTAGGATGTATAAGAACAAACCAGAGTGTAAGAATGTGGATTTATTTTAAGCAAGACGGATAATATTACATCGAAAGCTAATCAACCTGATTCAGATATAAGAATTAATGTTGTATGCAGAGTGACAGTGACGGTGATGGTAGGATTCTTAGTGTAATGTAAAGATTCAGACTGAACCCAGGGGGGAAACAAATGTAAAGTGGATCATGAAAGCATCCATGTATGTAGAAAAAACCTGGTATTTGGCACCATTATTAGTTGGGGATTGAACTCAGAAAGCCGGCACTTAACTAATAAAAATGCAAGCTAGCTAGCTTTGCACATACAGATTACAGAGTATGTCTATATCTTTCAGTTAATGGATCTAATGCTCAAAAACCAATCTAATGCTCACGACCCCCTTTGGCGTCCACGAGGAAACAGAACCAGGAGCAGAGATGGTGGAGAGGCCTGCAGGCACCTCGGGCACGCTGGGGTCGGGTGCGGGAGTTACCAGCGCCTGGCCACCATGTCACGACGCCGGCGTGCACAGCCGAGACGGCTGCGGCCATGAACCGGGCCAGGAGGCCCCGTCGAGCCCCAGTTCAAGGCCGAGGCGAGCTCCATGGCGGCCAGCCTCCAGGCCAAGGTGAGGCGCTGCGCTGACCCTCCAGGCCGCGAGCGCCTCCGCCGAGGCGGCCAAATAGAGGTGCGATGGGAAAATGCCACCGGCGGCGGCATGTCCCCTGCCCTGACTTCTTTTCTACGGCCAAGCGGCGAGCGGAGGAGAGAAGGGGCAGCCCCTCTGAATGGATCAGGATCGAGAGAGCCGCGCATCCATGAGGAGCTCGTGCAGGAGGGGGGTTTGATCCCGGACGGAGGCGGGCGCAGAGGAGAGGGGGGAGGGGGAGATCGAGGAGGACTGGATTTTTCAGCGATGGAGGAGATCGGGAGGAGGACTAACCTGAGGCTGTGCACCTGATGTGGTTCGCTGCTGACGCCTGGCCATGATGCCGGGCAGCAGAGATGAACCGAGACGAGAGCTCAGATCCAATCGCCCGTGAAGACGCTGCTGCTTGGTCTAGAATTATATATTCGTGGGTTGTTAGGAAGGTATTTAGCGGGAAGCTAATTTTCTGGTGGGAACAAAGACGCTAATTTGGGACCTTTTAGCGGGAGGTTAAAAAATATTGGCGCAAACAACAGTACACCTAAATTAGGTGGTGCGAAAGTAACTCTTTCTGTTTAAAAAAAGTAATTAGTTTTTAGGTAATTTTCTAGGTTGTAGATATATTTCGAGATGGAGGGAATACTAAAATGTTTTGAAGACTTGCCGTGTAAATGAAATGAAAAGAATGCAAATTTGCCATGGCACAAACATACTGCATGTTAATTGACATGGCAAAATTACTCGGGTGGATTTGCAGTAGTAAGTACAAAAGCAAAATCAAATCTCTTAAAAGTTGCAATGCTTAATGTGGTCATCATCAATCCTACAAAGTCAAAAAAAGGGAAACAAACACATATTTCTACAATCAACTCAAATTTGTTTTTTTTACTACTCCATGTGAACATGGCCAAAGTTGTAGTGGTGACATGGCGAAAACTATATTAGAGGCATGGCAAACAGATTAGCAAATTTGCCTTGATTGATGAACTGAATGTTCTATGGGAGGAAGGTGCTGAGACATATGATGCTGCAACTAAAAAAAATTTCCAGATGTATGCATGCTTGTTGTGGACCATTAGTGACTACCCAGCTTACCCAATGCTGAGTGGTTGGAGCACAAAAGGCAAGCTAGCATGCCCGTATTGCCACAAACATACAGATTTTTTATGGCTCAAGTATGGTCGAAAGCATTGCTACATGGGACATCGACGCTTTTCTGCCCAGACCCACAAATGGCGTCAAACAGGTGTTTGTTCAACAACAAGGCAGATAATTGAGAAGCTCCAGTGGCACTTACAGGTGAGCAAGTTCTGCGGTAACTTGATAGCATTCAGCATGCACCATTTGGACGGTCAAATAAGAGAAAGCGAATCGGAAACTAGTAGCTGGCATAATGGGCGGAAGAAAAGTGTATTTTTCCAGCTCCCATATTGGAATAACTTGCTCAGAAGGCACAATTTGGATGTTATGCACATCGAGAAGAACATTTGTGACAGCATTGTGGGGACTTTGCTTGAGATGGATAAGAAATCAAAGGATGGTGTGAAGGTTTCGTCTGGATTTACAGGACCTGTAAATTAGGAAGGACCAGCATCCAAAGCATGGTAAGCATAAGTATGACATAAAGAAAGGTTGCTATACTTTAAAAAAGGAAGAAAAGATAATGCTCCTCAAGTTTCTGCAGAGCATTAAGATGCCTGATGGCTATGCTTCACACATTAAGCGATGTGTAGTCCTCGATCAGTGCAAGATTAGTGGACTCAAAACTCATGACTGTCATGTTATATTTCAGAAACTTCTTCCTATTGCATTGCGCAAGCTTTTGCCAGAGAATGTTGTTAACCCATTGCTTCAGCTGAGTAAATTCTTTTCTGATTTATGCTCCAAGGAGTTAAGGGATGAAGATTTGGAGAGGTTGAGCAAAACAATTCCAGAAACTCTATGTCAGCTTGAGATGATCTTTCCACCAGCATTCTTTGATATTATGATGCATCTCCCAATTCATCTTGCTGAAGAGGCCCGATTGGGAGGGCCTGTCTTGTACAGATGGATGGATGTATCCAATTGAGCGATACTTATGACGCTCAAAGGATATGTGCGTAACAAGGCTCAACCAGAAGGTTCTATAGCAGAGGGGTACATACTTGAAGAGTGCATGACTTTTTGCAGTCGATTCGTTGATGGAATGCCTACCAAGCTAAGTCAGTCCGAACGTCATGAAGACGGGGTTACAGATCAATCACCAATAGGGATTAGCATAATGAGTACAGTTGATTACTCCAAGAAAGGTTTTGTTTGTGAATCATTGTCTTTGGCTGAGATTAATAAAATGAGGCATTTCATAATAACAAACTGTGAGGAAACCGCGCCATGGATTGAGTAAGGATACTTATGTATTTAATTCACATCATGATATGCTTTGATACTTTCCTGTTCAACTAACAATCATTTCTCTTTGAAGTGAACATCTTGAGGAGCTTAGAAGGAATAATTCTCCTAATCCTAAAAAGCAGCACAAGGAAGAGTTTGTTGGTTGGTTTGAGAGACGGTAATTTTCTTTTCAGATTTTCACTAATGTTCCTTGTAATAACGCATCAACGTTGTACACTACACTCTCACATATTCTATTTCATGAAACAGATCACAGAACTCCACAATGATGGGAAGGTCAACAATCTTATTTATGCACTAGCTAAAGGACCTGATCACCTAGCTCGGGTATACAACCGTACAGTTCTGCATGGATATTTCTTTCGGAATTCCTATATAGAGCAAGACTTGAGTACCCAAAATAGTGGCGTCATAGTCAAGGGTGATGCAAACACAGGAAATATTGATTATTATGGGGTGATCAAGAAAATCATATTTCTTGACTTTCCTCCTGATAAGGAGGTTGTTCTATTCCAGTGTGACTGGTTTGATGTGCCTCCTGCCAAAAGAACTGAGAGTAAGGGGTATAAGAAGGACACATATGGAATTATTGACCTTGACACTACTCTACACCAATTCCAGGGAGACCCTTACATTCTAGAACTCCAAGCTCAACAGGTTTTCTATGTGAGAGATGTGAAGAACCCTGATTGGGCAGCTGTTATTAAAATGAATCCACGAAATTTGTTTGCTCCTTCTGTTTTAAATGGTGTAGGCCTTGATGAAGCTGTTGAAGCCGATGAGGGTGGTGAGGCAGATGTACTGGATGTCGTCGATGCAGAAATTATAGTGCCAAAAATTACAGTACCTGAAGAGATCACTAGTTGGTGTAGAAATGATGACGAAGGATCCAGCATTGATGTTTCAGTCATAGAAAATATAAAACCTATTGAGTTTGAAGATGTCCAATTCGAATCTGATGATGATACGGATGATGATGAGGCTTACGTAAATGATGGCCATGTTGCTCCTTTGGGACAAGAAGAATTGGATGATGACCAGGGGTTCTTTGTATAGTTTTTAATTTCTTGGTAAGCTGCTTTTCACATGTGTAAGCCATGAGTATAAGTTCCTGAACTGTTATGATGATTACATACGAAATATCTCTCCTGAAGTTTAATCTGATATAAAACAGGTTGAAACAAGGCATGCCTGCAAAGGTTCATATGTTGTGGCAAATGGGAACAAGAGCTAGTGCCCAGCACTAACAATTTGGTGATGAAGAGAAGAGAAGAGTAGTTGCTGTTCTTTTAGTGTTGTTGCTATTTTCCTTTTGACAGTGATGCTATGTACACACTGTTGCTATGAACTTATGGTCTTTTAGTGTTTTTGCTATTTTCACTACTTTGCCTTGAACTTATGGTCTTTTGTGTGAACAATCTATACAAGTATAGCTGCTGAAACTTGTGTGCTGTCATTTTGAAACATTTGTTATATATCTCGCTAAGATGGTTTGTTATATCCTACTAAAATCTTGTGTCATATGTCCTTGTATATATCTTGATGTAGTGTTGTTGATCCGGTGATGAATTCTTGCTGAAAATTACTCACGGGATACAACTGTTATGCTGCTCAATTGGTGGCTGAAGAGTTGTTCAAATGAAGCCTGGGAGTGTTTAAAAATAGCTAGTATGCAGCCTTGCACAATTTCTCTATTTAACACATAATTTTATATTGAATCTCCTTTTTTATTAAGAGCACATATAAATACATCACATCAAGCAAGATACAGAAAAATTAGGAAAAGAATGTGTGGTGCTCAGTTCTCACGACTCACCTTTGTGAGAAGGGCACTGAGCTTGCCGTCTTTCGGGTGCCGAGCACGACCTTGCTACCGGAGGAGGTCAGTAGGGTGAGTGGAGGAGACCCTGGCGGTGCAAGAAACCCTAAAGTGAAGGGCGCCCGCGAGTGTTCAACGCTTCGCACGCGCGTAGAGCCTCCTCCAAGTTGTGGTACCACTGATGTCCACTTTGCAAGATATGTGACTAAAATGCAACTTAGGTGCAAGTTGTGGTACCTAATGTGTTAATACCTCTGTAAACTAGTACGCCCCTTTAATCAGATCCGGCGAAAAAGTATAATAAATAAAGGAAAAAATCAGGAGCACAATAGAGAATATCGTTGCAATATCCTGCACCTTTTTGGCAACACTAGAGGATTGTTGCATCATGTTGTACGTATTACCATGGATGCTCAATTTGTCGCAATATGTAACAGTTATTGCAACGCATAGCGAAGGTGAGGCAAAAGTCACCCTATTACAACCAATACATGCTTTGTTGCAATAGTATCTCTGACTAGCGCCACATGTCAGAGGTGTTGCAATAGTATCTATGTACTTTGTTGCAATACCTAGCCTTTATTGCAACAAGATGACCAATTCACGCAACGGGACAGCGTTATCGCAATATAACTACCATATTACAACGACGATGCAGTTTGTCGCAATACATGGCTTCTATTGCAACAAAACGAGTACTTAGCGCGATGAAACGAAATTGTGGCAATATGTAGATCCTATTACCACGAACTGGAATTTTGTGGAAACATAGCATTTTATTGCAACAAAAGATAGTTGTAGCAATAATTTTTGTTGCAATAGACCGGAATCCTTGTAGTGGCTGCTGCTGGAGCTTTCTTCCTCAACCTCTCCCTCCACCTTCCAGGATCACGACGAGTACGACTCCATCAACCCCGTTCTCTTGAACGCTTCCGCTCGCGATCTACAAGGGTATGTAGATGTACTCCTCTCTCTCGTTGCTAGATGAACTCATAGATAGATCTTGGTGAAACCGTAGAAAAAATGTATTTTCTGCAACGTCCCTCAATAGTGGCATCATGAACTAGGTCTATGCGTAGTTCTCTTTGCACGAGTAGAACACAAATCTGTTGTGGGCGTAGAAGTTTTCAACTTTCTTGCCACTACTAGTCTTATTTTGCTTCAGCGGTATTGTGGGATGAAGCGGCCCGGACCGACCTTACACGTACGCTTACATGAGACAGGTTCCACCGACTAACATGCACTAGTTGCATAAGGTGGCTAGCGGGTGTCTGTCTCTCCCACTTTAGTTGGAGCGGATTCGATGAAAAGGGTCCTTATGAAGGGTAAATATAAGTTCACAAATCACGTTGTGGCTTTTTCGTAGGTAAGAAAACGTTCTTGCTAGAACCCTATTGCAGCCACGTAAAAGATGCAACAACAATTAGAGGACGTCTAACTTGTTTTTGCAGCAATTTCTTTGTGATGTGATATGGCCAAAAGTTGTGATGAATGATGGATGATATATGTGATGTATGAGATCATGTTCTTGTAATAGGAATCACGACTTGCATGTCGATGAGTATGACAACCGACAGGAGCCATAGGAGTTGTCTTAATTATTGTATGACCTGCGTGTCATTGATTCAACGCCATGTAATTACTTTACTTTATTGCTAAACCGTTAGCTATAGTAGTAGAAGTAATAGTTCGCGAGCAACTTCATGGAGACACGATGATGGAGATCATGATGATGGAGATCATGGTGTCATGCCGGTGACAAAGATGATCATGGAGCCCCGAAGATGGAGATCAAATGAGCTATATGATATTGGCCATATCATGTCACTACTATTTGATTGCATGTGATGTTTATCATCTTTTTGCATCTTGTTTACTTAGAACGACGGTAGTAAATAAGATGATCCCTCACAATAATTTCAAGAAAGTGTTCCTCCTAACTGTGCACCGTTGCGAAGGTTCGTTGTTTCGAAGCACCACGTGATGATCGGGTGTGATAGATCCTAACGTTCGAATACAATGGGTGTAAGCCAGATTTACACACGCAATACACTTAGGTTGAGCTGACGAGCCTAGCATGTACAGACATGGCCTCGGAACACGGAAGACCGAAAGGTCGAACATGAGTCGTATAGAAGATACGATCAACATGGAGATGTTCACCGACGTCGACTAGTCCGTCTCACGTGATGATCGGACACGGCCTAGTTGACTCGGATCATGTTTCACTTAGATGACTAGAGGGATGTCTAATCTGAGTGGGAGTTCATTAAATAATTTGATTAAATGAACTTAATTATCATGAACTTAGTCTAAAATCTTTACAATATGTCTTGTAGATCAAATGGCCCACGTTACCCTCAACTTCAACGCATTCCTAGAGAAAACCAAGCTGAAAGATGATGGCAGCAACTATACGGACTGGGTCCGGAACCTGAGGATCATCCTCATAGCTGCCAAGAAAGATTATGTCCTAGAAGCACCGCTAGGTGAAGCACCAATCCCAGAGAACCAAGACATTATGAACGCTTGGCAGTCTCGTGCTGATTATTACTCCTCATTTAGTGCGGCATGCTTTACAGCTTAGAACCGGGGCTCCAAAAGCATTTTGAGCAACACGGAGCATATGAGATGTTCGAAGAGCTGAAAATGGTTTTCCAAGCTCATGCCCGGGTCGAGAGATATGAAGTCTCCGACAAGTTCTTCAGCTGTAAGATGGAGGAAAATAGTTGTGTCAGTGAGCACATACTCAAGATGTCTGGGTTGCACAACCGCTTGACTCAGCTGGGAGTTAATCTCCCGGATGACGCGGTCATTGACAGAATCTTTCAGTCGCTTCCACCGAGCTACAAGAGCTTTGTGATAAACTTCAATATGCAGGGGATGGAAAAGACCATTCCTGAGGTATATTCAATGCTGAAATCAGCGGAGGTAGAGATCAAAAAGAAACATCAAGTGTTGATGGTGAATAAAACCACTAAGTTCAAGAAAGGCAAGGGTAAGAAGAACTTCAAGAAGGACGGCAAGGGAGTTGCCGCGCCCGGTAAGCCAGTTACCGGGAAGAAGTCAAACAATGGACCCAAGCCTGAAACTGAGTGCTTTTATTGCAAGGGAAGTGGTCACTGGAAGCGGAACTGCCCCAAGTACTTAGCGGACAAGAAGGCCGGCAAAACCAAAGGTATATTTGATATACATGTAATTGATGTGTACCTTACCAGTGACCGTAGTAGCTCCTGGGTATTTGATACCGGTGCGGTTGCTCATATTTGTAACTCAAAGCAGGAGCTGCGGAATAAGCGGAGACTGGCGAAGGACGAGGTGACGATGCGCGTCGGGAAGGGTTCCAAGGTCGATGTGATCGCCGTCGGCACGCTACCTCTACATTTACCTACGGGATTAGTTTTAAACCTCAATAATTGTTATTTAGTACCAGCTTTGAGCATGACCATTGTATCTGGATCTCGTTTAATACGAGATGGCTACTCATTTAAATCCGAGAATAATGGTTGTTCTATTTATATGAGAGATATGTTTTATGTTCATGCCCAGATGGTCAATGGTTTATTCTTAATGAATCTCGAACGTGATGTTACACATATTCATAGTGTGAATACCAAAAGATGTAAAGTTGATAACGATAGTCCCACATACTTGTGGCAATCGCCGCCTTTGGTCACATTGGTGTCAAGAGCATGAAGAAGCTCCATGCTGATGGACTTTTAGAGTCTCTCAATTATGAATCATTTGACACATGCGAACCATGCCTCATGGGCAAAATGACCAAGACTCCGTTCTTCGAAACACTGGAGCGAGCAACCAACTTATTGGAAATTATACATACTGATGTGTGCGGTCCAATGAGCGTTGAGGCTCGCAGAGGATATCGTTATGTTCTCACTCTCACTGATGACTTCAGTAGATATGGGTATGTCTACTTGATGAAACACAAGTCTGAGACCTTTGAAAAGTTCAAGGAATTTCAGAATGAGGTAGAGAATCAACGTGACCGGAAGATAAAGTTCTTACGATCAGATCGTGGGGGAGAATATTTAAGTCACGAATTTTGTGCGCACTTAAGGAAATGTGGAATCGTTTCACAACTCACGCCGCCTGGAACACCTCAGCGTAATGGTGTGTACGAACGTCGTAATCGCACTTTATTGGATATGGTGCGATCGATGATGTCTCTTACCGATTTACCTCTATCATTTTGGGGATACGCTCTAGAGGCAGCTACATTCACTTTAAATAGGGCACCGTCTAAATCCGTTGAGACGACACCGTATGAATTATGGTTCGAAAAGAAACCTAAGCTGTCGTTTCTAAAAGTTTGGGGATGCGATGCTTATGTCAAGAAACTCCAACCTGAAAAGCTCGAACCCAAGTCGGAAAATGCGTCTTCATAGGATACCCTAAGGAAACCATTGGGTATACCTTCTACTTAAGATCCGAAGGCAAGATCTTTCTTGCCAAGAATGGGTCCTTTCTGGAGAAAGAGTTTCTCTCGAAAGAATTAAGTGGGAGGAAAGTAGAGCTTGATGAAGTATTGCCTCTTGAAACTGTAAGTAGCGCAACTCAGGAAGATGTTCCTGTGGTGCCTGCACCGACAATAGAGGAGGTTAATGATGATGATCAAGATACTTCGGATCAAGCTCCTACTGAACTTCGAAGGTCCACAAGGACACGTTCCGCACCAGAGTGGTACGGCAACCCTGTCTTGTAAATCATCTTGTTAGACAACGGTGAACCTTCGAACTATGAAGAAGCGATGGCGGGCCCAGATTCCAACAAATGGCTTGAAGCCATGTAATCCGAGATAGGATCCATGGATGAAAACAAAGTATGGACTTTGACAGACTTGCCCGATGATCGGCGAGCAATAGAAACCAAATGGATCTTTTCTTTTATTACTCAATTTGCATAAATTATTTATTATGCAACAATTTTTTTTAAATTATCATTATTACTATTATCTCCGGTCTGCATTGACCGTGCTATGTCACCACATCGGCGTGTCGAGCTCTCCGCTCCGCCACCTCGGGACCGGCTTGGGGGATGGAACCTTGTCCCGTATCAAGCTCGGACCGCGTCATCAATACCGAACACATTAACCAGCTAAGTCACTTTCATGCTCAAAGCTTTAATTTCTAACTTGTGTTCGGTTCGACCAAGCATTATACTTTTTGGAAAAATGTTGCTTGTAAATTTTTTTCTTGTCCAAACTTTGTTTGTGACGCATAAATTCAAATACCCAATTCATTTGGGGGCTTCCTTCATGAAGCTTTTCCTCTTGCATATGATTATACTTGTACGGCTTCGTTACTTGTTCGTGTATTATGCCACAATATGCACCATATTGACTTAAGCGATTTGCAAGCTGGGTTGCCTCGCTCCGGTGTTTACCCCTACGTTCTCGATTGTTCGGCTAGGGAGTAAAGGCTGCGATTGTCATGATCGTGTCATCCGAGCCGGACCTCAGACTGGTTGAAGCCGAAAGCTAGCGCTCTTATAGCTTTCAATGATGGTCGGCACACAACGGAACTAATGAGTACAAAAAATCTATTGCGCAAGTCTCATAATAACAATGAGCACCGAAGAAAGGTATCGGTGGGGGTACTATTTTCTTCGAAGATGCTTCTTACACTTCGCAGTAATATAGCATAAGTTCCCTGAGCGCTTTGTCTGTTACAGCCTTATGGCCTGATTGCCTGGTTATTGGAAACACCGTCGATATTCTCGACAGATGGAGTACATAACACCTTTCGGTCCTTGACCGAAGAGGGAGAAGCCGACAGTCGGTTAAGACACGTTTAAAGTTTGGTTGAACATAGATATGATATAAGTACTTCGGTACATGCAATCATTCTTTTAACCAAGTCACTTGGGAGCTCTTAAATTTATATGAGCCGTTTTATCATAAGTGTTCTTCTTCTTAGTCATTGCAAAGTTTTTTTATTATTATTATTATCTATCACTCCTTTTTTCGACACGAGTGTGTGGTCACTAGCCGGGGAGCCTAATTTCTCTCTCAAAGTCGCTAGAGTTTGGTTTTCTAAACTGGCCTAATGAGAAGTACTCTGCCCTCGGGATAGGAGGTTGAAGCCGTAGGCTAACCCGCTTGAAGTCTTGAGATAGGATGTATCATGTTAAAGCACGACAGAAGCACTTCTTTTGCTAAGGCCAATTTTCGGATTGGCACCGAACACTTGATCTCGTTCGGACGTCAAGTTTTTACTGACGTTTTTTGGTTTTCCAAGCTTATGGCACTTTTTAAACTATTTGTGTGTTTTCAGCACAAGTCTCGCAGTGCAACGCCGAACACCTTTAGAGATTCGGCAAAACATTCTCGGATATTGCTATATATGCATCGGTTTCGAATTGTGTCTTCGGTCAATAGTTGGGTTGCCCGGCTCCTGCGCTTGCCTCCTACGTTCTGCTTTGTTCGGCTAGGTGTGCAAAGGGAGAACCACTGCGATTGTGCTTCCAACTCACATGGTTAAGCACCTCAGTGGAGAAAGCCGAAAACTGACTGTCACAATAAGCGTAAACTGGTCAGCGATCCGATGACGGTGTTAAACGACGGGCCATTCATAACAATGGCCGAAGTGTTTACGGCTTGACCTCGACTGTCGCCGAACACTACCGGGGGCTATTAACTGGCCTCCCAAACTAAATCCTCGATATTTTGCTCTTACATTGGAGCTGAGGTTTCATGATAATGCTTAGCATGACAACCCAAAGAAAGGAACCGATAGCGGGACTATTTTCTTCGGAAGACATTTCTTCTGTTAAACAGTAATATAACATATCTCTCTGCGTAACTTTTTTTATAAAACCGTATGGCCAGATTGCCTTGTTTGTTGTAAATCTTTGCCCTCATAAAGGATTTATAAAGTAGGACAAACACTCCTCGGCTATTGGCCGAGGAGGTGGAAGCCGATGGTCGGTCAACAAAGTTTTGTACAATGCGGATCCGAGCATTAATGATGACCAGTACTTGGATACATAGAGTCATTACACATAATTTGTGATTTTACTATGGATATCAATCCTTAATTCGGCCATCCGTGCCCGCATTAAGGCTCGGGGGCTACTGGGCTTCGGGCTTATTATTTACAAATACTAAAGGGGCACATCGATCCCCTGATCTGGTGTTGCCACCCGACCAGTGTCGGGGGGGCTACTGCATTGCCTGTCCAATGCAGAAAATTTTAAGTGTAATACAGTCTCCAAGGAGATTTTGATCCTCAGGTTGGTCGGCCGCACCCAACCCGAGTCTTGAGGAGTGAGCAGGCCGCCTTTTGTGTCCGCGAGTATTGTTCTGAGCTAGGACTCGATCCTCAGACCGATTTTCCAAATCAACCTGACTCTCAGCGGCTACGGGGATCAGCGGTCTTATGTCATCCTTCATGTGCATCTCGGGTTTTAGACCGATACCCACCTTGAGGGCTACTGGCTATGTATCTCGGCAGAGAATAAATTGCACCAATAAAAATATTGACAAAAATCAGCCCACATTCGGGGTGGTGCACCACCTCGAAAGCAGTCCGGCATAAAGCTCGGGCGCTAGTGGCTGGCTCCATAGAGGGCATTTCCGGCATTAAGCTCGGCTAAACTCCTTCAAACTTCTTCGAACAAAGGTGATTTACGACACCTCGGATACAGTCCGGCGTTGGAGCTCGGATACATAGTCCGGCATTGGAGCTCGGATACAGTCCGGCGTTGGAGCTCGGATACAAAGTCCGGCGTTGGAGCTCGGATACATTCCGGCGTTAGAGCTAGGAAGCGGTCTGGCGTTGGTGCTCGGCTGCAAAAGATACCGCGAATGCAGTCCGGTGTTGGAGCTTGGACACAAGAGGACGCTGCCGCCTGGGAACAACTTCAAACCCGAGGTGTGGCATAAAAATAACAAGGCATTGATAAAGGCCGCAAACTTAAAGGGGCTCCTCGGATACCCGACGTGTAAACTCGCCGAATGCATTTCGGCGATCCTCAAGATCGAAGATGAGAAGATTTGTTGCACCAGTTTTCAAGACCGACGACTGAAGATGAAGAATGGTTCGGAAGAATCGAGGAGCGTCCCTAACTTGAAGACCGGTTCAGGGGGCTACTGACGGTGTCCTGGACTAGGGGGTACTCACCACGTCATCTCCCAATTTGTTAAATTGGGCCGAGGACCCCATGGTCAGATACTCATTGGCCAGTCCGGCAGCTGCCGTGATACAAGGAAGATTCCGCAAGACTTGGCGATCAAGACAAGGACTCCTCCCCACCGGCGTATTCGGGTTAGGACTCTTGTTATCCTAAGCCTCTGGTGCATTATATAAACCGAGGCCAGGCTAGTCGATAGAGATATACAACAAGCATACCATAGGCTAGCTTCTAGGGTTTAGCCTCTACGATCTCGTGGTAGATCAACTCTTGTACTACCCATATCATCAATATTAATCAAGCAGGAGTAGGGTTTTACCTCCATCGAGAGGGCCCGGACCTGGGTAAAAACATCGTGTCCCTTGTCTCCTGTTACCATCCGCCTAGACGCACAGTTCGGGACCCTCTACCCAAGATCCGCCGGTTTTGACACCGACAGCGGCCGATCTGGAGAAGGCGCTCCAGGAGCGCGACCGCGCCTTTGAACGGGAGCGGCGTGGTACGTTGCTCGAAGCGCAACACCTAGAAGATTCCTTCTCCAGTAAGTGATTTTTCTTGTATTTTGCCGGGTCGGGATCCGGCCTTTCGTCTTTGTTCTCCTTCTTCTGATATGCTTCATTTTTTGTGGCAGGAGCCTTCCCGGAGATGTAGCGGCTGGCGGAGTCGTTGTATCCGGAACGGACCCGCGGGTGGCGTGGACCTTCCCGGAAATCATCGCCGGCGCTGAGGCCCGCCTGCGGGTCTTGGGTACGCAGATGGGGCGGCTGTCCCAGGCCGGTAATGTGATGACAGCGGTCCTTTGGCCAGACTCCGTCGAGCCGAGCAGCTTCACGCGCCCTAGCGCGTTGGTTGGATATGGGGCCAGACCGGCCTGACGAGTGGCGCGTCTCCACTTCTCGTGCCGGCGCTGAGATGGCGCTCCGGTTCGCGCTGTTTTGGCATCTGAACCTGCAGCTGGACGCGTTGATGCGCCAGCGGGCCGGCTCGGAGCAACTCTTGCAGGAGCAAGCCGACCGGATTGCCTCCCGGGCCAGCTACATCGACGAGTTCTCCTTCCACGACGAGTTCCACCCGGAGCGGACGGAAGACGGCAGGGTCGTGGATGGCGATGGCTACGTCTTGCTTCTCCATGATCCAGAGGGGAGCTCCGAGGAGACGGGCGTCTACCACGATGGGGGTGTCGAGGAGGACACCGGTGCCTCGCTGGACCCGGAGGTCGCCAGGGGAGAGCCATCGACGTCGCGCCACGGCACTGGAGATGCCTGAGATATTCTAAGTAGAAATTGTTAAGTAGCAGGTCCACCCACCCACTGGGGCTTTTAGGGTGTAATGAACTCGGCCGTGGGCCTTTTTTAATATTTATGTGTAAATGTCGTGAGTGTTTTTGCTTTTGCCTTCCATTTTTTGACCGATTCTTGCGCTTTTCCTTTCTCAACCCGCCCCCCCCCCCCCCCCGCGAGTCAGACGGCCGAGGCTCCGGTCCGTGACAAGGATTTCGGTTCTTCGAGAGGAGCGCGCAGGACTTGGGCCCTTCAAAATGTTGAGCGCGAGCGAAACACCCACTGGGCCGGCTGGCGGCAATCCTGCGAAGCCGGTTGGCGAGCAGTCGGTCGTGCGGCTGTTTACTTTCTAAGGGGCGGGCCGGGTTGATCGACCCGACATCCTTTGACTTATTGTATGAAGCGTAAAGGAGCTCTGGCCCGTTGTGCTTGCCAGCCGACAGCCAAAGCTGGATCTATGGCTTTAGGGCGAAGTGGGGGACCGCGGCATCCTAACTGTATCAGGAATCACCAAGTAAGGCGGCGGTGTGGCGATCAAGCCGGCCAGCCCCCGAGCCCCCGAGTCGAGTGGGTCGGACCGGTGTCCGGGTTCAGTGGCATAGTGATGCAAGATAGTAGGGACACAATAAATTGGTCGACAAAAGGCAGCCCCCGAGTCTCGTTCGGGAACCCCATAGTTTCATGCGTTTACAAAAGGCGACGATACATACACTCGTGCAGCTAACTGTAAAATGGGCGGAGGAGTTCTGCGTTCCACGGCCGGGTCGTTTCTTCGCTGGCGGTGTCCTTATTGCGCTTCCTTGACTTGCGTGTATCGATGAGGTAGTAGGCGTTGCGGTCGCGCAAGGCCTTGCTCATGACGAATGGGCCCTCCCATGGAGGGGACAACTTGTGCTGGCCGGCTTGCTCTTGGATGAGTCGGAGGACGAGGTCGCCCTCGCGGAACGCGAGGGGCTTGATCTTCTTGCTGTGGTAGTGCCTCATGCCTTGCTGGTAGATGGCCGAACGGCTGAGCGCCAGGAGGCGTGCTTCTTCGAGCAGGTCGACGCCATCTTCGCGGGCTTCTCTGGCTTCGGCTTCGGTGTACATCGCGACACGCGGCGAGTCGAACTCGACGTCGGTCGGGATGACGCACTACTAGAAAAAGGGCTATAGATGATATGGACTCTAATGGCGCACCAGACATGTGGTGCGCCACTACTATATACTAATGGCGCGCCATGTGTTGGTGCGCCATTAGTGTCCAAATACTAATGGCGCACCACATCCACGGTGCGCCATTAGTAACAAATTTTTGTTTTCAACACTAGTAATGGCGCACCACATCCTCGGTGCGCCACTAGTAAATTTTTTTATTTTTTTTAAATTTTTTTGTTTTTTTTTCAAAACTAGTAATGGCGCACCAGGGGATAGTGCGCCATTACTAGTTAAACTAGTAATGGCGCACCACTAGTAATTTTCTTTCAATTTTTTTTTCAAATTTTTTTATTTTTTTCAAAACTACTAATGGCGCCCCGTGTGTGTGGTGCGCCATTAGTAGTTGGCGCACCACTCCCACGGTGCGCCATTACTAGCTTGGCCCAAAAAATCCACCGAATGCACCCCCCTGGACGGGCTTTTCAGTTTTAGAAAAACTAAAAGAAAATGGTGGAAATGTAAAAAATAAAAAAATAAGTTTCCCATGTGATATCTTGTCTAGTTGCTGGGAAAATTTACAAATATGAATTTTGACAATATTTGCGAAATCTCTGGAATTTGTAAAATGGGCATAACTTTTGCATACGAACTCGGATTAAAAAGTTTTTTATATGAAAAATCATCTACTCGAAAAGTTTTTTTACATATGAGAACCCCGTTAAACATTTTCAAAATACTCAAAAACCTAACAGAAACAAAGTTCGGGGCTTTTAAGATCTAGAGGGCAAAAAAATGGAAAAAAATTCAAACTTACTAGTGGCGCACCATTTGCTAGGTGCGCCACTTGTAACAGAAAAATAAATTGGTTTCAACTTTTTTTTTGGAATTTTTTTTCAAAAAATGATACATAATATGACTGGGAAGGTTGAAATATTTTTCAAAATTTCATCATACTCATGAATATGAACAAAGTCCTAGACATCAACAAGGTTTAATAGGATTGATACGATAGATATATCAACAAGTGCCTATTAAGTGAGGTGGTGCTGGGGTTAGATAGAACCGCGAAGTTAAGCGTGCTCGGGCTGAAGTAGTGTGAGGATGGGTGACCTTCCGGGAAGTTTGACCACTTAGTGCAATTTGACTTGAGATTAAGCATATTGACTTGAGATTAAGCCATAGTGACCCGATATTAAGAAAAAAACGAAAAAAATTGAAAAAAAATATGAAAAAAATATTCTGAAAAAAATTTGAAAAAAAATTGTTAGTAATGGCGCACTTCTATGTGGTGCGCCATTACTAAGTCAGATGGTAATGGCGCACCGTGTGATATACTAATGGCACACTCCCTGGTGCACCATTAGTATCTGGTATACTAACACTAGTAAAAAAAGGGGCAAATCTGAGACACATTAGTGTCGGTTTGATTTTGAGCCGACACTAATGTGTCCATTAGTGCCGGTTCCAACGGCTAGCTGGCCGCTCTCATTAGTACCGGTTCGTTGCGAACTTTTAGAACCGGTTCGTGGCACGAACCGGTACTAAAGGTCGTCGTACATAAACCTTCGTCCACCCGAGCTCGCTCTGTTCTACCCCTTTCCCTCACTTCCTCTGTTTTTCCCCTCTCTTCCTCGAGCTCATCATAAATTTTGCCTAAAATTTGTCAAGAATTTGAAGGCCCCCCATCCATTCAAATGATCACAAAGGATAGCAACTTTGTCCTTTCATCTCTCATTGGTAGATTAGCTCTTCCAATGCTTTGTATAGTGATTAATTTGTGAGTTTAGTAATTTGGGAGGAACTATATGTGCTAGTATTTGATTTATATGCAATTTGAGGTCAAAAATAACACTTAATTTGCATATGTAGGTGTGGTTTACTTAGTGCCTTATAAATCTCCGCTGTAACCACCGCCGATCGCCCGCACCGTCCCGTCGCTGGCACCACCTTGTGGTGAGACTCTTGTTCATGAATGTTTTACATTACCAAATTAATGTTTGTGTGACTTGGATATATAGTTACTCGTATAATTATCTTACCCGTACGTTGTTTGTTATACATAGTGCCATGGTTTTGATATCCGTCCCCGTCGGTCCTTGTCCTTATTATGATTCGGATGTGGTATATTCTTTTTTAAAACTAGTTGTTGCATTTCTGTTTATGACAAATTATGGCCATCAAGTTGACATAGATATTTTTATCTAGGAGGTATGTGAACCGGAAATTCCAACCGACCCTATTGTCGAGAGGTTAAATTTAGTTGAAAGAGAAAACGAGTATTTGAAAGAAAAATTGAAAAGAATGAGGGGGAGAAGATGGAATTGGAGTTGCATGTTGCTGATGTCGTCGATGATGACAAGATCAAGATGGAGAAAATGAGGTTGAAGATTAGAAAGATTAGAAAATATGCCATTGATAGTGTGTTGGTATCATTATGCTGTTGGATCAATTGTTACCTTAGTTGCGATCTTGATCGCATTTGTTTTTGCATTTAAATTCTTTAGCTAGAGAGTTATTTGTATGTTGCATTTAATTAAGTGTTGTATATGAACTTTGTGTATGAACTTGTATTAGTTTGGTCTATTCGGTGTTGTGTAATGAAGATGAGCCGACAATGGATGTATGATGACCGATGCTCTCCCAAGTTCATTAATGGCGTGCATACTTTTCTGCTTGCCGCTGAGGCAAACAAACGGGCGGATGGTTTGATGCCTTGTCCATGTGCCGGCTGTAAGAATGGTCACAATTACTCTACGTCAAGAACCATTCACGTCCACCTATTTGAGTCCGGTTTCATGACCCACTAAAATGTTTGGACCAAGAACAGAGAAATAGGGGTTATGATGGAAGACAATGAAGAAGAAGAGGACGACGACGGCTATCCTGGCCATGGGTTCCCTGAATACGGTGATACAACAATGGGGAAAGAAGCTGAGCCGGCAATGCGGGAAGAAGCTGAAGAACAGGCATCAGATGAGCCCGCTGATGATCTAGGTCGGGCCATTGCTGATGCAAAGAGAAACTGCGCAAGTGATTTGGAGAAGAAGAAGTTGCAGCGCATGATAGAGGATCACAAGAAATTGTTGTACCCGAATTGCGAAGCTGACAAAAAAAAGTTGGGCACCACACTGGAATTGCTGCAATGGAAGGCAGAGAAATGGTGTATCTGAGAAGGGATTTGGAAAGTTGCTGGTAATGATAAATAATATGCTTCCAAAGGACAACGAATTGCCCGAGAGTACGTATGAAGCAAAGAAGGCTGTCTGCCCTCTAGGGTTAGAGGTGCAAAAGATACATGCATGCCCTAATGACTGCATCCTCTACCGCGGTGAATACGAGGATTTGAACGCTTGCCCGGTATGCGGTGCATTGCGTTATAAGATCAGACACGATGACCCTGGTGACGTCGAGGGCGAGCGTCCCAGGAAGAAGATTCCTGCCAAGGTGATGTGGTATGCTCCTCTAATACCACGGTTGAAACCTGCCATATTGGAAAGACCTAGAGGTCCGCTCCGCAATCGACGTGATGCACGTGACGAAGAATATTTGCGTGACCCTTCTTGGATTTTTGGGCGTGTATGGAAATACAAAAGATACACCAGAGGCGCGGGAGGACCAGCAACGTATGCACGGAAAAGACGGCATACATCAGGGTCAGGCCAGCTACGCTCTTACCAAAAAAGAGAAGGAAATCTTCTTTGAATGCCTGCTCAGCATGAAGGTACCATCTGGCTTCTCGTCGAATATAAAGGGAATAGTAAAAATGGCAGAGAAAAAGTTCCAGAACCTAAAGTCTCATGACTGCCACGTGATTATGACGCAACTCCTTCCGGTTGCATTGAGGGGGCTTCTACCAAAAACGTTCGATTAGCCATTGTGAAGCTATGTGCATTCATCAATGCAATCTCTCAGAAGGTAATCGATCCAGAAATCATACCAAGGTTATAGAATGATTTGGTGCAATGTCTTGTCAGTTTTGAGTTGGTGTTCCCACCATCCTTCTTCAACATCATGACGCACGCCCTAGTTCACCTTCTTGAAGAGATTAACGTTTTGGGTCCTGTATTTCTACACAATATGTTCCCCTTTGAGAGGTTCATGGGAGTCCTGAAGAAACATGTTCATAACCGTGCTAGGCCAGAAGGAAGCATCTCGAAGGGCCATGAAAATGAGGAGCTCATTGAGTTTTGTATTGACTTTATTCCTGACCTTAAGCCGATTGGTGTTCCTGAATCGCGGCATAAGGGCAGACTGGATGGAAAAGGCACGCTAGGAGGGCATCAAATAATATGTATGGATGGGCATTCTCTCACTGAAGCACACTACACAGTTCTACAGAATTCCGCCTTGGTGGCTCCGTATATGGAGGAACACAAGAATTTTCTACACTCCAAACACCCGGAGAAGTCTGACGACTGGATTACACGTGAACAAACGAGGACTTTCGCTGGTTTGTTGCACAAATGTGCCATGAATGATGGCGATATTCAAAATGACATGTACTCGTTGTCCAAGTTACCATCTTTGAATATAATGACTTTCAAAGGGTACCAGATAAACGGGAATACATTTTACACGATCGCCCAAGATAAGAAGAGCACCAACCAAAATAGTGGTGTCCGCTTTGATGCAACAACCAACACGGGAAAGGAAACATATTATGGTTACATAGAGGACATATGGGAACTTAACTATGGAGGTGGTTTGAAGGTCCCTTTCATAATTAAGTGTTTATTAATTTTGTTTTCATAATTAAGCATTTGTTCCCGACGTCCACGATGCCTGGCCCGCATCCTCGTCGTCGACTCGACGGAGGAGGCTTGCCCCATTATAGGGGCCATGTCCGGGACTGGGCTCCGCCGGGCTGATACTAGGAGGTGCTACCTTCCGGGGCGCGCAGCTTAGTGAGGAGGCAGCTCGTCGTCGACCCGGACCTTCTTTGGTGGCGGTCGCGTGGGCCAGTGATGGTGGGGAGGCCTTCGTCCACCGCGGAGGTGGTATGTCACCGTGTCAGCGAGGAGGATGAGCACATCCGTCGCTACATGGTTGCATTGGAGGGCAGGTTCGGCAGTACCTGGATGGTTCTTCCGGGATCTCATTGGAGCTATGATCCTGTGATGGTTCCTTCTCTTTGGGCGTCCACCGCCCGCGCCGATACCCGTCGTTCGCTAGGGTTCTACATGTATTATAGATGTTATTGTATGATACTATTCGAGATGTATTAGTGATAATATTTGATGATGTACGAATGCAAGAGATGATTTAGTTTTCTTATTGAACTAGTAGTAGCGTAGGTCATAGGCGCTACTGGGACGCGGATTTTTGGAGCATGGGCTCCTGGACACCTCCTATCCTTATCATCTAATATTGCTTTCAGATCCGTGCTACACAACTAACTTACTACATGAAAACTTTCTCTTTTTTGTTTCTTCAAAACAAAACAACAACTGAACTTGAAACTTTCCAACACAACAAAACATTCTTAGAACAATGTGGGATAAAACTTTCAGATTTTTTTGTCCAAGAAAAATATAAAACATGAGATTTTTTAAATTAAAAAATCTTATTTTCAGTATTTATGATGCACGAAAAAATCTGAAAGTTTTTTCCCACATTCTAGTAAGTTGTGCTGAAAAGTTTGAAGTTCATATGTTAAACTATATAAGAGAAACAAAAAGCAGAAAAGTAGTTGCACGAATCGCGATGCAGAATTGGATGGCTAGATAAGGGGGTGTCCATGAGCCTAAGCTCCATAGGATATTTTCCGGCGCTACTGGTATGTCTGCTTATCAGTAGCGTGGGGTAAAACACGCGCTACTGCTAAAAAATAGCTGTAGCGTCGTAGTAGTAGCGCGGGAACCCACGCTACTGGTACGAAAAAACCCACGCTACTGGTAATGTTTTTCCTAGTAGTGTTGGGGTGTAATGGCAAGTGTTCCAAAAACCCTATTTATTTGTTTTAGCAGTAAAAAAGGTGCTAAGGACATCTCCAACACCGACCCACAAAGTTCCTCCGATCCGTCCATGGACACACATGCAGAAGGCGGCCATCCAGCGCTATGCTGTAAATATCCGCTAGTAAAGGGCAATTTGAAATTCAAATTTAGTCCGATCCACATAGCGCGCCGGATCACACCAGCACCGGATCGCATGCCCGATCACAACCGAAAAGAGGCAAGTATGATTAGTTTTTACATGCCCGAATCCAAAAGAACATCCGTCCGGCACTCCGCACAATTTTATGCCCTGCCGGACCGGCAATCCCAAAAGTCGTCTGCTCCTAAGGGTGGCAATTTTACCTATGAGTACGGGTACCCGCTGATACTGTACCCGCATGGACAGGGTATGGGCTTAATTTTATACCCATGGGTACAATCTAAAAATGTTCCAATTTTATGTACGTAACTGGCTAATTTTTTTAGTTGAACTGCCTAATCTTTTTCTTTGACTATATAAAGCATGTCGTACAACATCATGTATGTGTGTTTTTAATCGGTTGTGTGCGAACGTCTACATGTGTGCCTCACAGTCACAGAGAGACCGACTCCGAACCGTGTGATCGTTTAGCGGCAACAAACAAACATGGGACATGATTCAAGTGAGTATGATGGCATGACGACGTGTTTGGTGCATAGTGTGTCGCGCGTAGGCCGCGTTGTACAGTACTACAATCCCTTTTTTAGTTAATTATCATGTATGTTTTTGAGCTGTATACACATATGCAATTTTTTCTATTTTTATTTTTTGAAGAAGGGGCATCCATGTTCATTGTTTTTTAAGTTACATGATCCGGTCGGCATTTGTCTTCGGTAGATCCGACTGGATCCGGTCTTTGTTCGCCTACGTCTATGTGTCTGCAGGTTGGATCCTTTCGGTCTATGATTTTCTTCATCAGCGGCGGTTGCTGTTCTGGTGCACTGGTCCTATGGGGCCTTAGCACGACGACTTTCCGACTGTCTACTACAACATTGTTTGTCCGACTCCAATAAGGGAGGGGCGATGACGGCGGCACGCCTTCAGCTTGCTCCAGTGCTCGTAGTCGTCGCTAGGTGGTCTATGGACCTGGACGTCTCAGAAAAATGTAACACAGCTGACCTTTCTTTCCTCTGATGGCAAGCTAATTGGGTAAAAAAATTCACCCACGAGTCTACTTTATTTTGGATAACCACATTTCTTGTTTTTCATGTCAAAGGATGTACGTTGGAGGTGACAGCCCAGTTTTAGCATGTAAATTGTTTTTTTTTCATCCAAGAGTTCAAGTTTTTTAGGAGAGCCATCTTTTTTTATGTACTCTGGACGTGACAGTCTAACTTTTTTTTCCTCTTTTCTAACGTGACAGACCTTAAACAAATAGATACGTATGTTTTTTTCTTCACTTCAGCGGCTGTAAGTTGGACGTGACAGTCCAATACTTTCTTCTTTCCTAACGTCGTATGTTGATTTACTTACCAAATAAGTTTTCTTCCATGAACATATGCATATCTTTATGTGTACATGAGTCACGTACGTTTTCTTCGCCCCACCATGTTATATATGTTACACAAATTGAACAGTCACATAATATTAATTTTAAGAGACCCACCAGACGTACGTTTTCTTAGGCCCACCATGTTATATATGTTACACAAATTGAACGGCCACATAATATTAATTTTAAGAGACCCACCAGATCAATGGTTAGTATTTTGTGATTAATGTGGAATTTTCTATCATAATTCTCTTAATCTTGGTTCACCATATATTACTTTTTATATATAATAGATGCATGCTAATTTGAACACTAATTCATTTTATGATTTAGTTTTGCTTATTTGAATGCATGTCTCTTTCAACTATGAACGTAGGAAATGTCTGAGGACGATAGCGAAAGAGAATTCAGTATGTGCGGATACTGTGAAGACGAGCGCGGCCTGTGCGACAGGCCTCACGTAGTTGGTGGTAGGCGCTTCAGCATCAAGGTGGATGAGAACTTCGAAGTGGATACAGTAAGTCACAACAACAAGTCTTTTCTCGTAATTAAGCATGACTTTTGCTTCTTTTGCTTCAACTTATAATTTATATTTTTTACAATTCTACTAGCGTTTCGCCTGCCATTCAAGAATTTATGTCTTAGATAAGGTTGGTTTCAGTACTACGGAAACTATGGAGGTAAAAAGAGTTAACTTGGGAACCAAGCATGGTTATCATTTTGCCGCAAAATTATACAGTTCAGACACCTACACCCATTTTGAATGCAAACAATGGAGAGCACTATGCAAGGCTTATGCATTTCATCCTGATATGCTTATCACATTTCATATTCGTCCGGAAGACGATATTAAAAATAATATCGACATCTGGGTCGATTTGCAGATGCCTCCAGTTCTACCATTAAGTGAGTTTCTCAACCATATTTATGTCTTTGATATTGTTTTTTTCAAAAATACTCCCTCCGTCCTTTGAAGAGTGTACTTCCAACTTTTCTGGAAAGTAAAACTTTTTTATGTTTGACCGTATTTATACAATAATGCACCAACATTTATGCCATCAAATTAGTAGCATTAGATTCATGATAAAATATATTTTCATCATATACCTATTTGGTTTCATAAACATTGATATATTTTTGCACAAACTCGGTCAAACATCAAGATAGTTTGACCCTCCAACAAAGTTGGAAGTACACTCTTTGAAGGACGGAGGGAGTAGTTGACAATTAATTTCTATTGACAGATTTATTTCCATTCAGGCAAACATGTCCGACGCATGGTAGACAAGACCTACTATTGTCCCGGGGCTGAACTAAACTATGAGGAGATAAGTCAATATGTTTCATGGCTTGAGGATCTTCATACTGTTAAGAAAAATTATTTTCCTAAACTTGAAAATCTTAATACTCAAAACGTGCGACCAATAGTGTTCGTAGTGAACTACGGTCACATCTATTTAGGAAAGATGGTAAGATTTTTACTATTTGTCCTCAGTGCATCTTTTGCATACATTATTTTGAAGCTAAACTTCATTGCTAAGTACGTTACTACGATGTTCTTCAACATGAGTCCCGATGAGTGTTGTGCCTCGTTGGATCGAGCCTAATGGTCGCATGACAATGGTTAGCTTACGGCCAAGAGATCCAACATTGCACATGAGTGCATTCAAGATTTCTTGAAGCGAGCAAGTCTTAATAGTCAAAGACTGGAGCAAAATTATGAAGGATCACAGCAGTGAAGAACTAGGGGGCAGCAATCAGAAGCGTGGCCCATAATTAAGGGACAGGTTCATCTGCATTCTCCAAAATGATGAAGCATGAGTGCTATACATGTTCTATGCTATTTTACCTGAGAGAGAGCAGCATAGTGATTAGCTAGCTAGAATGAATTTCAAGATGATGATGTGCTACACTATGTAGCTATGATGATTAGACAATGTTGGTGGTAATGACTAGCTATGATTATTATTATCTAGTGTTGGTGGAAATTTTCCCTTACTTGCAACTCCTATGCTGAATTAGAGGGTATATTGAAGCTACTAATAATCATTGTTGGTGAAGCAAATGCATCTGAATTTCCATCGATGAATACTGCATTTGAATTTTATTTTCTTTTAATTTCTAATTAGTTAGTTATAGCGTGGCGTGGAAATGTAGCGCTACTAGTACATATGATAGTAGTAGCATGGGAGGAGAAAGCAACGCTATTAATACTTAGAATATCTGCAGCGTGGAGTAGAAATATCGCTACTGCGAAAATTTAACTATAGCGTCGTAGCAGTAGCGCGGGCACCCACGCTACTGGTTGCAAAAAATCCATGCTACTGGTAAGGTTTTTACTAGTAGTGCAGCGCTGCGCCTTCGACTCAAACTCCAGATCTCGCCACAATGACCGGAGGATGCCGGCGAGCAAAGCTCGCTTAGCAGACGGCAGTAGCAGATTCGTTTCGGTGTACTGTAGGGAGGCCTTTGGTAGTTGTACGACTGTCGGCCCAATAGTAGTAGAACCTTGTGAATCAAGTCTACTACTAGACATTGATTTTCTCGCCAGGTCTGGCTGGCTCCGTTTTGTGGTTGCTCAGACACCGACCGACAACCCTGGACGGCGGTGCTGCACATCCAGGATTCTTTGCCAACCGCTCGGGCGTTGTTCAGCGACATGAAGTAGTGATATGCTGGAGTGGCGTTGGTTCGGTGACGGCTAGCCTGTCGCATCATCTGCCTCTACCATTTTGGCTTGGAGCACCGAGCACGTGCACGCAAGATGTTGATGATTGATGTTCAGCTCTCCGCGTGGTGCTACAGTTACCATTCATAATCATGGTTTTTGATGCCTGGTGATGTCCATGTCAGGGAAATCACTACTGGATCCCGGACGGCAAACATCTTTGCCGTCCGCCATCAGACGGCAAACTGTCCGTCTGAACAGGTGCCAGAAAAGGCCTTTTTTGCCGTCCGATTTTGTGAAACTGATGGCAAACGATTGTGCCGTCCGCGATCTGAGGCCAGCAGACGACAAAGACTACGGACGGCAGTGGGGTGGTGTCAGAGCCGTTAGGGCGTTAACAGCGCTCTTTGCCGTCCGCCAGCAGACAGCAACGATTCAAAGGTCTTTGCAGGCCGCTAGCGGACGGCAAAGAGCACAGTTGGGCCAGCAATGGGAAGCTGCCATGTGGCCAGCTATGTCGTCCGCCAGCGGACGACAAGGATTCAAAGGTCTTTGCCGTCCACCAGTAGACGGCATAGCTGACCAAATAGGCAGCCAGTGTACCCAGTGTCTACAGGAAGCTTCCACGTGTACTCTTTGCCGGCAAAGCTCTTTGCCGTCCTCTAGCAGACGACAAAGAGGCTATATATCCCCTATTTACATTTATATCTATTTAATTTCACTGGAATTCACACACAGATATACATATATATTTTTTCACAGGCACAACAGACTTATGATCTATGCAACACATATATAGCTCCATCCATGACAACATATATACATACATAAGAAACATAGTATCATCCATACATCTTACACTACTATCAAAATATTCATCCAACACATTGTTCCATGCATCCATATAACAAGTTCCTCATTATTCTTCGATAAAAAAAACAAGAACAGAGAAACAAGCACTCCATCCATGCAAGCTTCCATATAGTGAATTAAATCTGCAAAATGGGAAACAAGAAAGTTAGAAGAAGAAGAGGATGAAAACTAGAAGAAGAAGAAGAAGAAGAAGTAGAAGAAGAAGAGGATGAAAACTAGAAGAAGAAGAAGAAGAAGTAGAAGAAGTAGAAGAAGTAGAAGGAGAAGAAGACTAGAAGAAGGAGAAGAATACTAGAATAAGAAGAAGAAGAAGAAGTAGACTAAATAGGCTAAATTATGTCATAAATGGCCTAAATAGGCTAAATAAGAAGAAAAATTCCATTTTTGATCTAACATAGCAAATTATGCCATTTTTTACCTAACTAAGCTTATTGTGTCATTTTAGAGGACAACAAGCTAAGTATATGACTTTTATGAGGTTAGCAAGGTTATGATGCCATTTACGAATAAAAACAAGTAAGAGGAGGAAAAGAAGAAGAAGAAGAAGAAGACTTCTTCTTCTTCTTCTTCTTCTTCTTTTCTTCATAATCCTTCTTTCCTTACTCTTTCTTGATTTTCTTCATCTTATTATGTCATTTGTGGACTAAATAAGCTAAATTATGTCATAAATGGACTAAACAGGCTAAATAAGAAGAAAAATACCGTTATCACGGAGGTGTAGGAATGGTCGGGGCTGCGCCAGTGGCAGACGGAGGTGAAGGACCGGTCGGGGTTCCGGCATTGGCAGACGCGGAAGGATTGGTCGATGCTTGTCGGGAGCCATGCTGAACCAAAGATCATTTCCAATAATGTCTCGTTAGCATGAAGCAAACTGAAATGTGAATAGTAGTAACTAAGGACCATTCAAATCAAACTCACCGTGCCCGCCGGAGCAATCTGGGGCATCGGCGGAGGGGCCTGACCGTTTTCTCGTGCATGGTCTGCACATTTGGTTCTCACGAGTCAGTCATATTAGTTAGTAATGAGAACATTACGTGCATGATTGGGCTAATATGCACAAGAAACGTACCACGATGAGCTCGTATAGGGGCCGGTGAGACGCCTCGTTCCAGTTCCTCTCCTCCTCCAACAGCTTAGCCGTCTTCTCCTCCCTCTCCCTCTCCCTCTCCGTTGCCTCCCTTTTTGCCTCCTCCAAAAGCTCCTGGGTCTTCAATCTCTCTTTCTGAACCGCTGCCTACAACACAACACTCCTCGTTAGCATTGTAATCATCGACGAACGAATGCACAATGTAATGGAGGAAAGGTCAGAGAGTCCGTATAACTAACCGCCACGGCCAGCTCCACGGGCCGTGCACGAGGCGTTATCTCAGTATCAGAGCTACTCTGGCGCTTCTTGATCTGCGGGAGAGTCTTAGGACAACGTATCAGTCCATCAGCAATGGCTTGAGATCCATGGGACCTCCCGCCACCAGATATCATCACCAGCTCTGTATCAAAAGGATCCTGGCTCGGGTTAAAGTCCTCCCCTTTCCTCGTGTTCCCCTCGTCTCTGTACTTCACAAGCTTGTGGTGGGAGGAGATGTTGGTGAAGTTCTCTAGATGATCTATGTCAGACTCCGTGAATGCCTTGGCCATCTTGTACGGGGCCATATGGGCTATGCCATAGAGGTCGAACAGAGAAGGCACATGCTTCTTGTGGTAGTGCGCCTGAGAGAGAGGAACAAAATATTAGTTAATTAGGTCTCAAGCTAGCATTAAGACTGATATTACTATGTAAATAGGTCATTTTGGAGCTAAGAAAGGTTATTATGTCATTTTCGAGGAAAATAAGCTAAGTTTAGGTCATTTTGGAGCTAAGAAAGATTATTATGCCATTTTTGACCAAAGTATGCTAATTATTTTATTATTGAGATATCGAAGGTAGTGATGCCATTTTTTAACTAACTAAAGCATATTAAGTCATTTTATAGAGCTATCTAGAGGTTATTATGTCATTTTAGAGCTAAATATGTCATTATTGAGCTATCCAAGGTACTTATGCTATTTTTTAGCTAACTAAAGCATATTAAGTCATTATTGAGCTAATTATGTCATTATTGAAGTATCCAAGGTACTTATTATGTCATTTTAACTAACTAAGCATATTAAGTCATTTTGGACAGGATAAATGCTACCATGAAGAATGAAATTGCATGAATCATGTGGCAAACCACATACACAGTTATCCTCGTATGGTTGGAGCTCCCTTGATGGTGTCGCACACCTTCCATTTGGTCCCGCTGATCCTTGGCCCTTTGGTGTTCGAGCCACCATTCAGGAGAGCACCACGCATCCACCAACGCCTCCCAACAGTCCATCTTATCGACACACCATCTCGGGGGCACCTAAGTGAGTCAAGAGAAATTTCAGCGCTACGAATCAAATCAAGAAAACTAAGTTTAAGGCCTTAAGAATAGGTATAATTACCGACAAGTACTTATCCCTACTCAGAAACTTGCTGCGACACTTCTTCTTGGTCCTCCTAATACTCTGCGAGGCGTAGTAGTCTCGAACGACCTGCACCCGAGCCTTGTACCGTAAGTTCTGAAGTAGGTGCTTGCACTCGGCTTCGACAACCATAGCCGCGACCTCCTGTTCTCCCTCTGAAACCCAGTAGAAGGTCTGCAATCAAAGAAGACAACAACGATTAGTACAATCACTAGGTAGGTACTGTTCATTTTCAATTCTCTAAAGGAGAAATTACCCAAAACCGACGGAACACAATGTCGGCCACCGTCTCGCACGCGACACCGGAGACCATCTCCCCTGGAGGGGCCGGGGCAACAGAGTACAGCTCCCAGCTCAGTGCTAGCTGTGGAACCTGACCCTGACCGGGCATCGTGACCCACCCAGGGAAGTGCTGCCGACAAAGCGTGCCAAGGACCTGGTTGGGCCTGCGACACCACGGTCACGGGGGTAATCCCAGCCCCTGCAGTATGACAAGGCAAACACATTAGATATTAATTTGAACGAACATGAAGGCAAAAGGTTAAAAAATAGTAAATGCACTTACTTCAACCCTTTAGGCGCAATCAACCACCTCTGGTCGGGGCTCGTCGGCACGGCGGGAGCTTTGTACTGCCACTCTTGTAGACCTTCTTGCCCTTCTCGACTATCTCGTCCTCGATGTAGCTATCGTATGAAAAGGTGTCCTTGCTACCATCATCCAGGCCACTAGCCTCCGGAGTCTCGTGGGAAGAAGATGGCGGGGTCGGAGTCTCGTGGGAAGAAGATGACCAGACCGGAGTCTTCTGGGATGAACACCCCGTGACCGAAGTCTTCTGGGACGAAGACCCCGTGATCGGAGTCTTTTGGGACGAAGACTCTAGGACCGGACTCACGTGGGCCGAAGGATCAGCGACCCGAGTCTGGTGGGGCGAACGATCAGCGGCCGGAGGCTCATGGACCGGAGTTCGAGGCTGGTCCACGTCAGACGGAGCAGTCATGTGGTCGGGTGAATCAGCTGAGGGTGGCGGTGAGGAAGGCGTAGCAGCTTTCCTACCTCTCCCGCTGCCACGTCCACCTCTACCAGCCTTCTTCGTCCTCCCCCGACCTCTCCCAGCCGAAGTAGAAGCGCTCGCCGCAGTTGTCTGCATACTATCTAGCAGCACTCTCCGGAGGGGCTGGGGTGCAATAATGGCACCACCCCTGAGAGTAGCGCTCGCAGGAGGCTCGGGGCGCTCTCGACCCTTGCCCACCATCCTGTCAACACCTACAATGGCAAAAAGTAAACGGAATTAGTACAACATAAAAAATTGGATGCCTGACATGAACATAATAATATGTATATAATTTAAGTGTATCATCATCATGAACATAATAAAAATACACCCGAACAACACAAATATATATGATGTTTTTGTATCATCATCATGTCCTGGGTCGATCGGGGTGTCGGGTTGTCGGGGTCGGGGTGTGTCTTTGTCGGGTGTCGGGGTGTGGTGTCGGGGATGTCGGGGTCGTGGTCGGGGTGGGGGGGTCAGTGTCAATTGTCAAGGTCTCAGGGTGTCGGGTTGTCGGGGTCGGGGTCGGGGTGTCGGTGGTCGGGGTCAGGGCCGTGGTGTCGGTGGTCGGGGTGTCATGTGTGGGGGTGTCAATGGTTGGTGGTCGTGGTCGGGGTGTGGTGTCCGGGTGTCGGGGTCGGGGTGTCGTGCCGGGGTGTCGTTTCGCGATCGGGGTGTCAGGGTGTCGGTGGTCGGGGTCGGGGTGTGGTGTCCGGGTGTCGGGGTGTCGCGGCCGGGGTGTCATGCCGGGGTGTCGTGTCGGGGTCGGGGTGTCAGGGTGTCGGGGTTTGGGTGGGGTGTGCTGTCAGGTGTTGGGGGTCGGGGTAAGGTGTACGTCGGGGTCGGGTGTGGTGTCAGGTGTTGGGGTCGGGGAGTAAGGGTGTCGAGTGTCGAAATTGGTGTCATGCAGGGGTGTAAATGTCGGGGTCGAGGTGTCGGGTGTCGGGGTCGGGGAGTCGGGGTAGTGGGGTGTGGGTCGGGGTGTGGTGTCAGGGTGTCGGTTGGTCGGGGGTCGGGTGTGGTGTCACGGTGTCGGGGGTCGGGGTGTCGTGCCGGGGTGTCGGGGTGTCGGGGGTCGGGGTCTCTTTTTTCCTTGTCTTCTTCTCCTCCTCTCCTCTTTCTTCTTCTTCTTCTTCTCCTCCTCTCCTCTTTCTTCTTATTCTTCTTCTTCTTCTTCTTCTTCTTCTTCTTCTTCTTCTTCCACTACCAAAAAAAGACACATCCGTGACATTTTGGGCCGAACAAAAAATTTTCTGTCATACATATGACACTTCTATGACGATAATTGTGACAAAACCCGGTATCATCATAGATGTGGTGGGCTCCTACTTCTATGACAAAAAATCATGATAGAAAATGGGCTTTTCGTCCTGGGCGGGCCGGAGACGCAGCTGCATGACATTCTTTGGGCCGTCCATGACGGAAAAAACCGTGGTAGAAGCGAGGGGGAGGAAAATTTCGGGGAGTTCAGTTACGATTGGGAGGTCGGGGCCGAGCAATGCGCGCTTTCTCAGACACGTACACGCATGTGTGCAGGCGTTGGCTCTAATCAACCCGAAAGCGAGGCGTTGGGCTATAATCGAATCCAAGCGACAGACCGCAGGCTTACGTGTTACTGAACCCGAGCGATTGATCGATGGCTGTTAACTGAACCCGATCGAGCGATTCCTTCGTTACTGCTATTAACTGAAGCTGATCGATGCTGCCTCTGGGATGAACACTGAGCATTGCAGGGGGGGTTGGATGAACAGTGAGCGGTGGCGTTGCCTCTGGATGAACAGGACCCTGTGGTGTGGTGGAGGGCTGGATGAACAGTAGACGGTGGAGGGGTGCCCGTGGAGGGGTGGTTGAATAGGACACCGTGGTGTGGAGGGCTAGATGAACAGTAGACGGTGGAGGGGTGCCCATGGAGGGGTGGTTGAACAGGACCTCGTGGTGTGGAGGGCTGGATGAACAGTAGATGGTGGAGGGGTGGTTGAACAGTAGCCGGTGGAGTAGCGCGCGGTGGAGGCTAGATGAACAGGAGCCCGTGGAGGCTGGAGGAGGTCGACGGTAGCCCATGGAGGCTGGAGGAGGTCGACGGTAGCCCGTGGAGGCTGGAGGAGGTCGACGGTGGAGAAGAACAATATCCCGTGGAGTCCCGTTTTGCGGTACGCCACACCCTTCCCGATGAACAGGACCCCCGTTTCGACCGTAGCACTCCAACACAAGTCCATTTCGTCCATTTTGCGGTACACCACACCCCTCCCGATCAACAGGACCCCCGTTCCGGACGTAGGAGGTCCGTTTCCTCCATTGTGCGGTACGCCAGGCCTCGTTTCCATCACCTGTTCCGTCCAAGCCCTCCCGATGAACACGGCCGGCATTCCGTTCTGACCCAGCCGGTTGGCTCCCACGCGTTTCGTTGCCTCCCGATGAACACGACTCATTCCGTTGCCTCCCCATGAACACGACGCATTCCGTTGCCTCCCCATGAACAAAACGCACTCCGTTGCCTCTCCATGAACACGACGACGACGTTGTTTCTCCGTTCCGACCCAGCCATGTACACGAGCCCTGGCCGTACGTATGCGCGAGTAGGCGTTCGAGACCCCGCCCGTATGTACACATACGTGGCCGTATTTTCTTTCTTGCACCCTCGCCGCTGTACGTACGTGCACATGCTAGGTGCACGCCTCTACTACGACACATGTGCACCTCTACAACGACTAGTATGTACGTACACGTTCGCGACCAGAATGACAACACTACGTACGCTTCGGCCAGGTGGGTCCCGACTGTCAGGCACTTCCTTGCGTGCGAAGATGTAGCTGATGGGTCCCAATTGTCGGGGGGGGGGGGGCGAATCGTTTTTTTTGCCCGGACGCACTTCCGTGCGGGCGAAGATGTAGCTGGTGGGTCCGGCAATCGGGGCGAATCGTTTTTTTTGCCCGGACGCACTTCCTTGCGTGCGAAGGTGTAGCTGGTGGGTCCCAGCAGTCAGGGGGGAAACGTTTTTTTTCACGAAATACGGTGGCCCGTCCGGTGGGTCCCTGCTGTCAGGTGGAGGAATAATTATTTTGCGCGTAATAAGGAGGCACTTCCTTGCTGCGGCCGTGGAATGTCGGCGTCTCCACGCACAGTACTCTTCTGATGGAAGTCGGTCGTTGACCACATTGACCACGCCGCGCCGAGAGCACCACGGCGGTGGACGACGGCGATGCCTAGGAAGGGGACGACATGGAGGCAGGGAAGACTCGAAAGTTGTTTCCCACGCGAAGGGGAGTACGACTGTACAAGGGTTTACTGGTTCGTCTGCCGTCACCGGAGAATAACTGCAGGTGTGGGTGAGTAGAGGGATGGCAAGGCCAGCGATGGGAGTACGGTGGGGCGGTGAGGTCTGTGGCAGCATAGCCTTGACAGGGAAGGAGGGAGCAGGCAGTCCCGCTGGTGCTTGTTTGAGCGGCTGGAGCAGGAAGAGCAGAGATTGAAGAAGCACGACGGCCGTTGGATGGACATCCAACAGTCACTGCTTGTGCGTCAACCTTTTTTTAGGAAAGCCTCAAATCTGTGGAAAACAGCATACATCCCATCTGCCATTATTTCTAATAATTTACAGCCCATTTGCTAATTCTTAAGGTTTTTTTGGAGCCCATATTCTTTTTGTTAGCATTACAACCCATATTGTGGCCACGGTTAAAAAATTATAGGAAATTTTGCATATTTTGGTGCGGTCCGAACTGTTTTTAATCGCGAAATTTCGACTCACATTCAACCTGGTTTTAAAAATAAATGTATATCAATATAAAATCCAACAAATTCTCCACGCATAAAAATTAATGTAATTTAAAATCTTGAAATGAAAAAATAAGATATTTGAAACTAATTGCCGGTTTGATGTGTTTTAAAAATGTACAGCCAATTTCTCATTACTGATGGGCCATTTTCTCGGCCAGCCGAATGAAAGCTCTCCTCGTCTTGATAGATTTGCAGCCCAACAGGCCTAACAAAGCGACTTACTTGGCAAATAAAAAAAAACTGGGCTGTGGCCGTGGACCCAGCTGTCAGCCTCTCCATGTATAGTACTCTTCCGATGGAAGTCGTTCCTTGACCACGTTGACCACGCCGCGCGGATAGCACCACGGCAGTGGACGACGGCGAGGCCTAGGAAGGGGACGACGAGGAGCCGGGGAATACGCGGCAGCAGAAGCCCGCGCGGGGAGGAGTACGAGGGTTTACTGGTTCGGCTGGGGTGTGAGGCTATTGTCGCCGCAGGGTCTGGCCAGCGGTGGGAATAGTAGGGGGCGGTGAGGCCTCTGCGGCAGCAGAGCCGGCCACGGGAGGCAGGAGCATGCGGCACGACCGGCGCTGCTTTGGGCGGCTGGAGCAAGAAGACCAGAGGTTGAAGAAGCACTACGGCCGTTGGATGGACATCGTACGGTCACTGGAGCTAGAATCGTTCATATTGACTAAGTTGACAAAGCCCTTCGTTCCCGTCAACTTAGTAGGCCCATAAGTCATCCTCCCTCCAAGGTGGGCCCTGATACTTCTCCATCGTATCTACTTTTCGAAACACTTTTGCCCTTGTTTTGGACTCTAACTTGTATGATTTGAATGGAACTAACCCGGACTGACGCTATTTTCAGCAGAATTACCATGATGTTGTTTTATGTGCAGAAAACAAAAGTTCTCGGAATGACCTGAAACTCCAGGGGATGTCTTATAAAAAATAATAAAAAATCCTCGCCAAAGATGAAGACCAGGAGGCCCACACCCTGTCTACGAGGATGCCCCCCCTCCTAGGCGCGCCCCCTACCTCGTGGGCCCCCTGGACACCCTCCGACGCCAACTCCAACTCTATATATTGGCTTTCGGGGAGATAAAAATCAGAGAGAAGAAATCATCGCATTTTACGATACGGAGCCACCGCCAATCCCTAATCTCTCTCGGGAGGGCTGATCTGGAGTCCATTCGGGGCTCCAGAGAGGGGGATTCGTCGCCGTCGTCATCATCAACCATCCTCCATCACCAATTTCATGATGCTCACCGCCGATGCGTGAGTAATTCCATCGTAGGCTTGCTGACTGGTGATGGGTTGGATTAGATTTATCAGTTTATCGAGTTTGTTTTGTTAGGGTTTGATCCCTAGTATCCACTATGTTCAGAGATTGATGTTGCTATGAATTTGCTATGCTTAATGCTTGTCACTAGGGCCCGACTGCCATGAATTCAGATCTGAACCTATTATGTTTTCATGAATATTTGTGTGTTCTTGATCCTATCTTGCAAGTCTATAGTCACCTATTATGTGTTATGATCCGAAAACCCCGAAGTGACAATAATCGGGATACTTCTCGGTGATGACCATAGTTTGAGGAGTTCATGTATTCACTATGTGCTAATGCTTTGTTCCGGTTCTCTATTAAAAGTAGGCCTTAATATCCCTTAGTTTCCAATAGGACCCCACTGCCACGGGAGGGTAGGACAAAAGATGTCATGCAAGTTCTTTTCCATAAGCACGTATGACTATATTCGAAATAAATGCCTACATTACATTGATGAATTGGAGCCAGTTCTATGTCACCCTATGTCATGACTGTTACATGAAGAACCGCATCCGGCATAATTATCCATCACTGATCCAGTGCCTACGAGTTTTCCCTATACAGGTTCTCGCTTATTTACTTTCCGTTGCTACTGTTACAATCACTACAAAATACCAAAAACATTACTTTTGCTGTCTTTACTTTTGTTACCGTTACCACCACTATCAGATTTCTTTTTTCTACTAAACACTTTTCTGCAGATACTAAGTTTCCAGGTGTGGTTGAATTGACAACTCATCTTCTAATACTTGAGAATATTCTTTGGCTCCCCTTGTGTCGAATCAATAA
The DNA here is from genome assembly GCA_021605145.1 of Aegilops bicornis. Classification (NCBI taxonomy): domain Eukaryota; kingdom Viridiplantae; phylum Streptophyta; class Magnoliopsida; order Poales; family Poaceae; genus Aegilops; species Aegilops bicornis. The sequence continues at coordinate 58,631,330 of CM038675.1, read as the reverse complement.
ATTTGGGTTGAATACTCTACCCTCGAAAACTGTTGCGATCCCCTATACTTTTCGGTTATCAAGACCTTTTTCTGGATCCGTTGCCCGGGAGCATAGCTCTATTATTTGAGTCACTTGGGATTTATATCTGCTGTACACTATGAAGAATTTGAAAGACGCTAAGACAACAATTTATCCCTCAACTACGAGGGGAGGTAAGGAACTGCCATCTAGCTCTGCACTTGATTCACCTTCTGTTATGAGTAAGCTAGCGACACCTAAACTTGCTTCTGCTATGCATGATACTTATGATGAAACTACTTCTATGCTTGATACTACTGTGCCCCTTGGTGAATTTCTAGATGAACAAATTGCTAGGGCTGGAGAGAAAGAAATTATTGAATCTGAATACGATGATGAAAATATGCCTGTTATTCCAGAGGGTTATGGTTTTGATAGGGAATCTTCTGCGGCTATTTTTGCTTTTAAAGATAGATATGAACTTAAGAGGCTGCTAGTTAGATGGAACAAAGAATCTCTTAGAGACAGAATGAAACCTGACCCTGCTTTTGCTACATCACCTATTTGTGTTCCCAATAAGGATTATGAACTTTCTGTTGATCCAGAGATAATTACTTTGGTCGAATCTGATCCTTTTTTATGGCTATGAATTGAAACTATTGTGGCACATCTTACTAAGTTAAATGATATAGCCGCCCTGTTTACTAATGACGAGAGATCGCGCTACTTTTATATACTCAAAATATTTCCGTTCTCATTAAAGGGTGATGCTAAGATATGGTTTAAATCTCTTTATCCTGGTTGTGTGCGTAGTCCCCAGGATATCATTTATTACTTCTCTGCTAAATATTTCCCTGCTCATAAGAAACAAGCTGCTTTGAGGGAAATATACAACTTCGTGCAAATTAAAGAAGAGAGTCTCCCACAAGCTTGGGGGAGGCTTCTCAAGTTACGTAATGCTTTGCCTGATCATCCTCTTAAGAAACCTGAAATACTTGATATCTTTTATAATGGACCAATCGATGCTTCCAGAGATTACCTGGATAGTTGTGCTGGTTCTCTTTTCAGGGAAAGAACACAGGATGAAGCTGAAATTCTATTGAATAATATGTTGACAAATGAAAATAATTGGGTACCTCCTGAGCCAGCTCCTGAGCCAATTACTGAGCCTATTCCTAAACCAACTCCGAAGAAGAGAGGTGTTCTATTTCTCATTCCCGAAGATATGCAAGAGGCAAAGGAATCTATGAAAGAAAAAGGTATTAAAGCTGAAGATGTTAAGAATTTTCCTCCTATTGAAGAAATACATGGTCTTAATCTACCGCCTGTTGAAGAAACTTATGATATTGATCCATTACTTATTGAAGAACCTCCTGATCCCGATAACCCGACACAGGTAGTGAAGGTAAATTCTCTCTATAGATTTGATGAAGGTGATATTCCTCATTATAAGTCTGCTAGACAATGCTTCGATGAGTTTGATAATTTTATTGTCAAACAAGAAAATTTTAATGCTTATTTTGGTACACAATTGAAATATGATTCCAATATGATTAAACACTTGGGTGACTTTATGGCTAATATTAGAGGTGAACTTAAACTTGTTAGCAAACATGCTTCTATGGTTACCACTCAAGTAGAACAAGTACTTAAGGCTCAGAAAGAAGTGCTTGATGAAATGAATAGTAAGAAAATGATTATGCTGTTAGAGTGGCTACTAGAGCTGGTAGAATGACTCAGGAACCTTTGTATCCTGAAGGCCACCCTAAGAGAATCGAGCAAGATTCTCAGAGAAATAATATTGATATACCTAGTTCTTCTAAAAGGAAGAAAAAGAAAAATGATAGGACTTTGCAAACTTCTAGTGAACCTATTGCTGAACCACCTGAGAATTCAAATGATATCTCTATGTCTGATCTTTGAAACACAATCTGGTAATGAACATGAACCTAGTGAAAATGTTAATGATGATGTTCATGATGATGCTCAACCTAGTAACGATAATGATGTAGAAGTTGAACCTACTGTTAATCTTGATAACCCACAATCAAAGAATCAAAGTTATGGTAAAAGAGACTTCGTTGCTAGGAAACATGGTAAAGAAAGGGAACCATGGGTTCAGAAACCCATGCCTTTTCCTCCGAAACCATCCAAGAAAAATGATGATGAGCATTTTGAGCGCTTTGCTGAAATGATTAGACCCATCTTTTTGCATATGCGATTGACTGATATGCTCAAAATGAATCCTTAAGCCAAATATATGAAAGATATTGTTACAAATAAAAGAAAGATACCGGAAACTGAAATTTCCACCATGCTTGCTAATTATACTTTTAAAGGTGGAATACCAAAGAAACTTGGAGATCCAGGGGTACCTACTATACCATGCTCCATTAAGAGAAATTATGTTGAAACTGCTTTATGTGATCTTGGAGCCGGTGTTAGTGTTATGCCTCTTTCTTTATATCGTAGACTTGACTTGAATAAGTTGACACCTACTGAAATATCTTTGCAAATGGCTGATAAATCAACTGCTATACCTGTCGGTATTTGTGAGGATGTGCCTGTCGGGGTTTCAAACGTTTCTATCTTATCGGACTTTGTTATTCTTGATATTCCCGAGGATGATAGTATGTCTATTATTCTTGGAAGACCTTTCCTTAATACTGCAGGGGCTGTTATTGATTGCAACAAAGGCAATGTCACTTTCCATGTTAATGGTAATGAGCACACGGAACACTTTCCGAGGAAACAATCTCAAGTTCATAGTATCAATTCTATTGGAAAAATTCCATCGATTATATTTGGAGGTTTTGAATTTTCCTCTCCCTACTGTCAAGAATAAATATGATATACTTATTATTGGGGATGTCCATATCCCCGTTGAGGTAACATAGTGTTATTCGAAATTTCTCCGGTTCCATGTTAGTCGGAATGAGTTTGTTAACAAGACCTGATCAACCTTGTTAGTGGATTCCTTTTGATGAGCATGAGATGGATGAAACTAGAAGCACAACCTTCTGTACCCTCCTTATACTTTCTGTTATTTAGTAGAAATAAAGTAAAATAGTATTTTTCTGTCTGTTTCCTGATTTATCCATGCAATATAAAAATACCCCAAAAATAAAAGTCCTCAGAATGCCATGCCAATTTAGTATGATTTTTTCGGGAATATTTGAGGATTTTTAGTGCGAAAATCAACGTGGGGGGAGCTGCCACCTGGCCACGAGGGTGGAGGGAGCGCCCTACCCTCCTGGGCGCGCCCCCCTGCCTCGTGAGCCCACGGTGGCCCTCCTCCACTTATCACTGTACCCATCTTCTTCCTCTGCATCACACAAACCCGAAAAACCAACTCAAGCACGAGTTCCAGCCACTTTTGCTGTGATTTTCGATCTCCTTGCTCAAAACACCTCTCGCAAAACTGCTTGGGGAGATTGTTCCTTGATATGTGACTCCTCCATTGGTCCAATTAGTTTTTGTTCTAGTGCTTTATTCTTTGCAAATTTGTACTACATAGGTGACCATGCTCTTGAGCTTGCATGTCAACTTTATATGGTTCCAAGTAGTTCTAATGCTTGATATAGGCTCTAGGCACTTGTAGGAGTAGTTGCTATCAATTTTATTGAAGTTGGTTCACTTTTATTTGAAGTTACTAAAAATTTCAGAAAATTTTCAGAGGAAACAATATGTTTAGGAAGATGTTCCAAGGTGGTTCTTCAAGGAAGCAAGGTCCCAGGCTTGCAATGTGTGATGCTGACGAGGAACCACCAAGAGACACTCTTGTGAGGCCCTGTGAATGGCCTTCGGAAAATTTTATGGATCAAGCGGGAATCAAAGAAGAATTTAACGTATATTTGTGTAATGCCGGTCTTGAGGACTTTGAGGCTGACAAATGCCCCCAGTATCATGATCTCATAAGTTCATTTGTGAGGAGGTTTGAGTTTTCATCTTCGCGTAATTCTGCTTCATTCATGTTTGACCTTTATGAAAAATCTTATACCATGGACTTAGAGGATTTCACTTTTGCTTGCAAACTTCCATCTTGGGGTAGTGTCAGGGATCCCCCTAAATCTGAATTTAGAGACTTTCGTGCTAGAATAATTGTGGGGGAATCTAGAGATATAACACAAGCCACTATAGGGAGCATTCACTTTCCTGCTATACATTATTTTGCTCTCTTCATAGGTAGATGCATAAATGCTAAGGATGAAGCATGTCACATGTGTGCCCCTGATCTCAGCATTCTCAGAAGTGCTGTGTTAGGAGACCAATCTTATCATATGGGAGCCATTGTAGCTCATAGGTTGCATCATAATAAACATAACGGAGATTTCTTTGGAGGAATTTATGCAACCCGCTTAGCTAATTTTCTTGAGATAGACATTCGTGAGGGTGATATGGAGTTACCCCTACTTATTTAGATTTTGACTCTATGGTTTCCCACCAGTTTGTTGAGAGGACTGAACCACCTCTCGATGTCGACTAATCTTTAACAAACGGCATGTTGTCAGTATTACTCTTCCTGCTCCTGCCTTCTTTGATTCTCAGACAAAAGGAAGATATGTTATTACCAGAGAGGAGGCAGATGAGTACGAGAGGAGAGCGGAGGCGGCTCGACGCCATGCTGCAGCTCAGGAGGCGATAGCGGCTGCATGGCAGTACGACCCTAGCTACACCTACGGTTATCCGCCAGGCTATCCCTGGCAATAGACCAACTTAGGCCAAAAGCCTAAGCTTGGGGGAGTACATATTTCTCACCGACATTACATTTATGTTCACACACACTCATTGCTAGATGTCGGTGCTCATACTCTTTCACTGTAATATCCATGCTAGTTTATTTTCTTTTTCCTGCTTTCTTCTTGTGTGTTTACTAAACCTTAGAAAAACCAAAAAATTTAGTAGTAATTTATTTTTCCTGCTGTAGTAATAATTAAAAAGAAAACCCAAAAATATTTCCCATTCTTCTTTTGCTTGTTGGGAGCTTTCCCGTGTAAATAGTTTTTATTTCTTTTCTTTTCTTTGGGGGTCAGTAGGAGAAGACCATGATTAAATTGTTGAAGTGGCTCTTATATGCATCATTGTTGATTTAACCAAGAGCCCATATTGCCTTGTCTTCTCCTGTTTATTGAATGCTCGCAGATTCCAGCTTAGTCCAATGCACGTGCACTCTTATTATTATTCACATCGTTCGGTCGTGCAAGTGAAAGGCAATTATGATGACATATATGATGGACTGACTGAGATGGGAAAAGCTTGTATGAACTCGACCTCTTATGTTTTTGTAAATATGATGGGTTCATCGTTCTTGATTCAGCTTATTATGAATAAACATGTTTGCAATGACAATTAGAAATCATAGTTGCTCGTGCCATGCTTGATTAGCTATGAGTTATAATGGTTTACCTTGCGTGCCAACATGCTATTAAAATGGTTGTGATGTGGTATGATGGGGTGGTATCCTCCTTTGAATGATTTAAGTGACTTGACTTGGCACATGTTCACGCATGTAGTTGAAACAAATCAACATAGCCTTCACGATATTTATGTTCATGGTGGATTATATCCTACTCATGCTTGTATTCAATGTTTATTAATTTTAATGCATGTTCATGATTGTTGTCGCTCTCTTGTTGGTCGCTTCCCAGTCTTTTGCTAGCCTTCACTTGTACTAAGCGGGAATACTGCTTGTGTATCCAATCCCTTAAACCCCAAAGTTATTCCATATGAGTCCACCATACCTTCCTATATGCGGTATTTACCTGCCGTTCCAAGTAAATTTGTATGTGCCAAACTCTAAACCTTTAAATAAACATTCTGTTTTGCATGCTCGAATAGTTCATATATCAACTAGGGCTGCCCTTATCTTCCACGTTAGGCTGGTTATTCTCAAGAGGAGTGGACTCCACTCCTCACTCACGAGAAAATGGCTGGCCACCGGGATGCCCAGTCCCATGCTTCATGCAAACTAAATCAAAATAATTGCAAAAAAATCCCCCCTGGGACCCGTTGAATGTTGGAGGCACTCGTTGTTTCGAGCAAGCCATGGATTGATGCTTGTGGAGGAGGGGGAGTATAAACTTTACCATTATGTTTGGGAACCGCCTATAATTTGTTTATCATGAAAGATATCGTGATCTCTTATTTGTTATGTTGACAATGAAAGTATGCCGCTCAAAATATAATTTATCTCTATTTCAAAACCGAGCTCTGGCACCTCTACAAATCCCTGCTTCCCTAAGCGAAGGGCCTATCTATTTACTTTTATGTTGAGTCATCACCCTCTTATTAAAAGCACTAGCTGGAGAGCACAGCTGTCATTTGCATTCATTACTGTTAATTTATATCGGTTATGACTATGATTGGATCTCTTTTACCATGAATTACAATGTCTAGTCAGTCCTTGATCTTTGAAGGTGCTCTGTATTTATGTTTTGCGGTCTCAGAAAGGGCTAGCGAGATACCATCCTGGTATATCATATTATGATTGTTTTGAGAAAGTGTTGTCATCCGAGATTTATTATTATGGCTCGCTAGTTGATTATGCTATTTGATATGAGTAATTATGAGACCTGAGAATTATTGCAAATGTGGTTAGTTATGATCTTTGCTGAAAATCTGAATGCTGGCTTGACATAGGCACAACAACAAGAGCAAACAGAGTTTGTAAAAGTTTTTCTTTTTCTCTTTCAGTTTGTCAACTGAATTGCTTGAGGACAAGCAAGAGTTTAAGCTTGGGGGAGTTGATATGTCTCCGTCGTATCTACTTTTCCAAACACTTTTGCCCTTGTTTTGGACTCTAACTTGTATGATTTGGATGGAACTAACCCGGACTGACGCTGTTTTCAGCAGAATTACCATGATGTTGTTTTATGTTCAGAAAATAAAAGTTCTTGGAATGACCTGAAACTCCATGGGATGTCTTAGAAAAAATAATAAAAAATCCTCGCCAAAGATGAAGACCAGGGGGCCCACACCCTGTCCACGAGGGTGGGGGCGCCCCCCCCCCTCCTGGGCGTGCCCCCTACCTTGTGGGCCCCCTGGACACCCACCGACACCAACTCCAACTCTATATATTGGCTTTCGGGGAGAAAAAAAATCAAAGAGAAGAAATCATCGCGTTTTACGATACGGAGCCGCCGCCAAGCCCTAATCTCTCTCGGGAGGGTTGATCCGAAGTCCGTTCGGGGCTCCGGAGAGGGGGATTCGTCGCCGTCGTCATCATCAACAATCCTCCATCACCAATTTCATGATGCTCACCGCCGTGCGTGAGTAACTCCATAGTAGGCTTGCTGGACGGTGATGGGTTGGATGAGATTGATCATGTAATCGAGCTAGTTTTGTTAGGATTTGATCCCTAGTATCCAGTATGTTCTGAGATTGATGTTGCTATGACTTTGCTATGCTTAATGCTTGTCAATAGGGCCCGAGTGCCATGAATTCAGATCTGAACCTATTATGTTTTCATGAATATATGTGTGTTCTTGATCCTATCTTGCAAGTCTATAGTCACCTATTATGTGTTATGATCCGACAACCCCGAAGTGACAATAATCGGGATACTTCTCGGTGATGACCATAGTTTGAGGAGTTCATGTATTCACTATGTGCTAATGCTTTGTTCTGGTTCTCTATTAAAAGGAGGCCTTAATATCCCTTAGTTTCCAATAGAACCCCGCTGCCACGGGAGGGTAGGACAAAAGGTGTCATGCAAGTTCTTTTCCATAAGCATGTATGACTATATTCAGAATACATGCCTACATTACATTGATGAATTGGAGCTAGTTCTGTGTCACCCTATGTTATGACTGTTACATGAAGAACCGCATCCGGCATAATTATCCATCACTGATCCGCTGCCTACGAGTTTTCCCTATACTGGTTCTCGCTTATTTACTTTCTGTTGCTACTGTTACAATCACTACAAAATACCAAAAACATTACTTTTGCTGTCTTTACTTCTGTTACCGTTACCACCACTATCATATTTCTTTGCTACTAAACACTTTGCTGTAGATACTAAGTTCCAGGTGTGGTTGAATTGACAACTCAGCTGCCAATACTTGAGAATATTCTTTGGCTCCCCTTGTGTCGAATCAATAAATTTGGGTTGAATACTCTACCCTCAATATCTGTTGCGATCCCCTATACTTGTGGGTTATCAGGTCCCAGCTAGCCGGGGGAGTATTCATTTTTTTTGTGCGTAATAAGGAGGCACTTCCGGTTGGTCCGAGCTGACAGCGGGGGGAGCGTTTTTTTCGCGAAATACGGTGGCCCGTCCGGTGGGTCCCAGCAGTCGGGGGAAATGATTTTTTTCGCAAAATACTGGTGGCCCGTCCGGTGGGTCCCTGCTGTCAGGTGGAGGAATAATTATTTTCCGTGTAATAAGGAGGCACTTCCTTGCGGCTGCCGTGGACCCAGCTGTCAGCCTCTCCACGTACAGTACTCTTCCGATGGAAGTCGGTCGTTGACCACATTGACCATGCCGCGCCGAGAGCACCAAGGCGGTGGACGACGGCGAGGCCTGCTACGTCTTGAGCTTGCGTTGGTTTTCCCCGACGAGGAGAGGATGATGCGGCAGAGTAGCGTAAGTATTGCCCTCAGTTTTTGAGAACCAAGGTATCAATCTAGTAGGAGGCCACGCGCAAGTCCCTCGTACCTACACAAAACAAATAGCTCCTCGCAACCAACGTGAATAGGGGTTGTCAATCCCTTTACGGTCACATACGAGAGTGAGATCTGATAGAGATGATAGATAATATTTTTGGTATTTTTGTTATAAAGATGCAAAGTAAAATAAAAAGGCAAAGTAAAAAAAGCAAAGCAATAATAAAGCGTAGGAAGATTAATATGATGAAAATAGACATGGGGCCCATAGATTTCACTAGTGGCTTCTCTCAAGAGCATAGGTATTTTACGGTGGGTGAACGAATTACTGTTGAGCAATTGAAAGAATTGAGCATAGTTATGAGAGTATCTAGGTATGATCATGTATATAGGCATCACGTCCGAGACAAGTAGACCGACTCCTGCCTGCATCTACTACTATTACTCCACTCATTGACCGCTATCCAGCATGCATGTAGAGTATTAAGTTAATGAAAACAGATTAACGCCTTAAGCAAGATGACATGATGTAGAGGAATAAATTCATGCAATATGATAAATACCCCATCTTGTTATCCTCGATGACAACAATACAATATGTGCCTTGCAACCCTTTCTGTCACTGGGTAAGGTCACCGCAAGATTGAACCCAAAGCTAAACACTTCTCCCATTGCAAGAACTACCAATCTAGTTGGCCAAACCAAACGGATAATTCGAAGAGACTTGCAAAGATAACTCAATCATACATAAAAGAATTCTGAGAAGATTCAAATATTGCTCATAGATAATCTTGATCATAAACCCACAATTCATCGGTCTCAACAAACACACCGCAAAAAGAAGATTACATCGAATAGATCTCCACGAGAGAGGGAGAGAACATTGTATTGAGATCGAAAAAGATAAAAGAAGCCATCTAGCTACTAACTATGGACCCGAAGGTCTGAGGTAAACTACTCACACTTCATCGGAGAGGCTATGATGTTGATGTAGAAGCCCTCCATGGTGGAATCCCCTTCCGTGAACTCCTAACAGGCCCCAAGATGGCATCTCATGGATCTGAGAAAGTTGCGGCGGTGGAATTAGGTTTTTGGCTCCGTATCTGATCTGTTGGGGGTACGTAGGTATATATAGGAGGAAGGAGTACGTCGGTGGAGCTTTGAGGGGCCCACGAGGCAGCGGGCGCGCCCTAGGGGGGGGTGCGCCCTCCACCCTCGTGGCCGCCTTGTGGCTTTCTTGACGGAGGGTCCAAGTCTCCTGGGTCTTATCTGATGAGAAAATCAAGTTCCCGAAGATTTCATTCCATTTGGACTTTGTTTGATATTCCGTTTCTTCGAAACACTAAAATAGGCAAAAAAAGCAGCAATTCTGGGCTGGGCCTCCGGTTAATAGGTTAGTCCCAAAAGTAATATAAAAGTGGAAAATAAAGCCCAATATAGTCCAAAACAATAGATAATATAGCATGGAGCAATCAAAAATTATAGATATGTTGGAGACGTATCAGGCATCCCGAAGCTTAATTCCTGCTCGTCCTCGAGTAGGTAAATGATAAAAAGAGAATTTTTGATGCGGAGTTCTACTTAGCATAATTTCAATGTAACTCTTCTTAATTGTGGTATGAATATTCAGATCCGAAGGATTCAAGACAAAAGTTCATATTGACATGAAAATAATAATACTTCAAGCATACTAACTAAGCAATTATGTCCTCTCAAAATAACATGGCCAAAGAAAGTTCATCCCTACAAAATCATATAGTTTAGTCATGCTCCATTTTCGTCACACAAGAATGCTCTCATCATGCACAACCCCGATGACAAGCCAAGCAATTGTTTCATACTTTAGTAATCTCAAACCTATAAACTTTCACGCAATATATGAGCGCGAGCCATTGGACATAGCACTATGAGTGGAATAGAATATAATGATGGGGGTTATATGGAGAAGACAAAAAAGGAGAAGGTCTCACATCAACGAGGCTAATCAACGGGCTATGGTGTTGCCCATCAATTGATGTTAATGCAAGGAGTAGGGATTGCCATGCAACGGATGCACTAGAGCTATAAATGTATGAAAGCTCAACAAAAGAAACTAAGTGGGTGTGCATCCAACTTGCTTGCTCATGAAGACCTAGGGCATTTGAGGAAGCCCATCGTTGGAATATACAAGCCAAGTTCTATAATGAAAAATTCCCACTAGTATACGAAAGTGACAACATATGAAACTCTCTATATGAAAAGCATGGTGCTAGTTTGAAGCACAATATATGAGACTCGCTATATGAAGAATATGGTGCTACTTTGAAGCACAATATATGAGACTCGCTATATGAAGAACATGGTGCTACTTTGAAGCACAAGTCTGGAAAAGGATAGTAACATTGTCCCTTCTCTCTTTTTCTCTCATTTTTTGTGGACTCTTTGGCCTCTCTTTTTTATTGGGTGGGCTCTTTGGCCTCTTTTTTTAACCTCACATGGGACAATGTTCTAATTAATGATGATCATCACACTTCTATTTATTTACAACTCAATGATTACAACTCAATACTAGAACAAAGTATGACTCTATATGAATGCCTCCGGCGGTGTACCGGGATAAGCAATGAACCAAGAGCGACATGTATGAAAGGATTATGAACGGTGGCTTTGCCACAAATACTATGTCAACTATATACATGATCATGTTAAGCAATATGACAATGATGAATGTGTCATGAAGAACGGTATGGTGGAAAGTTGCATGGCAATATAACTCGGAATGGCTATGGAAATGCCATAATAGGTAGGTATGGTGGTTGATTTGAGGAAGATATAAGGAGGTTTATGTGTGAAAGAGCGTATCATATCACAGGGTTTGGATGCACCGGCAAAGTTTGCACCAACTCTCAATGTGAGAAAGAGAAATGCACGGTACCGAAGAGGCTAGCAATGATGGAAGGGTAAGAGTGCGTATAATCCATGGACTCAACATTAGTCATAAAGAACTCACATACTTATTGCAAAAATCTACAAGCCATCAAAAACCAAAGAACTATGCGCATGCTCCTAGGGGGATATATTGGTAGGAAAAGACCATCGCTCGTCCCCGACCGCCACTCATAAGGAGGACAATCAAATAACATCTCATGTTTCAAATTTGTTACATAGCGTTTACCATAAGTCCATGCTACGGGACTTGCAAACTTCAACACAAGAATTTATCAAATTGACAACTACTCAACTAGCACGACTTTGATATTATCACCTCCATATCTCAAAACAATTATCAAGCATCAAACTTTTCTTAGTATTCAATTCACTCAAAAGAAAGTTTTACAAATCTTGAATACCAAGCATATTATTATTAAGCAAATTACCATGCTATTTAAGACTCTCAAAATAATCTAAGTGAAGCATGAGAGATCAATAGTTTCTTTAAAACAAATCCACCACCATGCTCTAAAAGATATAAGTGAAGTACTAGAGCAAAACTATCACGCTCAAAAGATATAAGTGAAGCACATAGAGCAAAACTACAAAGCTCAAAAGATATAAGTGAAGCACATAGAGTATTCTAACAAATTCCAATTCATGTATGGCTCTCTCAAAATTTGTGTACAGAAAGGATGATTGTGGTAAACTAACAAGCAAATACGCAAATAATTCAAGACGCAACAAGCAAAACACATATCATGTGGTGAATAAAAATATAGCTCCAAGTAAAGTTACCGATGGAAGTGGACGAAAGAGGGGATGCCTTCCGGGGCATCCCCAAGCTTTGACTTTTTGGTGTCATTGGATTATCTTCGGGGTGCCATGGGCATCCCCAATCTTAGGCTCTTGCCACTCCTATTTCCATAATCCATCAAAAAAATTCACCCAAAACTTGAAAACTCCACAAAACAAAACTCAACAGAAATCTCGTGACCTCCGTTAGCGAAAGAAAACAAAAGACCACTTCAAGGTACTGTAATTAACTCATTATTTATTTATATTGGTGTTAAACCTACTGTATTCCAATTTCTCTATGGATCATAAACTATTTTACTAGCCATAGATTCATCAAAATAAGCAAACAACACACGAAAAACAGAATCTGTCAAAAACAGAACAGTCTGTAGTAGTCTGTAACTAAAGCAAACTTCTGGATCTTTACAAATTCAGCCAAAATAGGAAGACCTAGGTAATTTGTTTATTGATCAGAAGCAATTAAAATCACTATTTTATCACGTTCTGGTAATTTTTAACAATTGTTTTCCTGAACCGAAAGTTTCTGGAAATTACAGCAAGATCAAATAACTATTATCCAAGAAGATCCTATAGGTTTAACTTGGCACAAACATTAATTAAAACATAAAATCACATCTAAACAGAAGGTAGATGGATTATTTATTGCTAGACAGCAAGGATAAATATTGGGTTGTCTCCCAACAAGCACTTTTCTTTCAAGCCTTTTTAGCTAGGCGTTGAGATTTCAATGATGCTCACAAGAAAGACAAGAATTGAGGCACAAAGAGAGCATCATAAAACATGTGACAAACACACTTAAGTCTAACATACTTCCTATGCATAGGCATAATATAGGCAAACAAATTATCGTAGCAACCAAAAACTAGCATATGCAAGGAAGCGGAAGGGAACAATAGCAATCTGAACATAACGAGATGTAACTTAGTAACATGAAAATTTCTATAACCATATTTTCCTCTCTCATAATAATTACATGTAGGATCATAAGAAAATTCAACAATATAGCTATCACATAACATATTCTCAGTTTTTGAGAACCAAGGTATCAATCCAGTAGGAGGCCACGCGCAAGTCCCTCGTACCTACACAAAACAAATAGCTCCTCGCAACCAACGCAAATAGGGGTTGTCAATCCCTTCATGGTCACTTACGAGAGTGAGATCTAATAGAGATGATAGATAATATTTTTGGTATTTTTGGTATAAAGATTGTCGTGGAATTGTCACGGCAGATGTCCTCTTGCAAGGACTTAGTCGTGGAGCCATCGCAACTAGGAAGCTTAAAGGGGTTAATCGCGACAAAGGATACGAGAGGTTTTATACTAGTTTGGCCCCTTACGGTGAAGGTAAAGCCTACGTCTAGTTGGGTTGGTATTGCTTGAGGTTTCGATGACCAGGGATCGAGAAACGCTATGCCCGGTTCTCGATTGGTTGTTTCTTGCCCTAAGCCAGCAACAGGTCGTCCCCTTATATACACGGGTTGACGCCCTGTGGCCTTACAGAGTCCCGGCCGGCTTATAAACAATGTCCGGCTCGGTGACTAGTCAAGTCTACCTTATGATACAAGTCATACCATTATGGCAGTTTACTACAACGGGCCTTAAGTCGCATGTGGGCCTTAGGCCCCTTTGTTGAGACGCCATCTTCACGCTTGGACTTGGGCTTCTGTCTGGTAATCTCTTTACGTAACCCGGCCCCACCTGGGCGGCTTACACAAATAGTTATATCCCCAACATTAGGCCCCAGATTGATTTGAACCTGTTCATGTCAATCTTAAAATAACTTAAAGCATAAATCTTCAGTCTTCTGACTGCGCAAAAGACTTTCTTTAACCCGCCGTGACGTCATTCTTTGGATCCGTGTTAACCCGTCATGACGTCATCTTTTCTTTTTACTCCGCCGTATCGCCCAATGGATCTCTGTCTTTATTGTCCATTCCGGAATTCGAGGCGTCGGGGCCGCTGGATAATAATTCTTATCTCCTCGTTTCCCACGCCGTCTCAGTTATGCTCTCCTTATAAAAAGGCGCGACCTAGGTTTCATTTTCACCCTTCCAGACGTCTTCTTCCTCTTGCCTCCTCTCGAGCTCCGCCGCTTGTAAATCAAGCTTCTCGTCTTCACCGACCCAGGCCGCCGCATCAACCTGAATCGGACCAGAAACACGTCGGCAAACCTCCGCAGCTCCTCCAGACCTGTAAGTTTCCTCTCCTTCCCTGCCTAGATCTGCATTAGATCTTCTTCGAGTTCGTCATAGTTCAACACCATTAGAGCCATTTCCTTGTTAGTTTTTCCTCCTAGATACCACTTCCGATCGAGAATGATATAAAACAGCTGCGGTAGTTGTTTTCGCCCTTATCTTGGATACGAAGCAGATCTCTTTCTCTGTATGAAGGCCTTATTCAAGCCTATGAACGCATCGGCGTCAGTTTTTAGGTCTAGAAAAACTTCTTATTAGAACAGTCCTTTGATCTCAAATCATAGCAGAAGATTATGAAACCTGTTTTTATCACCCGGAAGACTTCTTATGTTAAATGCCTTTAACATAACTGTCCAGGTATCCGGCTTAAACGTAGTCCACTTGATCTGTGAACCTTGGCGCCTTCTCAGGTCTTTAAAACTTTTGAATTGTTGCTAACACTCGTGGCGGCTTAATATAATGTTGCTCAATTATCCTTATGTCATTAGGCCCCTTTAAGCCGCTACCTTCAATAATTTGGATATTTTCTTCCTGGTTAAAATTTAAACTGGAACTTGTCATTTTGTAATAGGCCAATTTGTTCTCATGGCGCCTAAGTCGACCAAAGCTCCTGTAACCTGCAACTGGGTCCCATCCACTGTCACTAAAAGCAAACTGGCTGAATTTGTGAAGTTTGGCCATTTGCCAAAGAAGGAAGTCATGTCTTATCGCGTCCCTGACCCATCTGAAGAAAAGCCTCAACCCAAAGAAGGGGAGGTAATAGTTTTCACGGATCACATGAGCCGGGGATTTGCCCCTCCCGGCTCAAAGTTCTTCAGAGAAGTTTTAAATTTCTTTGACCTTAGACCTCAAGACATTGGACCCAATTCCGTGTCCAATATTTGCAATTTCCAAGTCTTCTGTGAGGTGTACCTGGGAGAGGAGCCAAGCCTACTCTTATTTAGAGAACTGTTTTACTTGAACCGGCAGAATGAGTGCGCCAACGGGCCGAGTCTTGAACTTGGCGGTATCTCGATCCAACGATGGAGAGACTGTCTGTTTCCTTATGCTGAGCTGCCGAGTCACCCCAAATATTGGAACCAATCATGGTTCTACTGTCAGGATACTTCTCCGGCTGATGAGCCGCCTCTGCCCGGCTTTCGCGCCCTGCGCCTTGAGTCCAACCATCATTGGCGGATAAACTGACCGCTATTGAACGTCGCGCTCAACCCCACCATCAAGAAGATTAAAGCTCTTACGGGAAATGGTTTAAACGGCATCGACTTGGTCCCGATGCAGGCCACTTGGCGATACTCCCATTAAGCCGCCGCTCGCTTAATGTGCACCTATATGATGACGTAACGACCCAATGCGCCACAGTTCTGACGACTCACCAGATGACGTGGCAGATGCTACAACCCAGTCACTGCTGAAGGAGGGTATTGTTTTCAACAACACCTTCGGGTTACTTCCCTTCTGCAAAAAGAACCCGGCCCCTGCAGTAAGTTACCAATCTTAATAAATACTCTTTAATATGTTTACCTCCTTGTACTTATAATTCCTTATCTTTCCCACAGGCCAGTGATGATTTCTGGAAAGTCAAATATGACCACGAGGCCGCCCAACAAGCCAGAGCAGCCAAGAAAAATGAAAGGAAAAACGCCAAGACGGGGACTTCAAAAAAGAAGAAACCCAGCGCCTCTGAATTGCTCAAATTGGATGACTCTTCTTCAGATGAGGAAGAGGTAATCCCTTATTCTCTTTAACTCCTTTGTTACTATTTTATTGATATTTCCGCCTTTCAGGAAGACACTGGAAACAGCCAAGCTCATGGCGAAGAGGTAACTATAATTTCCTCCGACTCAGAGCCTTTGCCAAAGCACAAAACCCGGCGGGTGACCCGGAAAGTAAGATTTTCACATCCCTTAGCTTATCAAGATCCTCAATTTCTTTTGAAGCAACAATAGCTTGAGAACCGGAGGCAAACCCGGAGAAGTAAGGATGTAGAGCTCTCTTCCGGCTTACCTGACGTAAGCAGGAAGCGTCGAACTGAGGTCATCTCCGCTTTGCCTTCTGTTTATCCTTTGGCGGGTTTCATTCGTCAGCCTCTCAATTCATCTGACTCCAATTATCAGGATACCTCTCCTTCTTCTGGCGAGTCTATGCAATCCAACATGCCGGCCTTCAAGACTGCCCCTGGGTAATGTACCTTTGTTATCCTCATGCTTTGCCTTACTCATATTTTGTACTCATCCCTTTGTTTTATTCACAGTGTGCAGGCGAAGCCCAGTAAGAGGGCAAAGAAGAATAAGCCGATTGAAGACCCGGTAGCAACGGAGCCGGAACCCGGAACCACTGCCCCTGATGCTTCTACTCATCAACCTCCTCCTGAGCCGACCCATGAAATTCCGACACGATCTTCCGACCCGCCTCAAGAAGGCATTCTTGATAACTCCGATAAACCGGAAATTCCTAGCCCGGTCCGGACGGCTGAACCGGAAGTTGAATTCTTGAAAAGCCAGTATGTTGAGCCGGGGCGGCCTACTGTTCTTGCCAGGTGTATCGCTAAGGAAGAACTTGTCAAAAGCCAGAAGACCAAACAGGACATCGCTGATTATGCCCACTTAAGCATTGGCGATATAGTCTCAGGCTATCTGAATCAAGTGCATAACAGCCGCGACCTGGAAATTGACATGGTGAAACAGATACAGCATAAATCTGAGGTATAACTTATATTATTTCTCCTGAATCTTACTTACTGTACCAGCCCCCAAGTCTACTGCTTATAAGTAAATATGCCGTAGACTTAGATACCGGCTTACTGTTAGCTCACCCGGTTTACAAAAAAGTATATTTAACCCGGCTGTAATACAACAACTTGTAAATAAACGATACACATTAGCCCCCAAGTGTCAAGTATTTTTACTTGTAAAGTGCTTGAGACTTTAATATGCATAATCTGACATTATAAAATGAAATTTTCTTCAGCATACATTAGCCCCCAAGTGTCAAGGGTCTTTACTTGTAAAGTGCTTGAGACTTTAATAATACCTTACCATAACCTTACTTGTAACCCGGCGTTATTGCAGGTCTCCACCAGTCAATTCGAATTGCAGATTGCTGACCTGAAGACCCGGCTGGCGGCCCAAGACCTTGAGATTCAAAAAGCCGACTCCAAATTCGCATTCAGCATCTCTGAGCAAGAAAAGTTGAAGAAGGATTTTGACGCGGAGAAGAAGGCATGGGCGGATGAAAAATCTTCACTTGTGACCCGGGCCGAGACAGCAGAAGCAGCTCTTGCCGAAGCAACTGCCAAATTGTCCGGCTTAAAGCACCAGATATCCCAAATGGTCTCAGCAATTTTCGGTAAGTTACTATGTGCAACTTTTGAACATCACCATGATTCATTTGATAACTGTTTCAGATATGATCTCTGGCTTAATCTTATATGCATAAACGCAGGTCCTGTGAGTACCAACTGAAGCGAGAATATGCTGATCATGCTTAAGGCGGTGTACACTCTATTGGAACAGTTGTACACCGGGTCTAGCGATGCTTTGGCCTTTGTGGCTTTATCAAATGATACTCCTTATCTCCTGCAGGATGTGCTCAAACGGCTTGCCGTGTTACCTCAACGGATTCAGGAGTTAAGGCGAGCATCTGGTAGAGCCGGGGCCATAGTCATTTAAGTCGGGCCAAAGCGTTGGCTCCAGAGCTAGACTTAGGCGATGTTGCTCTTGGATATCCTAGCTTAAAGGAGGACGACTCTGCATTCAATGAATCAGACTTCACCACCTGTGTGAGAGTCGTACGTCCTGTGGCCACCATCATCGGCAACGATATTGATCTTACAAAGTACCAGCCGGGTTATGACAACGAAAACCGGAGGATTCCAACTCCGCATTATGATGATGTCAGCCTGATCCCTCCAACTTGTAAGCATACCTTTGCTCCTGAAGTTGACCCGGCCAGTTTAATAGATGATGAAGCTGAATTTGAAGACTTAAGCGGCATTGACTGGACCTCATCAACCTTCCAGGACAAAGCAGCAGACGAAGAGGCGGAGAAGGATAACCCGGAGTCGTCAAGTCCACCAAAGGAGTAACCACTACTAGAAAAAGGGCTATAGATGGGATTGACACTAATGGCGCACCAGAAAGATGGTGCGCCATTAGTATATACTAATGGCGCACCACCATCTGATGCGCTATTAGAGTTTAAACTACTAATGGCGCACCTTGCAATGGGTGCGCCATTAGTAGTGCTTTTTCTAGTAGTTAAGCCGCCTGGCACTAAGTCTTTGAAAAAAAAATAATGCCTCATTATTCAGACTCGGGGAGTCTTGTAATAGGGTAGAAACACTTCTTAACTCTGTCATGCCTTCGCGCATGTTTGTGGTGCTTAACAATGTCTCAAGCCGCTATTGTTGTGCACTACCGGCTTGCTTGAATTGCTTCTTAGCATCCAAAAGCTTTTTGCTTTACCCTGTGTATAAAAACAAAAAATTCCTTTGGCGTCTCTCCACATCCGGGGTCGTGTAAAATAATGTTAACCCGGAGTATGAACCAAAACATTATAAGTATCAACCGGTTCATGATCATGACCATAATAATATACATGTTATCTCATTGAAGCATATATTACCGGCTTACGTGATTCCAAAAGCAGACAGTTAAACTTAACTTCTGAAAATTGGCACATATAATGTTTACCTGGCCCTTAATATCATTTACTCTTATAGAATAAAGTAAACCTAATTTTCAAAGGCCTCTGATTCGAATACGATCAGTAGAACCGTTCCAAAGGGGTTAAGCTAAGATTCGGATACGATCATATAGCCCCCAATGGCTTTGGCGATGCCGATCAAGTGGGTATCGACATCTATGTTCTCTTTGGTTCGAATACGACCTATGTTTGAACAGGAAGCCCCCAAGTGACCATGAGAGTTGTTTAATGACGCTGATTCGAATACGATCCACGTCAGACCCAAAGGGGCTATGCTATGATTCAAATATGATCAAGAAGCCCCCAAGTGGGTTTGGCAGTATGCCGATCAATTGGGTATCGACAGCTATGTTCTCTTTGGTTCGAATACGACCTATGTTTGAACAGGAAGCCCCCAAGTGACCATGGCTTGATTCAAATATGATCATAAGCCGGACCAAAGGGAAAACCGGATTCAGATATGATCTGCTCCCTATTAGTCGTTTCCACCACCTGGTAAAGAAAACACATAAACCTTGTAGGATGGAAAGGAAAAAGGTCCTGCTTTATTACTGTATATAATATATACATTGCTAAAAAACAAAAACAAGTATACTCTGAAAGCCGGTGGCTTAAGTATAGTAGGGCCGGAGATGCGCTAGAAGGAATTGTCACTGCAGATGTCCTCTTGCAAGGACTTAGTCGTGGAGCCATTGCAACTAGGAAGCTTAAAGGGGTTAATCGGGACAAAGGACATGAGAGGTTTTATACTAGTTCATCCCCTTACGGTGAAGGTAAAGCCTAAGTCTAGTTGGGTTGGTATTGCTTGAGGTTTCGATGACCAGAGAGCGAGATACGCTATGTTCCACGGCCGGCGGGTCTCTTCCTCCGACTTACGTGAGTCTTTATGCTCTCGAACATCAATGAGGTAATATGACCCGTTGTTGAGATTCTTGCTGACCATGAAAGGTCCTTCCCAAGGAGGGGACAGCTTGTGCATATCAGGTTGATCCTGGATGAGCCGGAGCACTAAATCGCCTTCCTGGAAAGTTCTGCTTCTAACCCGGTGGCTGTGATAACGGCGCAGGTCTTGCTGGTAAATTGCCGAGCGGGCTATTGCCAAGTCTCGCTCTTCATCCAACAAGTCAAGTGCATCCTGACGAGTTTTTTCATTATCAGCCTCAACGTAAGCCGCCACCCGGGGTGAATCATGCCGAATGTCACTTGGCAGAACCGCCTCTGCTCCGTACACCATGAAGAAAGGTGTATAACCAGTAGACCTGTTAGGCATTGTGTTGATGCTCCATAGCACGGAGGGTAACTCCTCCACCCAACAACCCGGAGTTCACTGTAAGGGAACTAAGAGCCGGGGTTTGATACCTTTCAAGATCTCTTGATTAGCTCTTTCTACTTGACCATTAGGCGGGGTGAGCAACGGCGAAACATCAAGCGGATGTGTTCTTGTTGACTGAACTCTTCCATGGCACCCTTGGAGAGATTAGTGCCATTATCAGTTATAATACTGTGTGGAAAACCAAAACGAAAGATCACCTTTTTGATGAACTGAACCGCCGTGGCTGCATCACACTTACTGACCGGCTCTGCTTCAACCCACTTGGTGAATTTATCCACTGCCACCAACAGGTGTGTCTTCTTATCTTTAGACCTTTTGAAAGATCCAACCATATCAAGCCCACAGACTGCAAACGGCCAATTCATCGGAATCATCCTCAATTCTTGAGCCGGCACATGAGCTCGTCGTGAGAATTTTTGACATCCGTCACATTTGCTGACCAGATCCTCCGCATCAGCATGAGACGTCGGCCAATAAAAACCATGACGAAAAGCATTGGCTACCAGAGACTTTGAACCGGCATGATGACCGCAATCACCTTCATGAATCTCACAAAGTATCTCCTGACCCTCTATAGGTGATAAACAACATTGAAACGCCCCAGTGACGCTGCGGTGATGCAACTCGCCATGAACAATCGTCATGGATTTGGAACACCTGATGATTTGTCTTGCCAAGGTCTCGTCCTCAGGCAACTCTCCCCGGGTCATATAGGCCAAATATGGGACCGTCCAGTCCGGGATGGCATGGAGAGCCGCCACTAGCTGCGCCTCCGGGTCTGGCACTGCAAGCTCTTCCTCTGTAGGCACTCTGATAGAAGGGTTATGCAAAATGTCAAGAAAAGTATTAGGCGGCACCGGCTTACGCTGAGACCCCAGCCGTCTTAAAGCATCAGCCGCCTCATTCTTCCTTCGATCAATGTGCTCTACTTGATAACCTTTGAAGTGCCCAGCCACCGCATCAACTTTACGACGATAAGCCGCCATAAGGGGATCCTTAGAATCCCACGTGCCTGACACCTGTTGAGCGACGAGGTCTGAATCGCCCAAGCATCTTACCCGGCTCAAGTTCATCTCTTTGGCCATCCGGAGGCCATGGAGTAAAGCCTCGTATTCAGCTGCATTGTTAGTACAGGGAAACATAAGCCGGAGCACATAACAAAATTTGTCACCTCGGGGGGATTTTAAAACGACTCCAGCCCCCGAGCCTTCCAACTACCTGGACCCATCGAAGTGAATAGTCCAATATGTGTTATCCGGCTTCTCCTCTGGTGCCTGCAACTCCGTCCAATCATTGATAAAGTCCACTAGGGCTTGAGACTTGATAGCTGTGCGCGGCATATACTTCAAACCGTGAGGCCCAAGCTCGATGGCCCACTTGGCAACTCGTCCTGTGGCTTCCCTGTTCTGGATGATGTCTCCCAAGGGGATGAACTTACCACGCTTATAGGATGACCCAGCGATCGCTTTAGCTTATGGCTTGCCAAGAACACCCTATAAACAAGTTTCTGCCAATGCGGATACCTTTGCTTGGATTCTATGAGCACCTCACTGATGTAATAAACCGGCCGCTGAACTGGATGCTCCTTGCCAGTCTCCTTACGCTCCACCACAATAGCCACACTAACAGCACGTGAGTTAGCAGCAACATACAATAGCAGTGGCTCTTTATCAATTGGAGCTGCGAGAACCGGCGGCTCAGACAATTGTCTCTTTAAGTCTTCAAAGGCAGCATCAGCAGCCTCACTCCAGACAAAGGTGTCTGTTTTCTTCATCATCTGATACAGCGGTAGAGCCTTCTCCCCTAGCCGGCTTATGAATCGGCTTAAAGCAGCAACGCGACCCGCTTGATCGCTGAACATCATTGATGCACACGGTTTAGCCAGAGAGGTAATCGCCTTTGATCTTCTCGGGTTAGCTTCAATGCCCCTGTTTGAGACCAGGAATCCCAAAAGTTTGCCTGCAGGTATACCAAATACACACTTGTCCGGGTTAAGCATCATCTTGTAGACCCGGAGATTGTCAAAGGTTTCCTTTAAGTCGAAGATCAAGGTTTCTTTCTCTCTGGACTTCACCACAATGTCATCCACATAAGCATGAACATTGCGCCCAATCTGATTGTGGAGACAATTCTGCACACACCGCTGATAAGTCGCCTGGGCACTCTTGAGCCCAACAACGGCATAGACACATAGCAGAAGGCTCCAAATGGAGTAATGAAAGCCGTCTTCTCCTGGTCCTTAACTGCCATCTTGATCTGATGATAACCAGAGTAAGCATCCAAAAAACTCAACCGCTCGCAACCCGCTGTGGCATCGATGATTCCATCAATGCGCGGTAGAGCAAAGGGATCAGCCGGACAAGCTTTATTTAAGTCCGTGTAGTCCACACACATCCGCCAGGTGCCGTTCTTCTGGAGCACAAGCACCGGGTTAGCCAACCACTCCGGGTGAAAAACTTCCACGATGAACCCGGCCGCTAAGAGCCGAGCGACCTCCTCCCCTATAGCGTTTCTCCTTTCCTCATTGAATCGCCGGAGAAACTGCCTGACCGGCTTATACTTTGGATCAATATTAAGAGTGTGCTCAGTGAGTTCTCTCGGGACACCCGGCATGTCAGAAGGTTTCCATGCAAAGATGTCCCGGTTCTCACGGATGAACTCGATGAGCGCGCTTTCCTATTTGGGATCCAAATTGGTACTGATGCTGAACTGCTTGGAAGAGTCGCCTGGAGTGAAGTCAACCAGTTTTGTCTCGGCAGCCGACTTAAATTTCAACGCTGAATCTTGCTCTGTGGTTGGCTTCTTCAAAGAGGTCATATCTGCCGGGTCAACATTAGTTTGATAAAACTTCAGCTCCTCTTCAGCACAAACGGATTCGGCATAAGCCGCATCGCCTTCCTCGCACTCTAAGGCCACCTTTCGACTCTCATGCACAGTTGTGGTACCCTTGTAACCCGGCATCTTGAGATGCAGATAAACATAACACGGCCGTGCCATAAACTTGGCATAAGCCGGCCGTCCAAACAGAGCGTGATATGGGCTCCTGATTTTGACTACCTCAAACGTCAGCTTCTCAGCCCTGGAATCATATTCGTCTCCAAAAGCCACTTCCAGCTCGATCTTTCCAACGGGATATGCCGACTTACCAGGTACCACCCCATGAAAAACAGTGTTAGACGTCCTCAAGTCCTTATCAGTCAGACCCATACGGCGAAAGGTCTCATAATAGTGAATTTATATCCACCAACCTGAGGGGCCACAACCAAGGCCAACTGACCCGGGTTATCAACCCGGACGGGGTGATCTTCTCTACTCCAGATGATAGGCTGCTCTGACCACCTCAGATAACGGGGAACGGCCGGTTCAACCGAATTCACAGCCCTTTTATGAACCTTCGGGTCACGTTTACACAAGTTAGTGGTAAACACATGGTATTGCCCACCGTTCAACTGTTTTGGATGGCTCTGATAACCTGACTGCTGCTGCTGCTGTCCTCCTTGACCAGACTGCTGCTGATTATAGCCACCTTGACCACCTTGAAAACCGGAACTTGAGCCGCCACCCGGGCCATGGAAACCACCTGCTCCTGAACCGCCGCCTGACCCGTGATTGCCACCAAACAAGTTTGAATTCTTGAAAGCCTTCATGGTCGCGCAGTCCTTCCATAAGTGGGTGGCAGGATTTTCCCGAGTACCGTGTCTTGGACAAGGCTCATTCAGAAGCTGTTCGAGAGAAGGACCTGAGCCACCAGATCGAGGGGGTGCTCTCCCCTTACGCTTCTTGTTATTACCTTGGGCATTAGCATTGGCCACCAATGCCGGGTTACCGTCCGGCTTACACTTGTTGCCACCTTGACTTACCGGGTGATGCTGCTGACCCTTTCCGTTGCCATTCATATTTCCATTCCCTGTCTTTTCCTCCTCAGACGCGGGACCATCGGTATTATCAGAATCGGCATATTTAACTAAACCCGCCATCAGCGTACCCATGTCATTGCAATCACGCTTAAGGCGCCCCAGGTTCTGCTTCAGCGGCACAAAACGACAATTCTGATGGAGCATAAGTACCGCAGAGCCGGCGTCCATCTTATCAGATGAATGTATTATTTCCTTGACCCGGCGCACCCAATGAGTTGTGGACTCACCCTCCTCCTGCTTACAATTGGTCAAGTCCACAATGGACATAGATTGCTTGCAAGTATCCTTAAAGTTCTGGATAAACCAGGCCTTTAACTCTGCCCATGAACTGATGGAATTGGGAGGCAAACTTTTCAACCAAGATCGGGACGTTCCATCTAACATCATGGTGAAATACTTAGCCATTGCCGCGTCGCTGACTTCCAATAACTCCATGGTCATCTCATAACTTTCAATCCATGCCCCCGGCTATAAGTCGGCAGTGTTATTCGGCACCTTTCGAGGTCCCTTGAAATCCTTGGGCAGACGCACATCTCGCAGAGCCGGCACCAGACAAGGGACACCACCGGTTCTAGTGGCCACCCCTGCTCCAACAGAAGTCATTGGATACTCTGGGAGACCATCATATGCCGTCTGCTGAGCCGCTAATTGAGCCGCCCGTTCATCCTCCTGACGCAATCGATCCTGCACCGGGTTATAGCCACCGGGTTGGTTGTGACGCTGGGCATTGCTTGATAAAGCTTCTGACTCCATGTGCCTGCTGTAACTCGGACTCCGGTTTGGACGAGGTGCTATCCAAGGCTGAGGAGTGGAATGAATCATGTCCCTGCTGTAAGAATAGGTCTCTTGCTGTGCCAAGGCCGTCTGAAGAAGATCCCTAACCCTCCGGGTTTCCACTGCTGTCGGGTCATCACCATCTACTGGAAAAGCCGCCAGACGCGCCGATGCTGTTATCAAGTTCTCCATGGGGTTGGAAAAGTGGCTCGGAGGTGTCGGTATGTATCGGGGCGGGGCCATGCTCCCGTGAAGAGGTGCCATCTCTCGAGGCTGAACCGGCCCTCCAGCTCCGGGTGTCATAAATTGATTGGCTTCGGGCGGATTGCTAGGACCAGCTCCGGGTGTCGTGAAAAGATTCCGAGGATCGTAAACCGGAGGCAGACGGGACTGGGTCTTCTGATGTCTCCTTCTCATCACCTCATTGGACGCATTCAGACTCATGTTAAGCTGGAAAGCCTCTGACTGGAGTCGTTGCGCCCGTGCATCCAAAGTCGCCCGCTCCGCAGCTAGCCTGGTGTCCTCAGCCGCCAAGGCCTCCTTGACCAGGGCTATCTCCTCACGCACTTTTTCCACCTCCGCGTTATGCTCATCTGGATTTGCAGGAATAACCGTGGTGGTTAACAAGGCCGTCAACTTGTCCATAAGATCTATTAGCACCTGAGCCGGCGGGCGCGCGTGGCCTCCTGCCCCGGCCGCTCCTGACCCGGACGTTATTGTTGTTGCAGCCGTCGAGTTTTGGCCGGGTTGGGTACCGACCATGAAGACTCCTGCCCAGCTTGGCGGCTCATAGCAATCCGGAATGCTAGAGTCGTCAGAACAACCCCCAAGCATGCCTTCTTGGACCTGATACAGAGAGTCTGTTGAACCGGAGGACGAATCATCATCTGATGGAACGGCTGTCTCTTCACCACCTTTAGATCCTTCAGAAATTGCCTCTCCGTGAATACAGCTCACAAAAGCACGCTTCATGGTAGATTGAATCCGGGCGGGTCTCGCACGCTGAGCCGTCTCAATGAGGTCGGCGCAGCTGTCCGGCTCGGGGCCCTGCTCACCAATCCGGCCGATGAAGACATGGATTCCGCCAAAGGGGACCCGGTACCCGTACTC
Source organism: Aegilops bicornis (assembly GCA_021605145.1). NCBI lineage: Eukaryota > Viridiplantae > Streptophyta > Magnoliopsida > Poales > Poaceae > Aegilops > Aegilops bicornis. The sequence continues at coordinate 58,604,960 of CM038675.1, read as the reverse complement.
AATTGAGTCGGCCTCGGGATCCCAGCCTTCGTTGTCGATGTAGATCTTGCCGCGACGACTGCGTATCCCTTGAGCCCTTCGAAGCTGCCCTTCAAGAACTCAAATCCACCGTGCGCTGGCCCCACGGTGGATGCCAATTGTCGTGGAATTGTCACGGCAGATGTCCTCTTGCAAGGACTTAGTCGTGGAGCCATCGCAACTAGGAAGCTTAAAGGGGTTAATCGGGACAAAGGACACGAGAGGTTTTATACTAGTTCGGCCCCTTACAATGAAGGTAAAGGCTACGTGTAGTTGGGTTGGTATTGCTTGAGGTTTCGATGACCAGGGAGCGATATACGATATGCCCGGTTCTCGATTGGTTGTTTCTTGCCCTAAGCCGCCAACAGGTCGTCCCCTTATATACACGGGTTGACGCCCTGTGGCCTTACAGAGTCCCGGCCGGCTTATAAACAATGTCCGGCTCGGTGACTAGTCAAGTCTACCTTATGATACAAGTCATGCCATTATGGCGGTTTACTACAACGGGCCTTAAGTTGCCTGTGGGCCTTAGGCCCCTTTGTTGAGACGCCATCTTCACGCTTGGACTTGGGCTTCTGTCTTGTAATCTCTTTACGTAACCCGGCCCCACATGGGCGGCTTACACAAATAGTTATATCCCCAACAAAGATGCAAAGTAAAATAAAAAGGCAAAGTAAAAAAGCAAAGCAATAATAAAGCGTATGAAGATTAATATGATGAAAATAGACCCGGGGGCCATAGATTTCACTAGTGGCTTCTGTCAAGAGCATAGGTATTTTACGGTGAACGAATTACTGTTGAGCAATTGACAGAATTGAGCATAGTTATGAGAGTATCTAGGTATGATCATGTATATAGGCATCACGTCCGAGACAAGTAGACTGACTCCTGCCTGCATCTACTACTATTACTCCACTCATCGACCGTTATCCAACATGCATCTAGAGTATTAAGTTAATTAAAACAGAGTAATGCCTTAAGCAAGATGACATGACGTAGATGAATAAATTCATGCAATATGATAAATACCCCATCTTGTTATCCTCGATGGCAACAATACAATACGTGCCTTGTAACCCTTTCTGTCACTGGGTAAGGACACCGCAAGATTGAACCCAAAGCTAAACACTTCTCCCATTGCAAGAACTACCAATCTAGTTGGCCAAATATAACGGATAATTCAAAGAGACTTGCAAAGATAACTCAATCATACATAAAAGTATTCTGAGAAGATTCAAATATTGCTCATAGATAATTTTGATCATAAACCCATAATTCATCGGTCTCAACAAACACACCGCAAAAAGAAGATTACATCGAATAGATCTCCACGAAAGAGGGGGAGAACATTGTATTGAGATCCAAAAAGAGAGAAGAAGCCATCTAGCTACTAACTATGGACCTGAAGGTCTGAGGTAAACTACTCACACTTCATCGGAGAGGCTATGATGTTGATGTAGAAGCCCTCCATGGTGTAATCCCCTTCCGGAGCTCCGGAACAGGCCCCAAGATGGGATCTCGTGGATACAGAAAGTTGCGGCGGTGGAATTAGGGTTTTGGCTCCGTATCTGATCTGTTGGGGGTACGTAGGTATATATAGGAGGAAGGAGTACGTCGGTGGAGCTTCGAGGGGCCCACGAGGTAGGGGGGCGCGCCCTAGGGGGGGCGCCCTCCACCCTCGTGGCCGCCTCGTGGCTTTCTTGACGGAGGGTCCAAGTCTCCCGGGTCTTATCTGATGAGAAAATCACGTTCCCGAAGATTTCATTCAGTTTGGACTGCGTTTGATATTCTGTTTCTTCGAACCACTGAAATAGGTAAAAAACAGCAATTCTGGGTTGGGCCTCCGGTTAATAGGTTAGTCCCAAAAGTAATATAAAAGTGGAAAATAAAGCCCAATATAGTCCAAAACAATAGATAATATAGCATGGAGCAATCAAAAATTATAGATACGTTGGAGACGTATTAAGGCCTAGCAAGGGGACGACGCGGAGCCGGGGAAGACGCTGCAGTGGATGCCCACGCGGAGAGGAGTACGAGCGTTCACTGGTTTGGCTGTGGTGTGAGGCTGCCGTCGCCGCAGAATAACAGGGGGCGTGAGTGAGTGGAGGGATGGCCTGGCCAGTGGTGGGAGTAGTATGGTGGCGTTGAGGCCTCCGCGGTAGCACAGCCAGCCACGGGAAGAAGGAGCAGGCGGCACGACCAACGCTGCTTTGGGCGGCTGGAGCAAGAAGACCAGAGGTTGAAGAAGCACTATGGCCGTTGGATGGACATCATACGGTCACTGGAGTATTGACTAACTTGACAAAGCCCTCTGGCCCCATCAACTTAGCAGGCCCATAAGTCAGCGCAACAATATGGTGGGTCCCAGCTAGCAGGGGGTATTCATTTTTTTGTGCGTAATAAGGAGGCACTTCCTTGCGTGCGAAGATATAGCTGGTGGGTCCGACCTGTCAGCGGGGGGAATGTTTTTTTCACGAAATACAGAGGCCCTTCCTGCGGGTACTAGCTGTCAGGTGGAGGAATCATTATTTTGCGTCAAATAAGGAGGCATTTCCTTGCGTGCGGCCGTGGACCCAGCTGTCAGCCTCTCCACGTACAGTCCACTTCCGATGGATGTGGGTCATTGACTACGTTGACCAGGCCGCGCCGAGAGCACCAGGGCGGTGGACGAGGCGATGCCTAGGAAGGGAACGACACGGAGCCAGGGAATACTCGGCAGTTGTTTCCCACGCGGAGGAGTACGAGGGTTTACTGGTTCGTCTGCCGTCGCCGGAGAATAACAGCATCTGTGAGTGAGTAGAGGGATGGCTAGGCCAGCGATGGGAGTACGATGGGGCAGTGAGGCCTGCGCGGCAGCATAGCCGACGGCAGGAGGAGGGAGCAGGCAGTCCCGCCGGCGCTTGTTTGAGCGGCTGGAGCATGAAGAGCAGAGATTGAAGAAGCACGACAACCGTTGGATGGACATCCAACAGTCACTGCTCTCGTGTGTTCACTAAGTTGACAGGGCGTTGCGTGTGCGTTAACCTTTTTTTTATGAAAGCATACGCGTCATCCTATAGTAGGCGCACAAGTCAGCCTCAAATCTGTGGAAAACAACATACAGCCCATCTGCCAATATTTCTAATAATGTATAGCCCATTTCCTAATTCTTAAGAATTTTTTTGGAGCCCATCTTCTTTTTGTTAGCATTACACCCCATATTGTGGCCACGGTTAAAAATTATACGAAATTTTGGATATTTCGGTGTGGTCTACTGTTTTTAATCAAGAAATACCAATTCACATTCAAACTCTTTTGAAAAATAATTTGTATAAATATAAAATCCAAATAATTGTCCACGCATAAAATCAATGGAATTTAAGATCTTGTAATGAAAAAAAATTGAAACTAAATCCCTGTTTGATGTGTTTTAAAAATGTACAGCCCATTTCTGGGCAAACCGAATGAAACTCTCCTCGTCTTGAAAGATTTGCAGCCCAGCAGGGCCGATAAAGCAAGTAGGCCTTGTTTGGGTATTTCTTTAAAAAAATAGAACTGGGCTAGCCATTTTCAGCAAGAAAAAACACAACTGGGCTCATGATGTGGTAAACATAAATAAAACCCTGGCTAGAAAGGCCACAGCCCCCGCACAACCCCGTTGTTACCCTGATCCGTCGCTAAAACTAGTATACATAACAACTGTTTGTTCCTCAAAACAAAACTGCGCGACTTGCTGGGTCCCTGGTGTCAGCCGCTCGTAGTGGTATTCTCTCGTTTATTGATTACGTTGACAATGTCGTGAGCCCCAATGTCCAACCATTAGGAGGAACCATATTTTTGGGCTTGTACTATAGAGGCACTTGCTTGCGTACTGCCATGCCGCTGGTGGGTCCCTACTGTCATCCTCTCTAGTACAGTCATCTCCTTGTTCCTCTCGGTAGTTGACGACGTTTACAATGCAAGAGGGTGGCGCACCGCGCACGGCGAGCGAACCAAGGCTGTAAGGCGGAGGACGACGATGAGGCCTTGGACGAAACGAACAGGAGCCGTTGAACATGCGCTGGTCCAGTCGCAGGCGGTGGGAAGTACGAGGGTTGACTGGTTCGGGCGCGGCTGCGTGTTGGGGGTGACCTCGCCGGAGAATAACAGAACGTGTGGGAGAATAGAGGGAGGGACTGGCCAACGTTAGAGGGTACGTACGGTAGGGCGGCGGAGGCACAGCCAGCCATGGGAGGTGGGAGCAGGCGGAGCCGACGGGGTGGTTTGGTTTGGGCGGCTGGAGGAAGAAGAAGACAAGAGATAGAAGATACACGACAGATGTTGGATGTCAATCCAATGGCTGGTAGGCAGAATCGTTTGTTGACTGGCTAGTAAGTCGACACCACCTTGGATAGGCTATTTCCTCGCGGGTCCCAACTATCAGAATCCAAATCTGTCACGGTCATGCAGCCTTTCCTATGAAAATTTACAGCCCATTTGATGTGCTAGTTCGAAATAAGTTTGTGGGTGCTGGTGGGGGCTAATCACTTGGCTTCTGTAATGCACAGTGAGCTCAAGCATCCAACAAGAGTGATGTTATTTCCCTTGGTTGGGATTTGTTACAACATTTCACTATAAATTAAACGAATGGCAAGCCATTTGCCTTGTTTCAAAGAAAATATGACAGTCACAGCCGAGTTGAAAAGGGCAGGAACATCTAACTCCAGCTTACAAACTGTACAAAAGCACGAGGGTTAATTGTTCATCAGGTTTACAAAAAAACCCAGATTGAAAAGAGCAACAACATCTAACTCCAGCACTTTTTTCGGCAGTTATAGTCAAATGGATCGGTCAGGTCCATAGAATGAACATCCTGGGTCGTAAAATTTACTGGATTATGACCACAGTATGTTGTAAATAGAAGCCCGACACGTTCAGAAGCTCTTTTGCCCACCTGAAACTCATTTTTTGCTCTTCGACATACCCATCCGTCAAAACCATGCTGCTGATAAACTTAAGCCTGATGGACAATAGTAACCTCGCATTCAGCAGGAAGAATGTTACAAATCTTGTGTTTGCACGGTTGGCTACATAGCGTTCTAGCGTTATTGTCTTCAATCGAATCTCATGATAAGTGAGAAAATCCCGATGCTTACGAATCCACCGATTGGTTATAACTTTCTTACCCTGTCCTGTTGCCTAAATATACATGAAGATTGAAAACAGTTAAGGTCTAAAAGAAGAGTGTCGAAAGAGCAACAACTGAACGGTTAATTCTAGTACACTATATGCGGGCTTCCAATGTGCGTGAAATTATCACCTTTATATACAACTTCTCCAGACATGGAAAGCATTGCAGCAAGCCAATAATCTTGTTCAGATCAAAACTATTCATTTGGATATATAAGATCTTGACAGAATCCAGCACCATTGATAGGCCATCCATGTAGAAACTCTTCATTGAGCATAGAACATAATATTAGTACAAAATGTGTACTCCAAGATGATATATAAATTATGTGCAGAAATTTAAAATGCAGCTTATGGTTACAAGTGTAGATAATAATATAAAGTACCAAGAAGCTGGAGCCAAACACCATATTGAAATGAGCACAGAGATCATGTATTACACCCAAGGTCTCCAGTTTAGGAGCAGAGAGGACGGTTATTTGCAATGGTGAATAACTAAAATCAAGGATCAACCTTTGAAGTGAAGGGGCATCTTGGATAATGAGCTGCCATCCGTAAAAAGAAATTCCAATTCTTACAAGGTTAGGCGACTTTATTTGGAGATAACCGATTCTAACTGTGAAAACAAGCACCAAGCACTCCAGCGCAGGGCAACTGGAGTGGATGATGCTGTGCAATGAGGCCTCCGATATACGAACCCGCACAAGTGAAAGTTTCTTGAGATATGGGAGTCGAAGTTTTAGTACCAGATTGTCTGGTACGTAACACAACGCAAAGGTGGCAGTGTGGAGAGAGGAGGAAAACCGCGAGATGGACATCGGTGCTGAGGGCACAAGTTCATGGCGTTCGGTATGTGGTATGTGATTTCCAGGGGAATAGTAGAACTCAAGCAGCTGTAGTTCTGTGAATTCAGGGGATTTCAGCCAGTCGTCCACCATGCAGGGCATGGTATGCTTGCTCAGGTAGCATGACGGGATGCAGAAGCTTTGAACGGAGCCCTGTTGGGAAGAGATGATGGCTCTGGGGATTTCAAAATCATTGAAGAGAGATAGCTGACGACAGTCGAGATTAAGGGGCAGGGCGCGCCATAGAGGGCGCCGCCGAATTGAGAGATGATCTCCCAAAGGACGGCATCCTGCGAGATCGCTGATGCGGTCCACCCGAGGTTCTACGGGTTCCTGGGATCCGGTGGGGGCGGGGTCGCCGCTTCTCCCAGCTGCCGGGGTGGGATCTACAGCAGTGTCGCTGGTGGGAGCCTCATCTTCTTGGCTGGGGTCAGCCGACTCCATTTTCCTCAAGGGCGTCGCGTCAGCTCCACGGATTTGAGCAGAGTAACGAATGACGAGCCTAGTTGTAGTGCGAGCGAAGAAGAAGGGGAGCTGGGGTTTTCTGTAGGAGTGAGGTGACGAATTTGGGGGTACGAGTGGAGCGAGCTGACATGAGGTGGGTGGGAGCGAGGAGGAAAAAGAGCACCCAGGTTTTTTTGGGGGGGGGGGGGGTGTGCTGGGTGTGGGTAGCGCCTCTCATTCAGTAAATATATGGGCTTTTGAATTGATTTTACTATTTACTAGTGTGGATGGGCTGTTTTGTTTTGGGCCCAGAGAAACAACTACTACTAGTACAGAGGAGACACTCTACAGCTACCCAGAAAAACAATTACTACTAGTACAGTGGAGACACTCTACCACTTCTGGCTCCTCCTAGGTCATTGAAACGTCTCCCTCTACTGAATGCCGTTATACTTTTGTTCACCGACATGCGGGCCATGCAGCCAAGGCCCAAATGCCATCCACCAAATTAGAAGGCAGTATGCGGTGCGGAGAGTCACCCAGTCGTGGCAGCGATAACGAGCCGTCGTATCACAAAACCCCACCTCCCGGCAGTATAAGTTTGACGGACGAAGCAACCATCATTTAACTCTTCGCTGAATCCCCTTCTCCCTCACCTTCTTCAAGAAAGGCAACACTCGCATCTACCACTGTTCTTCTCTCCGAACGAAGGGAAGGTAAGCGGATCCGTGATGTTGGTATATTTTCGTTCACAGAAAAAAAAGAACTTTTGCAAAGCAGTAACCGATCCTCACTGTCTTTTTTGTTTCATTGTCATTGCGATTGTGTTTTCCTTTCAGTGGTCTCCTAGTATTCGTCAGTTTCATGATGGACCAAGGAGACCCTGGCAAAGATCTGCCGATATTGGAGCAGACGCGGGGGGCTGATCCCCACGAGACAGAGAGCTCCAAGAAGATGGAGGCAACCACCGAGCTGACCCCAGATACGCTCACGGCCACTACTGAGATGGTCAACGCCCTGTTTGAGGTTACAGCCCCCGTGGCACTGCAGGAGGATTTTTCCCCCTTCGAGGATGTGTCCCCCCCCCCCCTGCTGAGCTGCCCAAGGTGATTTCCTTCTTTGGCGATCTCGATTGTGGTTTTTCATCTATGTATGTGGTGATTTTTTGTAGAAAAGGAAGTATATTTATTATACATAGTGGTTTAAATAACTTGTGTTTCTTATACTGAAAAGTAATTCAGAATTTGTTTCTGTATCAATTAGAGCCCTGATGCAGACAAGGATTGTGTGGTTGTACATGTCACTCGCTATGAGACGGACGACCTGAATATACGCACTGGGAAAACATAGTTCTTAGGCTGTTGGATCCTGGAAGCCATTTGTGGTTATACAAATGAAGAGTTGTATTCCAGCCTCACTGTTGTCAGCGTGTTGTCCAGTGTCTTCAAGCACAAGAAGTTCGAAGCTACTCCTTCGTTTGTGAGGCATACTGTTCTTGTCAAGCTTACGCAGGAAGATGACGTGTCAAGCCTCCACAAACAAGTTTATCAGTGGCAAGGCCACAAGGTTGTCTTCATGAAGGTTCACATGATTGAGCTGCTGCGGGACGTCCTCGATGATGTTCATGGCAAGGTCTGTCTTGTGTCCATCCCAAATTAGATCGAGGCATGAAATAGTTGCCCCAGCTAGTGTTTAATACTAGTTTGGATTGTGTCTAATTATCCGAACCTTGCCTGTTATCGACCCCTCTGGGGCTAGTACTCTGTTTGAATCCATCTATGGGAACTGCTGCTACTTTTGTGTGCCCGTGAATCATGTGAGAACCATCGTAATCTTTGCTGAAACAGATGCGCCCTCACTAGTTTTTTCATGAATATGGCATGGTAAGACATAAGTTGTCACGGTTTATCATACGAGCAGTGTGTGTTTTTATGAAATAGAGCACTCGTTCGAGAACCATGCGCCGACTTATACATAATTACTTGTAAACAATGTTGGTGCTACCCCACTTGTAAGCAGTTGTGCAAAACACGGCCCATTGGCTCAGCTCACTTCAACACTAGGCTATCGACCAGCTAACAATCACCAATCTGCTGTCTGACATATAATCAACTATGTATCTTGTTACAGTGGTTCATGCAGTTAATTGAGGCCACAATGTAATAAATTCCAAACGTTCACACACTAGTCCAACGCTCATGTGGAACACTCACATTAAACTCGTCTTCATAAAAAACTTGAAAAGCATAAGTTAAGCAATTTTATACACCTCAAGGCTTCATAGAACATAACAAACATATACTAGTTCACAGCAAAAGACAAAGTTGTGAGAAGGTTTACAAATCAGGAAAAACAAGCAAAAGGCTTCTTTGAGCAAAGGGCCTCCCGGCAGGCTTAAGTTTCCTGGAGTTCACTCTGGTTTTTTCTTGTTGCCACCATCCAGGGTTAGGTTCTCTCATTCCAGAATAACCAGTTATAATTGTGGTCTCAGCTGGAATGCTGAACTGAACCGTGCAGTGTACTGACCAGCTGAAATGCTTGTGCATTCCACTAAATTTGCAGAAATAAGCAGACCACAATGCCTCTTGTCCGCGCACCTGTCCAAAAAACCGCCGCCGCCAGTCCTCGGTCCATGGATGAACTGGTAGAAAGTGCATTCCGGACTAGGATGCAGTTGTTTTCGCTCGTCCCTGCACTGCAATCAGGAAGTAAAATGTACAAATCGGCTTCTTTTAGATTGCGTTGGTCATTCTACCTTAGTTACTACTACCAATGTAGGGATACCTTGAAGACGGGAGGTTAGACGACGGCAACGAGGGATAGCCATCTCATTTTGTACAGTTGTACTAAAACTGAGGTGTGTGCTTTTGATTGAGCGGATAGAAACGATACGGAGACAGACATCCCTGTTTCCACAAATACGAAATACGGTTATTTAAACAGTGATAGATATTACTACTTTCCCCTGTTTCCTGTAAGAACCAAGTCCTAGATTCATGCTACAGCTTTCCCACTTTCTTCCCTGTTTGAACCAACACTTTGAGTCGACTGTATGAACTAGCTTTACTTCTAGTAATAGTAGAAGTCTAGGTGGCTTTCGAACAGCGGGCGGAAGTAGAAAATGATCCACACGAAGGGAGCTGGGGCAGTAGAGCAAGGCAGGTTTCGAAGGAATATATACCTGAGGGTCGTCGGCATGTGGCAAAGACAGTGTCAGGAGGCCGTATCTTGGCCACAATACCGCAGGGAGGAAGAAGGGGTCGGAGGCCCTCCCGAGCCGGCGCTCTCTCGGAGAGAATGGCACAGCCGCCGATCAGGATACGCGGGCAGCCATTGGTCTCCTCCCTCGCCGCCGACGATAGCGTGAACGATGCACCTACACCCCTGCCCCGGTCGAGGTTGTCCGGCCGGATTTGTGACCAGCCGTGAGCTGAGAGAGTGTGGCCACCTATGTCTTGCTTAGATCTGGAGAGCATGAGAGAGTGAACGAGAGGAACCCTAGTAAAGCAAGAGCTAAGGCTCCTGCTTTTATATATAGTGGAGTGATTTTGTTGAACCAGCTTCAAGAAAAATGCGCTCCTACGTGTACCCGCGAGTGGGTGTGAGAGAACTAGTGCGTGCGTGCACCGCTTCTCTTTGTGAGAGTACAATATACTTTACTATGCCCAAAGAACGTTCGCCGCAAGAGTAATAGTATAAGTGTGTGACGTGTGAGCTAAAATAAAATGTGCGCGCCGTCTTTTGTTTTTTAGAAGTTCTGAGGGTAGGGTGTGAAGAGCACATATGTGCGTGACGTCTACCTGCAGATAGATGGTGGGTGCGACGTGCGAGTCTGCGAGAGGACTCGGGAGAGTCGTGACTCGTGAGGGTGCGTGTGCGTGAGAGAGAGGGGGGCATGTATCAATGCAATGCATGTGTTCGTAAATCATTATCTGACAAACGTTCGCCACAAGCCTTTTCCTGACGAACGCCGTAAGAACCGTTAGATCGGCATCAGACAGTGTCAGTTTTGCTATGTCATTTAACAGAACAGCCACTCCTCCTACACACAAATCTTCCACGTGAGTGTTAGCAACTGCCGTATGCTTCCTCCGTTCCGAAATGCAGTGCATATAGGATATAGCTTTATTGAAAATTTGAACCTCGCAAACTTTTACCGAGTTTTCGTGTACCAAATTGCACATGTAGAGTACCCTGTATATATCATTTCATTCCTCTTCGAGAGGTAACTATAAAGATGGGTGAGGAGTCTACAAAGAAAGACCATCGTATCACCCGCAGCAATTTCAAGCATCCTTTAGTGTCGGGAATATCATAGGAACTCTATATGATATGATTTTTATAGGATTTTTTCCTTTAGAGCCAATTGGTTCATAGGAATAGATTCATATACTCCACATTTTAAAGGAATTAAACATGATATCATTTCTATAGCTTTAGAGCCACTTGGTTCATATGAATGGATTCCTATACTCCCTTAATTTCGAAGGAAAATAAACATTAGCGTATATTCAATAGAAAAGTTCCTATGATATGAACCAAATTACATCTCTTTTCTAATCCCTCCTCATAGGAATTGAGATACATGTCCTCTCTAGATTCAATAGAAAATTTCCTATGATGTGAACCAAATGACATCTCTTTTCCAATCCCTACTGATAGGAATTGAGATGCTCCATGTCATCTCTTTCCCTACAACTTCCATGTATACATCTTCTATTCCTAAATAGATAGTACAACCCACTAGTATTTTTTTCCAAAACATGCAACTATGGCACAAGAACTATATAGTGTGCCAATAACTTTGAAAGATGGTCACTGGATGAAGCTAACCCGAAAGTGCAGAGATAGGCAAATCCAAGCACTACTGGCCGTTGGATATCACCAACATTCCACCAGAACTGCCACATGTACAATTTAGAAGACTCCATGGTTGAATTTAAGAATAATGCACAAACCTCAAAACACAAGCACTTCTCCTTTGTCCTAGAATCTTCTGTATCATAATTGATTATTTTTTCTAAATGAATTGCCATTATTTGTTTTTTACTTTATGATTTACAATGCACAACCATAATTGATTTTGAATGAGATGAACTATAAGAACTGAAAGAACATCTACATCATGCATATATGACTCAAAGCTTTACATGCTATAGTGTGTATTTATTCATAATTTGGTTTCGAAATCTCATGCGTTCAATACATGTGTACCTTACTAGTTTTGAGTAGAGTAGCAAATTTCACGCGGCCCCGGGTATATCAAAATGCAGGGCCCATGCATCATTGCCTTTCGGTCGAACCTACGTCCACAATCTTTTGTACGTACTATATCTCCATTGGTCCCCAAACCCAAAATGTTGCCTCGTTCCCGTAAAACCAAGCGGCCCGCACATATTTAAGGCGTCGACTCGAACCCGTTTACTACGACGTGGCCCCGCACGCCATAGTACTCCTACAAACCCTACCGCTGCACTCATCATCGGTTTTCTTCAAGAGGACGAGGGAGAAGCCGATTTGTAGTGGAGGCGCTTTTAAAAAAAGGATCTGTAGTGGAGACCCCTACCCTAGGGTGCCCTAGGTAGCTGCCGCACGCATCATTGTTTTCTCTTTTCTATATGCTCTTGCCCCCTAGAGTGAAATGATGGTTTCTTCGTCCGTCCAGCACTCCAGCTTACTGCGGGAAAGGTGGGGCTTCGATTTGACCCTCATCGCTCATTTTCTACTATCTGCGCGCTTCTGACCAGGGTGCCTCCAATTCCAACCGCTGCTCCGAACTGTAATTTGGTGCATCGCACGTGGAACAAGACGGTGGATGAGCCACATGTCGGCCAAAGGGGTCCTGTTAAGTGTGTCGCCATTTCGTGTGCGGACTGACCCTGCTTGAGTTGCTACGCCAACACGACAGGAGCAGCCTACCACTTGGTTTTGCTCCTTGGTGAATCCCGACTATATTGATCTAAAAAGATACCTGCTGAACTACCCTCTCCGTCTCGGTTTTTTTATTTTTAGGCGTCTCGGTTTATAGGGCCTGCACGTAGTTCTATGTCACAAAAAGTATATCATTGGATTCTTAAGCGGATGTAGTTGTATTTAAAAGTCGAGGGCGGGGCTTTTCCTGCGCGGTAGGCGGCGGGGCAGTTCCGCCTAGTCGGTTCGATAGAGACGCGAGAAGACGAGGGAGTAGGCTGCTGCAAACGTAGGGCTGTGTGATTTGACAGCGAGTTACTGCTGGACAGGTGAGGCCCCGTGATTTGACTTGCCATTATCATTTTAACTGCGGCGCTACGACCGGCGTGAGTCTCCCGATTCCTGACCACCTCCATACAGGTGCCTCTCCCAGTGCTCCACCATGTAGTAGAGGCTGGCTCTTGCATGAGAGCCCACTTCTCCACTTTTTCCTTGCCTCTCTTTCCTCCACATATGCAAAAATGCCATGTAGTAAAGCGCACTATTGTACTTACCGATGCATGTACAAGTTCATGGAAATTTAGTGGTCATTCATGCATTCGCTCTAATTAATGCCTCGGTAAACATAACTTCTTGAGAAAAGCAGCGTACTAATTACTTGTGCAAACTACGAAATTAATTCGACCACTCACCGTCTACCTTGGTTGGAGAGATTTTGAAATTGAGCCATAAACTGGAAAGGGGGGAGTAGTAACTTTTGTCTCGATTACTACTTGTGGCCTTGTATAGATGTAAAATGTATTTTTTATAGTGGCCTTGTATAAGTAAATGGAGGGAGTACTAACCAAAGTATACGTAGTAGGGACGAGGAGTAAACGGAGGGAGTAGTAAAATTTTCTCCTCGTGCTGCGAGCCACCGCGCGCGTGGGCGAGGGAGCGGGCGTAAAGGCGTACAGTAGTAGTAGTAGTAGTACTACTACTACTACTCGTAAGCAAGCTTCACCTCATCCTGCGAGCCACCGCGCCCATGGGCGGGGGAGATGGCGTACTAAGCAAGCTTCTCCTCATTCTGCGAGTGGACGTGACACATCAAAAGTACTCCAGTGTGTAGAGCCTTGCGTCTAAGGTAGGCCCCACATGGTTTGCCTCTTATTTTAATTTAACATAACGCGTCAGGTCGCAATTTTTTTATTCACCCGTTATAGACGATCCTCCCTCCACCAAGTGGACAACCAGTACACTACTAGGAAAAGGGCTATAGATAGGACTGATTCTAATGGCGCACCAGGTAAGAAGTGCGCCACTACTATATACTAATGGCGCACAGGTTGCTCGTGCGCCATTAGTGTGGAAGACACTAATGACGCACCGGGCTCACGGTGCACCACTACTATTGATTTTTTTTCCCATTTTCCCATACAAACTAATGGCGCAGGGATGGCAAAGTGCGCCCTTACTAGTTAGAACTAGTAATGGCGCATTTACCAAGACAAAGGCGCCATTAGTATATAATTTTTTTTTACTTTTTTGCAAACCTACTAATGGCGCACTATGCCAAAGTGCGCCATTAGTAGTTTAAACTACTAATGGCGCACTGTGCCATGGTGCGCCATTAGTATAATTTTTTTTTACTTTTTTGCAAAACTACTAATGGCGCATGATGCCGTTTGAAAGGATGAATGGTGTCATCAAAGGATACATTCGGAACATGTCACGTCCAGAGGGAAGTATAGCCAGGGGCTTTCTGACCGAAGAGTGCATCTCCTACTGCACGAATTATCTAGGCATTGAGAACCCCGTTGGTCTGCCCGTCAACAGGCACCTCGGCAGGCTCGCTGGATGGGGTCACCGTGATGGTCGAAATGCATGTCGACTACGAGGGTCTACTCGCCGACTTTGAAAGAGCAAACCTAGTCGCGCTACAACACATAGACGTGGTCGATCCTTGGGTGGTAGAGCACAAAACCTTTATTGAGAAGACGTACAATGACCGAGGCCAACAGAGGACGGACGGAGATATACTCAAAGAGCACAACTCATGTTTCACGCGTTGGTTCAAGCAGAAGCTTACATTACCCTTTACATGAGGATTCTTCCGCGGAAGAAAAACTCATATTCGCCTTGTCACAGGGCGCCGAGCACAACCTGATGACCTATGAGGCGTACGATATCAATGGCTACACATTCTACACCGAGGACAAGGACATGAAGAGCGATGGTTATCAGAACTCCGGGGTAACGATGGAATCCTACACCGGTAAGGACAAGGACAGATACTACGGAAGGATCGAGGAGATCTCGGAGCTAAGCTACGCTGGAGAGAAGGTGCCGATGTTCCGTGTCAGATGGGCCAAGAGCGTCCTAAAAGAAGACCGATATTTCACCACCATGGTTATACCCGAAGCCAAATCCAAGACCCTTGGCGCATAAGCGTCACCGCGAAAAATGAGCCATGGGTACTGGCTTCCCAAGTGGACCAATGCTTCTTCATTACCGACCCGCCAAAGCCCGGTCGTGTTGTCGTGAGGAGAGGCAAAAGGAAGATCATCGAACGGATGGAGTAGCCAATGAGCAAGACTTCGACAAGTACGGCGACCGAAGATCGAACATGACGGCTGACGATGAAGTAGCAGCACACACCACAAGAAGAAGCAGGACCACCCTACCTAAAGGACGATACATTCCACAGAAGAACTCCATTTGCGAAAAAGAAGGGCAAGAAGATTGTGGACAGATAGCTATCTAAGATCGATTGTATTTAAATCGTAGTCTTCATTTCTCGATTGTATTTCATGGGCACTTTTTGATATCATGAATATTTTTAAATTTCATGGGCACTTTTTGCATTCATGAGGACACTTGATCTCGATCCCCCTCCATCTCGATCTCGATTCCCCCTCCATCTCAATCTCGATCCCCGCACCCTCCCCCGCTCCACCGCCGCCGCCGATGATATTTTCAAGTAAGAAATTTGAACATATTTTTTAAAAAATTATTATGGTTTTTATAAAAAAATATTACTGTTATGATTTAAACATGTTTGAACATATTTAAACACAAATAAATATTAAAAACAGCATTTAAAATGCATAAAAAAAATATTGGGGAGCCTGGAAATCGAACCCAGGACCTCGTGGTGTGTGTGCTGCGTGCTGACCAGTCGGGCTAGTGGGTGGGTTCTGTTGTAGATAGGGTTAGGTTGTAGATATGGTTAGTGGGCTAGATTAAAACAAAATTCTAATGGCGCACCGAGGGATGGTGCGCAATTAGAATAGTCATACTTATGGCGCCTGGCTGGACGGTGCACCATTAGAACCCTCCCCTAGCTATCCTCCTCCCTCTCGCCAGATCCCCTTCGACCCTCTCTCCCTCGCCACCAGATCCACCCGCGCGCTGCCCCGACCCACGCCGCCGCCGCCCCCGCGCCTCCGTCTCTGTCGCCGCCCCCAGTCAGCCCCTGCCCTGCCCCCCATCGCCGTCCGCTCTCGAGCCCTCGAGCTCCACCGTGCGAGGCGACAGGCAAGGCGGCGGGCAGAATCTGCTTCAACACCGGGCCGGCGAGCCGCGGAACCAGGGTGCGACGGCGCTCGACCCCTCCACCCCCCTCCACCTCTTCTTCCTCGGGTCGCCGCTGTCTTCCTCAACTTCGGCCACCTCTGTTGCTACTAAGCTGTCGCAGGGCCTCCTTGCGCCTCCCCGGTGAGCTCCGCCTCCTCTCCCCTCTTCCTTCTCGCGTGCCAAGAAATGCATAGCAATTATTTGCTTCACTTAGTTATTTGATGCTCTGTTTCCTGTGTGGCTGAGATGTTCACATGAAACTACAACCTGCTGGACAACCTTTCTTTATAGAGCCATTTCGCCTATGGTCATTCAGTATGAAATTACAACCTGCAGGTATTGGTTGGAATGTGTAACTACAATTTACAAGGGAAATGTTTGCAGTTAAGTTATGTGGTTGGAAAGATCATGTGTCATTTTTTTCTCGAGTAACACCTCAAAGGGGGCAGGGGTTCTTGCATTTCATATAGAAGAGACTCTCCCGGTTAATGCGTCATTATTTTTGAAGAATCAGGAAAGTGTTAGAGCAGTTAACTAAGGTGATTATGGACCGCATGAGAAACTTGGAAGCTAAAAACATTGCGATCCTCACCATAAGGATGATTATATCTTCCATGCCTGAATAGCTCTGCCTAAATAATAAATAGATAAAGGTAAAACTAAACCATGGTCAGCGATGAGATGATGCCAAATGACAACCAAAGCAAACTTGTGCATCATTACAAAAGCAAACTTGTTCAACATAACAAAAGCAAACTTGTTGAACATAACAAAAGAAAACTTGTTCAACCACATAACTACAAACTGAGACACGATGAGTAGGGGTCATCCCAATACCACAAACAACTCAATATCCCGATGGTAGGGGTCATCCCAATGATCCTCCGCCTCTTGCGAGGCTCAAACCTTCTTTGGTGATTTCGATTTTCTTCCATGCTCGTAGGTGACGACGCATCTTTCGCGGGCGTACTCGATGAGCTTGTTTGGCAGTGGGCTGTCCCCCATAGTAGGTTGTCCGAATTCCTGTCGATCTTCTGCGTCATTTTTTATTAGGATGGGTGGATGATGCTGGCTGCAAACTCAGCCAAAGACTGCCACTTCTTTCCATTGTTTGGAACTCTCCATTTGCGCTGCAAGTCGATGTACTTGTCGGGGTTGATCTCCAAACCAGACAACTTCAGCTTCTCCTTGTCACCTCCAATGCAGAAGCCAACAAAGGTGTACAGCTTCTTCTCCTGCAGGAGCGGGCGGAGTTCCTTGGGCCTGCATCAAAATAATCTTTAGCATTCAAATTCATCTACTTCAAAAACTTTAGAAACTACAGAATTAAAATGGGTTCAGTTGAAGCAAAATTCAGTTAAAATAGCATCTTCAGTTCTGACCAAAATTCAGTTAAAATAGTATGATCACAACAACTACTAAATGATCACAACAACTACAAGACAACATTCCGTATGATCAAAACAGCAAGCATAACATCTCAATGATGTATTTTTTGCAATCTTTTGCATCACAAGACAACATTCATAACAGCTACTAAATGATCACAAAAACTTGTAGACAACATTACTGTATGATCACCAAAAACTACTTCAGAACTGGATGTTTTTACCATTTGGTTGTCAGCGGTGATGTGGTATACGGGACAAGATCCTCCACGCATAGCTGCAGAACTGCAGCAATTTGCGGAGGTTTGTCTTCCTGGTATACTCGACATCAACGCTGATATTCCGAGAAAGCATGCCGCCGAGCCTCCTCCTCATCTTGCGGATCATCTTGACGGCTTAAATGCGGATTGCTGGTGCATACGACATCCAGCGGCTCCTTCAGGTGGATATCAACCTTGAGCGGCACGGTGTAGTCCCGCTTCTGGCCGGGGACCGGAACGTCGTCGTCGACCACCAGCGGCTCCTTGCCAGACGCCTCACCACGGTGATGCTTGGCGAGCGGAGGAATTGCTCCACGATGCCTCCGCCATTCTCTTGGCAGAGCGGAGGAGTTGCTCCATGATTCCTCCGCCATTGCCCTCTGGCCAGCGATGGTGGAGGCGAGAGGAGTTGCTTGATCTTTGGAGGCAGAGGGAGGTAGAGGGAGGAAGATGGAGCGGCAATGGAATGAGGAGGGAGGCAGAGGGAGGAAGATGGAGCGGCAATGGAATAGGAGGGGACTTACTTGGACGTGGGAAGAAAACCCCCTCTGCGTCGTGGGGAGTTGCCAGTGGAGGGGAGACGTGGGGAGTTTCCTCGAAAACTCAAAGGTCCTACCCTTTGGAGGGGAGACGTGGGCCCTCGAAAACTCTGGAGGGGAGACGTGGGCCCTCCTGTTTCTGAAACGTCCAGGAGGGGAGACGTGGTAAAATTCAGTTATAATGTGTTTGTCCCGCGTTCAACTTCGCAGCTTTTCTGCTCTCTATTTCTCTTCTTATTCAGCGATTACACAGCTAACAGAAAACGAGAAACTAGGCCACTTCCGGGTCGTGAGCACTGCCATCCCAGCGCTCCCCGCGCGTCACCCGCGATGCAGCCATGACCGTCTAGTTCGTGCTATCCCATGGTCGGGTCAGGGCCGCGGAGAAACCTAACAAACTACGACCGAGGCGCAGCTCGGATTATTTGAAACTGAAAGCAAACTTCTCTGATGAAACTGACAGAGACTGAAAACTACACCTATATCTGACGAAACTGAAGGTGTTCTTCAGCAGCTGATTAAAATTCACTTAACAACAACATCAGTAAAATTCAGTTAATTAACTGAAGAAGAGAAGAGAGAAAGTAGAGAGCAAGAGGAGTACTTGCATTAACTGAAACGTTTTACTTTAAACTTGCATGCATTCTTTGCTTGTTTATATTCATTCTTGTAAACTGAACATGCTCATCTATCTATCTATCTATCTATCTACCTGCTTAAGTATGTATGTATGCAGAGTAGTTAGTTACAGAGTAGCAGAAATAGTTGTTGTATGCAGTTACTTGCATGGGCCTGGCTGATGAAGAAAAACTTTATATATATTCATACTGATGTTGACTCTATAAATCATACTTATAGGACATGTTTTATGTGTTGATCCATCAATTGATCACATTGAGAAAGACCATCGTGACTCCGACCATTTTGCAAAGGTCATGTCTCCGACCATCGTGTCGTGATGAATTTGCAGGTACCCCGAGAGGCCCTTGAGTTTGTCGGAATGTTGATTAACTTCCGTTCCGGCAAATTCAGGTACTCCATATGTCCTATTTTCAGCAAAGGTCATGCTGAAATTTTCCGTGAATTTTAGCATGACTTTGCTAAAAATAGGACATATGGGGTACTTGCGACTAATGCATGGCCCGGGGTATCTTAGTACTTAGTTAAGTAGGATCAACTGCCCCGCCATTCTTGCTGCATTAAACCATAGGTGGCAATAGAGCCAAATGATTAGGCCCAACTTAGAATTCTCCTTAGCATCGATAAACCCTAGATGATAAATCCAACATATGTGGCAATAGAGCCAAGTGATTAGTGCCAAGTGATTAGGCCCAACCTAGGGTGCCTCGGCATCGATAAACCCTAAATGATGAAAACTTAACTTGGCTGCCCCGGATGCCTCGGTGTCGATGAGAACCTAAATGATGTACGCTTAGGCTTTTAGGGTGCCTCGGTATCGACAAAACCTAAATGATGAAAGCTTAAGCTTTTAGGGTGCCTCGGTGTCGACAAACCCTAAATGATGAGACCATGATCTTGTTCCTTGAAAATAACCAACTTTTTCACCAAACTTTTTTCCTATTTAGAGCGAAACATGGCCCTAACGATGAGGCCGGTGGTTCGGGCGGCAAGCAATTCTGGGAGCTGTCCCAGGAGATGGAGGAACAACCTCACCGCTATGAGGACGCCGCGGAAGACACCGATCCTGATTACATAACCCCTAGTGGCGTCGGGGATGACACCACTGATGGTGCCGCCGAGGATGCCACCACTGATGATGGCGGCGCACACACACAGATGGCAGCCAATCGAAGAAGCAAAGGAAGGACCGGCGTCCGAATGCGCTCCGCACCGTCAAGGAGGAATTCACTCAAGTGGACTCCGACGGGAATCCAACGGAGCCCAAACATATAGTCAAGGGGATGAGGACCAGTTTGATCGCGATGATGCTCATCGTGATGACCACAACTCTCTTTTATGTGATGGTAGTTTAGATGATCGATATCGACTTGTAATGTGAAGACAAACTCGATACTCGCGGTCTTGAGACTTGTAATGTTTTATCTTTGTTCGGTCTTTTGAATTCGGAGACTAATATGATGAATTGTATTCGGAGACTAATCTTCTATTGTATTCGATGAATCTGATGTTGCTGTGTGCTGCTGTCTATATTCTGTCCAATAATATATTTTGTAACCTGTGCAAAAAATCAGAAAAGCAAAAAAAAAAACAAAATATTCATACTAATGGCGCATGAAGGCAGAGTGCGCCATTAGTATGCCAAAGGATACTAATGGCGCATCAAGGCAGAGTGCGCCATTAGTGTGACAAAGCACATGGTTACATATGGCCCCCCGGGAGGCATACTAATGGTGCATGGAGTTACATACTAATGGCGCACTGCCAGGTGCGCCATTAGTATACCAGATACTAATGGCGCACCAGTGGTGCGCCATTAGTAAAAAATTATAATGGCGTGCTACTAATGGCACACTGGTAGTGCGCCATTAGTAGGCAAAACCGGTGCGCCATTAGTAGGCCTTTTCCTAGTAGTGGTACAACAGCCAAATTACCATGTGGGTTGCCTTTTTCGTACAGAAATGAGCTCCATCGTGTACCCCGCGTGGGTGTGGTTGGGAAAGAGACGGGAGTACGTGCGCCGTGCGTGCACCTCTTCTCTTCGTGCACGTCCACCACCTACGTGGGTGTGTGTGAGAGAGATACAAACCTAGACATAATGCGCCGTCCATCCCCATGCCTCCGCCCAGTCCGACCACCAGTCACCACCACGTCCCACTCCTCCTCACCTTATCTCTCATCTTTCTCCCTCCATTTTTATATACAAGGGGTCACTATCAAAATTACAATTTGCAGATATACAAGGCCACTAACACTAATCGATGCAATATTAATGGTGTTTGCCTCGTGGTACTAGCAAAGGAGGACATTAATTATCCCTTGCATGCATGCGGGAGTTTGTAAAAAAATACATCTTGATGTTCCGTGCAATGCACGGGCATCTTGCTAGTCCATGAAAACAACACACGCCAAAATTCCACGGCGAATGAGGGATTTGAATATGTTGGGAGGGGCTGTTTGGATCTTGCCCGGGGTAGCCAAAATATTGGTGACCCTTTTGTCCACGGGTGCCTTTGCCTCCGATGAACGAGGAATGGCTTGGGTGCTCATGCTGTCATGCATCCTCCAGCGCGCACGTTGGAGACGAGCTCACACGAGCTGTGTTTTTTTGTCCCACACGGCGCCCGAGCCGCCCGCAGACCGACCGGCGACCCGCAAATTACGCCATCCAACCGTAGCCGCACACATTATGATAGCAACTCAACCAACCGGACGAAATTCATGCAAACACGTAGACAAACTGATATTTCATATAAACAACGACGAAAATCATATAAAATACCGGATTTTCATAAAAACATGACGGATTTCATAAATTCAAATGAACTACGCGGTGCTAGTTCTGGACAGCACATGTATATAATACCTGGCCTAAATGGTCGCCCGCTGATCGATTTGTGTTCCTCATGTCCGGCAGCACGATCACCGGACTGTCGGGAGCCCCGGAGGTATATGCTTCAGCGCAAACGACGGCTCGCTTCCCCACTGCCCAACTGATATCATTGGCTGGTGCCGTAATATGACGGTGGTCGGCACCGGATCGAGTTCATCACCGGCCACTACTTCGCCATGGCCGGCACCGGCTCGAGTTCATCCTAACATTCCCCTCTTCCTTGGAGCCCATGCGGGGTCGACGAAGGTCCTCGCAACGAAAGCATCCGGCAAGACACCTGTTGTGAACGCCTGCGTCGCCTCCGCGGTGGCCTTCATGGGACCCAAGCAGCGGCGGCCTCCCGTGTTCTACTTCTCCTCGATGATGGCGGCGGATGCGGAGGCGCTGGCCACTGACTCGTCGCTCTCCGCGCATCCGGCTTCTGTCGCTGCTTGCATGGCGCGGCCGCCGGCATGGGAGTCTCGGCCCCAGAAACGGGAGACGCGGTACGATGCGCCGACGTGGACGGCAGCAACGACGCCCGTGCGCCGCTCCTCGTCGAGCTGGCCTGGAGCGGCGAGTTGCTGAATCGCGTGCCGGCTTGGGGCGGCAACTGGCTCCGTCGGGCGAGGGGAGGGAGGTGGATCAGCAAGCTGCATAGCTCGTATCCGGCGGGCTACTCAGCCGGCTTGGATGCGGAATAAGTACTCTTCGTAAGCCATTGTAAGAGTGGACAAAATGGTGGAGGAGATAGGGGAGCGGCGGAGGTGTGCAATTCTTGGCCGGCGTTTGGCCTCGTTTAAATAGGAGATTAAATAGACGGCGGACGGGAGGAGCTCGGTCGGTGTTGCATTTAACGCCTGCCCGGTCATGAACGGACGTGTGTCCAGAGTGGGTTTCTCGGCTTCCACACGGGAGGGTTTCATGGAGGCGTTTGAATGCGGCACGGAGGCGTGTTCGGCCGGGCGTGCCGCGAGTGGCACCCTCGACTGTGACCTAGGCCACCGCACCATTCTTCCACTGACGTGTGTGCTCTTTGCGTGCATGGCCTGCATGTCAGTGACCCAACGCAGGCAGCGCAGAGCAGAGGAACCTTTGGTGGGCCAGGGCGGTTAGAAGCGGGCATTTCATAAACCGATGATTGTTCATTGAGTGTGACATCATCTTTTTCATGTAGATAAGCCTACTATGTTGATAGCCCGTTTGATACGTTGTGATTCATAAAGACCGCTGCAAACATCAATGTTCTGCTTATCACAGATAAGATTGATTAATACCCGTAACAATCCATGTCCTTAACAAAGGGTGCATGCACGTATAGGTTGAGCGTGTGTCTTACGTCGTGTGCTGTGTGCATGCAGGCATGCAAGTGTTGCGTGCGTGCAACGGTACGTTTTAGTGTTGCATGCATGGGTGCGTACGTGCGTGTGTTCGTGAGTGCATGTGTACGTGTTAGTGTTGCACGCCAGCATGCGTGCCTGTGTACGTTATGTGTATGTGTCAGTGTTGCACGCCTACATGCGTGTGTGTCTTGCGTGCGTGCATGTGTACGTGCGGGGTGAGGCTACACGTCAGTCGACTGACTTTTTCATCTCTGGTCATTAGATTTTCCAGTCGTTGGATACGAAATCAAGGGCCTCCAGTTTATCATCAAACTCCACCCCCCGTGAGCCGCCAGCCACCACCGCCCGAACCGCCAGCCCCCGCCGCCCGCGGCCGGCCCTCCCTCCCTGAAACCACTCCCCACCGCCGGTCCACCGCTGCACTGGCCATCCCTCTAGCCCTCCCCCTGCGCCGAGCTTTTTCTCCGGGGATCCCCAACCCACCGCCCAATGAACGCCCCCCAACCGCCGGTGACTGCCAACCAGAGGTCTCACGACTTCGAATACCCACCGACCACTAATTTATTACCATTTCTGTCCTTCATATACGCGCTGACGGGTGGGCCCTATGGTAATGTGCACTGCTGAATGTGGATCGTTTGACTGGTCAATTGATCGTGTTATCAACAAATTATGGAGCTGTATGGTGAGCCAGTGACTGTATGATCACCCTAAAATGTACTCCTATTTTATTAACACAGTACAGACTCAAACTACCATTTCTTTCTTTCATGTACGGGCTGACAGGTGCGCCCCATGATTATGCGCCCCGATAGTGCAACACTAGTTGTGCCGCATGGAACGTTTGACTGGTCAATTGATTGTGTCATCAACATAATACGGAGTTGTACGGGTGAGCCAGTGACCGTATAATCATGACATGTATTTGTTTAACACGGTACAGACGCAAGGGCTCATATATACGCGCAAGCACTCACCGCTATAAGCGCACACACGCGAACCCTACCCCTATGAGCACCTTCGAGAGAGTGGGCCAGCATATATGATCTTGAGACTTTACGAAGTCACCATAGGTGCCTCATAGTCGAGTGGAACGTCTCCTCCCACGGAACGTACATCGCCGGAAAATACTGAAATTAACACAAGATAAATGCGAGCACCGGGACTTTAACCTTGGTGGGCTCGAGAAACCACTGTCCTCTAACCATCCAACCACATGTTGGTTAGCACAACAAAATGTATGTGGTGACCGTGATGAGCTTATTCTGAAGTCCAGTGACCATATCGTGCTTTCGCTTCAAATACAATGACCGTAAGTGTCGTCAACAAAATACGGAGCACGCATCAAATGCAAAGTTCGTCAGTGTCATCAACAAAATATGGACACGTATCGTGAGCTATATACCGTTGTACTATTGTATATGCTTATTTTCTTAGTGGCCCATTGCGTGTGTGGTGTGGTGGGCACATCATTTCTAGTTGTGGTGGGTCAACATCAAGACTCATGGGTCGGTTCCATCATGCGCCACATATAGGTTGGACCGAGACGTGTTATACGAAGACCCATGTGGAGGACTCGGCGTACAACACGAAGCTACCAAAGTCGCAGAGGACTCTATCCCCACTTGTGATAAGCCGACTATATATGATTTGTAACCCTAGGCCCTTAGTATGTTATACAAGCTTGGGGGCTAGTTCGTCGATAGTATACACACACGCACAATCCCTGGTATTCACTTGTACTTTGTACAGCCCCCCATCACTAATATACAGTACCAGGAGTAGGCTCTTTCTTCAACTGCAAGGGTCCGATCCGAACTAGGGTAAAACTTTGCCTCGTATTACCATCCAGCCTAACAACCAGGGATATCCTACCGAATGACGATATGATGAAATCATATCTGCCAACTACTAAGAGAGAGGTGTGTCGGGGGGGGGGGCAATGTGTGCGAGAGAGGCCTAAAGATAATGTGCGTGCGGGAGACACGTAGGCACATATATGTGCGTATAGAGGGCTAGTAGAGACTGTGCATGTGTATATATGCACGTGGGAGAAATAGAGTTTTCCAACTGAGATTAGTGAAAGAGTGGTACATAGTAGTCTGAAAGAGATTGAGAGAGAAACAGAGAGAGCATGTGCGTGAGACACCCCGACACCCTGAGAGAGATTGTGAGCATGTGTGAAAGAGAAATGCCGATGCATATAAAGTGTGTGCACTTATGCATTAGATAGAGAGATATATAACGCGTCTGTGAGAACGGGGCAAGGCATACTGCATCTACGTGTAAAAGGCGTTTCTACACATTAAATTAAAATATAAATGGCATTATTATTTTTGGATGAGATCAAGAATTTTGCAAATTGCGTATGGACGAAAATCTGTCTATCAGACACCCATACTCTATTGAATTCTAGCATGTGCATGTGTTTATTTCATATTATCGATCCATAGATTGAGAGCGGTTTGAAATACAGGCAATGGATGCTTTTGCAATTCATATATAAACATTAATTAGTGCACTCCATGTTGTTAGTGTGAAGCACTTTATACATTTGTCACTTGCATGGATACATTCCCAATCGCTAGCTACGAAATAGAGTACATGTCGAATTCAACATAAAGGGGGTTTCGAAGATTCGAATTCATAGGAAGTGCATTCATCTATTTGAACCCGAGATAATGGAATTTGTAAATCAGATGTAAAAGGGGGCATCAATCTTTGTTGTGAGTTTGAACATGTTATGTATATTCATACGCATATATAACTTTTCTTTTTTTGCAACCAATGAGATTATATCTGGAACCATGCATGAACTGAGGTATGTTGCATATTTTTCAATATATACTCGTGTACAATGTATATTCAAATGTACCCCCTCCATTCCAAAATAATCGTAGCTTTAGGATTTTCAAGAGTAAAGATTTGTGAAGTTTGACAAATCCTGAAAGTTCAATTCAAGAGAACCGAAAACGTTAATGCTTCTGTTCCCAATTATCGAACGAAGCGCCAAATAGGCCTCTGGTTACCCAAAACTGCACGAGACTAATGTTTTGGTGGTAGGAAATTACTGTCCTGACTCTGGCCCGTGTAGCTTATCGGCCCGATGTCCAAAGGTCTAAACCGGGGTAAGTTTGTAACTTCACCAAGACGCCAGTCTCAACCGCCTCCGAGAAGCATTCATACGCCATGGGCGCCTAAACACCCATGCGCTCGGCTGAAATCTATCCCGCTGACATTTGGGACACCTGACATGACTGTCCTACCCCCAACCCGCAATATGTCCGAAATTTTAGATGGGGGAAAAGTTTGTAACTTTCCCCAAATTTCAAGCAAGCGCATCTTGAACCGAACATTGTTCCCCCTTAGTTCCCCGCCTCCCTCCGTTTCCCCATTCATACTCCGTGGGCGTGAAAACTCCCTCTCCACCGCCGCGAAACCCCAGCCTCCTCCGTCGGTCCGTCCTCCACCCCATAGAGGCCAATCCACCGCAGCCCTCATCCATCACGCTGGAGCCGGTACCCCGACGTCGTCATCCAACGCAACCGAAACCGCAATGCTCTCAAGGACTTAGCAGCTGAAGCCGAGGCAGAGCTACCTCCACGACGCCGACGCCGACGTGCGCCGTACCAGAACCACTCCGACCACGCCGTCCTGCGCCTCACTGCTGCGGCTCCACTGTCGCAACCGTCCACCGCACCGGAGCTGTTCCCGCTACGCCGTCGTTCGCCGCCTCGGATCTGCTTCCCCGCCGTCGACAGACGGCCACCGCACCACACTCAACATCTTGGCCATGGGTTCATCCAAGGCTGCACCGTCCTCCACAACTTCTGGTTTTCGGCGAACAACAAGAATATCGTCGGAAAAACAGAAGGAGGACACAGCTTTGCCAGCAGAAAGAGGTACTCCTCTTCCCTTATTCATATAAATCTTACGTCTCCGCTCACACCGTATTCATCCCACGAAAGAAACTAGTTGAGCGCTTCTTACTGCATCTTCTTCGTGATACTAAATGCACAAGGTTTCCTCCCTTTTACTATTTCACCTTTGCTAGAGGTCAGTAGCCTGCCTGGATTTCAATTCAGGGTCAGTCGAACCGCAATTAAAAGAAGCAGCACCCGCTTAGGCGCGTGGAGCACCTAGTCCGCCCGTTCCCCGGGGAAGCGGCGCATCGGTGTCTATCATAGGGGTGTGGGGCGCAGCAGCTACTTGCGCCCGGTCTGGAGGTCGGGAGGGCTTGAATGGATGGCCGAGGGGGTTGGGGCGGTGCCAAGCACGGCGGTGCGGTGAGGTCGAGGGGAGGGCGCAGGCAGGGGAGGAATACTGGGCCGGTGGTCGCTGGCGTTTCGAGGAAGATCGTCAACACTGACTGGCTGGAGGTAGATGAAGGCGATCTGCCCGTTCTTTGTACATCGGACGGTGCAGAAAAAATGGACTGACCTATTTTCTTTCAGTCGACTGTTATTTTCATAGAATCCTGTAGTAATTTAGTGTGTCATGCATGTTGTAGAGCTATCATATGTCTCCCATTCTCACCGACCTGCTATCTGCTACCTTTACACTGTACTAATTGTGCACACACTTCGCCCATACTCACACTATTGTTTTTTTATGCATGGGTATTTCCAACTCTGAGGCGGTGTTGATGAATGCAGAAAAGAAAAGACAGAAGTCGCTCCAGTGTAATTCGAAGACAAGCACTAAGCGTTTCACCGCTCTAATGGATGAACTGTCAGCAGTTGGAGACAGTAAACGTAGCTCTGCAGTTGATGATCTCAATTTCCACACACAACCATCACAGGTGCTTGCTTTAACTTCGCGCTGTCAAATGTGGTTGCATGTTGCATATGGTGTCTAGCTTGTATTGCTTCTAATTTGGTGAAATTGCATCTGCTTACTTTACACATTATACCTTTGATAATGAAATGCCTTCCTGTTTTTGATACATACTACATATGTCTATTAACCATGTTCGTACATCAAACTAGTGCTCTTTTGTATCCCTCGTCAATCACTTATGATGAGACATTCACCCGGGTGGGTTACTGTGAGACGCCCTACTCGTTTAAAGAGTGCAGTGTCATCCTCCCAACATGATTCTCAAGAAACAGCAAGGCTAAATGAAGATAGTCAATGTAGCTCTCTAGTTGATCACATAATTCCCCACACCACCATCGCAGGTGCTTGCTCTTACTTGGCAGTGTGATATGTGGTTGCATGTTGCATATGGTGTCTACCTTGTAATGTTTCTAATTAGGGTAAATTGCATCTGCTTAGTTAACACATTATACCTGTGAATATGGCATGCCTTCCTGTTTTTGGTACATACTATGTCTTTCTATTAACCATGTTCTTACATCAAACTACTTTTCTTGTGTATCCCTCATCAACGCTCCTAATTTGTTAAATTGCATCTCCTTAGTTTACACATTATACATGTGAATATGACACGCCTTCGTGTTTTTGGTACATACTACATCTGCCTATCACACCATGTTCTTACATCAAACTACTGTTCTTGTGTATCCTGCGTCTATCGCTTATGATGAGACAGTCACGCGCGTGGGTTAATATGAGACACAATACTCTTATAAAGAATGCAATTTCATCCTCTCCACATGATTCTCAAGAAACAGCAAGCCTAAATGAAGACATTGAACGTAGCTCTGTACCTGAAGACCGCACTTCCCCTACACCACCATCACAGGTGCTTGCTCTAACTTCACAGTGTGATATGTGGTTGCATGTTGCATACGGTGTCTAGCTTGTAATGATTCTAATTAGGGTAAATTGCATCTGCTTAGTTTACACACTATACCAGTGAATATGACATGCCTTCCTATTTTTGGTACACACTACATCTATGTGTTAACCTTGTTCTTACATGAAACTACCTCTCTTCTGTATCCTGCATCAATCACTTACGATGAGACACCTTTATTCGTTGCATATTGCATATTATTTCTAGCATGTTGCCATGTATTTCTTCTAATTTGGTCAAATACATTTGTTAGGGCACCCTTTTAATTTGGCAGAGTGATATTGGTTTCATCTTTCATATGGTTTCTAGCTTGCATCGATTCTAACAAGTTCAAGCACCTTGTGCTTAGTTTACATTTTATACATCATACATGTCAATATGTCACACCGTCCTGTTTTTCATACATATTCCATCCTATCATGCGGCTGGCTTACATGAAAGTAGTGTTCGTGTGTATCATGCATCAATGAGTTCAGAAGAGGAAATTTTATTCCTTTTTCTTGTGGGTTTGACTTGACAAGGTAAAATCAAGAAAGAGTAAGGAAAAGAGTGTAACGCCCGGATAATTAGGCTACAGTAAAACTCTCTTGATGATGCCTTGTCATCTATGTTACTGTTGCTAATTAAGTGGTAGTTCAAAAACATAGCAAATTCAAAAATGAATTAGCAACAAACACCCAAACTTTTCAAATGTCAACACAAAAATGTTCGGGGGTTGCCAAATTTTGCATCGGTAATTATGGTGAAGTAAACACATTTTTATAAAATGTCTAAGTAATTTAAAATGAGTTAAAACAGAAAAGAAAATAAATAAAAGAAAGAAAATACAAAAGAGAAACAGACAACAGAAAAAAGAGTTAACACTTCATTGGCCTTGGCCCACCGGCCACTGGTTAACCAAAGCCCGGCCCAGCTGGCCCACTACTAAGCCCCCCACTCCACCACCCACTCCACCGACACCCCCCATTCCCCCGAAAATATCTCACCCCCCTCTCCCCCGATTGGATCGGGATCGAGAGGAGGACCCCGACGCTGCCCCCCCTCCCCCCCCCCGTCGCCGTCCGTCGCCCGCCAGATCAGCGCCGCCGCCTCGTCCTCTCCCTCATCAGACCGCCCCAACCTCCCCGAGCCCACCGCCCCATCCCTACTCCCCCCCGTGAGCTCCCCTTCTCCCCTCTCTCCCCTAGGTCGCGCGGTCACCGCCCTCCCGCCCATGATCAGCGCTCCGGCGCCACCCGATCTGGCGCTCACCGCGCTCCCCTCGACCGCGGCTGCGCCAGCGGACTCCGCCCCGCCTCTCCTTCCTCGACCGGCTCCACCACGGACCCCGTCGAGCTTCACGCGCCGGCACGCGCTTCGCCGCGCGCGACCTCCGGTCGCGCCCTCTCCCTGGTCGCCCTCGCCTCCAACCGCGGCCTCCCTCTCTGCCTTCACCGCGCCCGTGGCCGCCCACGGCGTGCGGGGCGCGCTGTCGCCCATCCTCGCCTCCATCCTCGCTTCCCCTTGGCGCTCACCTCGCTTCCCAGCCCTCCTCTGCTGGCCGCCTCTCCCACAGCCACGGCCCGGCGCGCCCAGCTTGACCATGGCCTCGCCCGTGGCCACCGCCCTGCTCGGCGCCATGCGGGTCCGCCCGCACCTAGGTGCGCCCGCTCGGGCAGCGTCCTGCGCCGCGCTAAGCGCTTGATGATAGCCCTCGTGCCTATGGCACGTGGGGCCCGCCCTGGAACGTTTTAGAAAAAAAATGAAAATAAAAAATAATAATAATAAAAATATATTAAATAAATAAATAAATAATAACTAAAATAATTAAAATATTAATTAATTAATTAAGTAATTAATTAAGTTAATTAATCCTGATTAGATTAATCAAATCACTAATTAAACTAATTAATCTGTTTTAGTTAATCTTAGTCAATGACAGTGGGACCCACACGTCAGGTTGACCAAGTCAACTCTGTTGATTTGCTGATGTCGACATGACATCATGCTGATGTCATTAACCTATTTTCAATTAATTAAATAATTAATTAAATTCCAAAAATTAATAAAATCTTTAGAAAATCATATCTTTTAATCCGTAACTTCGGATTAAAATATTTTCAACATGAAAGTTGCTCGGAGCAGAGAGGCGAATCCGGAGTGCACGCAGTCCGTTCGTCCGCCACACACCCTAACCTATCGAACTCGCAACTTTCCCCTCCGGCTCCTCAAAAACCACGAAACACCGGGATATTTTCCGGATGTTTCCCCCCTTAACCGGTACCACCTCATACCACGTTAGGGCACACCTAGCATCGTTACTTGTCATGTCATGCATCGATATGCATCTGTTTACATGGTATTCATTGTTTCTTCCCCCTCTTCTCTCCGGTAGACTACGAGACCGACGTTGCTGCTGCCCAGTTCGACTCACGGAGTTGACGACCCTCTCTCTTGCCGTAACAACCAGGCAAGCCCCCTTTGATCACCAGATATCGCCTACTCTTCTCTATACCGCTTGCATTAGAGTAGTGTAGCATGTTACCGCTTTCGATTAATCCTATCTTCTTTGCATAGCTTGTCCTTGCTACTACTGTTGTTACCTTTACCTGCAATCCTACATGCTTAGTATAGGATGCTAGTATTTCCATCTGTGGCCCTACATTCTTGTCCGTCTGCTGTGCTATACTATCGGGCCGTGATCACTCGGGAGGTGATCACGGGTATATACTATATACTTATACATGATACATGTGGTGACCAAAGTCGGGTCGGCTGGTGGAGCACCCGCGAGTGGATCATTGTGGCGGAGCGACAGGGCAGGTTGAGACCGCCTAGGAGAGAGGTGGGCCTGGCCCTATCCGGCGTTCGCGGATACTTAACACGTTTACGGGTATTTGATCTGAGTCTGGCCATTTGGTCTATACGCACTAACCATCTACGTGGGAGTAGTTATGGGTATCCCGGCGTCGTGGTATCAGCCGAAACGCCGTGACGTCGGCGGCGGCCGGCGCTGCCGGATTGGACTGAACGCCACTAGGCTAGGTGCGCTTCCGGCCGCCCGCATAGCGTGCAGGTGTGTTCAGGCGATGGGCCTGCACCCTGTCTTCGAGTTTAGACCGGCGTGCTGACCTCTGTTGAGCCTAGGTGGGGCTGCGACGTGTTGATCTTCCGCGGCCGGGCATGACCCAGAAAAGTGTGTCCGGCCAAATGGGATCAAGCGTGTTGGGTTATGTGGTGCACCCCTGCAGGGAAGTTTAATCTATTCGAATAGCCGTGATCTTCGGTAACAGGACGACTTGGAGTTGTACCTTGACCTTATGACAACTAGAACCGGATTATTAATAAAACACAGACTTCCAAGTGCCAGATACACCGGTGGTCGCTCTCTCTCGGGGATACAAGTAGGGATCGCGGGTAGGATTATTGCTATGTGATGTTACTTGGAGGACTTCAACCTACCCTCTTCTACCTGTTGCAAGACGAAGGTGACCGAAGCGTAGTCTTCGATAAGACTAGCTATCCCCTCTTATTACGGCATTACGCAGTTCGGTCCTTGATATGGCCCTTTACACATATATCCATGCATATGTAGTGTATCTCCTTGCTTGCAGTACTTTGGATGAGTACTCACGGTTGCATTGTTTCCTTTTCCCCCTATCTCTACTCGATTGTCGCAGCAGACGATGGAGCCTGTGAGCCAGCCGCCACCGTCGATGGCGATTACTACTGGAGGCGCCTACTACTACGTGCAGCCATGACGCGACCAGGAGTAGTTAGGAGGATCCCAGCAGGAGGCCTCGCCTCTTTCGATCTGTATCCCAGTTTGTGCTAGCCTTCTTAAGGAAAACTTGTTTAACTTATGTACGTATTTCAGATATTGTTGCTTACGCTGACTCGTCTATGATCGAGCATTTGTATTCGAGCCCTCGAGGCCCTGGCTTGTATTATGATGCTTGTATGACTTATTTATGTTTTAGAGTTGTGTTGTGATATCTTCCGTGAGTCTCGATCTTGATCGTACACATTTGCGTGCATGATTAGTGTACGATTGAATCGGGGCGTCACAAGTTGGTATCGAGCCATTGCTGTAGGAATCCCCTTCCACACTCCTTGGCGAAGTCGAGTCTAGACATTGCAAAAACTTTTACTAACTTGGCTGTGTGCCATACGGGCCCACGCCGCCATCGGGTGGTACTAGGATCTTTTACTCCTCGACCTTTACTCGGGACTCTGAACTCTCTTCTACTCGGGTTAAACGAATTTACTAACTAACACTAGGATCCCGTGACCACATTCACCCCAAAGTTGGATAAAGTCATAGTTATTCCTTGGAATTGTATTTTGATCAATTTCCACACTGTCATTTGACTCCTTTGAAACATCTTTGTTTTCAGATGGAACCCACGAGGCAGGTCGTGCGCCACACGACGGCCATTGGTGCCTCGGGATCACCTGCGGTGCTAGCAGAGATGATGACCTATCTGGGTTATCGCTGGCACCCTGAGTACACTGTCTCTGAAGAGTACCAGGACTTTAACCAGGAGCAGTACCGAGCCATCGTCCACCTCTACTCTCGGGAGTATGACTCCACTCTTGTCTGCACACCGCACATGGTGTTGGGGTGACTATCGATATGGCAGTCCACGATGCTGATTATGCTGCTCGACACGTCTTCGTGGAGAGTATCGGAGTTGGACACCTCCCCTTCGGGCACATTGCTATCGCATCGATGTTGGTGAGGAGGTTACTACACGCTGCCCTCTTGCCTTTGTCACCCGAGAGCCCTTCTACCATCGTAACTTTGTTACGCATCGCGATGGGCTGGATCGAGCTAACCGAGCCCTTCGCCACGAGTTGTGCACCACCCGTCGGCACCTTTACCATGCTCTGACGCTGTTGCACCCCTTTGTCCGATCCAGAGAGCAACCGCGTTCTGCGATCTACCCAGCCAGGACCGTGATGCCCCAGGGTGTCGGTTGGCCAGAGGTGGGAGGCTACTCCCCCGCACTTGGTCCTCTTCTGCCACTTGGGCGTCGGGTTCCGCACCAGAGTATCCGCGGACCCCAGGTTGCTGACGTGGAGTTCCCGATGCCACACTACCAGC
Organism: Aegilops bicornis; assembly: GCA_021605145.1. Lineage (NCBI taxonomy): Eukaryota > Viridiplantae > Streptophyta > Magnoliopsida > Poales > Poaceae > Aegilops > Aegilops bicornis. The sequence continues at coordinate 58,571,149 of CM038675.1, read as the reverse complement.
TTTCAGGCTACAGCTACCTCCGCAGTACCGCGTGGGACTGATGTAGGCTTGCTTGTTAAGTGTTAGATGCATTCGTCGCGAGCCTGCGTGCCGCCTATGATGTCTTAGTCTATGTCTTGAACTACGTGTGCGAACTCTATGCATGATCCCTTTTGTAAGATATGCCGACTACTATGTAGTTTCTATCGTCCTGTTTTCATTATGCATGTTTCATCATGAATGATTCTTGTCCTTTGCAAAATTTCTCAAATGCTGAACTACCTGTTATATTAGCAGGATGGTTAGACCAGCTGGTCGTGGTCGTGGTGGCAACTTCCCACCACCGCCTGAGTACATGGCTGGTATGATCCAACAGCTTGAGATGAATCGCCAGTTCATGGAGAACATGATGGCACAGTTTCCTCGCCCCAATATGGACCAGCAGCCAAACACAGTAACTCTGCAGGAATTCATGCGCCTCAACCCAAGTGTGTATCGCAGCTCAACCCAATCCCTGGATGCTGATGACTGGCTCCGTGACATCACCTATGAGATGGAGTCTGCTGATGTAACCCCTGCCAGCTATGTCACCTTTGCTTCCTTCTTCCTGAAGGGACCCGTAGCTCAATGGTGGGACAGCCACAGGTGTACTCAGCCAGCTGGAACAATCATCACCTGGCCAGACTTCCAAGCTGCTTTTCGTTCCTGCTTCATCCCTCAAGGAGTCATGGACCGGAAGAAGCATGAGTTCCGCAACCTCACCCAAGGCAACAAGACTGTTGAAGCTTATCAGCGAGAGTTCCTGGACTTGTCTCGCTATCTTTGAAGAGGACATTGCAACCGATGCACGCAGACAGGAGAAGTTCCGTCCACGGCCTTCAAGGCGACATCAAGCTCGCACTTCTAGTGCACGACTTTGCTGATTTCGCCACCTTGGTGAACAAAGCTATCAATGTCGAAACAGGTTTGCAGGAATACCGGAGCTCTAACAGGCGCAACCGTGACACGGGCTCATCTTCGGGCCCTTCCTCGCAGAAGCGCAAGATATGGATTCCCAACAGCATGTACCAGCCGAATGCACCTGCCCCAAGGCAGAGCTATGCTGCACCTCGTCTGCCTACTCCAACTAGGCAGCCAAAGCTTCCAGCTCCACCACCCCAAGCTCCTGTTCCCACCCCCAATAATGGTTTGTGCTTCAGGTGTGGACAACCAGGGCACCGTGCTAGAGAATGCAACCGTAACCGAGAATCAGTGGCCCTTCCGGCGATGGCCGTGGAAACAACCAACCCCGCAACAACAATGCCAAGCCTTATGGTCGAGTTCAGGCCAACCACGTTGATCGGAACGAAGCTCAAGACCAGCTCTTTGTGATGGGTACACTCCTCGTAAATTCAGTACCAGCATGCGTTTTATTTGATACAGGTGCATCGCATTCATTCATGTCAGAAGATTTTGCAGGCTTGCACGACATTAAATGTGAAGACATGAATGCTTCACTATTAGTACACACCCAAGCGGGCCAATGTCGAACCTCCATGATTTGCAACGACGTCCCCGTTGATATCGAAGGACTGGAATTCCTTGTCTCACCCATCATACTGAAGTCCTTGTAGCATTGACCTCATTCTGGGAATGAATTGGTTAAAGGCGCATACTGCATCTATAGTTTGCGCCACTAAGACCGTCCATCTGCTACACCCTTCAGATGAAATAGTCACTTACCAAGCTCATACGGTGCAAAATGCCGAGGCAAGGCTCTATGCATTGAATGCATTGAACGCTGCACCACTCGAGGGTATTGAAAACATTCACGTCGTGCGTGAATTCCTCGGCGTCTTTCTGAAGAACTCCCAGTGGATTCCCCTGCTAGAGCTGTCGAATTCGTCATCGACTTGAAACCGTGCACCACTCCTATAGCCAAGCGACCCTACAAGATGCCGCGCATGAACTCCTTGAGCTCAAGGAGGAAATCGACAAATCTCTTCGAAGTGGTTTCATTCGCCCAAGTTGCTCTCCTTGGGGAGCACCTTCTCTCTTTGTCAAGAAGAAGGATGGGACAAACCGATTGGTCCAAGACTACCGTCCTATAAATCAAGCTACCATTCAGAATAAGTATCCTCTTCCTCGGATCAATGATCTGTATGATCAACTGGCTGGTTCATCAGTGTTCTCTAAACTCGACTTGAGGTTGGGTTACCACCAGATCCGTGTTCGCGAAGAGGATATCCCAAAGACCGCCTTTGTGACTCGTTATGGTTCATATGAGTACACCGTCATGTCTTTCGGCTTAACCAATGCTCCAGCCACCTTCTCTCGACTGATGAACTATATATTCATGGATTACCTCGACAAGTTAAATGCGTGGTTTATCTGGATGATATCCTGGTATTTTCCAAGAATGAAGAAGAACATGCTGAACATCTTCGTCTTGTCTTTGGAAAAGCTACGAGAGCATCAACTTTATGCCAAGTTCTCCAAATGTGAATTACGGCTTCCAAGTAACCTATCTTGGGCATGTCATCTCTAAGGATGGTATTGTCGTCAACCCTGAACGAGTTCAAGCTATTCTCAATTGGACTCCTCCGAAGAACGTTAAGCAAGTCAGAAGTTTTCTCGGTCTCGCCAGCTATTGCCGTCGATTCGTCGAGAACTTCTCCAAGATTGCCAGGCCTCTGACTAACCTGTTGCATAAGTGCGTCAAGTTCCAATGGACAGATAAATGTCAGGAAAGCTTCCAGGCACTCAAAGACAAGTTGACTTCTGCCCCAGTACTAGCTCCTCCTGATACTAAGAAGGACTTCGTCATTTACTGCGACGCTTCCCGTCAAGGATTAGGCTGTGTCCTAATGCAAGAGCGCAAAGTGGTTGCTTATGCCTCTCGGCAATTGCGCCCTCACGAAGAGAACTACCCAGTTCACGACCTCGAACTTGCTGCTGTCATTCATGCACTGAAGCAGTGGCGACATTACCTTCTCGGTAATCGTTGCAAGATCTTCACCGACCACCAAAGTCTGAAGTATCTGTTTACTCAGCCAGACCTGAACCTCCGTCAGCAGAGATGGATGGAGACTGTTGCAGACTTTGACTTGGGTATTTCCTATACACCAGGCAAGGCTAATGTAATGGCTGAAGCCAACACCCCCAAGTCTTACTGCAACCACCTCCATATTCACAAGGTTCAGCCCTCACTTGTTGAAGAATTCAGAAAGCTGAACCTCCATATTGTTCCTCCGGATTTTTCGCTCCCCTCCTCCCGAGGAGTCTCGCAAGATGAATCTCCGTGTTGTTTCCCGGGGTTCCTCTATACCCTGGCTGTCGAACCCGATCTCGTGAGCTCCATCAAGACAATACAGGATATGACTCAAGTCCACAAGATTAAGCGCGACCTCAAATAAGGAAAGCCCTCATTCTTCACTATTGCTGATGATGGCGCCTTGTACTTCAAAGGCCGCCTAGTGGTGACGTGTAAGAAGGAAAACCTGAATATGACTCAGGAGGTTATGAAAGAAGCTCATGATACGCCTCTATGTATCCATCCTGGTAGTACAAAGATGTACCAAGACATTAGTCAGAGATTCTGGTGGTCTAATATGAAGCAAGACATTGCTCGCTATGTTGCTGAATGTGACGTTTGCCGTCAGATCAAAGCGAGAACATCAAAGGCCTCTTTGGAACTCGCAACCTATCTCTATTCCTGAATGGAAATGGGACCATGTTGAAATGGACTTCGTCACTGGGTTTCCCAAGTCGCAGAAAGGTAATGATGCTATTCTTGTCGTCATTGACCGGCTTTCTAAAGTTGCACATTTTCTGGCGGTCAAAGAAACGATCACTGCTAGTCAGCTTGCAACTCTCTATATGTCCAGAATTGTTTCACTTCACGGTATTCCACTGGTTATCAGTTCGGACCGTGGCAGCTTATTCACTTCAAGATTCTGGGCAAGTTTCCAAGAAGCTATGGGGACTCACTTATCTTTCAGTACTGCGTTTCATCCGCAGTCACAAGGGCAAGTTGAACGTGTCAACCAAGTTCTCGAAGACATGCTTCGAGCTTGTGTTATTTCCTTCGGCAAGAAATGGGAGGAATCTCTCCCGTATGCTGAGTTCTCTTATAATAATAGCTATCAAGCTAGTCTGAAGATGGCCCCCTTGAAGTGTTATTTGGACGAAAGTGCGAACCCCTACGAACTGGTCGAAACTGGGGAACGTCCACTCTTCGTCCGGATATTATCCAACATGCCGAAGAACAAGTCCGCATTATTCGCGAGAATCTCAAGACTGCTCAGTCACGTCAAAAGAGTAATTATGACCGTCATCATAAAGACATGGTCTATCAACCTGGCGAAAAGGCCTATCTTCGCGTTACACCAATGAAGGGTGCTCACCGCTTCGGGATCAAGGGCAAGCTGGCTCCTCGCTATATTGGCCCATTCACTATTCTGGAAAGGCGTGGAAAAGTGGCATATCAACTAGAGCTTCCGTCGAACCTTTCCCAGGTTCACGATGTGTTCCACGTGTCACAGCTCCGACGCTGCTTCAAGGACCCAATCCGAGCAGTGGACCATGAAGTGCTCGAATTGCAACAGGACCTCTCCTATAAAGAGCATCCGGTCCGCATTCTCGACCAAGCTGAACGCCGCACACGCCAGAAGGCGATCAAGTTCCTCAAAGTCCAGTGGTCGCACCATTCTGAAGATGAAGCCACCTGGGAACGCGAGGATCGCCTGCGTGATGAATACCCAAGACTGTTTCCTTCTACCTCCTAAATCTCGCACGAGATTTCTTGTAGTGGAGGAGATTTGTAACGCAGGATAATTAGGCTACAGTAAAACTCTCTTGTTGATTCCTTGTCATCTACGTAACTGTTGCTAATTAAGTGGTAGTTCAAAAACATAGCAAATTCAAAAATGAGTTAGCGACAAACACCCAAAGATTTCAAAAGTCAACACAAAAATGTTCGGGGGTTGCCAAATATTGGATCGGTAATTATGGTGAAGTAAACACATTTTTATAAAATGTCTAAGTAATTTAAAATGAGTTAAAACAGAAAAGAAAATAAGTAAAAGAAAGAAAATACAAAAGAGAAACAGAAAACAGAAAAAAAAGAGTAAACCCCCCCTCGCTGGGCCTCGGCCCAGCTGGCCACCGGGCCAACCAGGCCGGCCCAGCCGTCCACTACTAACCCCCCCACTCCACCACCCACTCCACCGACACCCCCCATTCCCCCGAAAATATCTCACCCCTCCCCTCTCTCCCCCGATTGGATCGGGATCGAGAGGAGGAGGACCCCGACGCTGCCCCCCCCCCCCCCCGTCGCCGTCCGTCGCCGCCAGGACCGCGCCGCCGCCCGGAGCTCGCCGCTCCACGCCAGGACTGCCGCCGCCTCGTCCTCTCCCTCATCGGACCGCCCCAACCTTCCCCGAGCCCACTGCCCCGTCCCCTACCCCCCCCGTGAGCTCCCCCTTCGCCCACCTCCCCCCTAGGTCGCCGCGGTCACCTCCCTCCCCGCCCAGCATGATCGGCGCTCGGCGCCACCAGGCTCACCGCGCTCCTCGACCGCGCGCGCGGACTCCGCCCCGCCTCTCCTTCCCGATCGGCTCCACCACGGACCCGTCCCGAGCTTCACGCGCCCGAACGCGCGCTTCGCCGCGCCCGCGACCTCCAGCGCCGCGCCTCTCTCCCCTGGTCGCTTTCGCCTCCAACCGCGGCCTCCCTGTCTCTGCCTTCACCGCGCCGTGACCGCCGACGTCTGGCGCGCGCGCTTCATCGCCCATCTCGCCTCCGTCCCCCTGCTCCCCCAAGGCCACTCGCTTCCCGCATCCTCTTGACACGGCCACGGCCGATGGCGCCCGGCCTCAGCCTTGCCGGTCCACCGCTTTGGGCGTGCCCGCTCGGGCCGCGTCCTGCGCCCGCGCCCGCTAAGCGGCGCCCGATAGGCCCCTGTGCCTATGGCACGTGGGGCCCGCCCTGGAACGTTTTAGAAAAAAAATGTATATAATTAAAAAAATATATTAAATAAATAAATAAATAATAACTAAAATAATTAAAATATTAATTAATTAATTAAGTAATTAATTAAGTAATTAATCCTGATTAGATTAACCTAATCACTAATTAAACTAATTAATCTGTTTTAGTTAATCTTAGTCAATGACAGTGGGACCCACACGTCAGGTTGACCAAGTCAACTCTGTTGACTGCTGATGTCAGCATGACATCATGCTGATGTCATTAACCTGTTTTTCGAATTAATTAAATAATTAATTAAATTCCAGAAATTAATAAAATCTTTAGAAAATCATATCTTTTAATCCGTAACTCGGATTAAAATATTTTCAACATGAAAGTTGCTCAGAACGACGAGACGAATCCGGATACGCAGTCCGTTCGTCCGCCACACACCCCTAACCTATCGAACTCGCAACTTTCCCCCTCCGGCTCCTCTGCCCGAAAACACGAAACACCGGGGATATTTTCCCGGATGTTTCCTTAACCGTACCACCTCATACCACGTTAGGGCACACCTAGCATCGTTACTTGTCATGTCATGCATAGATATGCATCTGTTTACATGGTATTCATTGTTTCTTCCCCTCTTCTCTCCAAGAGACTACGAGACCGACGCTGCTGCCTACCGATTCGACTACGGAGTTGACGACCCCTCTCTCTTGCCAGAACAACCAGGCAAGCCCCCCCTTTGATCACCAGATATCTCCTACTCTTCTCTATACTGCTTGCATTAGAGTAGTGTAGCATGTTACCGCTTTCAGTTAATCCTATACTGCTGCATAGCATGTCCTTGCTACTACTGTTGTTACCTTTACCTGCAATCCTACATGCTTAGTATAGGATGCTAGTATTTCCATCTGTGGCCCTACATTCTTGTCCGTCTGTTGTGCTATACTATCGGGCCGTGATCACTCGGGAGGTGATCACGGTATATACTATATACTTATACATGATACATGTGGTGACCAAAGTCGGTTTGGTGGAACACCATGAGTGGATCTTTGTGGCGGAGCGACAGGGCAGGTTGAGACCGCCTAGGAGAGAGGTGGGCCTGGCCCTGTTCGGCGTTCGCGGATATTTAACACGTTTAACGAGATCTAGGTATTTGATCTGAGTCTGGCCATTTGGTCTATACGCACTAACCATCTACATGGGAGTAGTTATGGGTATCCCGGCGTCGTGGTATCAGCCAAAGCACTTCGTGACGTCAGCGACTGAGCGGTGCGCGCCGGATTGGACTGGAACGCCACTAGGCTAGGTCTGCCTCCGGCCGCCCACGCAACGTGCAGGTGTGTGTGCTCAGGCGATGGGCCTGCACCTGGCGCTTAGGTTTAGACCGGCATCTTGACCTCCTGTTAAGCCTAGGTGGGGCTGCGACGTGTTGATCTTCCGCGGCCGGGCATGACCCGAAAAAGTGTGTCCGGCCAAATGGGATCAAGCGTGTTGGGTTATGTGGTGCATCCCTGCAGGGAAGTTTAATTATTCGAATAGCCGTGATCTTCGGTAACAGGACGACTTGGAGTTGTACCTTGACCTTATGACAACTAGAACCGGATTCTTAATAAAACACACCCTTCCAAGTGCCAGATACAACCGGTGGTCGCTCTCTCTCAGGGTTACGAGGAGGGGATCGCCGGGTAGGATTATTGCTATGTGATGTTACTTCGAGGACTTCAACCTACCCTCTTCTACCTGTTGCAAGACGAAGGTGACCAGAAGCGTAGTCTTCGATAAGACTAGCTATCCCCTCTTATTCGGCATTACGTAGTTCAGTCCACCGATATGGCCCTTTACACATATATCCATGCATATGTAGTGTAGCTCCTTGCTTAAGTAGTACTTTGGATGAGTACTCACGGTTGCATTGTTTCCCCCTTTTCCCCCTATCTCTACTCGATTGCTGCAAGCAGACGATGGAGCCCAGGAGCCAGACGCCACCGTCGATGACGACTACTACACCGAGGCGCCTACTACTACGTGCAGCCCGCGGACGGATTTACCGTGAGTAGTTAGGAGGATCTCAGGCAGGAGGCCTGCGCCTCTTTCGATCTGTATCCCAGTTTGTGCTAGCCTTCTTAAGGCAAACTTGTTTAACTTATGCCTGTACTCAGATATTGTTGCTTCCGCTGACTCGTCTATGATCGAGCACTTGTATTCGAGCCCTCGAGGCCCCTGGCTTGTATTATGATGCTTGTATGACTTATTTATGTTTTAGAGTTGTGTTGTGATATCTTCCCGTGAGTCCCTGATCTTGATCGTACACATTTGCGTGCATGATTAGTGTACGATTGAATCGGGGGCGTCACAAAGAGTAAGGAAGGCGATGATGGTGGTCCTCTGCAGCAACGCAAACGGAGCATCTGTATTGATTCTCCTTGTACTGATAGTGCATTACAAGGTCCAAGTCTCCGCTCCCCTACTCCACCATCCAAGGTGCTTGCTCTAACTTGGCAGTGTGATATCTGGTTGCATGTTGCTTATGGTGTCTAGCTCGTATTGCTCCTAATTAGTGTAAATCAGTATTCGCTTAGCTTACACATGATACATGTGAATATGACACGCTTTCCTGTTTTGGTACATACTATATATGTCTATCACACCATGTTCTTACATGAAACTACTCTTCTTGTGTATCCTGCATCAGTCACTTATGATGGGACACCTTTAAGTTGGCAGTGTGATATTGGTTTGCGTATTGAATATGATTTCTAGCATGTATTGCTTCTAGTTTGATGAACGCCACCTATGACGAAACAATTTTAACTTGGCAGAGTCATATTGATTGCACCTTCCATATGGTGTCTTGCAGGGTTTCTAATTTGTTGAAGTGCCTTCTGCTTAGTTACCACATCATAGGTGTGAATATGTCAAGCCGTCCAGTTTTTCGTACATATTCCATCCTCGTATCATGACTTTTCCTTTCATCAGAGTAGTGTTCATCAGTATCATGCATGAATGAGTTCTGAAGAGCGAATAATATTCCTTTTTCTTGTTGGTATGACCTCACAATGCAAAATCAATAAAGCTGAAGGAAATTGGCAAGGCATAGGATGATGGTGGTCCTTCCGAGCAACTGAAACGGAGGTTCTCTACAGATTCTACTCCACCATCTCCCCTACTCCACCATCACAGGTGCTTGCTCTAACTTGGCACTATTACATGTGGTTGCATGTTGCGTATGACGTCTATCTTATATTGCTTCTAACTTTGTTGAATTGCATCTGCTTGCTTTACACCTAATGCCTGTGAATATGACATGTGTTCCTGTTTCTACATCAGACTACTACTCTTGCATATCCCGCATCAGTCACTTATGATAAGGCACCTTTAAGTCGCCACTGTGATATTGGTTGTGTCTTGCATATGATTTCTAGCATGTACTGCTTCTAATTTGTTGAAACGCCATACAGTTTGAACTTGGTCGAGAGAGATTGGTTGCATCTTTCATATGGTGTCTAGCTTGCAATGCTTCTAATTTGTTGAAATGCCTTCTGCTTAGTTGCCACATCATAGGTGTGAATATGTCACACCATCCTATTTTTCATACATATTCCATCCTCGCATCATGTGTTTGCCTTTCATTCGAGTAGTGTTCATCAGTATCATGCATGAATGAGTTCTGAAGAGCGAATTTTATTCCTTTTTCTTATCGGTTTGACTTCACAATGCAAAATCATTACAGCTGAAGGAAATTAGTCCGATAGTGGATGATGGTGGTCCTTCGGAGCAAATCAAACAGGGGGTCTCTACAGATTCTACTCCGCCATCCTCCCAACAAGATTCACAAGACAACACAAGGCTGGACAGTCAACATAGCTGTGTAGATGATGAGTACATCTCCCCTACTCAACCATCGCAGGTGCTTGCTCTAACTTGACACTATTATATATGGTTGCATGTTGCGTATGATGTCTAGCTTGTATTGCTTCTAACTTGAATTGCATCTGCTTACTTTACACATAATGCCTGTGAATATGACACGTGTTCCTGTTTCTAGAACGTACGTGTACATGATGAGCACATCTCCCCTACTCCACCATCACAGGTGCTTGCTCTTACTTGGAGCTGTTATAAGTGGTTGCGTTTTCCATATGATGTCTAGTTTGTATTGCTTCTGATTATGTTGAATTGCATCTGCGTAGCTTACAACTTATACCTGCAACGATCACTTACCCATAAGACACATTTAACTTGGGACTGTTTTGTAGGTTGCATCTTGCATTGTCTTCTAGCTTGTACTACTTCTAATTTCTTGAAATGGCACTTACGACGAGACACTTTTTACCTGATAGAGTGATATTGGTTGCATGTTCATATGGTGCCTAGCTTTCATTTCTTCTAATTTTGTTGAAATGCCTTCCGCTTACTGTTTTTTCATATATATTCCATCCTCCTATCCTGCGCTTGCCTTACATCAAAGTAGTGTTAAATACGTATGATGCATCAACCAGTTATGCAGAGCTAATTTTATTCATCTTCTTGTGGTTTTGACTTCATAAGGCAATATCAGAAAATAGGAAGGAAAAGAGTAATTTAGGGGATGTTGGTGGTCGTCTGCACCAACGCAAACAGAGACTCTATAGATTTGCCCCTGCTACTGCTAATGAAGTTGAAGTCCCAAGTCTACATGATGAGTTCATCTCCCTTACTCCACCATCGCAGGTGCTTGCTCTAAGTTGACATTGTGATAATTGGTTTCATGTTGCATATGTTGTCTAGCCTGTATTTCTTCTATTTTGATTAAATTGCACCTGCTGAGTTTATACGTTATACATGTGCATATGACATGGCTTTACGTGTCTAGAATACACTTCATCTATCTATCATACCATGTTCTTACATCAAAGTACTGCTGTTGTGTATCCTGTATCAGTCACTCATGATTGGACGCTTAACATGGTAGTTTGATAGTGGTTGCATCTTGCATTGATTTCTATGTTGTCTTGTTTCTAATTTTTCGAATTGCCACTTATGACAAGACACTTTTTAACTTGGCAGAGTAATATTGGTTGCATCTTTCATATGGTGTCTAGCTTGCATTACTTCTATTTTCTTGAAAATCCTTCTGCTTAGTTTACACATCGTAGCTGTGAATATGTCATGTCGTCCTGTTTTTCTTACATATTCCATCCTCATATGGTTGTCTTACATCAAAGTATAGCTTGTCTGTATCATGCATCAATGAGTTCTGAAGAGTGATTTTATTCTTTTGTGTTGTGGGTACAGCTTGACATGGCAAAGTCAAAAAGAGCAAGGAAAATAACATAGTAGGGAGTGATGTTACTCGTCGGGTGAAACGGAAAAGGTTTTGCTGTCGAGATTCGGCTGGTACTTATAGTGCAGTAGAAGGTCCAAGTCCAACGGCTAAATCTACAAACACAGTATCACCTGCTCCACCAGCTGCAGCATCCGCTTCAACTGTACCAACATCTCAACCAGTTACTCGTTTGTTTGCTCCGGAACTGGCCAGTTCCCAAGCTGCCTTCACACCTAACACTACTTCCAAAGCACCGACACAACAGGACTTGGCAAGATCAGATGAACCTCATGAGCTTCAACACCAAGACGCGTTACTGACCGAGTCAAGTTGCAGCTTGCATGCTCCTTTATATGTACTCTCACAGTTTGATGTACACTAACACTTTCCATATTCGTTGTTGAACTAGCACCACGGGCGCAAGCGAAAATGTACATCAGGGATAATGCTTGACAGATTAACAAAATCTAAAGGAGGAAGAATGGAGATCCATTTTGAGGCAGGTTTAAAAGGCCACGTGATGCTACAGAGTCAACCAAGTTAGTATCAGAGGCAGCCGTTGCCGTTAGGTGTCACGCACGTATCCTCCCAACGTGGATCCAGTACAGGAATGAGAAAGACAATACCCAGTTTAACACCTTCCTTGACCATTTATCCGTAAGTAATGTTATTCATCGCAATTAGTAATATTGTCTTGCTCTGTCCCATACTTTCTAGCTTCCTCCTAATAAGACTCACATTCTTTTTTAAACAGATGAGGTTCAAGTTGGATCCGAAAGATGATGCAACTAAACAAGCATGCACTCATGTTTTTCTGTCTGCGGACAGGATGATCGGTACCACCTTAGAAAATCTCACTTTGAAGGCAAGGCTAACAATGAAGTCGCCCAAACATCTCCAAAGGAATATATTACAGATGAAGACCGGACAGCCCTCGTTAAACACCGGTGCGATCCAAAGTATCAGGTGGGCTATATGTATTTGATCAAACCACATATTGAACTTGTATTTATGTATGTGCCTTACAAGTGTATCTTCTTCTAGGCTAACTGTTTGAAGAACAAAACCAACCGTTCTAAAGTGAAATTCCAACAGACAACAGGATCTCGTAGCTATATTGCACACTGCGAGGCTTTTGTAAATAGCTGCTACTTCCTTCTTTTTTTGTGTCATATTATCGTATCTATATTGACTTGTTCCAAATACAGAGGAAAGCCCGTGCAGACCAAAAAGAACCTGAACCGAATGCAGTGCAAATCTTCAAGGATTGCCGCAATAGCAAGATGAAGGTCATGAGCACACCAGTTCAAGCCGCTGTTGTAAGTCCTTACTCCTCCTGCCTTGAACTAATTGGTACTGTGATGTGTTCATTTAACTACTTGGTTTGCAGCCAATGTCAGTTACTCTATTCACTTCTATACACAGTTGTCTTAACGTATCATTTCACCTTACATGGTTTAAAAGAGATGAAGGATATTCTTTTGGTCTTGATCTGTAATCTAGTTGTTATGTTCACGTGCGCAAACAATGATAAAATAGGCCATTTGTTTTATATCTGTTTGTCCATGATATGAATGATGTCATACTATGTTCATCCTACTTTAATACATGTCTCTTTATCCTTAGATGTCAACGAATGTGAGGAAATAGACAATAAAGTAGGCATGCTACATGGATATATGTTCCAAAAGTGATTTTATTATGCAGTTGGCACTACAATACATGCTAATGTATTACAACAGTTCACCAAAACAAGTTATGTATAAACATTTAACCTACCTTGTTTGTTTTTGTCTCATTAGTAACTTATCCGGTACACTAATCTACAAGTTCAAACTTTCAGGAAGCTATGGAACAAATGATTGAACAGCCACAACCACCTGAAGGTGACGAGGCTACTACAGGCATGATGCCACCTCTTGCTGCAGTGCGTCAGTATCTCTCCACTAACAGTGCAAAAAGCACCTTCCTGCGTAATTATAGATTGGTTGTCAAGGTAACCTCATCCAAATCGCCTACTGAACAAAATCTTCCGGCTAGACAGAGTGATATATCTGTGCTCCAGACACAAGTCCAATCCCTAATGGACATTGTTTCGGAAACAAGAATAGTGGTTGAGAAATGTCGTCAAGATATGAATGGTTTTGAAACCAAACTATCAGACATTCGCTTCGTTATTCAAGAGCAATGGCGGAAAAAAGATGGAGATCGTGCTGCTCCATCAGATTCTACAGCCTGAAACATTAGCACTTAGGTCAAACGATCTGTGCTTCTATACATCGGATGGTGCTTTTATCTCGAAGGACTGTAAACTTTATGCCAACAGGCCTTTTGTTGTATGGTTGGAATTTATTTTGTTGTGATACAACATTTATGACGCTGCCCCAGGCTGCAGTAATTACGATGCTATTTTTGTATAGTGTAGGTTTCTTAGTAATGTATTCGGCCGAAAGCTTGGCAGGAGCCCAACATGGCAACATTCGTCGGGCCCATTCCAATTGGGCTAAAAACGATTACGGGCTGAAATTGACATGTAGACCACTAAAAATATCTGGGCCTAAATCAGCATAAGCTTTCATATTTTTCTGGTAGGCCTGTGCCCATAGTGGGCTTTTAACAGGCCTAAACATATTTTGGGCCCTTAGTGAAAATAGGTCGTTTACAGGTGTAAATAGCTCGAGCCCATAAAAAACATGGGCCTTTAATAGACCGAAAGTGAGATTGGGCCCTGATTGTGCCAAATAACCCACTGAACTTAGCAGGCCGAAATGGTGGCCCATTTACGACGCGAATCTTTGACGGGCCGAAATTCGGACGGGCCGTAATTGCGCCGACCTAATACACAGGCCTTTAACAGGCCGGAACTTTGGTCGGGCTAGTTATCGTCATTTTTATATGGGCCGTGAAGGGGCCCGATATGACGTTGGGCCACAAATGGCCCATGGTTTACGTCCGGCGTTAACAGGCCGAAAATGACAACATGAAGAAAGTGGCCCAAATCTATAGTGGGCCTCTAACAGGCCGAAAGTTTTGATGGCCTGTAAATGGGCCCAAATGAAGCCGGACCTTTAACAGGCCGAAAATACACCGTGCCGCGATTCGGCCCAATTACTTAGCGGACTGTTAACGGGCCAGAAATGACCATGGGCCGTGTTGATGGCAAGTTTAGGACAGGCCGTTGACGGGCCGACAGAGAATGTTGGGCCTTTATCTGGGCCGGCCCATTATGGTCTGCAGAATCTTGTGGGCCTTTAGCTGGGCCGGCCCATTGTGGTCTGCAAAATCTTGTGGGCCTTTAGTCGGGCGGCCCATTATGGTCTGCAAAATCTTGTGGGCCTTTAGCTGGGCCGGCCCATTGTGGTCCGCTAAATTTTGTTGGCCTTTAGCTGGGCCGGCCCATTATGGCCCGCTAAATCTTATGGGCCTTTGATTAGGCCGGCCCATTTAAACTCTGTGGGCCTGTGTTGGGCCGGTCCACGTGTCAACATATCATAGGCCCATCTCGACCGTTGGATGAGTGACACCTGTGCGGTAGCGAGTCGACGCGTGGATCCATCAGCCAATGAGAATTTTACACGTGGAAAATCGGCATTGGTCGTGGCTGTTAACGGGTTACCGGATCCAAAATCCGACCCGATAGCTTAACAGCGTTCCGTTACGGTGGATGCCACGTGTCGGTTACCCTTGACGAAAGCACTTCTGTGACGCGGGATTTATCGTCATGGAAGTGGACACTTCCGTGATGATAATTTTGGTAATGTCATGGAACACTTCTACGACAGCACATGTATGACTATCTTGATTCCGTCATAAATTTGTCATGTATGTACATGCATGACAAAAAACGTGACCTACTGTGACAAACACGTATCATCACGAAAGTGTATTTTTTTTTAGTGTTCCTCTCCTCCTCCTCCTTCTCCTCCTCCTCTTCTTCTTCTTCTTCTTCCCCCTTCTACTTATTTTACTTTTCTTCTTCTTTTTTCATCTTTTTTCACTTCCTTTAATCTAATCTAGCTAACTATATAACCTTTACCTAAACTATTTAAACTAATTAAACATAAACTAATTAAACTAAATAACCTAAACTAAAAAACTTAAACTAAAAAACCTAATCTAAACAAAAAAGAAAAACAGAAAAACAGAATAGAAAATAGGACAGGGGTGGCAGGGCTCACCATGGGGCGGCGACGGTCGTGGAGGCGGCGACGGGCGGCGATGGGGTGGGAGGCGGAGATGGGCGTCGCCCTCGAGGGCGGTCGACCCGCAGCTGCAGCGGCCAGCGCGGGTTGGTCGGGGTCGGGGAGGGACGGCATACCATGGCCGAGGTGAAAGGAGCGCGGAGCCGTGGTGGAGGTCGGGGAGGGTGCGGGCGGCTGGCTATGCCGAACGGGTCGGCGGCGGCGGGCAGTGGCCGGTGTGGGCGGGGCGACGTGGAAGGGGCGGCGGGGGGTGCGGTGGAGGTCGGGGCGCCACAGGGGAGGGGTGTGTGGCGGCTGGCTATGGCAGACGGGGTCGGCGGCGGCGGCGCTGTTGTGGGTGGGGAGGGAACGAGAGAGAGAGAGAGAGTGGAGAGAAGAGACAGAGGACGGGGGCTGGACGGCCGTTAACGTACTCGCCTCTTGCGGACGGCAAAGAGGTGGGGCCGGTGGGCTTGGGTTGGTTACACAATAACTGGACCCACCAACCTAGCGGACGGCAAAGAGTTGCTGATGGCAAACACTTGCCGTCCGTTTTCCTGTGGCTGACGGAAAAGAGATGGCGGACGGCAAATAAGCTAATTCCAGTAGTGAATGCCTGCAAATATCTATCTCCGAAGACGCATTCCTTAGCGTGATTATGATGTGTGGATGCACCCCTCCATCTAAAATCGTCTTTTTTGGCAAATGGTCGCAGCAACATACAACATCTTGAGCCCCGCGGTGTAATCCCATGTCTAACCTTAGTTGGTTGAACCCCACATTGGTGGTGTTTATGTTTCACGTGTTTCTTGAATACATTTCTTCGGAGATGCCTAAGGCATGCTCTCTCGTGTTAAAACCCAATATCTGATCTTAGCAATGTGATCTGGCGACGGTGTCCCTTGGTTGCCATTCCCTTCCTGCGGGAGTTGTTTTCAGAGGAACTCTCTCGTAGTTCGTGTGTTGTCATTAGCAATGGTGGTATCAGTGTTTGCTTGTTGCGTGTCATTTGTCGCGGCGACTATTTTTTCTTTCTTATTTTTCTTTTTGGCTATGTACATCCCTAATTTCTTGACTATGTATTAATATCTTGTCATTGCAGAAGTCAGCTTATGTTATTATGTTCAACTTGGACGCTGCTTTTAGTGAGAGATTGAGGACTGGTGGTTGAGGAGCTATGACATGTACGGTGATGCTGTCTAAGTTACGGAAATTATACACAATACAACTTGATGTTGAGGCACTCCGTCGCACCATCCTGCTTATTGATCTGATGGAACTGGGCGAGTTATTTTTGCCACGGACTGCATTACGTTGAAGCAAGCAATGCTTTCTCCCAGCAGGGATTAGCCGCCCTTCTGATTAAAGTTCAAGCATATGAAGTTTCTCCTCTTGACTAGTTTCATTGAATCTCAAATCGTGTATTGTCCTCTTGATTGCAATAAACCTCATCACGCTCTTGCATCTTTGGGCATTGGCGCCACTGAAGTCATGCTACGTGGTTGACGGGTGTACTATATTTTGCATCCCATTTACTCATAGGCGATTTTCCGGTGTCTTAGTGGATCATATTCCATGCCAAAAATATACTTTAAAAGGATAAAAGGAAGCTTCTAATACCATTTATGGAGTTAGATAGTTAACAGTCTAAGTGTTCATTCTGACTCTCCAATTGTATCATGTTATGGTTTAGAATAGTTGGGAGGTGTGCACCTTATAAGGGCCTATTACACGGCGAATATATGGCTTTACTAGGAATAAATGCCAAGATATCAAATTAAACTGGTCACGGACATGCTAAAATAGTGTGGTGGGCCAATGAGGCACCTTTATGTCACTATACCGAGTCGATAAATATCAGTCCCTCCACAGCTTCTCAGTTTGAATTCCAATTTGCTTTAGCAATGATCGATAGAGATCGCCCATACATCTAGAGAGTGGAAAGCGTCTGCCATATGAATTGTGTAGGCTTGAAAGGCACCGGGAATGATTTCATGGCTATGGGGCAGGGTTTCTTAACCAGTTTTATCTCTCTGGCATCACCTATGGAAGATCATGGTGATTGGCACAGATGAGGGGAGACTTCTTGCTAGATTATTCCCAGTGAGGTGTGGAATATGTGGGCCTCCACCCTCTTATACGGAAAAAGAACAGTTGTCTGTTGTACCTGATAGCATCTGGGCACATCTGTCCGTTCCCAACATCACACGGAATTGCTCGGTTCATTCTAGCATGGGTGGTCCATCACCCCGCACCCTTTGTTGGAGTGCTGGAACCTTTATGTAGTCGTCATCCGTACATGAATACTGTGTGGCAGCGGGTGGTCTCTGTCCACAGCATGTCCATGATGCTTAGCACAATGCCAACCTCTTTCCGCAAGCAAGGGCGGGTGCACTTCGATTTATAGGTATTCAGTTGAAGACCATTATTTTTGTCAGAAAACAAGTGTATATATGTTGTATATTATGCACATATACAGGAAAACAAATTTGACAAAACTGTCAGACTACCAAGCAATTCAGCACAAAACAAGGAGCCTCCCACTTCCTGATTCTCTCCCCACCAAATAATCTGGCACCAGTGGAACTCCTCAAGGCCCAATTCAGAATTTGTTTTATAAAACATCCTCATTCGGAAATTGCTACAGTTCATCAGCGCACAACACGCACGAGACACGACTGGCTGAATGGGTGATTCACCTCGTCTATTCTGATCGGGTAGAGCACAGCAAGCTGATACGGCTGATTGTCTGACCAGATGGCTGGGGGTAGCACGACGATGGCAGGTGCGACGAGGAGTATGGCAGAAGCAATGCGGCGGCATCCATCCTTCTACCGGTACGCACTGAGCCTCAGTTTCCGAATTTCAGGGCCTCAAGTTAATGTTTAATTTCTAACTAGCAAGAGGCCCATGCGTTGCACGGAACATCAAAATGCATTTATACGAGTTGTTTATCTTACGGTAGACAGAGATGAACGGCTGCAAATTTTGCCATAGTTTGCTTTTTATCTGTCAGATATAGATCGGACGGTTTATATTGCAGGATTGCAGGCACACCATCATCACCAACTATGTTTTTTTTATAAGAGTAGAGATTTGATCTCGTAATTTATCCTAAATTCCTAATACATTAATCCTCCCACTGCCGAACTAGACTTGTTGCTATCCCATGCCGAATCATATTTGAGCTATAGTGCTAAACTCATACCGTATAAATGTAAGCCTGTCGGCGTCACTTTCTTTTCGTGTTGTTTTCATTTATAATTCCAAACCATCAAGTATCATGCGAAAACCATAGCCCCCTTGCCCTCGTGTCGTCCCAACAGGGGCGACATAGGCGACCAAGCCTAGCAGCCGCCGCCAGCTTCCCCACCCCTTCTCTCCTCCTCATCACCACCAGAGGGGCAACCGGTGCGCCGCGCGGTTGTCATGGAAGGTGGCGGCCATGGCTGGTGGGTCGGCACAAGCTTCAGCGAGCGGTTCCTGGCGATGATGGCCATTCTCCTCGGTCTAGGGGGGCGGCAGGGGAGGGGTGAGGGGGAGGTGGCGGCAGGTGCTGGCAGTGGTGTTTCAGAAATGAAATAATTCCGGACCTCACTGAGATATGTGAAATTTCAGAAATTTTGAATATTTCCGACATTATTTTGGATTTTGAGATTTCAAATTTCACTTCATTTTAATTTATATTATCATAATTTAAATTTCTATTGAAACCAGTTTGAATGTGCATTCAAATTTTCGGGTTAAAAGTATTTCAGACTCCACTGAAATATGCAAAATTCCGGACAATCCGTTGAAATTTTCAACGAGACTCCTCACATGCGCCGTTTCTGATCTGATGGCTCAGTCCTCAACATCGATGGCATCCTCCTGCCGGACCTAGCCCATGGCGGTCTCCGGTTGCCAGTGTTGTTTGTACGTGGAGGCTGGAGGTGGGTAGGTACACCGGAGAAAATCTAAGGCCGGTTGTTCCGCCCACGATGGCGACGACATCCTAGGACACTGTTCCTTTCTTGTTGGTGCCTCCCCGCCCACCAACCCCTCCCTTCGTATACCGGGTGAAAATCCAAATTCTTTCTCGATTGGGAAACGATGGTGTTGTTGGTGTCGTAAACTACTCGGGGTGCCGTTTTTTATGAGTTTGGGGTGGATGTGGGATCTGGCCGACATGGTGACACCCCCCTCCATCTTGGAAGTGGCATCCTGTCCCTTTGCCCTGGCACGAATAGCACGATCCGTTAAGAGATGCAGATGCTCCCCCGAGAGCTAAGGTGTGAACCAAGGCCATTTCCCATGGAAGCCAAAATAGATCACCACCACCATACCATGCCGAGCACATTGAAAGAAGGCTTCAGCCTTGTGAAGGAACCTGTGTTAGCAATAATCTTGATTAGATTGATGAGTGCTAGTTAATTAAGGTACGTGTGCATGTTGTGCATGCACGTGAAGTGTCATAGTAGTATACGGTGTACTAGGCTGCCGTGTAGTTTAGTAGATTAGTAGTACGTATTGGAGTCAACTTCGTGTACTAGTAGGAGTCTAAGAGTTTAGGCTGAGTCAAAGTCGGCTATGGTTAGCATTGGGGCTGGCCGACGTGTATATATAGATACACAGGGCCTGCAACTTTGTAACGGTGCAAGAAAACAGAAAATAAAAAGAGAGAAAAGAAAGGCACGACACGTGCCTTTGGCAAAAGTTTCTTGCGTGTGCGTGTTCATCATGTTTTGATGTGATCGATCCTGTGGGCCGAGTTCCAACAATTGGTATTAGAGCTAGGTCGATTTGAAGCTGCGCTTGCCCCGGGGTCGCGACCCGACTAGCGCCTCGGGGCGGGCGATGTTGTCGCTGGGAGATGCAGCGATGAGGAGGATCAGGCGATCGTCATTCGGCGGAGCGACATGGAGGGAGATGGCGGGCTATCGTCGGCAAGGCGGAGGAATAAGATCGTTGACGATGTAGGTGGTGCCGGAGTGCGGTCCTGGAAGTTCGTCAAGATCGTCGTCCATGAGAGTTTGATAAGTCAAGGAGTTGCCCGAGTCAACACGTCTCGGTCGGTCAGTCGGTTGTCGTCGGCGCGTCAGTGAGTCGTCGTCATGATGTCCAAGTGCTCGTCTCTGTGAGGATCAGTTGAAGATGAAGCGTGTCACGGTCGAAGGGCTGTCTGGTGTGGTGTAGCACCAAGGGCGGACTGTGAAGTGGAGATCAAGCTCAAGCGTATAGTGGGACGTTGACCAGTGAAGGGGAGCCTCTTCAATGAGGACCTGTCTCTACATGAGGCTATGGGTGGATGGTAGTCCACAAGTTAGTCGGCATGTATTGCGCTAGGTGTGGACGGTAGTCTGCATGGCAACGTGACTGGATCATACGTTGAGAAGGATCGTCAAGTCGCATATCTACAAGGGTCAAGATGAGGAGAAGCACAAGGAGATGACATGTCAAGATTAGGAGGAGATTGTTAGCAATAATCTTGATTAGATTGATGAGTGCTAGTTAATTAAGGTACGTGTGCATGTTGTGCATGCACGTGAAGTGTCATAGTAGTATACGGTGTACTAGGCTGCCGTGTAGTTTAGTAGATTAGTAGTATGTATTGGAGTCAACTTCGTGTACTAGTAGGAGTCTAAGAGTTTAGGCTGAGTCAAAGTCGGCTATGGTTAGCATTGGGGCTGGCCGACGTGTATATATAGATACACAGGGCCTGCAACTTTGTAACGGTGCAAGAAAACAGAAAATAAAAAAAGAGAAAAGAAAGGCACGACACGTGTCTTTGGTAAAAGTTTCTTGCGTGTGCGTATTCATCGTGTTTTGATGTATTCGATCTTGTGGGCTGAGTTCCAACAACCTGCACACGAGGAGAAGCAATGGCACGACAGTGGTTGAAGACCAAGCAGTTGCGGAAGGAGGACGTGAGACATAGCTCCAGGACGACATACCTAGTCCGAAGAGACGAGCACCGAGGTCCAGCCATCCACAAATGCCAATGGAGCAGCCAAAAAAAGCTAATAGGCGTAGCGTGCCCAACAAAGATGCTGGCCGATTATCTCCGACCACGGTCACCACCCACCACTAGACAACCTCATGTTGACAAGGTCCCGCTGATGCGTGAATACATCTGTGTGGTGGTTTGTTCATGTTGGAGGGCGTGAATACATCTGTGTGGTGGTCTGTTCATGTTGGAGGGCTTCATCGTCTCCAAGCTGGTTAGTACCTTACTTTCTATAACTATGATCAACAATGGGTGCATATGCACCTAGAAGCCAAAACGCCGCGTCCATATGTATCCTGTTAGATGTTGGCACAACACTTTGTACCTTCCGATGTTTCTCTTATTTCCTCTTTGTTTGGTGTCGATTGTAATCTTTAGGCCGGTCGATGACTTTATTAATTCAAAGTCGGGTTAGGCTCCACCTTTTCTCTAAAAAGGATCAAGGATAAGAAAGTTATCTTGTAACGTAAGTATGTTTTCTTATCATTTTGTATTTTGTTGGGTTTTCTCCAACCCTAGCTCACCCTTGCCTCTGTCTCTCCCTCACCTAGCTCTCTTTCTCTCTCTCTTGCTGCGCTCGAGTGGCGGAAGAAGAGGGAGAAGAAGAATGATCACAGAGGACACGGTGGATTTCCGGCGCACGTACGCCCACGGCTTCTAACATGGCATCAGCCTAACCAGTTGAAACGCAAGCCGCCGCCCACTGGTTCCGCTCCGTGCGCCGACCCTGGGACGGTCGGCCTCCATGGCCTGGCCGGGGGCCGCGCCGCCCCTACATAGGGTTCGTCAGCCGGTCATGTTGAACGGCTGCCCTAGAGAGTCTTTTTGTTCCGAGCCCTTTCTCTAGGTTTTTCTCTCTCCCGCCAGTCATCTTGATCGGCGTTTACTCATTGAGTTTCCTATCTAAGATCGGTTTGCCTGCCCGCTGCCACCACCCCCGTGGGCCTCTACTCCAACACTGGTTTTTACGGCCGACTCCTTCACAAGGCTAACATTTTTCAATTTGATTAACTTCGTTGTAATTCATGATCAATTTTTAATTCCTAACTAGCAAGAGGCCCATGGGTTGCGAGGAACATCAAAATGCATTTATACGAGTTGTTTATCTTACGGTAGACAAAGATGAACGAGGGAAGACCCTATCTGCAAATGTGGAGAGGGGTGTGGGTATTTTTTTGCAAAATTGCCATAGTTTGCTTTTATCCGTCAGGTATAGATCTTACGGTCTATATTGCAGGATGGCAGGCACACCAGGACCTCTCCCTCGCCACCGACCTCCGCCGAGTCTGCACCGCGGCCCTGCGGTCTGCCTCGCCAGCCTCATCCCCGGCTGCGTCGGGCCGGCTGAGTTAGGCTCGTCGGCTGCCTCGAGCTCGGGCGCCACTGCTCTGTTGGTCGTTCGGGCCTCGCTGCCCGGACATTGTTGCTGGTTTGGCAGCCCGAGTGCCGGTGCTGACGCGCTCGTCCGCATCATGGCACGTCGTCCGTCGTCGCTGGTTTCATCTCGGACTCCGTCGCCACCCCGCCTCCAACGAGCGGCGTCCCCGACCTCGCGCGCGATCGGCTAGATCACCCGCTCGCCAACATGATCTACCTCATCTGTGCCGCGAGACCAACCTGTCCTGTCGATGGTGCGCGCCTCCACAGGTCCCGTGAAGATCGTCCCCGATTTCAGCGCGCACCTCCACCAATCGAGCAATGGGCTGCCGATGTGTCGCCCCATCGGGCCTCAACACCGCCGCCCTATGGTTCTCCTAATGGCTGCATCGACTCATGCGTCACTGCTGTGTTGCCCCTTCGGGACGTAATTCCGCGATACACGGTTTCCGCCGCCGCCCCGTGGCCTTTCCCGCGGTTGCTCCGACTCGCGCTCCGCTACTGCACCGCCCCTTCGAGTTGTAGCGCCGCGGCCTCCGGTCACCGCTGCCGCCCTGAGGTATTCCCGCCGTCGCCCCAACCCGCCTGCTGCTGCTGTGTCGCCCTTCAAGTCGTAGCGTCCTGGCCTGCGGTCCGCCGCCGTCCCTGTGCGTCGTCTTCCCGTGGTATGCGTTGCGCCGCTTCCCTTGGCGCAGGAACGCTACCGTCTACGCCGGCCTTCGTCCCGCTGTAAAGTTACTCACCTTGTTCGAGCACCACCGTCGCGCTACTAACCAAGTCGTTGCCGCCGCCTTCAGGCCCTGCTGCAACCCCCGTAGCCGCCGCCGCCCCGTCCTCGTCCAGCACCAGCCCGTTGCCAACGTCATCTTCCCCGATAACATCGTCTACTCCGACCACCATTGGCAACATCGGCCCCGCACCGATTGGCGGTGCAACCATCGTCGAGTCATCTTTTCTGCTGGCCCTCCGAGTCCTTGTCATGGCGTACAACACTTGTAGGTCCCTCGTCTACACATGCCCAATGCTGGTAACACCGAAGGGTGGCTTCGTCCATGATGTGTCCCCGGGCCTGGCAAGTCTGGTCGTCGCTTCGTCAACTTCGTCTTTCGTCCGTCTACGCACGCCCTACCGGTGGTGGCAACACCGATGTGTGCCTTCGTTTACGACGTGTGCTCGGGTTTGGAAAACCCGGCATGACACCTCATCAATACCAACCTCCTTCCGGCGCACCACTACATCGACACCACTGCGATCATGACTAACTCGGTGCCTCCTTGCGCCAGCAGCTCCATGGCGACTCCCTCAATACCGGCTACCCCGACTTGACATCGACCATGGCGTTCTTCCTACACACTCGGCTACCTCGACATCGGCACAAAGGGCTATCATCCTCTTGAGCAACTCGTCGGTTTCCTCTACAGTAAACGCCTTCACGACGCGATACCGTCCATGACGCTACCGCGACGATCGCGGGGGATGTCAACCCCTCGGCTGCTATTCTCCCCAGTCTGACCGTCCACGACCTCATGTTGTTCGCAATGGTACCGCTACGACTGCGGGGGATGTTAGAGACATATTAGGGATACATGTATTTGGTAGTCTTAGTTTTGTAATCTGTCTTCTACCGTATCTCCTGGAGAGGCGTCTTGCCCTTCAAGGCTCAATATATATACTCACCCTCGAGGCTCAATAATACATCCATACTATTCTGTCAATACCTCTCTCCCTTCTAACAGCTGCGTCCCGGGATTGCTCCCAGCCAGCCTGCGGATGTCCACTTTCGAACATGTGTATATGTACGTAGGTCTAGGTTTAGTATGCAGTACCTGTAGTGTCTGTCTCCCTCTGTATGTACGTGTATCTTAGGAGACACGATATCGGTCGCACCCCTTGTACCTATATATATGTGCCTAGTGCACGGTCAATGAGTTATCGATGCTCCAAATCATTCTCTACATGGTATCTATCGCAAGTCGATCCTCTACCGCTTCCGCCTAACCTAGCCACCACCTCCACGGGCCGCCGCTGCCGCTCCCTCTCGCGCCGCGCCTCCCCTCCCCCACGTCGCGCCCCACCTTCCTGTCACGCCGCCTCCCTCTGCCGCGCCGCACCTCCTGCCGCGCCGCCTCCTCCACAAACCCTAGCCACCGCCCCTTCATCTCCCACCGCGCCGCCGCTATATCATCCTCCGCCTCCACCTACCCCAACCCCTTCGCCGGACCGGACCCCGCTGACATCCGCGACATCAACATCCACGACCGCGTCCCCGTCATCCTCGATGCCACCGACACAACGTACTTTGTGTGGAAGACGTACTTCTTGCTTCTCTTCCGCGAGAACAATCTCGTGGATCACGTTGACGGCTCCATTGACTCCCGCGCCATGGTGGGCAACTCTGAGTGGACCGCGATCGATGCCACACACATCCGGTGGTTCTTCACCACCATCCCGAAGGACCTGTTTCACACGGTCTTGAGCGATGGTGATGACGCCCGCGCCGTGTGGGTGAAGATCAACGGCCTCTTCACCGACTACAAGCTTCAGCGTCATGTTTTTTTGCAGCAGGAAATTTTTTACTGTCATTAGGATGATCATTCTCTCGATGACTACTGTCGCCGCCTGAAGATGTTGGCGGATGAGCACCGTGACATCGGCGCCAAGGTTGATGACTATCACCTCCTCAGCACACTCACCGCCGGCATCAACGAGGACTTCGGTAACGCTGCCTCCAACCTCTCCCTCATCACGGAGCCCTCCTTCCCCAAGTTTGTGGCATACTTGTGGTTGGAGGAGCACCGGATGAAGGGGGTCAAGAAGCGCGTGCAGCACCACGCCCTCGCCGCCAGCGCCTCGCGCGGCACCCCTCCACCTGCTGCCCCGCCCGCGCCCGTGCCCCACCACCAGCCGCCGCCCCTGCGCCTTCGGGGTTTCTTCCCCCTACTGCCCACGCCCCCGCCCCTCCCGCGGCCCCCTAGCAGCCGCAGCCGGGTGGCGGGCGCCGCGGCAACCGCCACGGGGGCGGTCGCAAACAGGCGCAAGGGAGGGGGCTCCTTATCAGCAGCAGCAGCAAGCCACCCCGCCGTGGACTTATGGCACCAACACGTGGACAGGCGTCGTACACGCTTACTCGATGCCAGTCCCGCGGGCTCCTGCTCCGGGCATCATTGGGCCATACCGCCCCTTACAGCGGCTACGACGTCGTGCCTGCACCCGCACCCGTGCCTACATACAGCGCCGCGCCCGCCTACGGTGCCTACAACGCCTCCCCCGTGCTGGCCTACGGAGGGTTTTTCCCTCCCCAGGTGCCGCCGCCGTGGGACCCGGCCCTCCTCGCCACGCAGCACTCGGCTTCGTCACCGAGTAACTACGGTGGCGGAGGTGACTGGTACATGGACTCGGGCATCACCGCTCACATGACTGCTCATCCCGGCAACCTCACGTCTTCGACTCCCGTTCATACTCCCACTAGTATCACCGTTGGTAACGGTTCCTCTCTACCCAGTACACATGTCGGTCATATGTCGTTTCCTTCCACTTCTACTCTTATTAAGATGTCTAATGTTCTTGTCTCTCCTGACTTAGTTACCAACCTTGTTTCTGTTCATCGCCTTGGTCGTGAAAATCCTATCACTGTTGAATTTGACGATAGTGGCTTTTCTGTGAAGGACGCCCGTACACGGATGGTACTCCACCGGTGTGATAGCCCGGATGAGCTTTACCTGGTGCATCTTTCCGGCGCCACGGCCACCCGTCCAGCCGCCCTCGCCGCTAGTGTCGATCTTTGCCACGCCCGCCTCGATCATCCCAACTCCATAGTTTTGCGTCAGATTCTTCAAAGTTTTTCTTTTTCATGTAATAAGGTTGACGACCACTCTTATGAGGCATGTCATCTTACCAAGCACGTTCGTCTCCCCTTTAGCGAGTCCACAAACATTTCCACTTTTCCGTTTCAGTTATTGCATAATGATGTTTGGACGTCCCCGGTTGCGAGCAACACGGGTTATCTATATTATTTGGTGATATTGGATGATTTTTCCCATTATGTCTGGACATTTCCTCTACATCGCAAGTCCGACGCTCTCACCACACTCACAACATTTTATTCATATGTCACCACATAATTTGGTCATGCTATCCTTGCCTTGCAAACAGACAACGGAAAAGAGTTCGATAATGTTGTCGTTCACGATCTCCTTGCGTCCCACGACACTATCTTTCGCCTCACTTGCCCCTACACCTTATGATACGTCTCCAACGTATCTATAATTTTTTATTTTTCCATGCTATTATATTATCTGTTTTGGATGTTTAATGGGCTTTAATATGCTCTTTTATGTTATTTTTGGGACTAACTATTAACCGAAGGCCCAGTGCCAGTTTCTGTTTTTTGTGCCTATTTTAGTGTTTTATAGAAAAGGAATATCAAACAGAGTCCAAACGGAACGAAATGTGTTGTATTGTTGCCATCGAGGATAAAAAGATGGAGTTTATATCATATTGCTTGAGTTTATCCCTCTACATCATGTCATCTTGCTTAATGCGTTACTCAGTTCCGATGAACTTAATACTCTAGATGCATGCTGGATAGTGGTCGATGTGTGGAGTAATAGTAGTAGATGCAGAATCGTTTCGGTCTACTTGACACGGACGTGATGCCTATGTTCATGATCATTGCCTTAGATGTCATCATAATTATGTGATAACCCACAAGTGTAGGAGATTATTGTAGCCTCTTTCGATAAGTAAGAGTGTCGAACCCAACGAGGAGCTAAAGGTAGAACAAATATTCTCACAAGTCCTATCAGCCACTGATATGACTATACGCACGCTTAGTGTTCGCTTTACCTAGAACAAGTATGAAATTAGAAGTACTTTGTATGTATTGTTGGATAGGTTTGCAAGATAATAAATAACATGCAAATATAAACTAGGGGCTGTTTAGATGAAGACACAACTAAGTTAGTTTTAGTAGATAAGGTGTAAATCGGGATGCAATGTTCCATCTCCTGCAAATGGATTAGCTAGCAGTTTCTCTATCATACCCGAAGGAATCTCAAAGTAAATACTTTCAGTAGGTTCAGTAGGTTGAGGAGAAACTCTTTGCTCTTCTGGTCGGGTGAAGATACCCCGAACAAGCTCCTCAAAAGATTAGTTTCCGAAGTAACAAGTGACAGAAAATTTCAGCACACTATATAAATGTTTCCTTACCAAGTTCCACTCACCAAAAGCGCTACGCTCCCCGGCAACGGCGCCAAAAAAGAGTCTTGATGACCCACAAGTATAGGGGATCTATCGTAGTCCTTTCGGTGAGTAAGAGTGTCGAACCCAACGAGGAGCAGAAGGAAATGACAAGCGATTTTCAGTAAGGTTTTCTCTGCAAGCACTGAAATTATAGGTAACAAATAGTTTTGCGATAAGATAAATTGTATCGAGTAACTAGCAATGAAAGTAAATAAAGTGCAGCAAGGTGGCCCGATCCTTTTTGTAGCAAAGGACAAGCCTAGATAATTTCTTATAATGAGAAAAGAGCTCCCGAGGACACATGGGAATTATCGTCAAGCTAGTTTTCATCACGTTCATATGATTCGCGTTCGGTACTTTGATAATTTGATATGTGGGTGGACCGGTGCTTGGGTACTGCCCTTACTTGGACAAGCATCCCACTTATGATTAACCCCTATTGCAAGCATCCGCAACTACAAAAGAAGTATTAAGGTAAACCTAACCACAGCATTAGACATATGGATCCAAATCAGCCCCTTACAAAGCAACGCATAAACTAGGGTCTAAGCTTCTGTCACTCTAGCAACCCATCATATACTTATTACTTCCCAATGCCTTCCTCTAGGCCCAGATGATGGTGAAGTGGCATGTAGTCGACGTTCACATAACACCACTAGAGGAAAGAGAACATACATCTCATCAAAATATCGAACGAATACCAAATTCACATGACTACTAATAGCAAGACTTCACTTATGTCCTCAGGAACAAACATAACTACTCACAAAGCATATTCATGTTCATAATCAGAGGAGTAATAATATGCATTAAGGATCTGAACATATGATCTTCCACCAAGTAAACCAATTAGCATCAACTACAAGGAGTAATCGACACTACTAGCAACCCACAGGTGCCAATTTATGGTTTTGATACAAGACTGGATACAAGAGATGAACTAGGATTTTGAGAGGAGATGATGCTGGTGAAGATGTTGATGGAGATTGACCCCCTCCCGATGAGAGGATCGTTGGTGATGACAATGGTGATGATTTCCCCCTCCCGGAAGGAAGTTTTCCCGGCAGAACAGCTCTGCCGGAGCCCTAGATTGGTTCTGCCAAGGTTCAGCCTCGTGGCGGCGGAGTTTCGTCTCGTAAGCTTGCCTCTGATTTTTTTCCAGGGTAAAAGCCTTCATATAGCAGAAGATAAGCATCGGAGGGCCACCAGGGGGCCCAGGAGACAGGGGGCGCCCAGTAGGGGTGGGCGCTCCCCCCACCCTCCTGGCCAGGGTGTGGGCCCCCTCTGGTGTTTTCTTCGCTCAATAATTCTTATTAATTCCAAAGCTGACTTCCGTAGAGTTTCAGGATTTTTGGAGCTGTGCAGAATAGGTTTCCAATATTTGCTCATTTTCCAGCCAGAATTCCACCTACCGGCATTCCCCCTTTTCATGGTAAACCTTATAAAATAAGAGAGAATAGACATAAGTATTGAGATATAATGTGTAATAACAGCATATAATGCAATAAATATTGATATAAAAGCATGATGGAAAATGGACGTATCAGGCGCGCCCCCCTGCCTCGTGGCTCCCTCGGGCACCGTCTTGCGTTGATTCTTCTTCCCAAAAATCACGAATATTCCAAAAATATTCTCCATCCGTTTTTATCCCGTTTGGACTTAGTTTGATATTGGGTTTCTGAAAATCATAAAACATGCAACAAACTGGAACTGGCACCGGACACTGGATCAATATGTTAGTCCCAAAAATAATATAAAAAGTTGCCAAAAGTATATGAAATTTGTAGAATATTGGCATGGAACAATAAAAAATTATAGATACGACGGAGACGTATCATTATGCACTTTTCTATAAATTGCTCGGCAGTAATTTGTTCACCCACCGTAATACATGCTATCTTGAGAGAAGCCACTAGTGAAACCTATGGCCCCCGAGTCTCTTTTCTATCATATTACATCTCTTTTATTTACATCGCATCATGTTTACTATTTTGCAATCTTTACTTCCCAATCTATACAACAAAAATACCAAAAATATTTACTTTACTACCTTTATTAGATCTCACTTTTGCGAGTGACCATGAAGGGATTGGCAACCCATTTATCGCGTTGGTTGCAAGGTTCTTGATTGTTTGTGCATGTACTATGTGACTTGTGGGTCGTCTCCTACTGGATTGGTACCTTGGTTCTCAAAACTGAGGGAAATACTTACACTACTTTGCTGCATCACCCTTTCATCTTCAAGGAAAACCAACGCATGCTCAAGAGGTAGTACCTCACAGCAGAATGGCCACGCCGAGCGCGCCATCCGCACCCTTAATGACTGTGTCCGCACGTTGCTCTTCCACTCCGACGTGCCTCCTCGGTTCTTTTCGGACGCCCTTGCGACCGCCAGCCTCCTCATTAAAATTCGTCCATGTTGTCCAGGCTAGAATTACTCTCCTCACCAGCTCCTCTTTGGTGCGGCTCCATCTTATGATGGTCTTCGCATTTTTGGGTGTATCTGTTATCCTAGCACCGCATCCACCACTCCTCACAAACTCGCCCCCCGGTCGATCCCTTGCATCTTCCTTGGTTACCCTTCCAACACTAAAGTTTACGGGTGCAATGATCCAATGTCCCACCGCGTTTTCACTTTGCGACATGTGTACTTTGATGAGCTAGTGTTCCCGTTTCAGCAGGTACCGTCTTCCTCGGTGTCTCCTGATACGTCCCCAACGTATCTATAATTTTTGATTGTTTCATGCTATTATGTTATCCGTTTTGGATGTTTATGGCTTTACTTTACACTTTTATTTCATTTTTGGACTAACCTACTAACCGGAGGCCCAACCCGAATTGCTGTTTTTTTGCCTATTTCAGTGTTTCGAAGATAAGGAATATCAAACGGAGTCCAAACTGAATGAAACCTTCGGGAGTGATCTTTTTGGAACAAACGTGATCCAGAGGACTTGGTGTGGAAGTCAAGAAACATGTGCGGCGGCCACGAGGGTGCCCGGCGCACCCCCTACAGGTGGGCGTGCCCCCCACCCTCGTGGGCCCCTCGAGCGTCCACCGACCTACTTCTTACTCCTATATATACCCATGTACCCCGAAAACATCAGAAGCGACCACGAAAAACTATTTCCACTGCCGCAACCTTATGTATCTGCGAGATCCCATCTTGGAGCCTTCGCCGGCGCTCCGCCGCAGGGGGAATCAACCATGGAGGGCCTCCACATCATCTCCAAGGCCCTTCCGATGAGTTGTGAGTAGTGTACCACAGACCTACGGGTCCATAGTTATTAGCTAGATGGCTTCTTCTCTCTCTTTGAATCTCAATACAAAGTTCTCCTCGATCTTCTCGGAGATCTATTCGATGTAACTCTTTTTGCGGTGTATTTGTCGAGATCCGATGAATTATGGGTTTATTATCAAGTTTATCTATGAGAAATATTTAAATCTCCTCTGAATTCTTTTATGTGTCATTAAGTTTTCTTTGCAAGTCTCTTCGAACTATCAGTTTGGTTTGGCCTACTAGATTGATCTTTCTTGCAATGGAAGAAGTGCTAAGCTTTGGGTTCAATCTTGCGGTGTCCTTTCCCAGTGACAGCAGGGGCAGCAAGGCACGTATTGTATTGTTGCCATCGAGGATAAAAAGATGGGGTTTACATCATATTGCATGAGTTTATCCCTCTACATTATGCCATCTTTCTTAATGCGCTACTCTGTTCTTTATGAACTTAATACTCTAAATGCATGCTGGATAGAGGTCGATGTGTGGAGTAATAGTAGTAGATGCAGGCAGGAGTCGGTCTACTTGTCGCGGACGTGATTCCTATATACATGATCATGCCTAGATAATCTCATAATTATTCGCTTTTCTATCAACTGCTCGACAGTAATTTGTTCACCCACCGTAATACTTATGCTATCTTGAGAGAAGCCACTACTAAAACCTATGGCCCCGGATCTATCTTTTATTATATAAGCTTTCAATCTACTTTTATTTTGCATCTTTTACTTTCCAATCTATATCATAAAATTAACAAAAATATATTTATCTTATCATATTATCTCTATCAGATCTCACTTTCGCAAGTGGTCCTGAAGGGATTGACAACCCCTTTATTGCGTTGGTTGCGAGTTCTTATTTGTTTGTGTAGGTGCGTGGGACTTTTGAGGAGCCTCCTACTGGATTGATACCTTGGTTCTCAAAAACTAAGGGAAATACTTACGCTACTTTCGTGCATCACCCTTTCCTCTTCAAGGAAAACCAACGCAAGCTCAAGACATAGCATCTCCCGCGGTGCAACTCGCCCCTACCACCACCTCCGGCGAGTCGCCATGCCGTGCACTGGGCTCGGCCTTGTCCGCGCTTCCTGTGCCGGCCGCACCCCCTCCCGCAGCGCCTCGGGTGCGGCAGCCGCCTCGGGCGCCCCTGCCGCCGCGATCTCTGGCGCCCCCGTCACCGAGGCACCCGCGGGCGCCCCCGTCACCTAGGACCCCTCGGCCGCGGCCCCCTCGATTGTCCCTGCCGCCGCTGCCTCTGGCACCGCCGCTCGTGACCCTTCGGTCGTGGCCCCCTTGGCTGTCCCCACCGCCGCTGCCTCTGGCGCCGCCGTGGGTGACCCTTCAGCGTCTTCGGCCGCACCTCTCACCGGTGTGGTCACTCGGACTCGGACTGGGACGTTTCGTCTCAGCACGCGCTACACCTCCGACGAGTACGCTTGTGCCGCGTCTACCTCGGCCCCATCCCTGCGCCCAACCTCCGCCCGGGCAGCCCTTCGGGATCCGAACTGGCTAGCTGCGATGCGTGAGGATTTTGACGCCCTGCAGCGCAACCGTACGTGGCAGCTTGTCCTGCGGCCTCCCTGTGCGAATGTCATCACAGGGAAGTGGGTCTTCCGCCACAGGACTCGCCCCGACGGGTCTCTCGAGCGCTACAAGGGGCGTTGTGTGGTGCGCGGCTTCCGCCAGCGCACCGGTGTGGACTTCACCGACACCTTTGCCCCGGTCGTCAAACCGGGCACGATTCGCGCTGTCCTCCAGCTTGTTGTTTCTCGCGCCTGTCCAATACACCATCTCGATGTGTCCAATGCTTTCTACATGGCCATCTCGACGAGCAGGTGTTTTGTTAGCAGCCTACTGGTTTCGTCAACACCGACTATACGGACCACGTGTGCTTGCTCTTCCGTTCTCTCTACGGGTTGTAGCAGGCGCTTCGGGCCTGGTACTAGCAGACCGCAGCCTTCCTTCAGCAACAGGAGTTCCAGTCCACACGGTCCGATGCCTCCCTGTTTGTTTATCACCAGGGCGTCGCCACCGCGTACCTCTTCCGGTACGTCGACGACATCATCCTGACTGCATCCTCGCCAGTGCTACTTCAGCAGATCACAGCTCACCCCGGTACCGAGTTCGCCCTCAAGGACTTGGGGGCTCTCTACTACTTCCTCGGCATCGAGGTTGTTCGCCGGGCCACTGGCTTCTTCCTGCACCAGCAGAAGTATGCCTACGAGCTTCTGGAGCGAGCGGGCATGCTTAACTGCAAGCCTGCTCCTACGTCTGTCGACATGAAGGCTAAGGTGTCCGCCGTCGAGGGTTCTGCGGCGTCTAACGCTCTCTTCTACCGCTTCATCTTCGGTGCTCATCAGTACCTCACGCTGACGTGTTTGGACATTCAGTACGCTATCCAGCAGGTGTGCCTTCACATGCACGCTCCTCGGGATACTCATTGGGCTTTGGTGAAACATATTCTCCGGTACATACGTGGCACCATAGCTATGGGTCTCACCCTGACGGCATCACCTCACACCAGCCTTGTCGCCTACTCTGACGCCAACTGGGCTGGGTGTCCCGACACTCGACACTCCACTTTAGGCTACTGCGTCGGGCCCTCTCTGATTTTGTGGTCGTCTAAACGACAACCCAAGGTTTCATGATCGAGCGCCAAGGTTGAGTACAGGGCAGTGGCCAACGCCGTCGCGGAGTGTTCTTGGCTATGGCAGCTACTTCAGGAGATGCTATGTGAGGTTCCGAAGGCTACGCTTGTCTACTGTGACAACGTCTCTGTGGTGTACCTCGCTGCCAACCCTGTCCATCACCGACGGACGAAGCATATTGAGCTCGATATTCACTTCGTCAGGGAGCACATCGCACTTGGTCCTGTTCGAGTTCAACATGTGTCCACCGATCAGCAATTCGTCGATGTTTTGACCAAGGGACTACCCACCTCGACATTGGAGGGCTTTCGGTCCAGTCTCTGCGTCATCGGCGACGCTTCGACTGCGGGGGGTGTTGAACATGTGTACATGTACGTAGGTCTGGTTTTAGTATGCAGTACCTGTAGTGTCTTTTTCCCTCTATATGTACGTGTATCTTAGGAGACACGGTACCGGTAGCGCCCCTTGTATCTATATATATGTGCCTAGTGCACGATCAATGAGTTATCAATTCACCAAATCATTCTCTACATCCACCTTGGTGACCTCTATTAGCTGCTGCTCTTCTGAGCAGTCGCTCCAACCCTTCGGGTTGGTTGCAAAACGGAAGGAGTATGAATGTGTGACGCGATGCATCTTGGATCTTTTCTTTGAATCTAGCTACTATAAAATTCAGCGGATGAGCTACCGGATTGGGACTGTTCATCGCGTCACACTACAAACTGGCGCCACTTGTTTATGCTAACAGTTTCACCGAGTACAGTAGTAGTATATGTCAAGAAAATCAATAATTAAACCTGAACATTGCAATGAAAATGAGGCGGGGGACATTTTTTTTGTGATTGTGAGCAAATAGAATTTGTTGACTTTTTCAATTAAATTCAACTTCGAACTGACAGATATATTTCAAAAAATTTGTTTTTTAACCTACTAGGTTATATGCACTATCTGCAACTTTGAATCGAGTTAAGAAAGCAGTCAAACATGGAGGTTTGGTACCACATTTGGTAAGGGGGGTAGCCATGTGCAATTAGCTTCTCGATTTTTCTCTTTGTGCATAACTAGCACAGTGGCCCTCGCAAATTCGAGAGCACCTCCTTTTGTGAGTCGATTGTATCATATTAAAACTAAGTCACTATATTACCGCTAGCTTCCTAGAATGTCACCTATTTTTAAGTAGAGGGGTAGTATTATACTTCGTAGCCTACATCATGTGTATCTTATCTTGGCACATCATGGTGTACGTAGTTGCCTGGGACATGCATATTGATACCCTACACATAGTCAATCAAAACACTATCGATGAACTTTGGGAGTTTCTTCCGCATGCTATAATACCGAAACTCCCTTAACATAGACCATGCAAAACATGATTAATTACATAATCAGACCGCTACTAATCTCACTCCAAATTCTAGTCATAATTATGTGAACAACAACCTATTGTAATATTTTAAATAATACCCGGAAAAAGTACTATTTGAAATAATTTGGATTATATGGATCATGCATAACTTTAACAGTTCAAATATTAAACATGCCACTGCCATCATGCGTTGTAGCACATATTCCATCAAGTGAATGGGAATTGTGCATGCATGCGCATTAGGATATGTAAAAAAAAGGTACAGATTGAGGTCGTTGGTGGTTATGATTTGGGCTCATACTAGGTTAGATCGAGTCTTATGAGCAATGTGGTATTATGTTAGTTCTAATCTAAATCATCCAAAAACAACTTTTTATCCTTTATAAAACTATATAGTTATCGTTGGTCCATGATTCCCACACAAAAATCGAGTGTCCACGCAATCAATGGCTAGATGTGTTGCTTCTTATCTGATTTTTCTAGCGCATCTCTATTTTCCAGCCGTATTGTGCTTTTAGAACATAATACACATAATGGCCTGCGGAAAACTCACCGTTTTTATATGATCTAAAATCAGTAATAACATAATGTATATCAAATTATTTTTATGGTATTTGCAAAAAAGTCGTGTTGGTGTTTTCCTTTTTTCAGTTCTGCATTTTAAACTCAGAAAAGAAACGCATATATAAAAATGTTAAAAATTGAAGTTTATGATAGTAGATATGAACTTGAAAACAATAATGTTTCGAAAAATAATAACTAATTTATCATGAAAGAATATTTGAAGAGGAAATAAATTGTGGGACATAACTCATATGCAAAGCTATGTATGATGCAAATGTGGAATCCCCTTCATCTTCTTTATTACAGCCTTTTTTGCTACCATTTATTGTTAATGGTACCTCTGGTGTGCTTGTGTAGATCTTACTATTCATCTTCTCTTTGACTTCCATTCTGTTTTTTTCCTAAAAACACAACTCTGAGCATATTGACATCATTCACAGTGATAACTCTTTCTCAGTGGCCCTCATGACTTCACATAAAAAAAGTACAATATAAGTGCATACTCGTCAGATGCAAAGGGCCCCTTATTTTTCCATTCATAAGGCTCCAATGAGCCAGCAAAAGAAAGAAAATCAATATCCTGAGGTCCCAAGATCTAGATTCTACACAACTTGTTTTTCTCGGTGACCAAGGTTGAGACTTACCACAACAAAACGGATCAGCTGGCTTGGACAAAATGGAGAGAAGGAGTCAGCTGCTGTCATGTCACAGAGGAGGCGGCGACTTGCTGGATGTGTGACGGTAGACTTACCCAGATCTGGGGCAGGGAGCACGGGGTGCTGGCAACGCGTACACGGCGGCTGGGTGGGGGTTGGGTGGGCCAAGGGAGGTGGGATGCGGCAACGGATGGAGATGCAGGCAAGCGACGGTGGAGGTCGGGGAGATGGAAGGCGGGCGGTGGTGGCCTACTCAGGTTCACCAGGGCGGCGGTGGCGAAGGTGAGGCGACCAGCGGTGGAGGTCGGAGGAGTGGATGGCGGCGCTGGTTGGATTTACCTGTGGAGGAGGGCGGCGTCGGCGGCTGCAGCCAGGAAGTTTGAGGGGGGCGGCGGCCATGGAGCAGATGAGATGGAGAGGCGAGAGGCGAAGTGGGGAATTGTTCTAGGGGCTTCTCGCTGCTGTACATCTCTCTGGGCCTTGGTGTCGGCGGCTGCAGCCAGGAAGTTTGAGGGGGGCGGCGGCCATGGAGCAGATGAGATGGAGAGGCGAGAGGCGAAGTGGGGAATTGTTCTAGGGGCTTCTCGCTGCTGTACATCTCTCTGGGCCTTGGCGTCGGCGGCTGCAGCCAGGAAGTTTGAGGGGGGCGGCGGCCATGGAGCAGATGAGATGGAGAGGCGAGAGGCGAAGTGGGGAATTGTTCTAGGGGCTTCTCGCTGCTGTACATCTCTATGGGCCTTTTTCCCTGTAGGCCCATACCACACAGGAAAATTGAGTTGGCGCGCTGCTTTTCATCTAGCCATGAGAAAGTTTCGCTCAAAGGAAAAAAAGACCAGCGAGGTAAGAGTTTTTCGCGCGAAAGCCCGGTTTATGGTGGAGCAATGGCGGGCTGGGCCTCAAACAATTTTCTTGTGGGCTGGACACTCATAGGAATATATTCTCCTGTGGGGTATTTTTGTGCCGACAGGAAAATTACGTAGTTTTCCTTAGGGTGCAGTTTTGCCCGCCAGGAAAATTGTATTCCTGTGAGGGGAGTCGGGCCTCACAGGAAAAGTGCAGTTTCTGGTAGTGATGGAAATTAAAGCATACGACGGTGCTGGTGGGATGACTAAAACTGTATCTTCTTGATTTTGAGGCTGGATGTGACACTCCCGGCAGAGTAGGTCGTGGAAGGTCGGGGGACAGGAGCACTCGAGAGAACATCGGCGGAGAAGGCCGTGGAAAATCATGGGACGGGAGGACTTGGGGAATATCTAGATGGGAACCTAACCTAACTGCAGGTAGGCAAAGCAGAATAGGTAGATGCGATAGGTAGGACTCTAGGAGGAAGAATTTCACACGGAGATGGGTTGGGAACGTGGGAGGATTATGTACGTGGCTTGTTAGGAGGGATTTTTTTTTTTTGAGAATTATGTAGTACCTGTTTTTTTTTTTGAGAATTTTGTACGTGGTTTCCAGGAGGGATGCTTTTTTTCTTCTACTAGTCATTACCTACGTGTTGGTTGGGCCAGATTTTTTACTTTTTCCAGCAAGATTATTGTAACGCAAATCGGAAGGTCAAGATAAATCAATTACATAGAATCAACGGTTAAAATATTTTTAATGATGTGGATTAACATGGGAGTTCGTATGGTGCCTCCAATTAGTAAATAGAAGATAGAAGATTGTACGTACATGTGAACCGATCAAACGTTGGAGTCGGCAAACTATGTCCTGCATGCGCATCTTGCCGGGCGACCATGCGAGCTTCATGCTACTAATCGATCTGGAGAAGAGAGGATCGAGGCTGCTTGCTTTGTTGTCAACAGCCCTGTTTACCGGCCAGGAAGGAATCAATCAGCATATGTTGCTTCCAGATCTACAGGCGTGTGAATCAATCTAAGGCACCAGATTTGATTTCCTAGGTCCGCCGGCAAGGAATCCATCGGCCTTGATGGCGTTTGTACGTGCATGTCAATCGATCTTTATTGTCGGAGTTGGCTAGCTAAGTCATGCGGATTTTGCCGGGCTATGGGGCTATCTTCATGTTGCTTATCACCAGTAAAGGATCGAGCGAACACGGCAGTGGTGTTGCGTTAGCACAAGCTAGGGCATCTGTTTTGTTTCCTTGTTCTCCTTTACCATGGAGGGGGAAGGGTTGTGCAGGAAACTTTTTTTTTACATGTACAACAGGAAACTTAGTCAAGGGTATCGGTGGGTAATTCTTTTGGAATCTTTTGCCTGTAGACTATTTCAAAGATCCAATGATTGTGATCGCATAGTTATTTTAATAGATGGCCCGATGTTTCTGATTAACGTGGAATTTTTTAGCTTATTTACCTATTTATGGTCTGTATTTTTCTTTTAGTATATAATAGATAGATCACATATGCATCTATGTTTTGTTTGTTTCTTGTGAAGTCGATCACGCATGGAAAGATCCTCGTCAAAAAATTCCCATATGCAGGAATGCCAAGTTGGCTTTTTTCTTTAGAAGAGATATGTATTTTCTTTGTCGTGCATAGGTGTACACGTGGCCCAAGTTAGTTACGTTTTGACCAAACTGTCATAGTTTTACTTTCACTCTCCCACAAAAACTATAGCATAGGTATAGCTAGCAATTTAAAACTTCGGTCTGTTTCTTAATGGAACACCTCGTAATGATTTTTTTTGGGTACATTGTGTACTGATTTGAGAGGTGATACTTGTTGGGAAACTTGGGCCTGTAGTGGAGCCACACTAGTACATAATGGACCAAGCCTCTCAAACATTAACGTTAAGTGGGCACTTATCCCCCACCTTTAATCTTCTATAAATAGCTAGCCCCTAGTAACTAATTTAAAGCACATGCAGGTATGCTACCTCATCATCCCAGTAAACTTTAGAAATTAATTAAATGCATGCATGTGTCCAGTACACCTAGTTTTCTTCTACCACAATTCTGCGGGCGACTTTTAAACTCCTTACTGGTAACTGTGTGCGCATATGATGTGATCCAAAATATGCAATACATTATTAATTTGGATATTGCTCATACAACTGATGAAATAAATTGCTACAGTTTCCCGTCAATGCGCAGGAGCTCATCTAGTCTATGTAAAGAAATTCAGAAACTCGTGTAATAAGTTTCGATTTAATTTTATCAATTTTGCGATTTTTACTATATTTTTCTTTGATTTGATTCCAGCATAGATTGTTTTCAAAATTTGACAAACTTCTTCAAGATTTATCTTCCTTTTTGGATCATGTGGAAAGGACATAGACGACCCTAGTCAAACAGCTTTGGGATATCAGTTTTGCAATTTTCCTTTTTTTTATTTCATGTGATTTCAGCTTAAATTGTTTTCAAAATTTCAAAAACTTCTTCAGGGCTAATCTAGATTTTTGGATCATATGAAAATGACATGCATGATACTAGTCTTTTTTTTTGCAGGTAGCACGATACTTGTCAAACAGCTTTGGGATGGTCTAAGGATCGTATTTCACCCGAGTCCAAGACTTTAGAATGAGATGACGATTCTTTTATAAATATATTTCCTTTCAAAGTGCTGGCGTGGTGGACCAGTAACAGCTACACTAGTGTCGGTCCATGTATCTTTGGCTCCCATCATCTCAAGTACCACATCAAAATTTTCGCGTCACCCTGAAGATTAACCATATATAGTCAGGGAGAATGAAAACATAAGGAAACCGCTCATAGAATACGGCTGAATAGATTGAGCAACAGATATCTACTAAAAGCATGCTTGGTTGACAATGATATATCAACTTAAAGTATGTTTGGTTGATTGATTAGGCACAAGGACACGCCTCTTTGTGTGTCGGTGCCGTGCACAAAAGCCAAGCTATGTGGTTGCCTGACGCACCTGATTTTGTAGCCTACTTGATGATAGGGTGGAGGGTGCACCAGGGACGGCCCATAGGCCGGGGCAACGGGGCGACCGCCCTGGGCCACTGGGAGGTAGGGGCCCCGGCCCAGGTAGTAGTAAAGTTCCAGAAAAATAAGAGGGAAGAACAAGGCCCAAGCCCACCACGTAGCTAGCACTCAGGGACGAAATAATCGATGGGTTCGCTAAGCTGCTGCAGCATTCATCGACCTCCTCGGCTCTAGTCTCCTCGCCTCCTCGGCTCCTCCCCCAAATTTCTCCAAACCCTAGAGAACAGCGCCACCGCTCCCGTGGCCTTCCAAATTTGAGGCGCTGCTCCTTGCATCCATTAGTGGAGATGAACAGTGCTATTCCCTTCCCAATCATCTCTCTTTGCATCCTCACAATTCCCCATCAAGTAGACGTTTGAGGGATCATCATATCAGAGATGGTAAGTCTACCTCCTTCCCCTAATCAAGTATTCTTTTGATTTGTTGTTAAATAGCCCGGTGGTCCGCCTCTGATTGCTCCATCTGACATCTCCAATTCTTCTCTTCCTAGTTCCCACTCTTCTGTTGGCCTGTTCTTCAAAGCTTCATTGGATCCAGGGATGAGAAGGGGGGACGGGGAATGAGTGTTGCAGCCTTGTAGATCTGGGATGCTACATCAACAATTCGACATCAAGCCATATGCTGATATTCAGGTGCTTTTGATCCATGTATTGACTGTTTTTCTCCAATTTTTTGGTGACATATCTTCTCGAAAATGTTTATCAGTGACAAAAGGAAGTGAAAAAAATAGAGAAATGAACTGGTAGAACCCAGAAAGGTTCGATTGACATTTTTTTAGAACAGGTAGTTCTACCAGAATCGTTCGTGCCATTGCGTGTTACGGTGGTTCGTTTGTTAGAGACATAGACTCTTGTCCAAATATATTAATAGCTTATCGAATTTTATTTACTGCACCAGTCAGTCATTGTAGCATAAGCTTAACACAGTTTCTCAAAAGTTCAAGTTATTGGGAAACTATTTGAAATCATCAATGTCACAGGAAAGGTTGAATGGTCTTGCTCATTATACATTGAGAAAGAAAAGTTGGATGAAATAAATATTGAAGTGGTTATTGATGACTTTTCTTCCAGAAGTGTTAGGAGAAACAACAAGATCTGATCATCATATTCAGGAAGCTTTGGAGACATTTTCTTTGGGTGAAGACATCGATTGACGAACAGATTGGAGAGAATAGAAACTGATGTAAGTTCTGATGCATTAACATTATATCTCATGATAGCACAAACGCTTCAAGTTGCTATCAGTTTTGACAAGGTTTTCACACTTAGAAGAGCAAGATGATGGTCTCTTTGTGCCACTTACAAGAGCAATCTTTTGTAGAATTATATTGTTTCCATACTATTATTATATAGTAGTTCTATGGGCGTTACAAATAAATAATTTGTGGCATGTGCTTTTTAGTTCAAAGACCATCAATCTATGTTATCTACTAAATTGCTTTCGAAATACAATATATTCTAAATTTTTATTTGTCCACAAGGGCCCCATTTTGTCGTCTCGCCCCAGGG
Source organism: Aegilops bicornis (assembly GCA_021605145.1). NCBI lineage: Eukaryota > Viridiplantae > Streptophyta > Magnoliopsida > Poales > Poaceae > Aegilops > Aegilops bicornis. The sequence continues at coordinate 58,529,188 of CM038675.1, read as the reverse complement.
CCCCGAATATGTATGGACCGGCCCTGGGGTGCACCCATTGAGAGCCTATGACACAACGCATATATATAGTTGTACTATGCATAAAGGTGAAGGTACAAATCAAAACTAACTGGAGAAATGTAACACATCGCTAAGATAGTAGTGGAAACATACACAAGCCATGCAATGAAGTGGAGCAGCGAGACACTTTCATGTCACCATACCTAACCAATAAAGAGCCATGTCTATTTCAGTTCCGGTTTCCTTCTCGAAATTATGGACTGAGACCAGTCTCTTTCATCCATTCCAATTCCAGTTCCGGTACCAATTTCCTCAACCAACAATGCAGAGAGATCATCCATATAATTGCGTAGGCTTGAGAGGCATCAGGAACATATTTACTACGTCGTATCCATGTGACAGGTTAATAAAGATCACCCTTTCCACATGGAGAGGGCGAAGGTTATTAAGCAGTTTTATCTCTACGACCTTCCCATGTGGAGAGTATAGCGATCGTTCCGGACAGGGAGAGAGTTTTGCGCGCCAGCAGCCACGGGAGACCAGTAAAATCTCTGCTGAATGGACAGCTTCTACAATGTCTCTCATTGTCTGATCTGATATACGCACATCCCGAATTGAGGCTGCACTTTGCCTCGTTAGATTATTTGCTTTGGTTCATCTCTTGGCATTAAAATCATTTTACTCTGCTTTATCGGAGAAGGTAACTTCTGGAGATTCTAAGCAGCTTTTCAAATAGAAATAAGAGGTAGTAATTGTTAGCTATCCCAACCGAGGTGTAGCCAACCTGAGCTTCCTCCTGTGACACGTAACTGTGATCATTCTAGCATGGGCGATACATCATCTTTGTCTACCTCCTTTTTTAGACGGAATGAAAAAAAAACACCTTTGTGTACCCTGCAGAAAGCTTTTGGTAGATCACCGAATGTGCGACCTTCATCCGAGTACCGGAACCAGTTCTAGTCGTCGTTCGTACATGGACAGTACTCTAGACGATGTTTGCCGTACACGAGCGCATCCATGGTGCTCAACACGACATTGCAGAAACGCGCTCGTGCTTGCTAGGTGTCCTGACGCGATGGAGACATGGCAGCACACTCCCGTTCGTCACAACCTGCGACATACTTACAACGGCGTCCGAATTGGAAGTAGACTCCACGTGAGAAAGGATCTTGTCTTGTGAACATCTCGCCGCCCAGTGAAGGTCGTCAGGTTAGGCGGAATGGCGAGCCAGCCTGGTAGCCCCCGTCACTGCATGGCGCAAACATAGGCGGAATGATGAGCCAGCCCGGTAGCACCCATCACTGCATGGCCCGTGTTCGTGCGGTGGTTGACACGACGAGTAACAGGGTGCTACGACCGTGACACGCAAATACTGGGGCCAGCCGGTGGCGATGCTACAACCTCGTTGTCGTTTGCTAGAGTCAACCATTGGAGATGTTGCGTTAATGTCCCCTAGGTGCTGTAATCGGTGACGACTATGCTGGAACCCGTGGTTGCCATGGCAGTCACTGCTACAACCATGGTTGCCAGATGCTGGAACCATCGTGTCCAGATGCTGGAGTCTATGTTTGCCGGTGGTGACCACGCCGGCACCGGTGTTGCAACTATGGTTTCGTGATACTGGAATGGTGGCGTCCAGATGCTGGAAGCCTGCAACTGCTAATGGTGTCCATGCCACCGGGTGCTGCAACCACGGTAACCAGATGCTCGAACCATGGGGTCTATATGTTGTAACCATGGCGGTGCAGTTGGTAACCGTAACTTCCGGTGATGACCGCGCCGGTGGGGGTGCTATAACTACGGTGTTCAGATGTTGGAACCATGGCGGGGTGATACTGGGACCGGCCATGCTCTTGCGACGGCGCTGGTGACGCGCAGCGGCACGCCCGGTGCCTTGATCTATGCACGGGGAGACAACGAAGCAACACGCATGACGTACGGGGAGGGACAACCGTTTTTCTGGGAGCGCTGGAGAGGTGCGTGCGTGAGCTTTGTCCACGAGCGCATGGCGAGGAGGATAGCCACGATTTGCCGGGTGGTGGGGAGCACAATTGGACTGTTACTGTTATCATAATTAGATGGCCATCGCCTATCGGATGAAATTTGGGCCGGTCGACCTTCGCCTATCGTCATCAATTTTTAGGGGGAGGGGGAAAAGTAACTACAACGAGTAGTTTTCTATCAGGGCCGGTCCATACATATTCGGGGCCCTGGGGCGAGACGACAAAATGGGGCCCTTGTGGACAAATAAAAATTTAGAATATATTGTATTTCGAAAGCAATTTAGTAGATAACATAGATTGATGGTCTTTGAACTAAAAAGCACATGCCACAAATTATTTATTTGTAACGGCCCATAGAACTACTATATAATAATAGTATGGAAACAATATAATTCTACAAAAGATTGCTCTTGTAAGTGGCACAAAGAGACCATCATCTTGCTCTTCTAAGTGTGAAAACCTTGTCAAAACTGATAGCAACTTGAAGCGTTTGTGCTATCATGAGATATAATGTTAATGCATCAGAACTTACATCAGTTTCTATTCTCTCCAATCTGTTCGTCAATCGATGTCTTCACCCAAAGAAAATGTCTCCAAAGCTTCCTGAATATGATGATCAGATCTTGTTGTTTCTCCTAACACTTCTGGAAGAAAAGTCATCAATAACCACTTCAATATTTATTTCATCCAACTTTTCTTTCTCAATGTATAATGAGCAAGACCATTCAACCTTTCCTGTGACATTGATGATTTCAAATAGTTTCCCAATAACTTGAACTTTTGAGAAACTGTGCTAAGCTTATGCTCCAATGACTGACTTGTGCAGTAAATAAAATTTGATAAGCTATTAATATATTTGGACAAGAGTCTATGTCCCTAACAAACGAACCACCGTAACAGGCAATGGCACAAATGATTCTGGTAGAACTACCTGTTCTAAAAAAATGTCAATCAAACCTTTCTGGGTTCTACCAGTTCATCTCTCTATTTTTTTCACTTCCTTTTGTCACTGATAAACATTTTCGAGAAGATATGTCACCAAAAAATTGGAGAAAAACAGTCAATACATGGAACAAAAGCACCTGAATATCAGCATATGGCTTGATGTCGAATTGTTGATGTAGCATCCCAGATCTACAAGGCTGCAACACTCATCCCCCCCCCCCCCCTTTCTCATCCCTGGATCGAATGAAGCTTTGAAGAACATGCCAACAGAAGAGTGAGAACTAGGAAGAGAAGAATTGGAGATGTCAGATGGAGCAATCAGAGGCGGAGCACCGGGCTATTTAACAGCAAATCAAAAGAATACTTGATTAGGGGAAGGAGGTAGACGTACCATCTCTGATATGATGATCCCTCAAACGTCTACTTGATGGGGAATTGTGAGGATGCAAAGAGAGATGATTGGGAAGGGAATAGCACTGTTCATCTCCACTAATGGATGCAAGGAGCAGCGCCTCAAATTTGGAAGGCCACGGGAGCGGTGGCGCTGTTCTCTAGGGTTTGGAGAAATTTGGGGGAGGAGCCGAGGAGGCGAGGAGACTAGAGCCGAGGAGGTCGATGAATGCTGCAGCAGCTTAGCGAACCCATCGATTATTTCGGTCCCTGAGTGCTAGCTACGTGGTGGGCTTGGGCCTTGTTCTTCCCTCTTATTTTTCTGGAACTTTACTACTACCTGGGCCGGGGCCCCTACCTCCCAGTGGCCCAGGGCGGTCGCCCCGTTGCCCCGGCCTATGGGCCGTCCCTGTTTTCTATTGGGCGATTTGCAAGATGGCACCCACTCCCCAGCTCCACATAGCTTCACGTATTATATTTTCCCTGCATAGCACGGCACACTATGTAACAAAGTACACCATATCAGCGGTCTCATGTACTGAACCACACCAAATAATTAGGCTAACTTATTTGGATCTCAAGGGCTATATACCCATGTATTTATTTTGTGGAGAAAAGTACACTTTCCCCCTCAAATGTAGTCAATGGAACAAAACCCCTCTTAACTTTAAAATCAGATATTTATCTTGAAATAGGCTCTCATCCCGCTTTATACATAAAGCACCGAACAAAGTATACAGCGCAACGATATAAGGAAGTGAGGTGAACCAGTTACAAAGCAGCCCTATAATAACCGAATCACGTAAAAACTATGCTACCGAAGGGTAACACTGGCAGATATAAGGACAACACCACGCTAAATCCTCGTAAGCCTAATCTCCTTGACAATGTACTCATGAGGGAGAACGGCGCAAAAAGTCATCGTTATGCAGTCACACCAGACTAGAGTCTTCATCCGGGACTATGATGCTGGGACGAGACCCACGCCGACATCTTCAAGAATAGAGCGTCGCCTGGGAGCGTCGTCGTCACCGGTGCAAAAACGCGCAGCTTTCGCTTGGTACCACACCCATGTGACCACAAGGACCCCAGAGCAAGCCCGATGTGCTCAGACCGCCAGATCCAGATCTAGGCGACAGTAAATAGAGGATGTGCCTGAGCAACCAAGCGCTACCCCTCTCGCCACCGACATAACCAAGAGGGAAGCCACCATCGCCGCCATGATGTCCGTCGGAGAGACAACCATGCGGACGACCATCCGGAGCCGCCAACCCGGCATCCGTGTCCGAAACATCACCCATTGCCTACAACATGATGTACCAACCATGGTAGGAGGAGAAAATGGCCGTTCCTTTCACTCCTAGGCCAGCATCAGGAACGGAGTCTGGGATGGCACAACCACAATAGGGGCTCCATGAGGGAGTCCTGGACTAAGGGGTCCTCGGGCGTCCGGCCTATTCAATATGGGCCGGACTGATGGGCTGTCGAGATAAAGGAGAAAGGCCACCTTCCGTGTCCGGCTGGGACTCATGTATGCGTGTACGGCCAAAGTAAGTGTTCGGATATACTGTTTCATTTCCTGTAAACTGACTCTGTACAACCCTAGGCCCCTCCGGTGTCTATATAAACTGGAGGGCTTAGATCGGAGACGGGATCATAACATTCATAGGCTAGACAATCTAGGGTTTAGCCATTACGATCTCGAGGTGGATCAACTCTTGTAACCCCTATACTCATCGAATACAATCAAGCAGGAAGTAGGGTTTTACCTCTTTTAAGAGGGACCGAACCTGGAAAAACATTGTGTCCCTTTGTCCACTATTACCATTGATCCTCACCGCCCGCGAGCACCAACGAAGCGAGCGCAATCTAATCTACCTAAGCCACAACTCCGACTCGCCTCGGATCCTGAACACATCCACCCGAGCACGAGCCCCTAGTCACCGCCATGCCATCGACATAGACTAAGAAGAATTGAAGACCACATCCACCACTCCGTGTCGCCGGCGGTGCATGACAACCAATGAGCAGTGCCGCCCCCACAAACCTGCACCGCCTGCGTCATGGTAAAACCGGACGAGTGTCCCACCAGGGTTCTGCATCTGATTTCAGATCGTTCTAGGTAAATTACACTGAATTTGGAAAAAAGGACGACCACACCTGCGAGTCCAGCCTTTGCGATGACGTGACAAAGAAAACCAGCTTCGCTCCTCCAAGCATCGAGATCACCGGCCACCGCGTCAGCAGCGGGTCAATGTCCCTCTCTGAGAAGTGGCCTGAGGCGAAGCCAGGGATCGGCAGCTCGGACAGGAGCGGCAGCAGCGGAGAGCCGTTCTTGATAAGGCGGCTAGCCGTGTCGGGAAGCTGGACTCCAGTTGGTGCAGGTACGTACCAGCGAGCCTCACCTTAGTCCCATGAGACCCTCTTCCTTCCCGACTCTTCCACGCCCGTGAAATCCGTGGTTGATTCTTCCATGCCTCCAATGGATCTGTCCTGCGTCAGTTTGGGAGTTTGGGTGGCCTGAACCTGTTGCTTTCACTGGAGAAATTAAACGGGAGTTGATGCTAGAATCTACATAGTTTGTTCAGGCAAATCAGTGGTGATGGCGTGTGTCTGACAGTGACTTTCATACAAGTACTCCCGGTTTGTTCTCAATTCCATCTTGATCGAATTAATCACAGGAAAAGAATACTTACAAGAAGCAGTTCTTCTGAGCCGCTGCATTGTGCAGTCTGAGAGCATCTCCAGCCGCACCCCCAGGAAGGCCTCCCCAGGCGTTCTTTTCGCGCCGGCGCTGAAAAAAGACCCAGTCGCGTCCCCAGGAGCCCGATTTTCGCAGGCTAGGGCCGAAATCAGCGCCGGCGGATCCAGACCGAACCCGGCGCGCCTGGGGCGCCGGGCGGGTGGTTTTGGCGCGAAAAAGCCACGGGCCGGCCGCGTCAGCGACACCGCGCCTCGTCTTCATCAGACGCCTCGGTTCCCGCGAGGAATCAATGGCAAGGCTGCCGCCACCGGTCAGCCTTGCCATTGATTCCTCACGGGGGGCGCGTCAAGGGACGGCGCGCCGAAGCCTCTCATCCCTCGCGCGCGTACACACGGGCGCGACGCGGCTATATAAGCCGATGGCCTCGCCCGCCTAGGGCCACACCAGCCCAGCCCTCGCCGCCGCCGAGCCTTCCCTCTCCCTCTCCCGAGCGCCGCCGCCCAGCCCCTCCCTCTCCCTCCCCTCCCGGATGGCCGAGCGTTTCCCCGGAGACGAGGCGGCGGCCAACGGCTTTGGCCGCCGTTCCCTCCGCGAACAGGAGTCCTGGCTCGTGTTCCAGGCGAACATCCTGGCGCCGCCGGACATGCGCGCCGGGCCGACGGGCTGGAGGCTCAGCAATGGGGGAGTGCCCATTCCCCCGTTGCCCGACGCCGTCAACAAGCCATCGTACTTCGCCGACGAGGTCGAGATCGTGCGCGCCTCCCTCACCGACGCCGAGCTCTCCCTCCCCCAGTACGCCGCCGACAACACCGCGGCTTGGGCGGCGTACTTCCAGCGCCGCCAGCAGCAGCGGCTGGCGTCCACCAACGGGGCGCCGGTGGTCGGCGGCCTGAAGAACAGCGAGGGGCGCCACCTCTGGTGGGGCGTCCCCGGCCGCACCCTCGACGGCGTGCTGACGCACATCGAGGGCGGCAACAACCCACCGTTGGCGTACCCCCCGGCGAGGACGGCCGCCCCGGCGCACCGCCGACGCGACGGGCAATGGGCGCCAAGGAGGTTCGGCTCCTCCTCCTCTTCTTCCTCGTCGCGTTCTTCCTCCCAATCCTCCGGCACTCCATCGCTGCTCGGCGTCAAGGCCGAGCCCGTGGCGGAGACGCCGCTCGGCCGGCGTACACGCAGCGCCTGCATCGTCATCAGCGAGGGCGGCCGGCGCGCCTCCTCGTCGGCTGCTCCCCCACACTTCGTCAAGCCGAAGACGAAGCCGGGTCTCCCGTCGGTGAAGCCGGAGCCGGGGCTGCTGGCGCCGGTGAAGACGGAGCACGGCGAGGTCGACCTCGACGACGACGCGGCCCTTGAATGGGCACGCCAAGACTCCCTGAAGATGGCGAGGGAGCGCCAGTGCGCCGCCCTGCAGCGCTTCGCGCAGCGCCGCCGAGGCCGCGACGAAGGCGGCGTCGTCATCATCGACGGTAGCGACGACGACGACGACGTGCCGCTGTCGCCGCCACCAGCCGGGGAGGGCTCCAGCAGGGGCGCCCGAGTCAAGGAGGAGAAGGCCGACGATGGCGGCAACGACGGCGACTTCTCGGCCTTCAGCAAGTTTTTTTTGACTAGTTTTTATATGTAATGGCGTGTTTTAGCCTAAGTTTGTGAATATAAAATCCCAAATTTGCCAAAAATTGGCGTGTTTCAGCCCAAGTTTGTCTAAATTTTTTCCCCCCACGCCTGGGGCCGGCCCGGGGGCGGCTGCTGGGGGCTAACTCGCCCCAGGCCCACTTTTTGCGCCGGGTCACCCTCAGTCGCCGATTTTAGGCGCCCCCTGGGGGGCCAACGGCTGGAGATGCTCTGAGAAGCGAATGAGTGCTCCATTGCACACAGGGTTTTTCCCTTTTTAGTTGTTTCATTCAAGCTCAAATTGTATTTTTTTCCCCACGCCATTGTATAAACCGGCTCATGCTCTCGCGAGCCGTGCTATATTATTGACCAATGATACCCGATTGTACCTTGTTTTGTGACTAATGATGTACCGTGTCTTGATGGAATATATGGTCAGGACTTCTTAGTGTATTCGATGGTTAGACTAATAGTTAATAGTGTTTGGTCTCGTTCCCCAATTCCACGGGGTTATAGTTGGGAAGCATGCGATCTTTGAGAGCCTATGACATGGCCAATATATGGTTCACTAGGCATAAAGGTGGAGATAGCAAATCAGAAATAGCTATTGAAGCGTACCATAGTACCAAAAATATGTGGTGGGTCAGTAAGGCACCATTCATGCCACACATATCTGGTCGATAAATATTGGTCTCTCCGGAGCACCTCAATTCCAATTACATTTTCCTCTAGCAACGATAGGCAGAGATCACCCGCATATTCAGAGAGTGAAAAGGGTTGGTGATATTTATACAAAATGTGTAGGCTTGAAAGGCACTGGGAACGGTTCTACGACAGAGAGGCTCAGTCTCTTAACCATTTTCTGCTGTCACACCTCACCATCTATAGAAGAGGGAAGTTTGGCGTGATCTTGTAGGTGCCCGTGCCCTTTTCTATGGGCATGTTTTAACGGTTTTCGCCCAGATTTCGGTTAGTTAACCGGGCAACTATCTTCTTAATCGATGAAAATGGTAAATTTTTTGCCTCGTTTCAAAAAATAAAAGTTTTCCCAGACGAGGAGAGACCTGAGCGGGCTAGCAGCCATTGGTCACAACCTGTACCTTGGTACGATGACACCCATGCGGAGTCGGAATCAACACCGAACGAGAGAGGGCTCGTGTCTCACCTCGAACATCTCGCTGTCCATGAAAGTGAAGGTCGCAGGATGGCGTGGCATGGTGAGCCATTTCGTGTCCCTGTCCTGCAGCCTTCCACCTCGTGCTACAAGATCGTCATGATCAAGCTGGCATCGTGATGCACCTGCATAGACATGCTGCTCTCTTTTTCCGGCAGGACGTAGTAGCGGGACAGACGGATGGCATAGCCGAGGGCACACAGTTCCGCGTCCTGGATGTGCCGCCGCATCCTGGCCTTCCCCAGGCTGGCATGCCTGGCTGTAGCCATCGGTGGACTCCAACCCATCAAGTTGGATTCTCAAGGAAGGAGTATGAATATGTAATGTGAATTGAATAGTGAGGCATTCTGGCTGTTAGCCTCCGTGGAGGCCGTTTTTTTGAAAAATACTACTCCCTCCGTTCCCAAATAATTGTCTTTCTAGCCATCTCAAATGAACTACAACATACGGATGTATGTAGACATATTTTAGAGTGTAGATTCACTCATTTTGCTCCGTATGTAGTCACTTGTTAAAATCTCTAGAAAGACAATTATTTAGGAACGGAGGGAGTATATTCAAATATTTCAGTTTTGAAAATATCTAGAATTTTTTTTACAAGTAAACAAGGATGTTATGCGTATATGTGTAAAATTTCAGAAAGAAATACTTTGAAATGTGATCTGTACAAAAAAAGACAAATTCATGGTCTGGGAAGATGAATAGTATCATGTGTTAAAAAGCCCCAGATTTGTCTTTTTTGGACAGCCCTCATTTCAACGTATTTCGTCCGGAAAATTTACACACTGGTGCATTATGCCTCCATGTATATCCATATGTTTTTTCAGATTTTATTGAAATGTAAAAAATAAATTTTGAATTTTTCAAAAACCGGCCTCATTGGAGCTCGGCCTCCAAAAGGAATTTGCGGTGAATTGTAGTGCTTCTTGGATCTTTCGCTAATGCTAGCTAGTATACAAGTCAGCTGATGAGCACACTTGTATGATAAAGACTGTTATTTTCTCTCTCATTATGACCTGGCACTAGTAGAAAAGGGGGCAATGGTCCAGGCCGGGTCAGCCCATTAGTCCCGGTTCAATCCAGAACCGGGATCCATGGGGGCATTGGACCCGGTTCGTGAGCCCCGGGGGGCGGCCGGGCCACGTGGGCCATTGGTCCCTGTTCGTCTGGAGCTTTTGGTCCCGGTTTGTGGGACGAACCGGGACCAATGGGCCTCGCTCCTGGCCCACCACTATTGGTCCCTGTTAGTGGCTTGAACCGGGACCAAAGGCTGCCCTTTAGTCCCGGTTCGTACCATGAACCGGGACCAATGAATTGCCTATATATACCCCTCGCCCGCGAGCAGAGCACTTCACTGCTCTGTTTTTCTGCCCGGTCGTTGGAGAGCTTTGTGATGCTCTAGCTCACCTCCTATGCACACGAGGTGTTCGATGGAATGCCCGAGCCACACTACTTAACTTTCTCCTCTCCAAGCTCGACCTCCAAACTCCATTTTCCTCAATATTTGTTTAGGTTTAGCGGTCTGTCACGTCCCGTCTCCGTCTTCACCGTCGTCGATCGCCCACGACGATCTCATCGCCGGCACCACCGTGGTGAGCCTCTTGTTCTTATCTTCTTTATGGAAGGAAAAATATTCTTACTTGTATGTTTAGATAGATACTTGTATTATTTTCTTACTTTTATTATTGCATCTTATATAGTGCGATGGTTTTGGTATCCGCCCCCGTCGGCCCTCGTCACATCTCTGATTCGGATGTGGTATATATTATCTTTTCATAACTATTGGTTCATTTATTGTTTATGAAAATTATGCCGACCAACATGACATAGATTTTATTTATCTAGGAGGTTGTTGAACCGGAAATTCCAACCGACCCTATTGTCGAGAGGTTAAATTTAGTTGAAGAAAAAAACTATTTCTTGAAGGAAAAAATAAGAAAAATTGAGGAGGAGAAGATGATATTGGAGTTGCATGTTGCGGATGTCGTCGATGATCACAAGATAAAGATGGATGCAATGCAATTGAAGATTAGAAAGATTAGAAAATATGCCATTCATACCGAGGCTTGGTATCATTATGCCGTTGGATCAGTTGTTACCTTGGTTGCGATTACGATCGCATTTTTTTCGCATTGAAATGTTTTACATAGTTTCAATGTATGGTTTAATTAATTTAGATGCTCTGCAGAGCTTTATGTTGTTAGATGAGAACTATGTATGTACTTTGGTTTTAATGTGATGATGAACTTCTATTAATTTGGTGACTTAATTATCTATTCATGATGTTCTGTAATAATTTTTGACACACTTAATTATATATAATGCACGAAGATGAACCGGCAATGAATGTCCTCTTTGATGCAGCCACCGAGATTGGAAAGGACACATATTATGGTTACATATAGTGGACATATGGAAACAAAATAAATAATGCAGAAAACAAAACAAAAAAACTGAAAACAAAATAAAAATAGCAACAATAAGTATTTTGTTGTAAGTAGAAACAAAATAAAATAAATAAAGCAACAAAGAAAACAAAAAAACAAAAAAAAAAGTGTTTTCAAATATGAAAACTAATGGCACTAACAGAAAGTTTATAATTTTTCTAAAACTAAAAGAAAAAAGAATTAAAAATAAAGCAAAAAAAAGAAAATAAATAATGCAAAAAACAAAACAAAAAAACTGGAAAAAAATAAAAAAACTGCCACCTATTGGGCCACCACGGCCTGAATACGACTAGAAACCCAACCTGTGCCAGGATTCAGGCCCGCAGAAGGCCCAATAGGCCCACAGGCAGCACAGTGTGAGATTAGGCCCGTAAACCTGCATTTGAGAGTAGCTAGAGAGGGTTGCCGCAGTGGGGCTTATAAACCACTCCGAGCCTCTCTCAACTAGCGAGGTGGGACTAAACTTTTGGTCGCGGGCAGCGCAAGGCCTTTGGTCCCGGTTGGTGGCACCAACCGAAACTAAAGGGAGGCATTGGTCCCGGTTCGTGGCACCAACCGGGACCAATGCCCCCTTTAGTCCCGGTTGGTGGCACCAACCGGGACTGAAGGGTGGCATTGGTACCGGTTGGTGCCATGAACCGGGACCAAAGGCCTGGGTATATAAGTAGCACTTAGGAAAATTTGACGAACTCATCGCCATGATTGCCCCAGCCCGCTGACGACGCCTTGAGCTCATCGACGCCGCCAGGCTGCCCAGATCGACGCGCCGTCCGCTGCCCGACGCCGCCGCCGCCTACCATCGCCCCGCCCGACCGCGCCATCGACGTCGTCCCGAGCTCAGCCGACGCCATCGCCGCCCCGACGCCGTCCCCTGCCCCGCGCGCCACCACCTCTGTCTCGGGCCGGCCCCGACCTCGCCGTCGCCGACGCCGCCCATAGTGAGCCGCCGCGCCCCTGCCCTGCCCCCTGCCGCAAAAAATATATATATATATGTATGTTTGTATGCTTTTTTTGTATGCATGTATGCTTTTTTTGCTAGCTAGGAAAGTATGTATGCTTTTTTTGTATATATGTATGTATGTATGCTTTTTTTTGTATGTATATATGTATGTATGTATGCTTTTTTTGTATGCATATATGTTGATGAAATATGAACAATGCATTAGGCAAAACCTTTAATTTTTTTGGAAATTTTCTATTTAAACATTTAAAAAAACAAGCAGTACTAAAAGAATGAGAGAGGAAAATAAGAAGAGGAAGAAAGGAGGAGAAGAGGAGAAATAAATAAGAAGAGAAAAAAGAAGAAAAATAAGAGGAGAAGAAGAAAGGAATAGAGGAGAAGAAGAAAAAATATATTCTATTTTTTCTTCTTCTCCTCTATTCCTTTCTTCTTCTCCTCTTTTTTTTCTTTTTTTCTTCGATCTTCTCCTCTATTCCTTTTTTCTTCTCCTCTTTTTATTTCTTCTTTGTTTTCTTATGTTATCGGGTCTGTCGTCGTTGGTAACTTCAACACGTGGGGGGGGGGGGTCGATATACCCCCTCCCCGATAATATTATTTTCAAGTACGTATGTCGTGTCGATATAAACTCCCGATAACTTCAACACGTGGGGGGGGGGGGTCGATATACCCCCTCCCGATAACTTCAACACGAGTGGGGGTCAATATACCCCTCCCGATAACTTCAACACGTGAGGGGGGCGATATACCCCCTCCCTGATAATATTATTTTCCCATGTACATATGTCGTCGTTGTTGATTTAAACCCCTCCCGATAACTTCAACACGTGGGGGGGGGGGGTCGATATACCCCCTCCCCGATAACATTATTTTCCCGTGTATGTATCTCGTCGTTGTCGATATTACCCCCTCTTTAAAGCGTTCTCGAGGTCACCCCAAACCCTAGCTAGAGAAGCAGCGTCGAGGCCACTAATTAATATGATTCCTTACTGTGATTAGCTAGCTAGTTCTAAGTTTGCCACTAGCTAATATATCTATCTGTCATGTTTCAATAATAATTGCCATGTTGTAAATATTTGTAGAAACTATGGACACCCCCCGAGACGAAGCACAAGAAGCGTTGTTGGGGGACATAATCGCACAAGGAAGTGATGTCGTCTTCTCGTTTCTGAACGACACCGATGGTTTGGAAGGACAGGATGAAGAAGCAGACTATGATTATGATGGCTCCGGTGACCCAATGACGGTGCAAGAAGATCGTCAAATTGAAGAAAAGACAAGTCGGTGATATTGGGTTCATTAACACAAATCTCATAGATGTATTTATGGTTAAATATCATGCCAAAGATACCGAGGCCAAGCTGCTACAATCATTTCTATTAAATCAAAACAAAGCTACAATACACTTCCCTTACGAAGTCAAGTGAGTGTTACTGTCTTGTGCATCCCTTATTAGTCGAGGTTGTAGTAATGTAATTGATGAGTTATGCATGCTTGCGCAGGTTCCACTATATTCTGCTAGAGATTAAGCTTGAGCAGGGACAAGTAACCGTCTTAGACTCGAGACGAAAAGATCCCACGGAGTATGCGGACTTGACTGAAATTCTAGAGAAGTAAGTTAAACCGATCATTATCGCACCATATCGGTAACTTTGTTCATTTCGTGATATCAAGTAATTGTTCTCTTTGTCTGGCAGGGTTTGGGAAAAATTGACCTCAAAAACTCCGGGACTGCCGAAGAAGTTGCAATTTAGATACCCGAAAGTAAGTACTATGGTAGCATGTTCCACGCATCTCCTAGTGATTCAAGCGCTAGTTTCATCAATACCATTTAGCATGCTTGCTAATTATCAGTTTGATTGACCTCTATTCCTTGTAAAGTGGTTGTGGCAGGAACAAGGGAATGATTACTGTGGATACTACATTTGCGAGTCCATCCGCCACACGACCTGTGAGCGGGGCTACTCTGACAAACAATATGAAGTGCGTAAATAATAATATTCACAATTTTATTTTATTATCATCATTTGTGTTCAGTTTCATTTATTCATATATATGTATTGACCCCCTTCTTCAAATTAGATGTTTCGGATGCGGGATAAACTACTACCACCAGATCGTATGCGAGCAATTCAAGAGGAATTGGCGGCATTCTTTCTTGACCATGTGATCGCTAAAGACGGAGAATACCATGTGGGCCCTTAGTTTGTTTGGAATTAGGAGATTATATTGTAAGAGATAATTATATTATATATATGTAGCCAGTAGCGTCGGATAGATATAAGAGAACTTGTTGTTCGACCAATCTCTCAGAGAAGGAGAGGTGGTCGATATCACTTCTCTCTGTATGCATATATGTTCATGACGATCTTCTGTTTCCTTCATTTGCGTACTAGCTAGCTAGAGTGTCTAGTCCTCTGTATACGTATATATATAGTACGTAGCATCGACCAAGCACGGAAATAAGAGAGGACAATTCTCTCTATTAATTAGCTAGCTAACACAAACACCTAAATTAACCCCCCAAAACCCCCTAAACCCCCCCCCCCCCCGCCCTTCAAAACAAAAAACAAAAACACCAGCCACTGAAATGCTGACACGTGGAAGCCTTTTGGTCCCGGTTTATGTCACCAACCGGGACCAAATGCCCCCCTACCTGGGCTGCCCGCAGCGGCCACGTGGATGCCCATCTGTCCCGGTTTGTGTAAGAACCGGGACTAAAGGTGGGAGGCATTAGTAACGACCTTTTAGTCCCGGTTCAAGAACCGGGACTAAAGGCCCTTACGAACCGGGACAAATGCCCTGTTTTCTACTAGTGTGGGCCCACTTGTTCCTGCTAGCTGTTTCGCCTAGTAGTACATTAGTAGTATCTGTTATGAAGTCATCTAAAATAAAGTAGCTGTTATGAAGTCATAGTAATTAAGCTTCCACAGCATGATTAACACATAATGCAACAACACTGATCATCGATCTTCTATACTGTTGGTGGGCACTCTCTTCATAGGATCTTGCATTGAGATGTGTACCTGAATTGTTTCATTTTGTTTAGCATTACATTTCCAAGTATTTCCATTCAGAGTTGTGCTATCTTTGTTCAAGCTTCACTGTTTTGACACCATTTAGTACCATATGATTCTCAATCGAACATTTGATTTTACTAAGAGTTAAGTTATTCTACATAGCAGCTGGGATGAGGAGATGATGATTCCATATGATTATTTTGTTACATTTCATGTTTCAAAATTGAGGTATTTAAAACTAATGCTCAGCCTGCCAGATCTTTAATTGCTTATGCAACCTATGAACAGTTTATTGTTGTGATTCTTTGATTGAAGTTATCCTTTTGACAAAACAGACACCAACACATGGGGTTGGTTTGGGATGCGGGTGCACAACTGGGTGATCGACCTCGTCAATGCCCTAGAAGTTGTCAAGCAGATCACCATAGAGCCCGGCGTTAGCAACCAGTCGTTATGCTTCCCCATCGTCTTTGATCTTTTTGCGAGACATTTTTTAAACTTTGTAGTATGAGAAGTGGATTTTGTATGACTAGGTTTTTCACAACGTGATTCTGAGACCACATAATGACTTGTCTCCTCGCAGTTTAGTTCAGCCCTGGGACAGTAGTAGGTTCTGTCTACCAATCGCTGGGCATGTTTGCTTGAATGGACATATTATCTAGCTTGATGCTGAAGCGCCTACCACCAACTAGGTGAGGCGTGTCGCACAGGTCGCGCTCGTCCTCGCAGTATTCGCACATACCGAATTCCTTTTCCTCGTCATACATTTCCCATGTTCATAGTTGAAACATTAATTAAAAATCGACCATTACTCAATATGCAATAGGTTGACTTTTAGGTCTGTCGAGTCTTCCTTCCTAAAATCTCTTCACACATATATGGTGGGCACTCCCTCTCTGATATTGCAACCGTTGGTGATGGTCGCTGCTCCTCCTTTGCCTAGTGCATTACAAATATCTAGCACAACAAAAAGAAGGAGAAGCGACCCCCACGACAATAGTCGGCATTCTTCTTCTCTCATATATGGTGGACACTCCGTCACCGATTTTTCGACCGTCGACGATGGTCGCTAATCCTTCTTCCCCTAGTGCATACTAAGGTCTAGCACAACGAGAAGAAGGAAAAGCGACCCCCACGACAACAGTCGGCATTTTTCTCTCATATATGGTGGAGACTCTCCCTCGCCAATTTTTGGACAGTCATGTATGGAGCCCCGACAGAGTTAAAGTCAACTCAAAATATTGTTTAATTCTCTTTCTAGCAAATTTAGGGCACTCGATATTTCCTACATATTCTAGCACAGGTCATGCTTAAATTCACGAAAAAATCCGGCATGACCTTTGCTAAAATAGGATATCTCAAGAGCCTGAAATTTGCCGGAACGGAAATGAATCAACACTCTGGCAAAACATAGATCACTCGGAAATGAATGAACACTTCGCACATGAGCATAAATTGGTGCTCATTGCATTTCAATGGTTCAATATTGACAAAAAACATTTCAATATATCTTATAATCCAAACATTTCATTTGATTAAGAAGCATAACTAAATACCCTAGTTTTTATGTAGAGGAAGGTGGAGAAGGAGGAGGTGGACTTTTAGCTCACCGACTCGGGTGTAGAGGAAGTGGAGGTAGCCTGCATATTCCATCGAGTAAAATTTTAATTAGATCATCAAATCTCATATAGCATTCTTTGATGACAAAGTGATAATGACATAAAAAATAAACTAGTTTTATTATTTTTCTTACTAAAAATAAACTAGTTTTATAGTAAAATTTTAATTAGATCATCAAATCTCATATACCTAAATTTTCTTACTAAAAATAAACTGGTTATATTAATTCAACTAGTTCAACTTAGCACTTACTATAAATAAAAATGAACTAGTTCTTAATAAAAATAAATTAGTTCTTACTAAAAATAAACTAGTTCTATTAATTTAACTAGTTCAACTAAGCACTTACTATAAATAAAAATAAACTAATTCTTACTAAAAGTAAACTAGATCAACTAGTTCTATTAATTTTCTTACTAATTCTATTAAACACTTACTAAAAACGGTAAAAAAAGTTACATTATACAAGAACAGTGGGCGGCCAGAGGAGGAGGGAGGAGTGGGCGGCCGGAGGAGGAGGAGGCGGCGGTGGAGGAGGGAGGAGGGGGCGGCCGGTGGAGGACGGAGGAGGGGGCGACCGGAGGAGGAGGGAAGAGGGGGTGGCTGGTGGAGGAGGGAGGAGGGGCGCCCGGTGGAGGAGGGAGAGGGGGCGGACGGAGAAGGAGGGAGGAGGGTAGGAGGGAGGAGGGACTACCTCAGTGGAGGTGGAACGATGGCTGCGGGCGACGGCGGTATTTGGGGAACGGCGGCGGCGGCGGATGACCGGAGCCTGGGGAGTGAGTGAGAGGGAGTGAGGGGTCTCGGTGCATGCAGGGGGACGATAAGGTAGGGATAGTAGTAGCGCGTGTCGAAGAAAAGCGCTACTACTACGGAGTATATCAGTAGCGCGGTATCTGGATACGCGCTACTACTAAGTGGGGCTAGCCATTATGTCCTAGTTCAAACTTAGCAGCAGCGCGTTTCGCTAAAATGCGCTGCTGCTGAAAGGATAGCAGTAGCGCATCTTGCTGACACACGCTACTCCTAAGTAGCAGTAGCGCCTCATTTTACCCGGCGCTACTGCTAAGATTTTGTGTATAAGCTTTTCCCTAGTAGTGGGTGTTGATATTTTGAAGGACATGGTCTGAGTATTGAAATCTTCATGTCAAAACTAGATTATTGCTTTGAACCATCTAAAAGTCCAAATGTCCATGCTACAAAAGAAAAGAATATGTGATGAACATGTTAGGCAGCATTCCATGTCAAAAAATTTATTTTTGTCATTTACCTACTCGATGACGAGTAGGAATTAAGCTTGGGGATGCTGATAAGTCTCCAACGCATCTATAATTGTTGCTTGTTCCATGTTGTTGTATTATAAATTATGAATGTTTTACAATCATTTTATAGAAACTTTATATCATTTTTTGGGACTAACCTATTAACATAGTGCCCGGTGCCAGTTGCTGTTTTTGCTTGTTTTTTCCCTTCACAGAAAATCCTTGTCAAATGGAGTCCAAATGCCACGAAACTTTTTTCTGGACCAGCAGGAACCTTGGGAGTCAAGGAAGCAACCAGGGGGGCCCGTGGGGACCACAAGACACCAGGGCGCGCCCAGGAGCCCAGGCTCGCCCTGGTGGGTTGTGGGGCCCATGGGTGTCTCCTGCATCCCCTCTCATCTCTATAAATACCCAAATATTCCAGAAACCCAAGGGGAGTCGACAAAAATTATTCCAGCTGCCGCAAGTTCCAGAACCGCGAGATCCAGTCTAGAGCCCTTTTCCGGCACTCCATCGGACGGGAACACGATAACGGAGGGGTTCATCACCCTCATTGGTGCTCCTACGATGATGCATGAGTATTTCATCTTAGACATATGGGTCTGTAGGCAGTAGCAAGATGGCTTTTTCTCTCATTGTTCTTCAATACAATGTTCTCTTGGAGATCTATTTGATGGAATGACTTTTTGTGGTGTGTTTGTTGGGATCCGATGAATTGTGACTTTATGATCATATTTGTTTTTCCTTAGTATCCATACTTGATTATTATAGCCTCGTATTTCGTCTCCCATATTTGGGTTTTGTTTGGCCAACTTGATCTATTTATCTTGTAATGGGAAGATGTGCTTTGTGATGGTTTCGACCTTGCGGTGTCCTCACCCAGTGACAGAAGGGGTAGCAAGGCACATATGTATCATTTCTATTAAGGATAAAACGATGGGGTCTCCTACATGAATAGATCATTTGTACATCATGCCATCGTTCTTATTGCATTACTCCATTTCTCCATGTCCTTAATACACTGGATGCATGCTGGATAGTGGTCGATATGTGGAGTAATAGTAGTAGATGCAGGCAGGTGTTGGTCTACTATTATTAGATGTGATGCCTATATACAAGATCGTTGTCTTGGATATTGTCATGGTTATTCCCTGCTCTATCAATTGCCCAACTGTAATTAGTTTACCCACCGTGTGCTATTTCTCGAGAGAAGCCACTTGTGAAATCTATGGCCCGGGTCTATTTTCATATCATATAGTTTCAGATCAACATTGCTATTTGTCTTTTTCTTTATTTGCATCTTCTATTTTCAAATCTATATTATCAAAAAGCGAAAAATACCTCACTGAATTTTATTTGCCATTATTCTATTTACACCTACCCATCTACCTATTTACCCATCATTTACCCGAGAGGGGTTAACAACCCCTCTTACGCGTCGGGTTGCAAGTATTTATTCTTTGTGTGCAGTTACCGTTTATATTGTGTTGCGTTTTTCTCCTACTGGTTCGATAACCTTTGTTTCATAACTAGGGGAAATACTTACCGTCGTTGTCTTGCATCATCCCTTCCTCTTTGGGGAAATACCGACTCGGTTTCAAGCCACGTCAGGAACCGGTACTAAAGGTCGAACCTTTAGTCCCGGTCGCAGCCACGCACCGGGACTAAAGGTCATTTTCTGGAGGCCCAAATTCAGTGTGGGAGGAGGACCTTTATTCCCGACTGGTGGTGGCATCCGGGACTAAAGGTCTTTTCCAAGTTTCTATTTTTGTTTTTTGCTCTATTTTTTTACTTTTGTTTCTACTTACACAAAATATTTATTGTTTTTGTGTGAATCTTTTTGCTTTAGGTCACAAAAATTATCAACTTTTTATTAGTGTGAGTAGTTTCAAATTTGAATAGTTTAAATTTGAATTCTTTGAAAATTGTGTGAATAACTAGTTTTGAATAACTTTAGTTTAAAAATAGATTTTTGAGTGATTCTTTTTCCTGCTGTTTAATATTTGTGTTTTATCAGTATGTTCAATTTGGTAATTTTTAGGTTATTTTAAATAAGTGGTTCAATCGAAAACTGATTATGTTTAATTCTTGTAAAATGAGTTGATTCAAATTTCTCTAGATATTTCAAGCTTTTGAAATATTTACATAGGAAATATTCACCATAATTTCCATGAAAATTCTAGCATGTCACAAATGTCAGATGATCTTGCCATGTCTCATGTATTGGAGAACAAGATAACATCATCAAATTCTCTCAAAACCATCTTCGTCCATTTTCTAGTTTGAGCATTTTTACCACATTGCTAGATGGTCATGAGCATCACCCGCATCAACTGCCACAATTTGGAGAACATGTTAACTTGATCAAAGCTTGTCAAAGCTATTTACATAGGAAATATCCACTATATATTCCAAGGACAGGGATAATTGTAATACTAAAATGATAGGAATAATTGATAATTCATAACTTAATACCAAATATTCGAAATCATGTTTCAAATGCCAAAATGCCAAAACATTTATATACCCTAACTCTTACAAATACTCCCTCCAATTTGTCTGAAGTGGGACTTTCCGACTATAAGTGCAGAAACTCACTAGAGAAGATTGTGATGACGGTGAAGCCAGTCACATCCCAGAGTGGGATCTTTGGCTATAAAACGTTTTCTTCGCGTGTTTCCATTTACGCCGTAATCATGGACAATCTTCATCATTTAACATGATGCTTGGGCCAGTCTTCACTGTGAAGGGAGGAATTACATGAAACTTTTCAAAATCTTCTGAAATGTCTGTCTTCTCCTCCACTCCCATGATGTCTCTTCTCCCCTACAGAACTATGTGGCGCTTTGGCTCATCGTGTGATGTATTTGCTTCCTTGTATTTTCTTTTTCTCGTTTTGGTACACAGGTCCTTCACATAGAAAACCTGCGCCACATCATGGGTTAGGACGAATGGTTCGTCTGTGTACCCAATATTGTTGACATCGGTAACAGCCTGATTTTTGGCCCTTTCTTTTTCTTTTGATTTTTTGAGGTTTTTGCCTGAGTTTTCTTTTTCCGTGGCTTTGTGGTCTGGAAACTAAAGAAGATGCCCTCTTCTTTCTATCTAGAGTGGCTTGTCATCCCCCTATCTAACCCTAGACCTTTCCATTTCATCCTTGGACCAAATCCCAATATTCTTTTTATTGGGAATATTCCTTTTCTATTAAAGGAATAACTCAATTTACCCTAGGTTGTGAAGCAACCTATATTTCCCTCACTCCCAAAATTCCTAAATAATTCTCATAAATTGTTTGGGTCATATCTTCAACAAATGTGGCAAAACTTTTCATCGCCATGTTCAAAAATAATCCTCAAATAATTCATTTCCTATTCTGCCCTAAATTGCACATTGTGAAGCAAGTGCTATTTTCCTTTGTCCAGTTGACCTCAAACTCCTTGGACATCTTTTCATGTCCATATCATTGCCACATGCCAAAATGCAACCTCATTTGCCTATTAATTATTTATTAATGATTTTCCAAAGTTTCTGTCCAGAAAGAATCTTTGTGAAGGAGGTACAAGCTAGGCATATCCAAATGAGTTGCACTTTGATTATGTCCAAATTTTCAGTTTGTGAAGCAAGTATATTTTATCTTGCTACATAATGGCTGCAAATTTTTCTAGGCCTTCTATTTTCCATATAACCTATCTCCACCCAATTTGGCCATATTTCATCAAGCCATTATTCCTCTAGAATTTTTGCAAGTTTCTGTCCAGAGGAGATGTTTGTGCAGCAAGTACCATTTTGGCTTGGCCAATTGGTATGAGACATTTTGAGCATCTTCGTAGGACCAAATGACTCTGCTTTGCCCAATTTGGGCTCAAGTTCAAACTCCATGTGAGTGCATCATCATGCTCAAGTTTCAGGACCATTTTGGTCAGTTGCCAAGCAACTGTATTAAACCTTGGTCCATTTCTCCTCAAACTCCCGAGGACTATAGTCCTTCCTAGCCTAAACACCCTAGACGACCCATTTGACGCATAGCATATCTCTGGTGATCAGACTAACTTGATCAAGTTTGCAACAACAAACTTCAGAGGTTAATTCCCACTGAACCAGAGCACCTTTTACTAAGCCACCACCTCAATTGCAACCTACCCTAGAAGGACTAATACCCAGAAAACCTTTGCCAGCTCGTTGCGTCCTCCAAATGCCAGTACTGGTGGTGACCACCAAATTGGCATGCAGTGGGCACGCTTTGGACGTCGTTTGTGCTCGGGCCCCTCCTACTCTCGTCGGCTTCGCACGCGTGAGCGTGTCCACCAGCTAGCCTGCATCGTCGCCGTCCCCCTGGAGCCATCTTCCACTCCCGAAGCCTCCTCGCCGGCGCTCGTCGCTGTTCGCCCACCGGATCACTGTGGCCGACAGCGTTTTAATGGGGCTCGGCCTCTTCCTCTGCTCCCCCTTGGCTCATGTTGCCCCATGCTCCTATGTAGCTCGTCCGTTCTCCCGCCCGGCAGCACCCGAGCACATGCATCTCGCCCCGGCTATAAGTAGCCCTCCCTGAGCCCCTCCGAGCACCCCAGTAGCCTCGCCTCACTCCATTATCCCTCCTCGACCACCCAACGGAGCTTGAGAAGCTCTCCTTCCCTCCCACTGCCGCCATGGCCGCTGCCTCTGCCCCTCTTTGATTCCGGTGGTCCGCACGTCCTCCCTGCCGCTAGCCACCACCAGTGAGATCTCACTCCGGCGATCCTCTCGATGCCCTCCCCCCCCCTCACCGGATCCACTGTGGGCACGAGCCCATCTCCAACCATAGCTCCCCTCCGCCATGGCCCCTGTCCTCCTCGACCTCGAGGTCGCTAGTGACTGCGCCACCCTGGAACGGAACCGCCTCGACGTCCCGAACCTGTCGGTATCCTCGGTGCCTTAAATGGTGGCCAGAGCTGCTGGCAACCCTCACCGGAGCCGCGCCCCTGCTCTGCTCTGTCGGGCACATGCGAGGTAGGAGATGGAGACGAGGCCAGGCGGGCCCCCTCCTTTCCCTGACCCCACCTGGCAGCCACTCCGGCATGGGCCCGCCTCTGCATGCGTTGACCCGAGCGGCCAGCGTTGATAGGTGGCGGGCACCACCCCTGTGGGACCCGCCCATCAGCGACCCCAAGCCCAGGCCCCGCCTCTACCTAGCTGGACAAGTGGAAACACATTTTGGTGAAATGCGTTTTCGATAAGGGAAAGCGTACTTTGGTCTCAGTTCGGTTGGGAATGCGTTTTCCTTTTGGGAAAGCATATTTTCACTTAACTACGGCTAGAAATACATTTTCTCTGCTGAGAAGGCGTATTCAACTAAATGTGCTTTCTGTTTTTCAGCCCAGAGACTTGTTTGTAGAGTTATTTTCATAGATTAGTCCCTGAGCTTCAAACCCTCACAACTTTTCAATTCTAGCTCCAATTGGGGTGAAACCAATGCCCACGTCTTCGTCTCGTCGAGCCTGTTATGTTTACCTCATTTTCACTATGGTTTGACATACTGGAAATGACCATTTTTTACTTGCCCGTAAACAGCCCCCTCCGGGAGAGAACTGTTTCCGGCGAATCTTTCCGCGAGCTTTCCGCACTTCTTCTCGGAGCCTTCTTCAACCCCAGGCAAGCAACAATACCCACTTGCATGATAGTCATGCAGTAGCCATGGTTTTTAACTTGAATATTTAATCAATGTTTGCTTGTTTAAAATATGGTTATCGTTGTTCCGATGATGCTTAGAGTTTCATGTTCACTTATGTGCTATATTGTCTTGCACTCTGTTATCATGTTCTACCTGCTAGTATTCCTTTCATATGCTTATGCTTGCTAGTAGTACATGTTGATGTTGCTGATGGTCTTCGGTGCATGACTATCATCTGTTCCAAGTGCCGATGTTATGCATGTTCCATTGCATCCAGTTGGTTAAATGCTTGCATGGTAGGATTGTTGATATGTTCTTGCATGATATTTATTGTTGATGCTAGTGGTCATACTATGTTTATGAGAAGTGTATATTTGTGATGTTCATGCTAGTCAGTATGCCATGCTCAGTCAGATATATGATTTGTTGTTGTTGATATGTTAAGAAGTAATGTTGCACCGCCATGCTTATGTTGATATCATGCCTATGCATTGCGGTTGCATCATGTAAATCTGTTATGACTCAGCTTATTACATTCAAGTTAAACCAGAAATAATTGAACTTGAACAACTGTTGGCTGAGTCATGGTGCCACCATATCGAGCTGACAAGTGCAACCACATCTGCCGGTGTGGGACGGTCCTAACTGGGACTATGTCATGCCTCTCGCCGGTGCCTCCAACTAGTGAAGATTATGGGCGCGCGCTACCCTGATCAGGTAGGCAGACATAAGCCTTGTGGGACCGAGTTTGGTTATGTGCACATGTCCCCGTTTCGGACCGTTTATTTTGCCACGTCGGTGGTCGTTTTGTCTTTGGTAGGCTAGGCCACCCAGGACTAAACCCAAAAACGGGTGTTGGTCTGAGTGGCCGGGAGAGTGTCATGGCAGTAGATCGGTTTTTTCGGAATGCCGTTGGTCCACCCGAATGGGAGTGCGAGGCCATGGGTTCTGTGGTGTGGGTAAAGTGCGCTACCTCTGTAGAGTGTGTGTGTGTGTGTGTGTCTAAATCTATCGATAGACGCGCCCGCGGATAAGGGCCCAGTTCGTAGTTGGTCACACTATGGGTCAACAGTAATAATAATAATGATGTGTTTAATAACAACCCTGGTTCGATGATGAGATAAGTTGGTTATGTGATCCGTGAATGATCACCATTTGGTTACGAGGTAACCCGTTGAACCAAGTGTGGTTCCGTTTGTGATCCGTGAATGATGGATATTCATGATGTTGTGCGAGAATCGTGGGTAAAGATCAAGCTCCTTGTGGTCATAAAATTATTACTACGGTATTGTTTATACCAAGCTTGATTTGATCCTGAGATGATCGTGTGATGTCCGAGGATGGTAAGTAATGCATATGATGGTTATGAGGTAACCCGAGCAGAATAAGTGGTGCATGATAGTGTCATTATGTTGCATGCTAGTATCGTCAGATTCATATGTCATGCCATGTTCATATTGCTCTAGTGTATCATGTTCATGTTGTTCATGCCATGTTGTTTTGAGAATATCATGTTAATCCTTCTTAACTTGTAATTGCCATGCTGCTGTTTGTCTTGATTGCTTCTAGTTATTGTGAGCTTGCAAGTACATTCAATGTACTAACCTAGTGTGTCATGCCAGTCTGCAGGTCATGCCGGATTTGATTGCTTGTTTGTCGTGGATCCCTTGTTTGCGAGCTAGGATAAGCGTTCCAGTCAGAGTCCCCGCGGAGTGGAGTTCACCACCGTCGTCGTTGTTCCGCTGCTTCGAGTTGTTCTACTGCTTGCATACAGCAACAGTGGCAGGAGTAGTGTCACCGTGCCGATGTAATTCCCCGTTATATCGGAACCCCTTGTACCCAAATAGATTGTAATAAAGAGCTGATTTGTTCTATGCTAAGCAGTGCCTTATTCAAGAAGACTTCATGTTGATCTCTGGGCTGGAATACGGGGCGTTCCGGTTTCTCTGAGCCGGGGTGCCACAAGATCCACTGTTGTCATTCCATACCGCGGGTCTACCTTTACCCCGCCTCCTGTCAGATCGACCCATTTGCACCGAAACAAAGGGACCTGAAAATCACGTCCATAGTCAAGTTCCCATATCTCCTCTATGTAACCATAATATGTGTTACATCAAAGTGGACAACGCCATTTTGGTTGGTGCTCTTTTTATCTTGGGCGATCATGTAAAATGTATTACGATTTATCTCGTACCCTTTGAATGTCAATATAGTCGAAGATGGTGACTTGGCCAACAAGTACAACTCATCTCCAACAGTGTTGTCATTCATGATTTGTGTTTGCAAGCAACCACTGAAAGTCACCATGCGTGTACATTTAATCGAGGGCTCAGACTGCTCCGGGTTCTTGGAGCGTACAATATTCATGTGTTCCTCAATATACGGAGCCACCAATGTGAAATTTTGTAGAACTATGTAATGTGTTTGCAACCAAGAAGGCCCGTCCATACATATTACTGAATCCTTTCCTAGCGTGCCTTTTCCATCCAGTCTCCCCTCATGGCACGATTAAGGAACACCAACTGGCTTAAACTCATGAATAAAGTCAACACAAAACTCAATGACCTACTCTATTTCATGGCCCTTGGAGATGCTTCCTTCTGGCCTAGCACGGTTATGAACATATTTCTTTAAAACTCCCATGAACATCTCAAAGGGGAACATATTATGTAGAAATACAGGATCCAGAATGGCAATCTCTTCCACTAGGTGAACTAGGATGCGCGTCATGATAATGAAGAAGGACAGTGAGAACACCAACTCGAAACTGACAAGACATTGCCCCAAATCATTCTGTAACCTTGGTAGGATTTCTGGATCAATTACCTTCTGAGAAATTGCTTTGAGGAATGCACATAGCTTCACAATGGCTAATCAAATGTTTTCCAATAAAAGCCCCCTCAATGCAATCGGAAGTAATTGCATCATAATCACGTGGCAGTCATGAGACTTTAGGTTTTGGAATTGTTTTCTCTGCCATATTTATTATTCCCTTTATATTTGACGAGAAGCCAGACAGGACCTTCATATTGAGCAGACGTTCAAAGAAGATTTCGTTCTCATCCTTGGTAAGAGCGTAGCTGGCAGGACCTTGATACTACTTTGGATGCATGCCATCTTTTTCGTGCATATGTTGTTGGTCCTCCTGTGCCACTGGTGTATCTTTTGTCTTGCCATACACGCCCAAGAAGCCTAGCAGATTCACGCAAATATTCTTCATCACGTGCATCACGTCGATTGTAGAGCGGACATCTATGACTTTCCAATAGGGTAGGTCCCAAAATATAAATTTCTTCTTCCACGTGGGTGCATGTCCGTCTGTGTTATTTGGAACAGACTGTCCACCAGGACCCTTTGCAAAGATTACTTTTAAATCCTTGACCATATAAAGTATATGATCACTGGTACGGTGGTGACGGTTGTTCCATTGATCTGCCTCACCTTTAAAATGTTTGCCTTTCTTTCTTAAGAGATGGTTGATTGGAAGAAATCGACATTGTCCAAGGTACACATTCTTCTTACATTTATCTAAATATATACTATAGCTCAAAGTCTCATCTAAGAGCAGGCATTGTATCCTTGTTTGTCTGTCCTAAAAGGTTACTAAGAGCAGGCCAATCATTGATGGTTATAAAGAGCAACGCTCGTAGGTCAAATTCCTGTTGTTTGTGCTCATCCCACATACGTACACCTTTTAGATCCTACAACTGTAAAAGTTCTGAAACTAATGGCCTTAGGTACAAATCAATATCATTGCTGGGTTTCTTAGGGCCTTGGATGAGAACTTGCATCATAATGTACTTCCGCTTCATGCACAACCAAGGAGGAAGGTTATAGATAAATAGAGTCATAGGCCAGGTGCTATGATTGCTGCTCTTCTTCTTAAAATGATGAATGCCATCTGCACTTATATCAAACCATAAGTTCCTTGCATCATCTGCAAACTCCGGCCACTTTCTCGCGATTTTTCTCCACTACGACCCATCAACGGGTACTCTCAACATCTCGTCTTTCTGACGGTCTTCTTTGTGCCATCTCAACAACTTGGCATGCTCTTTGTTTTGGAACAAATGTTCCAAACGTGGTGTTATAGGAGCATACCACATCACCTTGGCAGGAATCCTCTTCCTGGGGCGCTCGCCCTCAACATCACCAGGGTCATCACGGCTGATCTTATAGCGCAATGCATCGCATACCGAGGATGCATTCTAATTCTCGTACTCCTCACTGCGGTAGTGCATGCAGTCATTAGGGCATGCATGTATCTTCTGCACCTCTAATCTGAGAGGGCAAACAACCTTCTGTGCTTCGTACGTACTGTCTGGCAATTCGTTGTCATTTGAGAGCATCTTCTTTAACATTTTCAGCAAGTTTCCAAATCCCTTGTCAGGTACACCATTCTCTGCCTTCCATTGCAGCAATTCCAGTGTGGTACCTAGCTTTTTCTATTCATCTTTGCAATTTGGGTACAACAATTTCTTGTGATCCTCTAACATGTGCTCCAACTTCAACCTCTCCTTTTCACGTGCTCAGTTTGTCTTTGCATCAGCAATGGCCCAACCAGGATCATCAGCGGGCTCATCTGGTGCCTCGTCTTCAGCTTCTTCCCCCATTGTAGTACCATTGTATTCAGGGAACCTAGGATAGTTTTCATCATCCTCTTCTTCTCCATTCTCCTCCATTAGAACCCCTGTTTCTTCATACTTGGTGCAACAGTTATAGTCGGACATGTAACCGGACGTAAATAGGTGGACGTGAATGACTTTTGAGCTAGAGTAATTCCTATCATTCTTATAGACACCACATGGACAACACATGAAACCATCTCGCTGGTTTGCCTCATCCGCATGCAGAAAACTATGCACGTCATTAATGAATTGGTGAGAGCGTCGGTCATTGTACATCCATTGCCGGCTCATCTTCATTACACAACACCGAAAAGATCAAATTAACACAAGTTCATAAATAAAGTTCATACACACTTATTCTCATAAAAGAACATACAACTATCTAGATAAAGCATTTAAATGCGACAACAAATGCGATCAAAATCACAACTACGGTAATAATTGATCGAACACCATAATGATACCAAGCCTCTTTGTTAACGGCATATTTTCTAATCTTTCTAATCTTCAAGCGCATTGCATCCATCTTGATCTTGTGATCATCGACGACATCGGCAACATACAACTCCAATTTCATCTTCTCTACTTTAATTCTGTTCAAATTTTCTTTCAAATACTCGTTTTCTTTTTCAACTAAATTTAACTTCTTGACAAGAAGGACGGTTGCAATTTCCGGTTCACATACCTTCTAGATAAAAATAACCATGTCAACTTGATGGGCACAATTGTCATAAACACGAAATGCAACAAATAGTTATAAAAGATATTATACCACATCCGAATCATATACCGAACCAGGGCCGACGGGGGTGGATATGAAAACCATGGCACTCCGTATAAGAAACAATGATGCAAGTAAGAAAATTATACAAGCAACTATCTAAATCATAAAAATAAGATTTTTTTTAACAAAAAGGGTAAGAACAAGCGCCTCACCAAGGTGGTGCCGGCGACGGGATGGCACGGGCGATCGATGGTGGTCAGGACGGGAAGGCACTAGGTAAACTACACCTACACATATGCAAACTAAGAAGTTAATTTGAGCTCATATTGCATATTAATCAAATAAACTACCACATAATTACTCCAAAACCAAAATCCACAAATGACTATACTTATAGAGTATGAAACGAGCTAAATTAGCAATGAGAGATAAAAGGACAAAGAGCTAAATCCACAAATGACTATACTTGGATAGATGTGGTGCCTCAAATCTTGGCAACAATGAAGGATGAGCTCGAGCTAGGGGAAGAACGGAGAGGGGAGAAAGGAGAAAAAAAGAGAGCTGGACGAAGCAGGGGTTTACATGGGGATGCCTTTAGTCCCGATTTGTATCACGAACTGGGACTAAAGGTCTACATCTAGTCTCGGTTGGTGATACTAACCGGGACTAAAGGGGCTCGCAAGGGACCCAGTCTGACACTAGCTTGTCACCATCTCTTTAGTCCCGATTGGTATTTCCAACAGGGACTAGAGGTCACAAACGAACCGATACTAAACGTCGCCGTGGCGTCGTCCACTCCTAGCCTTTGGGACCGAGACTAATGGTCCCATTATTCCCGGGCCAAAACCTGGCCGGGGTATTGCTCTGTTTTCTACTGGTGTTAGTGGATCTTTTGTCTGTACTATGAAGACCTGTAACCATCAGCGGGTGAGCTACAGGATAGCTTGGACATCACCGGGCAAAATAAATTTTTTTGTCATTTTTTGCAACACCAACTCGGGCCACTTGTTCAACGTACCAGTTTCTGCTAGTAACACTTCAGAAAAAAAATGATTAGCCTAGTACACCGGTAGTATATATTTGTTATTCTTATTGGAGCGCTTAGAACTCATTTAGATGAGATATACTTTGGTCTCATTCATTACGTGACATCATGTCCTCTGTTGTCCACAACTTGTTTTTTTTTCTTTTGAGTTCATGTCGACTGGGGATTTCTCCTGATCTGAATCCCCACCTTCAGCTCCAACTGTGTCGAGGATCGGAAATCTTGCGACCCAGATTCGTACGGATATGAACACGGAGCAGGGGACGAAGCTACAAGGTGCCCCGATACAGATCAGGCACCTCCAGGCGAGTCCGACTGTCGAGCACCCGCAGTGTCCCAATCCATCGGATGGTTCAGACGGGACGGCCGGTTCCGATCCAGGAGCTCGCCCCTATCCATGCGCAGGCGCAGAGCTCCTCTGAGCGGCCGGACGGATCAAGCGGATCCTATCTAGGCACCCACGTGAGCCAACAAAGCTCCCTGCCGCCACCTTCCTTGGCTACGTCCAGAGTTTGCCGACGCCAGCCTCTGGCAGATGCGATGAAGGGATATATCCTCGATCTACTACTAGTACTAGTAGTAGTATAGTAAGACGTTTAAGTCAATATGTGATTTAGCCGTGTCTTAGTGGAATATCTAGTAATTATTTTACAACATATTCTATGTCTAGAATAAAATTCAATATATATGTTTGGTCTCCTTTTTCAATTGTTTTGGATTCTGGTTGGAAGGCATGCAACCAATGAGAGCACATGGTGCAGTCAATATATGGCTTTATCATACTCGCAAAAAATAAAAATAAGGATTTATCACACATACAGATGAAAAGGAAAATCAAAGCTGGTTAGGAAAGAAAACCCAATGTGCTAATACATTACTAGAAGTGCACACGAGCCATGTAGCGTGGTAGGCCAGCGAGGCACCTTCACGTCACATATACTCAATCGATAAATATCGAGCTCTCCGGAGTCTTGGTTCCAAGTCCAATTTGTGCGTCAATATGAACATACATCGTTCATATGCATCCAGCCATGTAGGGAGTGGAAAGCTTTCGTCATATTTAGTTAGATACATGACCTGCGTAGGCTTGAATGGCACCAGGAATTATCTTACGACAAAGGGGTACAATGGGTTAACCTGTTTTATCTCTCCGTCCTGACCTTGTAACCAACATGGCGATTGGCCCCGGCGGAAGAGACCATCGCTGTCCAGCACCTGAGCTGGACGAGTGTAACTCTCTGGCTGGATTTAGTCACATCCGGACATGAGGCTGCAATCGCGAAAGAGAGGGCGGTACTGTGAACATCTTATTGGCGACGAATGTGAAGGTCGTTGATCTGGCGGCACGGCGAGCCAGCTCCCGTCCCCGGCCCTCACCTCGAGTCCCTGCGCCTGCATTCCATGGAAACACCAGTCTCATTGTGAGCCGCAGAGCAGAACCGTGTGGCGGAGCGCTCCCGGAGGCCAATGCCTTGAGGATCATCCTCTCCACCGTTCGCTTCAGCTCGTGTTAGAATTATTATGGGCTTGGCCCATCTGAATTTTCAAACGGTTTCAAATAAATTTCAAAGGCCCATGAACAGATGGCAATTGGAGGTGCAAATTTTAGTCCCACCCCGAGAATGCTGGTGCGAAACCAATTTAAATAATGGATTTTTCCCACTCCACAAAGAGAACACAACACTCTTGCGCTCACATTGCCTCACCGCGCTGGGCATCGGTTTCTCGACGGTAAAGCGTGGATTCTCCGATATATATGACTTACCTACCACCGCCAAATACTCCGACGAGCGGGGAGCAGGTCTTTGGAATCACTCATCCCATTCGTTGGTCTCGACTAAAGGTTTTGGGAAGTGCCACGCAACATCTCACATTCGTCAACACGGGTCATCTTCTTTTCAAGTCAGGCAACATCGTGTGTCGTCGTCTCCGCCGCATCTGCTTGACCTGTCTTCACCACTGTTGTCATCAACAGAGTAAATTGATTAAAACCACTACATTAGTGGCTAGGGTAATGGTTTACCACCATTTTACCGAAAATCACAAAAGACCACAAACTTCGCGTTGTGAGTAACAAAACACACTGATTCACAAATGAGTTGTGTCCAATAACAGAACTGACGGGTGGGACCCATCTGTTGGGATAATGTGGCAAAACCTAGTCCTAGTCAATGTGTTGACTTGTGGACATGGACGGGGTCCCACTTGTCAGTCACACACGTTATTTCCCTCTTCTCCTTCTTCCTCCCGGCCTCCTCGTCTCCGGTCAGTCCGGACGTTTGTGCTAGTGATGGGAGCCCGATTGGGTATGAATTTCCCGTCCGGTCACTGACCAGGCAGCCCGCCCAAACCTTTGGGGCGGGCAGGGGGGGGGGGGGTCCTGCTGTGGATGCTCTTAAGCACCAAGGGGGAAGCACATGGCTAAAATACAAGAATAGGTGACTGGTGTATAATTATGTCCGTCTGAATCCTTTCAAAAAAATGTCCATCTGAATCGCTTATGACATACTCAATGTATGGTTTTACTACACATTAAAGTGAACATTACATATGAAAATCGGCTAGAGAAGAGTACCCCATGTCCTAAAATAATGTGGTGGGCCAGCGAGACACCTTCATGTCTCCCTAATTGATAAATATAAAAATCTCTAGAGCCTCTCAGTTCTACTTGCAGTTCCCTGTAGCAAGATGGATAGAGAGATCTGTCCGCAAATCCAAAGAGTGAAAAGTGTTTCTCAAATTCATACGCATAGAATCGTGTAGATTTGAAAGGCATCGGGAACACATTTTTCAGCAGTTGGACAAACTCAGTTAACCAGAGTTATCTGTACAACCTCACCTAGTGGAGAGGATGTCGTTTGGCCTGCACATGAAGAGACCTTTATGGGCCAGCAGCTGCGGTAAACAAGTACAGTCCCGCCTTATGGTTCTGTAAAACTTTGTGATCCGAACCTCCACTTGCTAGAGTAGTTTAGTACACCTACTGTGTTTGGATTGCACTTATTGGATACCAAAATCATTTTGCTCTGTTGCGAAAGGCAACTGCTGCTGCTGATTCCAACCAATATGTAACATACTCCTAGATAGGAAACTCTTAGCTAACCGTATTCCAACTGAGATGTAACCGATGTAGGCTTCCTCCTCTGATCATACGGAACAGCATGCGACCATTCCAACAGTAGGACCGCCAGAGAAGGGCTCTTGTCTTACAGTGAACTTCTCTCGCCGGGCACGAAGCTGAAGGTCGCCAGATGGCGGTCGGGCGGCACGCGGAGCCAGCTCCCGTTCGTGTCACCTTGAGGCTCTCCACCTCGTGCTGGATGATCATGGTGATCACATTGTTGTTGCGGTGCGTCTGTATAGGCACGCGACACACGCCGGTCTGCGCGGCTGGTGGCATGCTGTAGCACGACAGTCAGAAGACGCGGGCGTGCACGCCCATGTGCACGTCCATGGGTCCCTCCTGGACGCCGAGGCCCTCAATGATCATCCTCTCCGCCATCCGCTATAGCTCGAAGACGTCCCTGGCCGCCGACACGATAGTGTCGCTGCACATACATAGACGGACATGGTCACGGGCTCGCGGGAAGGAAGTCAGAATGGATGGTAGCCTTGGTTGGCCTCCAGTGGCAGAGGCGTTCCGCTGCTTGGCCTCCGGCATGGCACGGCCGATCAGCAATTCAGCACGCGCCGGAGTCCTGGTCCAGTGTGTGGTGCACCTGTATGCACGCACACGCAGTCTTCGCTGTTAGAACGGATAAAAAGGGATTGGTTGAATTCGTTGTTTGTATTGTTTTTGAGCCTCATGGGCATATATATAGGAGTACATAATTATTTTGATGTACAAGATAAGGTAGAACAATATTCTACACTATCCTATCTTTTCTAATAATCAATATACTCAACATCCCCGCGATCACAATGATAGCAATGCAGACGGTGAGACTGAGAAGAATCTGATGGGAAGCCGACAAACACCCCCACAGTCGTAACGGGCGATGCAACACGGAAGTCGTGGCTGGTGTGAAAACCGACAAGGTTGCTTAAGTAAGGCGGTAGCCCTTTGTGCCATTTGTCGAGATAGCCGAGAGCATACATGTTGAGTATATTGATTGTTAGGAAAGATAGGATAGCGTAGGATGTTATTCTACCTTGCCATGTACTCCTATATATATGCCCATGAGGCTTAATTAATACAAACAACGATTTCACAATTCCCTCTCTATCCCTTCTAACATGGTATCAGCCTAACCGGTTCAAACGCAAGCCACCGCCCACAGCTTCCGCTCCGTGCGCCGCCCCTGGGGCGGTCGGCCTCCATGGCCGGCGCCGGGGGCCGCGCCGCCCGTACCTAAGGTTCGTCAGCCGGTCGTGTTGACCGGTTATACAAGAGAGTCTTTTTTCCCGAGCCCTTGCTCCGTGTTTTTCTCTCTTCCGTCAGTCATCTTGACCGGCGTTTACTTTTTGGTTTCCAAAGCTAAGACCGGTTTTCGCCGCCCGCCACCGCCGTCAACCCACGTGGGCCTCTACTCCAACACTGGCATGACCGGCCTGCTCCTTCAATGACCCGATGGCCTCGCGCGACAAGTGGCCCCTCGGCCGTCGTCCACGCGTCTGCCTGCCCATTGCCCTGCACTAGCCATCGCCGCCCAGCTCCGACCGGGACCTCTCCCTCGCCACCCACGTCCGCCCATTCTGCACGGCAGCCCTGCGGTCTGCCTCGCCGGCCTCGTCGCCGGCTGCTTCGGGCCGGCTGAGTTAGGCTCGTCGACTGCCTCGAGCTCGGGCGCCGCTGTTCTGTTGGTCACTCGGCCCTCGCTGACAGGACACCGGCGCTGGTTTGGCAGCCTGGGTGCCGGTGCTGACGCGCTCGTCTGCATGTCGTCCCATGTCGTCCATCATCACTGGTTTCATCTCGGACTCTGTCGCCACCTCGCCTCCATCGAGCGGCGTCCCCGACCTCGCGTGCAATCGGCTTGATCACCCGCTCGTCGAAGCGATCTGCCTCATCTGCGTCGCGCGACCGACCAGGCCCGTCGGTTGTGCGCGCCTCCGCAGGTCCTGTGAAGATAGTCCCCTAGTTGAGCGCGCCCGTCCACCGATAGAGCAATGGGCTGTCAATGCGTCGCCCTGTCGGTCCTCAGTGTCGCCGCCGCATGGTTCTCCTCATGGTTGCAACTACTCGAGCGTCGCCTCTGGGTCGCCCCTTCGGGCCGTAGTGTCGTGATACACGGTCGTCGTTGCTGCCCCGAGGCCGTCCCCGCGGTTGCACTGACTCGCCTCCGCTGCTGCGCCGCTCCTTCAGGTTGTAGCGCCACCATCCATGGTCACTGCCGTCGCCCCGACCTGCCTGCTGTTGCCGTGTCGCCCATAGCGCCATGGCCTGCCTTCCACCGCCGTCCCCGCACGTCGTCTTCCTGTGGTATGCGCCGCGCCGCTTCCCTTGGCGCAGGAATGCCACATTCCACGTTGGCCTTTGTCACGCTGTCGAATTCCTCACCTACTTCGAGCATCGTCGTCGCGCTCTTAACCAAGTCGCCGCCGCCGCCGTCAGGCTTCCGCTGCTACCCCCGAAGCCACCGCCACCGCCCGTCTACCCCCATTGTCTTCGTCCAGCACCAGCCCGTCGCCAGCGTCGC
Source organism: Aegilops bicornis (assembly GCA_021605145.1). Taxonomy (NCBI): domain Eukaryota; kingdom Viridiplantae; phylum Streptophyta; class Magnoliopsida; order Poales; family Poaceae; genus Aegilops; species Aegilops bicornis. The sequence goes on along the minus strand of CM038675.1, from coordinate 58,493,371 downwards.
CGTCATCTTCCCCGATCACATCGTCTACTCCAACCACCATTGGCAATAACGGCCCCGCGCCGATTGGAGGTGCAACCGTCATCGAGTCTTCTTCTCTGTTGGACTCCTCGACATGGCGTACAATACTTGCAGGTCCCTCGTCTACACATGCCCGGTGCTGGCAACGCTGAACCATGCCTTCGTCCACGACGTGTCCCCGGGCCTGGCAAGCCTGGAAGGTGCTTTGTCAACTTTGTCTTCGTCCGTCTAGCATGCCCGGCCGATGCTGGCAACACCGATGTGTGCCTTCGTCTACGACGTGTCCTCGAGTTTGGCAAACCCGACGTGACGCCTCGTCAACACCATTCTCCTTCCGTCGCACCACTACTTCGACACCACTGCGATCTTGACTAACTCGGCGCCTCCTTGCGCTAGCGGATCCACGGCGATTCCCTCGATACCGGCTACCCTGACTCGACGTCGACCACAGCGTTCTTCCTACACTCTCGGCTACCTCAACATCGGCACAAAGGGCTATCATCCGCTTGAGCAACTCGTCGGTTTTCTCTACAGTCAACGCGTACGCGACGCGATACCGTCCATGACGCTACCGCGACAACCGCGGGGGATGTCAGCCCCTCGGCTGCTATTCTCTCCAGTCTGACCGTCCGCGACGCTCCTGTTGTTCGCAACGCTATAGCTACGACTGCGGGGGATGTTAGAGACATATTTACGATACATGTATTTGATAGTCTAGGTTTTGTAATCTGTCTTCTATCTTATCTCTAGGAGAGGCGTCTTGCGTTTCAAGTCTTGTACTCAATATATACTCGCCCTCGAGGCTCAATAATACATCGATCATATTCCGTCAATACCACTCTCGCTTCTAACAGCTGCGTCCCGGGCTTGCTCCCAACCAGCCTGCGGATGTCCACCTTGGTGACCTCCATTAGCTGCTGCTGCTCTGAGCAGTCGCTCCAACCCTTCGGGTTGGCTTCATAACGGAAGGAGTATGAATGTGTGATGCGATGCATCTTGGATCTTTGCTTTGAATCTAGCTACTATAAAATTCAGTGGATGAGCTACCGGATTGGGACTGTTCATCGCGTCACACTACAAACTGGCGCCACTTGTTTATGCTAACAGTTTCACCGAGTACAGTAATAGTATATGTCAAGAAAATCACTAATTAAACCTGAACTTTGCAATGTTCATAGTAGTCTGCTTAACCCGTAAGGTTTGTCTCTTGTTTTTTTTTCTTTGTGCTTAGATTCAACTGAGTATCGGACTCTTAGTGGGAATGAAAATGAGGCGGGGGACAATTTTTTTGTGACTGTGAGCAAATAGAATTGGCTGACTTTTTCAATTAAATTCAACTTCGAACTGACAGAGATATTTTGCAAAAAAAAATGTTTTTTAACCTACTAGGTTATATGCACTATCTGCAACTTCGAATCGAGTTAAGAAAGCAGTCAAACTTGGAGGTTTGGTACCACATTTGGTAAGGGGGGGTTAGTCATGTTCAATTAGCTTCTCGAACTTTTCTCTTTGTGCATAATGAGATGGAGTCTATTACTGGATTCTAATTCATTCTCTAGTCCGCGTGAGTGGGGTATGGGGTGTGCGCGTGAGGGCGGCACGTGTCTGTGCACGCGCGTGCATGGGTGCGTGGGTGTGCATGTCCACGTGCGTACATCTGTGGTGGAATATGTAGCAGGAATTTTTCATTGTGTTTGATGTCTAGACTAAGATCACATAGGTTTGGTCTTGCTTCCCTGTTGTGGCGGGTTATGGTTCGAAGGCATGCAGCCGAAGAGAGCATATATATGAAGCAGCCAATATATGATTTTATCACACACAAAGGTAAAGTTAGAAAATTAAAGCTGCAAAGAGAAGAGCATCCATGTGCTAACATAGTACTAGAAGCGCACACAAACCATGTAATACGGTGGGCCAGCAACACATTCATGTCACACGTACTCAAATAAATAAATATTGGTCTCCCCCAGCCTATAGTTTCAGTTTTCTGTAGCAATGATGAACATAGATGGTCTGTATCCAGAGCGTGGAATGGGTCCACTGTATTTACAGAAATTGTGCAGGGTTGAAAGGTATCATGAACTGTTTTACGGTAAGGGGATAGATTGCGTTAATCAGTTTTATCTCTTCGACCTTACGGCATGAATGACAAGGCAATTGGCCCGAGCCGAGAGACCTCTGCAGTCCAGCAGATGCCGGACACAATCAAAGTCTCCGGCAAGTGGTTCTCTTCTACAGCTGACCTAAAATCCACACATACCAACAACAGAAACTAGAGAATTCAACTTAGCCGTATGGGATGGCCCTCCAACTATTCAGCCGACACTACGTAGCTAGCTACATGAAGGGCTAAAAGCTCCACGCCTTCCACACATATTGGGTGAGAACGACAGCCCCTATCAGCAGAGTTGAGATCATACACTAGTGTGCATGCACCAACCATACAGAGCAACACTCTCACAGGCAAATTGCTACCAAATTGTGTTCCAGCTTGTAAGAACGAATGGAGAAGAGGACACTTCATAGATATTTCGCATGACAACACAACAAGCTAATGGAAAACACTATGTTTATTGCACTGGTGATAGTAGGCATAAAAACGTTTTGCATGGTAGAAGGAAAGGAGGAGAAAACTACAAGGACTAAGGGCGCACCATAGCATAAATCCAAGGAGACGATGGTCTCGGGGGAGAACGGAACATCACACAAGCACGACTATCAGTTCAATGTAAAACACATAAACAAAAACCAGCCTCGGTTTGATCAGGCTCGCCCTTGACGCATCTTCTAAGCAGGGGTGTCAAATGTAGGAAAACACATATGAAAAAGGCATTCATTATTACATGCCTAAAATACCACTCGCGCCTGAACGCATGCATCCTATCCCTCCATTATTCCAAGCAGTTGGTCACGTGACCTTCAAGTGTGTTGTTCATTGGTGTCAATGGTAATAAATTCTCAAAGTGTGTGCAGTCTTACTGGCTGTGCCACCACGTGGCACCAGTATAAGCCGAGTTCTTGTACGGTGCGCACGGCTTATTGGAAAGCCGAGAGCCTTGCCCGTCGCTCGGCTTGTATATAAGCCGAGGCCTATGCTCGGCTTCGTTCTCGTGTCTTGAGCTCCCAAGCGCAGCCACATGTACAACATAAACCGAAAGTATTGGTATAGGTGCATGGTGTACAGGTAAGCCGAGAGCCTTGCCCGCCGCTCAACTTATACCAGATCTGGTAGCATGTTTGGTGTCCGGTGATTGTAGCTGTGTCCAAGGTTTTAAATTGCATTAGCTGTGTCCAAGGTTTTAAATTGCATTCTTCGTGGCATTGTGGTGAGCTCCAAGCTATAGCTATGTCAGCTAACGTGACATTAACCCGCGGTACACACTTAAGTCATAACTGAACCGTCATATTGCATTTTTTTGAACCCCCTGACGTTTTACATAATTCACACAGGATGATATTTAACTCAAACAAATGCTTTTCTAAATTATCCATATTTTTTAAATGGTAACTCCGATTTTAACATGTTATATATGAGTTTTGATTAGAAAAATGTGTAGAATCTAAATATGATGTTATTTTTACCTAATAAGTAATTTTAAAATCCTATTTTTAAAGCCAACTTATAATCTATAGTGCACGGTCCGTTCTTCTTTTGTATGGGCGGCGTCCGGATTGCAGATAAACACCCACTAAAAGTAACAGATAACATCAATAACCACACATGCACACCTCTGAAAAAACTCACATGGAGAAAACAACATATTTCTCATCCGAGAGCGAGAGAGGGGGGGGGGGGGGGAGGAGTATTTTTTTTCTCCCGGTTCAACGAACGGGCTCTTTTGCTAGTATTATTCAATAGTCTATATCAATCAAAGTACAACGGCTAAGCAATTAAAAAACTTGGGCAAAAATAAATACTATAGGGCCCCTCTAGACTAGATAGGACCCTGCACATAAGAGAGGATATGTGGAGTTTGTAATTCATTGCCTCGAATTTGGATTATTGGCTTGTCTCGCACCAACTAGCCGCTGGCGACCAATCGACGGAGTACTCGTACAAGGAGTGTCGAATAGGAGAGATGAGATTGTTAGGTTCTGTTAGGAAATGATTCAGCGAAATGAGAGGCAGCTGCTGAGTACTCGTACAAGGAAGCACTAGAAGACCTGGACAATTCAACTGTTGTGGGCTTTTGGTCTTGTTTGCTTTTTCGCTCAACATGGGATCCTGATTTGATGGGTTCAGCCACAGTTTCCTGTTGGGTTCACACCAAAGAAACAGTTGTACGCATGTAGTGCGACGGAAATATCGTTGGGGTTCAGCTGAACCCAATGATTCAACACTGGCTCTACCCCTGCCTATTTGCAATAGCATTTTTATGTATGATAATAATAAATGCCTAATGAAAAAACAGGCCAAGCAAGGGCTAAAGAGAATCCATCTTTTAACCATATGGATATATGATTTTTCAATCCTGGTTGCTGGTTGTGATATGGTGAGTTTGTGTTTGGATAGTACATTTTTAGAGTTTCTGTTTCTTAATGTTAGTTAGTTATATACATGGTGGTTTTGGATTAAATTTACAGTACATGCTAATTTGGCCCATTTACACAGTACATGCTAATAGCCTTAGTTATAGCTCCCACAAAAAAACCTTAGTTATGGCTGTTAGGAATAGCCAAATAGTGCAGCTATGTAGAGAACGGCGTTTCGGTGCCCGGGTGCATCTGCACCCGGTCAAAAAAATTTCGTAAAAAATTCAGAAAAATTCCAAAAATTCCAAAAAAAAATTGGGTTATAGACAATTTGATGCGTGAGGTACGCTTCAATTTTCAAAACATTTGGACTTCTGTGCAGCTCTCAGCAAAAAAGACAAATCAGACCAGAACAGTACACATGTTTACAGACCTCCGATTTGTCTTTTTTGCTGAGAGCTGCACATAAGTCCAAATGTTTTGAAAATTGGAGCGTACCTCACGCATCAAATTTTCCACCACCCAATTTTTTTTTGGAATTGTTTGAATTTTTCTACTATTTATTTTGATTTTTTTCGTGAGCACAGGTGCAGATGAGCTCGGGCTCAGATTCGAATTTTCCAGCTATTTGAAGCTATAACAGTCGTAGCTAGAATAGTTGTACAAACTGTCATAGTTTTACTTTTACTCTCCTACAAAAACCATAGCATAGGTATAGCTAGCAATTTAAAACTTTGGTCTGCATCTTAATGGAACACCTCGTAGAAAAATCAATGTACGTATTTGATATTTAGACTAAGAGTCCAGAGTGTTTAATTTTGCTGCCCAATTGTTAAATTCGTGTTATGGTTGGTAGTCATGCTTTGATGAGAGCATAAAATATGACGTGGCAAATATATAGTTTTACTACGCATAAAGGTGAAGATAGCAAACCAAAACTGGCTAGAGAAGAGTATCCATGTGCTTAAGTGATGGGCAAGCAAGGCACCTTCATGTCACACATTCCCAACGGGTAAATATGGGTTGATCTTGTGCCTCTCAACTCCAATTTCAATGTTCTCTATCAAGTGGGGAGCTACAACAAAAATCCAGGGAGGGCCAGTCTATGCTTTAACTTGTACACATGTGTTGTTTTTGGTCACTAAGTAGTATATTACCCATGCAGTTGCTTTGGGTTGGGCTGGCGATGGCATAGTTTTTCCCCGGCATAGCTCCGCCAGTGACTCTAGCTATGATGAATATAAATCATCTACGTATCCAGAGACTAGTGGAGAGTGTTTGTTATAACTATATGGCTCCCGTTGGCTTGAAAGGCATCTGGAACAATTCTACAGTAGGGAGGCAAAGACTATTAACCACTTGGATCACCAAGACCTGACCCTGTGGATGATGTGGCGGTTGGCCCGGACAGGGAGAGAGAGCCCTGAGGTCCTGGAACCGCAAGAGACAAGTACATTGTGTACTGATTTTTTTTAAGGGGTACAACGTGTACTGATGTGAGAGGTGATGCTTGTTGGGAAACTTGGGACTGTAGTGGAGACCACTAACAGTGGAGCCACATTAGTCCATAATGGACCAAGCCTCTCAAACTTTACCATTAAGTGGGCATTTATCCCCTACCCATTAGTCTTCTATATTTAAATAGCTAGCCCCTAATAATTTTTTTTAAGCACATGCGGCTATGGTACCTCATCATCCCAGTAAGCTTTAGAAATTAATTAAATGCATGCATGTGTCTTCTACACCTAGTTTTCTTCCACCGTAATTCTGCAGGCTGTTTTTAAACTCCTTACTGTTAACTATGCGCACAATTTAAATATTCATGCTCGTAAAACTGACGAAATAAATTGCAACAGTTCATGCGTCAATGCGCATGAGCTGATCTAGTCTATATAAAGAAAATCAAAAACTCGTGGAATATGTTTTAATTTAATTTTATCCACTTTGCAATTTTTGCTATATTTTTCTTTGATTTGATTCCAGCTTAGATTGTTTTCAAAATTTTAAAAACTTCTTCAAGATTTATCTTCCTTTTTGGATCATGTGGAAGCGACATGGACGATGCTAGACAAACTGCTTTGGGATGACCGTTTTGCAATTTTCCTTTATTTTTATTTGATGTGATTTCAGCTTAAATAGTTTTCAAAATTATGAAAACTACTTCAGCTTTTTGCATCATATGAAAGTGACATGCGTGATACTAGCCAACCACCTTTGGGATGGTCTAAGGATTGTATTTCATCCGGGTCCAAGACTATGGATATAATGAGATGACGATTCTTTTATAAATATGTTTCCTTTTAAAGTGCTGGCGTGGTGAACCAGTAACAGCTCAGTAGTGTCGATCCATGTATATTTTGCTCCCATCATCTCAAGTACCTCATCAAAATTTTCACATCACCCTGAAGATTACCCATATATAGTCAGGGAGAATGACAACACAAAGAAACCACTTATAGAATACGACAGTTTGATAGATTCAGCTACATATATCCACTAAAAGCATGCTTGGTTGACAATGATATATAAACTTGAAGTATGTTTGGTTGATTGATTCGGCACAAGGTCTCCCCTCTTTGTGTGTCGGTGCCGTCCACAAAAGCGAAGCTATGTGGTTGCCTCACACACCAGATTTTTGTAGCCTGTTTGATAATAGGGTGGAGGCGTGTACCCATTGAGAGCCTATGACGCAATGCATATATGGTTGTACTAACTATAAAGGTCAAGGTACAAATCAAAACTGACTCAAGAAACGTAACACATCGCTGAAATAGTACTGGAAACATACACAAGCCATGCAATGAAGTGGGACAACGGGACACCTTCATGTCACCATAGCAGTCTCTGCTATCCAGCTCAATTTCAATTCCAGTTTCCTTCGATGGACTGAGAGCAGTCTCCTTTTTCAATTCCAATTCCAGTTCCAGTACCAATTTTCTCTAGGAACAATGCAGAGAGATCGTCCATATAATTATGTAGCCTTGAGAGGCATCGTGAACATATTTACTACGGCCTTTCCATGCGACTGGTTAGTAAACTTCACCCTTTCCACATGGAAAGGACGATTTTTATTAACCAGTTTTATCTCTACGACCTTCCCATGTGGAGAGTATAAAGATCGTTCCGGACAGGGAGAGAGTTTTGCGGGCCAGCAGCCACGGCCGGGAGACCAGTACAATCTCTGCTGAATGGACAGTTTGTACAACGTCTCTCTTTGTCCGACCCGATATACCCACATCCTGAAATGAGGCTGCACCTTGGCTCGTTAGATTATTTGTTTTGGTTCAGCTCCTGGCATTTAAATCATTTTGCTCTGCTTTATCAGAGAAGGTAACTGCTGCAGATTCTAACCAGCTTTCCAAATAGAAATAAGAGATTTCCCACAAAAAAATATAAATAAGAGAGAGTATTTGTTAGCTATTCCAACCGAGGTTTAGCCGACCTGAGCTTCCTTCTCTGAGATGTAACTGTGATCATTCTATCATGGGCGGTACATCATCTTTGTCTACCTCCGTTTTTAGACCGAATGAAAAGAAACACCTTTGTCTACCCTGCAGAAAGCCTTTGGTGGATCACCGAATCTGCGACCTTCATCCCAGTATCGGAACCAGTAGTAGTCGTCGTTCCTACATGGACAATAAGCTAGAGGATGGTTACCGTCCACGAGCGCGTCCATGGCGCTCAACACGACATTGCAGAAACACGGTCGTGCTTGCTAGGTGTCCTGACCCGATGGAAGCACGGCGGCACACTCCCGTTGGTCACGACCTATGATGTACTTACAACAGTGTCAGAATTGGAGGGAGACAGTCAGCACGGCGTGAGAAAGGATCTTGTCTTCTGAAGATCTTGCCGGCCAGTGATGGTCGTCAGATTAGGCGGCATGGCGAGCCAGCCCGATAGCCCCCATCCCTGCATGGCCTGTGTTTACGCGGTGGTTGACATGACGGGCAATGGGGTGGTACAATCGCAACACGCAAATACTGGAGCCAGCCGGTGGCGATGCTACAACCTCATTGCCGTTTGCTTGAACTGACCATCGGAGATGCTGTGTTAATGCCCCTAGGTGCTGGAACCGGCGGCTGCCATGGCAATCACTCCTACAACCATGGTTGACAGATGCTGGAACCGTCGCGTCCAGATGCTGGAACCGGGGGAGCTAGATGCTGGAAGCCCGCAGTTGCCGGTGGTGACCAAGCCGACGTTTGTGCTGTACAGTGCAACTATGGTGTCGAGATGCTGGCATGGTGGTGTCCAGATGCTGGAAGCCTGCAGCTGCCGGTGGTGTCCCTGCCACCGGGTGTTGCAACCACGGTAACTAGATGCTGAAACCGTGGCGTCTAGATGTGGTAACCATGGCGGGGCAGGTGGTACCCGTAACTTCCGGTGATGACCACGCCGATGGGGTGCTACAACCACGGTGTTCAGATACTGGAACCTTGGTGGGGAGATACCGGAACCGGCCATGCTCTTGTGACGGTGCTGGTGACTCAAGAGGGCGCGCCGGGTGCCTAGATCTATGCACTGGGAGACGACGACGACAAGCGTGGGGCGTACCGGGAGGGACAACCCTTTTTTTCTGGGAGCGCTGGAGAGGCATGTACGTGAGCTGCGTACACGAGCGCATGGCGAGGAAGGATAGCCACAATGTGTCGGGTGGTGGGGAGCGCAAGTGGACTGTTAGTGATGTCACACTCAGATGGCCACGGGACGACCGGCTTAAATTTGGGCCGGTCGACCATTGCCTATTGTCGTCGTTTTTTATGGGGAAGGAGGAAACGAACTACAACGGCAAATATCCAATTCTGAGCCCGGGCTCATCTGCACCCCCTCAAGAAACAATTCATAAAAAAATCAAAAAAATCCAAAAAATTGTGCAAGGTAGATAATTTGGTGCGTGAGGTGCGCTCTAAATTTCAGAGCATTTGGACATTTGAGTAACTCTCAGCAAAAAAGACAAATTGCGTCAGAACAGTACACTATTTAACAGACGCTAAATTTGTCTCTTTTGCTGAGAGCTACTCAAATGTCCAAATGATTTGAAATTTGAAGTGGACATCACGCAACAAATTATCTACCGTGCCAAAAAAATTGGAAATTTTTGAATTTTTCTAGTATTTATTTTAATTTTTTTATTGAGCGCAGGTGCAGATGATCCTGGGAGCCAAAACGCCCCAACGAGCAGTTTTTTATTGAGCAATGTGCAAGATCGTACCCACTCCCCAGCCCCACACATAGCACGGCACACTATGTAACAAAGTAGCCCGTATCAGCGGTCTCATGTAATGGGCCAGACCAAATAACTGGGCTAACTTATATGGATCTCATGGGCTATATACCTGTGTATTTATTTTGTGGAGAAAAGTATACTTCTCCCCTCAAATGTGGTCAATGGAACAAATCCCCCTTTAACCTTAAAATCAGATATTTAGCTTGAAATAGGCTCTCGCCTGGTTTTATAGATAAAACGCTGAACAAAGTATAGAGCCGAACGATGTAAGGAGGTGGGGTGACCCTATTAGAAAGCAGTCCTAGAATAACCGGATCATGTAGAAACTATGCTACAGAAGGAGAACACTAGCAGAAATGAGGACAAAGCCATGCTAAACCCTCATAAACCTAAACTCCTCGACAACGCTCTCAAGAGGGAGAACGACGCAAAGCGTCATCGCCATGTAGTCAGACCGGACTAGGTTCTTCACCCCGAACTCTGATGAGGGGAGGAGACCCACGCCGACTCTTCAAGAAGAGAGCGGTGCCTGCGAGCGGCGCCGTCATCAGTGCAAAAGCGCGGAGCTTTTGCTCGGTACTCTACCCATGTCACCACAAGGATCCCAGAGCAAGCCGGACATGCTCAGACCGCAAGATCCATATCTTGGTGACATCAAATATAAGACGTGCCCGATCCACCAAGCACTACCCCTCTCGTCACCCACATGACCAAGAGGGAAGCCACCACAACCGCCGTGATGCCCGTCGAATAGCCAACCATGCGGACCGCAAACCGGAGCCCCCAGCCCGGCATCCATGTCCGAAACATCACCCATCGCCTACAACACAATGAATCAACCATGGTAGGAGGAGAAAAAGGTCATTCTTTTCACCCTAGGCAACATCAGGCACGGAGTTTGGGACGGCGTCACCACTACAGGGGCTCAACCCTTGTTTCCCTAGCCAGGCCCCATGGACCAAGGGGGACACAACCCTGTGTCTCCGAACGACCGTCTTCAATCACCCTCGCACGACGACAAGCCTGTGGCCCTCACCGTCGCGTTACCCGAGAATTAAGAGATGTCCCGACCACCACCATCGCACCCACAAATGGGGGGACCTCACCGCCTGCGAGCACCACCGAACAAGCCCAATCTCATCTACCCGGTGCCTCAACTCCAACTCCACTTGGCAATGAACAGATCCACCTGAGCATAAGCCCGTGGTCACCGCCACACCATCGACATAGACCGAGGAGAAGAGAAGACCGCATCCACCACTCTGTGCCGCTGGTGGGGCAAGATCACCAATGAGCAGTGTTGCCCCCACAAACCCGCATTGCCTGCGTCATGGTCAAGTCGGACACTGCCACTACCGTCAGACATACCCACCAAGCTGGCCACCATAAGGGCTGGAGGGCACTAGACATAGCCGACCTGCGCCACCATAGCCCGCGCTAGCCACGGCACACAGGCCGGAGGGGCCTCCTAGGTCAAAATGGAGCTGGCAGATCCCTGCCATCGCCCCGGGCTCATTTCCCACGCAGCCACCACGCAGCCTATAGCTTGTGGTACCGCGGCCACAACGTCACACACACGCGCTCGTAGTTGAGCCCCGCGTATTAGACTTAGATTTGTTTGAGATGAAACGCACAACCCTTTGGGGGTGTCCTGACTTGTATTTATATAGAAATACAAAGGTACAAAATGCAAGTCCTAATCGTGTAGGATTAGGTTTACGGAAGCTACACATGAAATACAATAACAAAGTCTAACACCCTCCCTCAATGTTAACCATGTCCTGCCGGCAAACCTCAAACGAAGGTAATGGCAGCGGCTTTGTGAAGACGTCCCCAATTTGAAAATTAGAAGAGATGAATTTGATCTTAAGTAGCTTATGTGCAACATGTTCCCTAATAAAATGACAATCAACCTCGATGTGCTTTGTTCGTGCACAAAATACCGGGTTAGACGAAAGGTATGTAGCACTGATGTTGTCACACCAAAGAACTGGTGGCTATCGTCGAGTCATCCCCAAATCATGAAGCAAAGAGTGCACCCAAATAACTTCTATTATCGCATTGGCTATAGCTTTGTAACACAGCCCCAATACTACTGTGAGATACCATGGACTGGTTTCGAGCACTCGAAGCGATCAAGTTAGGACAAAAAACATAGCATGTCCCCCCGTGGATCACCCATCATCAGGATTGCCTACTGAGTCAGCATCTGAAAAAGTAGCACTCTAGAGGGAGCAGACCGAAGTTGTAATCCATAAGAGGCCGTGAGGTGAACATAGCAAAGAATGCACTTCACTACAAACCAATGTGAGTCATGAGGTGAGTGAAGATACTGACAAACGTGATTGACCGCGTAGGAAATGTCAGGCTTGGTGATGGTGAGGTACTGCAAGCCACCAACAATACTATGATACTCAGAGGCATCACCGGGAGACAAAAGAGCATCATCCACAATAGAAATCTTGTCAGTAGCAAACACGGGTGTGGAGACAGGTTTGCACTTGAGCATACCAGCACACCGTAGAAGATCCAGTGAGTATTTCTTCTGAGTAAGAGATAGATCAGTAGTACTATGAGTAACCTCCAAACCCAGGAAAAAATGAAGCTTGCCGAGGTCCTTGATAGCAAAATCAGAACCAAGGGATGAAAGACGACAATCAACAGCAATAACTGAAGAACTGACAAGAATGATGTCATCAACATAAACAAGAAGATACATAGTGATGTCGGGACGTTGAAAAAGGAAGAGTAGCATATCAATAGTGGACAGAACAAATCCATGAGTATTGAGGGCCGACACGAGATGAGCATGCCAGGCACAGGGAGCCTGTTTCAGGCCATATAATGTTTTGTCCAAACGACACAATTGATGAGGATGATAAGGATCAACAAAGCCCGGTGGCTGCCTCATGTAGGCTTCCTCCTCTAACACACCATGAGTAAAATCATTTTGAACATTCAATTGATGGAGAGACCAGCCACGAGTAACTGCCAATGTCAGGAGTAGTAGAATGGTGGTAGGCTTGAAAACTGGACAGAAGGTATCCTCATAGTCAAGACCATGTCGTTGTTTGAATCTTGTAGTAACAAGACGTGCCTTATACAGTTCAATGGAACCATCATGTTGTTTCTTCACTTTGAACACCCACTTAGAGTCAATGACATTGACACCAGGAGGAGGAGGTACGAGACATCATGTTTTGTTGTGAAGGAGAGCATGAAACTCCTATTCTATTGCAGCCCGCCAATGTGGAATACTCATGGCAGCACAAAAATGATGTGGTTCGGAGGTAGGATCAGAGACTACATGCGCCATATAGGCTGCAAGCCAGGCAACCATGCCATCTATGCGCTGCTTGGGAAGAAAAATGCTGCAGCAACTGCCAGTGTGTGGCCGATGGACCACATGAGCTGGAGCATGTGGCGGCGACATAACATATCACGACGACGGGGGTGTAGCATACGACGAACCAGGCGCAGCAATTGTTCCAGCTGGTTCGTCCGGGTTTTTCCCAATAGCGTCTGATTTACCATGTCTTGATGGAATATATGGTCAGGATTTTACGATGTATTCTATGCCTAGACTAATAGTTCAAGTGTTTGGTCTCGTTCCGCAATTCTTTGTGGTTATATGGTTGGGAAGCACGCGACTGATGAGAGCCCATGACATGGCGAATAAATGGTTTACTAGGCATAAAGCTGATAGCAAATCAGAAATAGGTAGAGAAGTGTACCATAGTGCCAAAACAATGCAGTGGGCCAGTAAGGCACCATTCATGCCACACATATACGGTTCATAAAAACATGTCTCTCCGGAGCCCCTTAATTCCAATTCCATTTTCCTCTAGCAACGATAGGCAGAGATCACCCACATATCCAGAGAGTGTAGGCTTGAAAGGCACCGGGAACAGTTCTTCGACAGGGATGCTCGGTCTCTTAACCATGCATCTTCCGCTCTCACACCTCACCATCTATAGAAGAGGGCAATTTTCATGGATGAGGAAAGACCTGAGCGAGCCAGCAACCATTGGTCACGACGACAGGCAGAGGACTTGTAGGGCGAGGTTGTGCGCTCACCCTACCTTAGCGCAAGACCTGATATACCGTACGCTGCATCGCTGCGTACATCCGCATCTCGCCTTTTTTTAGAAGACATTCACATCTGGTCGTGCATGCATCACTCGTTTTTCTTTTTGGGATAGAAAAAGAGGGGCAAGTCGTATGGGTATTGGGTTCAGCCCACCAAAACCGAGAGAAAAAAGCCCAAGCACGGCAGCATCCACCGATCCACGCACGGCTCAACTCCTCTACACAAACGCACCACGCGCTCCAATCGTCCAACGCAAGCGTCGCCGGTCGCCTCCCTAATTGTTGTTCACTACCACCGTCCCGGCCTCCCCACTCCTCTGGTCTTTGTCCTCACAATCCTTCGCGAGTCCGGGTCGCTCTGCTGCCTGGGTGCCTTGTCTCCAATCTTGGCTCCGCCACACCCACCACGTGAGCAAGCAACCAACCCTAGCGATAGGGGCCACTGTCGGCGGCCGTTTATTGGGCAAACAACCAGAGCAGCGGAGGTAAGACAAGGCCAAGCAGTGGGTGCGGGCAACAGATGAGTAGCAGCGGTGCAACAACATTGCTAGTGGCTGGTGTTGGGTGGAATGTTGCCATGACGGTTGTCGGCCCAAGGTTCGTCCCACCTTAATTTCCTTCATCCTCCGCCACTGGTCACGAACCTTACCGTGGTTGGTACCATGACATCTCTGTGGATTCAGAATCAACACCACACGAGAGAGGGCCCGTGTCTCGCCACGAACATCTCGCTGTCAACCAAGGTGAAGGTCATAGGCTTGGTGAGCCATTTCCTGTCCCTAGCTTGCAACTGGAGGCCCACCTCGTGCTGCAAGATCGTCATGATCATGTTCTCATCGTGGTGCACCTACATAGACATGCCGCTCTCTGTGTCCAGCATAGCCCAGCGCACACAGTTCCGCGTCCTGGATGTGTCGCCGCATCCTGGGCTTCCCCAGACTGGCATGCCTGGTTGTAGCCGTATGTGGACTCCAGCCCATCCAGTTGGCTTCTCAAGGAAGGAGTATGAATATGTGATATGAATTATAGGATGAGGCGATTTAGTGCCCGAGCCCAGCTGATCCCGATATCCTCTCCTTCCATTCTGCGCTCAGGATCCGTGAAAAGATGCATGACGCGTCTGACGCTGAATTTTTTAAATTAGGCGGGAGGTGAAATACGGGACGAAATGGTGCGTTGTACGTGGGCCCCGATATAGCGGTGGGACGACGGAGACACATGAGAGAGATGGTCCGTCGGCCGACCAGAGTTAGTGTTTTTACTGTGCCTAGGCCATCTATCAGATACGTCTATGCAACGCACATGTGCATTGGCTGTAGGCGGCGACCCAGCCCCCATCCAAATCCCCCGGTCCATCTAGCATGTCAGCGGAGTTTGATTTGCGTCGGTGGGCATCCCCGTTGAAAAATGGATGATGCTAGCATGGAGTTCCTCCTCGATGTCGTTGACAGGTTAGAGACTTCATATCTCCAAAGTTTTTCAACAATTTTCAATGTGTTTTCACTGACTCGCCATGGCCGCCGCCGTTGCTGTTGGATTATCAGGTTCCCCCTGCACGAGGAGTTTGCCGATAGTCATGACTAGCCGGATCCGGTCATGGTTTTCAATTTCAGTTTAGAAAAAATTCAGCACCAACCAAATTCAGAGAAATTCAGTGATTTCAGTTTGCATTTCGGCCAAAGGGCCGAAATATTCACTTGAATTTAATTAAATATTTGAAATTTTTGAAAAATATTATAAAAAGTATTTGATTTCATGTGTACTTCTAAAATTGGTGAAATATTTTGGCTGTAACATAATAATTCAGTGTCCACTGAAATTAATGAAATCTCACTGAAAGTGAAAACCATGGACCCGGTCCCTATGTCCTTATAGGTAAACAGCGGCCCAGGAGTTGCCCTCCCTGTGGAGTCAAACGTTGGCTCTGGTTGTGGTCAGCAAATCGGTGTCGAGGGGCAACAATAGTACACGAGCTGGAGTCCGGTGACGACCTGATTCATCGCCAATGAGGTTTGCGCTGTCGACTGACAGAGTCAATCTGCATGCCCCTGGTGTTCGACGCGATTTTGTACCAAAGCAGAAAAGTCAAATACTTTTTGTAGTAAAAAAGAATCATCCCATGATTTGCTTTTCTCGCTTTTATATGACTAACCCATATGATTGAATTATTATTGTAGAATGTTTCTCTTGAGTGCAGGATAAAGAGAAGAATATATGTGTATACAAGGAGCATGCATGCAAGGGTCCACCACGGAGCGAAGCGCTAAGGCGGCTAAGGGCGATCGCGAGGCGATTGGGTCTTGGCGCTAGGGTTAGGGTTTCGCTTGCCGGGGGTGGTGTGATTCCGGCGGGGTCCAAGGGGCGACGGCGCTCCAAAGGACTCGGGTCGGCAGGGCTGTGACCCCCATCAAGGAGCGTTGCTAATGGCGGGAGGAAGTGCGTCTATGGTGACGACCACTCCGGGGAAATCGGCGGCTGCTGCGGCGAATACGCCGCCGGCGCGGAAGGGGGACGAATCTGCAGGCCGGGGATCCTCTACATCTCCGGCAGAGTGCAAAACCCCGGATCCGGCTACCAGCTTATCTGCGAGACTTGGTGGCATGGTTCCCATGGACAAGGAAGTAGAGGGCTTTGTGTTTGAAGATCCAAATCCTGCAACCAACACTAGGACTATGTGGGCAGCGGTGGGCAAGGTGTGCTCCCCTCATTTGCTGAAGATGTCAGTGCTGGAGAGAACAATGCCTAGGGCTGGGGTTTGCACCGAGAGGCGAAGTTTAAACGAGATGGGATCTAATACTTTCGATGTGCACTTTGGAAGTGAGGGGGACTATAAACATGTCCTAAACAATGGTCCCTGGCAGTATGATTTCACTGTTTTGGTTATGAAAGAGTATGAGGGAAGCACAAGACCTTCAGAGATGGTGTTTGACAAGGTAGATATATGGGTGAGGGTGACAGATCTGCCGCCGGATAAGAGAACCAAGGTGTTTGGCAAGGCTTTGGGTAATTGGCTAGGAGAAATTGTGAAGGTATACGTGGATAAGAAGGGATTTGCTAGGGGTGTGAATCTGAGGTTTAGGGAACAAATCTCTATTTATGAGCCTCTGGTCCGAGGATTCTATCTGAAGAAGTACAAGGATGACAAAGAGAAAACCTGTTTTGATTTCTACCATGAAAAAGTGCCACACTTCTGCTTCAAGTGTGGTAGGCTGGTGCATGTGGGTGGCGTCTGTGATCCGCCTATTGATTCCTCCTCTCAATGGGGGGGGGATGGCTGTGAGCATCCTCAGGAAGAAATAATCCAGCCAAAGAGGGCTCTTTCATCGGGGCAACAAGCAGTACAAATAGCATGAGCTTCTCCCAATCTGGTGATGGCTCTCGTGCTAGGTCAGAGCATCCAAGGGTTAGGGACCTACCCACCAAAAGGAACTTGCAATCTGCTTCCTCCCAGTCCAAAGGAACTCGCACTGGCGAGGGAGCCCATACAGACAAGGGGGAGGTTACTAGCCCGAATAAGGGGCGAGAAAGAAATGAACCTCCGAAAGAGAAGGATCTGCGAGACAAGCTAGAGCAGCGACGGGAACAGGACCTGAGGAGTAAGCTCATGGAACAGCATCAACAGTGTCAAAGGGGTGGCCCGGTTGAGTCAGAGAGAGATCGCAAAGGAAAATATTCAGTCAATGGGCCATTTGGGCACCATGATGATGGGCGGTTTGATAACGGGCGCCATGCAGACGGGCGCAATGATGGTGCGGGCTGGAGTCACCCACTGGGGGGACCCGATATGCATGGCGTGCATCGAAGGCGAAGAGGCACGTACCGCAGGAAGCCAAGGAGTGAGTACGGGTACTTTGATCACTATGAACCCAGAGGGAGATTTGGCAACGAAAGCAGGAAGAGGGGCCCTAAACAAATGTGGGTGGCTAAGGAGGAGCATGAGAGGATGGCTGAGAATGATGCGTTCATTCGCGAAATGAGGCGGAATACTTCCTCGGTGTTTGACCGCATTTGTTGATTTGAAAGATTCATCGACGGACCCTGGGGTACGGGGCCACCGCGACCAATGAATATCTTGGCCTGGAACTGTCGAGGACTGGAGTTGGACTCAACAGTTGGCGAACTGAGGGACCTGATACGGTCGTACAACCCAGCGGTGGTCTTTTTGAGTGAAACAAAAAAGAAGGCGGGTGCGATGCAGAGACTTATGTGGAGGTTTGGATTTCGGAATGGAGTGGCGGTGGATTGTGAGGGCCTAAGTGGTGAACTAGCGCTATGGTGGAGAGATAACCTACAGGTTACAGTTCGACCATGGTGTCAGTATTTCATTGATGCTGAGATACAGTTCGAGGGCAAAACCTGTATATTCACTGGTTTCTAGGGGAACCCCAGACGGAGCTGAGGAAGAAATCTTGGGATGCGATCCGGTTTCTTAGAGCCCAAGATAATTTGCCGTGGCTTTGCGCAGGTGACTTTAATGAAGCGATGTTTCTGTCGGATCAATTTGGAGGGAACACACGGTGCTTTAATCAAAAGGAGGATTTCAGGGTTTGTTTGGCAGACTGTGGTTTGGTGGACCTAGGGTAACAAGCGTGATAATGAGGACAACATCCAAGTTAGGCTTGATCGGGCGACGTGTAATGATGGATTTGCGGAGATGTTCCCTGATACTAGTGTTGAACATATTGTGACAGAGGAGTCCGACCATGTAGCCTTGGTTATCCGTGCAATGGAGACAGCTCGATGCAGCACGCAGAAAGGCCCACGTCAGTTCAAGTGGGATGAAGCTTGGGTGAAACACCTTGAGTATGAAGACATGGTCACGACGGCGTGGCAAGCGGCGAGTAATGGGGATAGAGATATCATGGCTGTGTGGGCTAAACTGAAGAAGGTCACAAGGGACATGCAACAGAGGGGCCAGAATGTATTTGGCTCGATCAGAAAACAAGTCAGCAAGCTCAAGACGCAATTGGAAGATGCTAAAAGGAGATCTCTAGTCATCTACTTCGTCACGCGGGAGGGATGCCGTTCAAAATGGTGACCCGGAGCCCGCTTTGCCCTCCGTTCATCAACTTCATCACGTAGGCGCCGCGGAAGACAAGGACACGGGGTTCAACATCACGCGGTCCGTCATCTACTTCGTTGCGCCGGCGAGAAAACATTCAAGATGCACCCCCTGGAGAGGCGACATGGTGGAGGACGTGTAGAGGACAACGATGCAGCGTCTCAGCGCAAGGAGTGCACCATGACATGGAGATAAAGCTGATGTTTCCAGAGGATTGCGACGAACAAGGCCATGGTGTCTAAGACCGGTTCCTTCTTCATGAGGCACGTGTCCCCGACGAACAGGTCAATGGCGTACAGATCGTTCACCGAACCGGAGTTTGCAACGGCCCTGTCTAAGGCCGGTACCTCCTTCGAGAGGCGCACCCACTATGACGGACAGGGCCTTGACGTACAGGTCCATGGCGTCGCCGGCGCACAGTTCACTCTTTCGCGTAGCACCAGCCCAAGGCGATGCGGCCTCTACGACGCCACCTCCCACGGCCCCGTGAGGCGTCACCTTTGCCTTGGTGGAGCGCCAAATACTTGGCATCTAGCCTAGACGAGGCGCCAACCACCTCGGGCACGCCAATGTGAGCGCGTTTCAGTTTTTACACTGACGCCGGTCTCTCCAAACCATTGCTCCCGCAAGGCTTGGCCCCTTGAACACCTAGATGAAGCAACCAATCGTCGAGAATTCTAGGCCGAGCGTGACCCATGCTACCCCAACACCAATTACTCCAATGCCGCCAAGACCGACGAGGCACGACGGTGAGGGCGGCTCGGCCACCGCTAAGGCCACGCTACGTGCGGCGCGTGTATCGAAGAGGACACGGGCTCTGCCGTCGCCCACACACACATCACCATCATCGTGCACGGAGCACGCGAAGCGAAGACGGCGAAGACGACCACACAGCTCAATCGGAGGTATCACAAGGAGTAACCTGCGGGAGTAATTAACCGGGAGCCTTCCGAGGCCTCGGGAACCAGGAGACCGCAATCGCCACAGCCAGGCTGGCCGCGCTAGTAGGCCACGGAGTGCATATGTAAAGGGATCTTATAATTTTGTTTCTCCAATGAGAGATCAATAAAGTACATGTTTCCCTATGATTATTTGTGTACATAATACACTGTCACGGCTGCAATGCCTTATTTCCTTTGGAGGGTAGAGAGATAATAACATAGCCATCACGCTACTTTTTTTATTTCTCGTGTCAAACACCTGGGTGGACAAAAAAGGTACGAAATGAAATACGTGGCTTTGTAGGATTACATCTTTATGTCTCCTGTCCTGACTAAACATTATTTGCGCCTTGCTTATATTCAGTAAGAACTTAGCTTAATGGATATGTAGTTCAAGCAAAAACAGCAGTTAAAAACTGGATAGTTAAACTGAACAAATTGGACCACTTCGTTACCGCACCCATATTAACCTCCCAGGAATAACCACAGGCACCATGTTGCTAGCCTTGTTCCATACATTGAAAATAATTGTTAGGAAAGAAAAATTGAATTTTGGTTTCCATGATCGCAGATTACGTCTGGGTAGTGTGCCACCATATAGGACACCATGCCCTTCCCGGATTATTGCTACGGGGCAGTCGATTTGCAAGTACGCATGAGAGCTGTCGAAGAGTCTGGTAAGGGCCGAACTCGGGCCGAATTTTAATTCGTTAGGTGAGGTCTGCAACTTCTACAAACTGTATTCGTGGGAGATAGGCTTTGCTATTAGATATGGTAAAAGTAGATTGAACACAGAGATGACAAAGTGCATGCAGGAGATTGTGTGCAAGTGCTCGGTGATTTTTCATTTCGGTAATGTATTATATGGAGCATAGGAAGTGTTTGATCGATTTTGTCGTGGTGGAAATCATGCAGGGCAAACTGGAAATGGAGAACAGTAGGTCCAGTAGATCTGAGTCTTTGGCCTTGATTAGATTGTTGCGCACAGCAGACAACAGTTGATACATCATAGAGCACCGTGAACAAGCTACGACCACTCTATGTTGTTTACGACGAGTGAAAAAGTGCACGGCCGTCTCACAAGCACATTTATATGTACACTAAAGATTTGATAAAGCAACTAAGGGAGAATAATGTGAATCTTGGAAAGGTTTACAACATTGTTGGCAGTTTTTTTTCAGTTGATCGAGAAGGTGCCATTCACGAAGAGGACTCTTAAGGAACATTTGTGGGATGATCAACCGTGAGTAGGAAGAAGACGATGTTAGGAAGACTTTGGATGTGTTTGCAGACATTGTCAATGGTAACCCTGGTTTGACATATAATGTTTTGGTATAGAAAACAAGTAAGGTCAAAAACCTCATGTGGACTAATGGAAGCAGTAGAATGTAGAGCTGGGTCTCCCCTCGCCCCTTCTCCTCCCGTTCGCACTGTCAGGCGAAGCCCGTTTGGTGCTAGCGGCGGCAGGGATTCGTCTCTCCTTGCTTAGGCGTCACCTACGCGGGTGCCTTGCTCAGGCGGCGGCGCTGCGCTATCGGGGGTGCGGCGGCGTGGCTACACTGTCCGGCGGCAGGTCTGCTGCTTCGTGATGGTGGCGTGTGATATGTCTCCAACGTATTTATAATTTTTGATTGTTCCATGCTATTATATTATCTGTTTCAGATGTTTAATGGGCTTTATTATACACTTTTATATTATTTTTGGGACTAACCTACTAACCCAAGGCCCAGTGCAAATTTTTTTTTTTGCCTATTTCAGTGTTTCGCAGAAAAGGAATATCAAACGGAATCCAAAACGGAATGAAACCTTCGGGAGAGTGATTTTTGGAACAAACATTATCCAGAGGACTTGTAGTGGACGTCAAGAAAGAAGCAAGGAGGCCACGAGGCATGGAGGCACGCCTGCCCCCTTGGGCGGGCCCCCACCCTCGTGGGCCCCTCGCAGCTCCACCGACCTACTTCTTCCTCCTATATATACCCATATACCCCAAAAACATCCAGGAGCACCAAGAAGCCCTATTTCCACCGCCACAACCTTCTGTACCCCTGAGATCCCATCTTGGGGCCTTTTTCGGCGCTCCGCCGGAGGGGGAATCTATCACGTAGAGCTTCTACATCAACACCATAGCCTCTCCAATGATGTGTGAGTACTTTACCTCATACCTTCGGGTCCATAGTTATTAGCTAGATTGCTTCTTCTCTCTCTTTGGATCTGAATACAAAGTTCTCCTCGATCTTCTTGGAGATCTATTCGATGTAACTCTTTTTGCGGTGTGTTTGTCGAGATCCGATGAATTGTGGGTTTATGATCAAGATTATATATGAACAATATTTGAATATCCTCTGAACTCTTTTATGTATGATTTGTTATTTTTGCAAGTCTCTTCGAATTATTATTTTGGTTTGGCCTACTAGATTGATCTTTCTTGCAAAGGGTGAAGTGCTTAGCTTTGGGTTCAATCATGCGTTGCTCGATCCCAGTGACAGAAGGGGAAACGACACGTATTGTATAGTTGCCATCAAGGATAAAAAGATGGGGTTTATATCATATTGCTTGAGTTTATCCCTTTACATCATGTCATCTTGCCTAATGCGTTACTCTGTTCTTATGAACTTAATACTCTAGATGCATTTTGGATAGCGGTCGATGTGTGGAGTAATAGTAGCAGATGCAGAATCGTTTCGGTCTACTTGTCGCGGACGTGATGCCTATATACATGAACATGCCTAGATATTCTCATAACTATGCACTTTTCTATCAATTGCTCGACAGTAATTTGTTCACCCACCGTAATACTTATGCTATCTTGAGAGAAGCCACTAGTTAAACCTATGGCCCCCGGGTCTATTTTCTATCATATTAATCTCCCGTCAACTAGCTATTTCTGTCGCCATTTATTTTATCTTTACTTCTAATCTTTATCATAAAAATATCAAAAATATTATCTTATCATCTCTATCAAATATCACTTTTGCAAGTGGCCGTGAAGGGATTGACAACCCCGTTATCGCATTGGTTTCAAGGTTCTTATTTATTTGTGTAGGTACGAGGGACTTGCGTGTGGCCTCCTACTGGATTGATACCTCGGTTCTCAAAAGCTGAGGGAAATACTTACGCTACTTTGCTGCATCACCCTTTCCTCTTCAAGGGAAAACCAACGCATGCTCAAGAGGTAGCAGCGTGGAGGGCCTCGCGGTGGTGGACGCACTTGTGGCAGCGGTGGATCTGACACAGCTGAGGTACAAGAGGTTGCAGACGAGCTGAATTCTGCCTAGATATAGCGCCAGGGGCCCGACTGGTGGCACGAGGCGAGGGAAGGGACTCGTCATGGTCGGGGCTCCTTGTGTTCTTGGCGGCGACGGCCCCGTCAAATCTGCCGGGTGTTTGGGCGCCGGGCAGCATGGGGGCGGGCTGCTACGTGGTGGAGTCGTGGCTATGGCCGTGCACCACGGCGGCGCGTCAGCTCCTGCTGCTGCGTGGCGGTGGTTGCCACCAGATCAACGGATCTGGCCCATGGCTGTCGGTTGGCGGCTCGGGGCTGGTCCTCGGGGTCCTGCCGTGGATGTGGGCTACCACGGCGCGGTGGTGGCTCATGGCAGTGGCTGAGTCGTTCCACGGCGGCGGCTGGACTTCTCTAGTCTCGGCCCGTCGGTGAGCGGCTCGCGGGGTGGCAGGTCAATTGTGGCGGCGGCTGGCTTGTTCTGGCGTCGGCTCGCCCATAGGCGACTTGTGTCAGCCTTCGACCACTCTCCTCGTCATCCGGTTCGTCGAAGGGTTGGCCTTCTCCTAGCTGCGGTCTATCGCTCATCTCTCGCATGGAGTTGCGGGACCGAGCTCGTCTCGCGCCCGGTAATGCAGGACGGGTCGATGGAGGTTAGTTTTGGCTGGCCAACTGGATCTCAACGTTGTGGGCCGCCCAGGGGTGCGTACGTGGGGCCTTTCTGCTCGTCTCTTTGGTTGGGGTAGTGGCGGGTCTCAGGTGAGGCGGTTTCAAGGCCTTGGATGCCGGGGCGGCGGCCCTGGTGGTGGTAGCGCGATGCTCATGGGCACAACACATGGCTCGGTGCTGCCTGGGGGCCATGGCCGTGTGGGCGGCGTGGTAGCCGGGGTGTGGCGTTCGGTGGCGGTGAATGTTGGCCGAGGTGAAAACCTATTCTATCTTCAGACGGACCGGCGGCGACATAGATCGTTCCCTTCTTGAAGGCGTCGTCGCGGCTCTCATTGCCCTCATGTTGCTCCAGGGGAAACTCTTATCCTCATGTCGGGCGGCGGCGCCGCTACGGTGTCATATTCTTCCTGAAGGAACCGCTTTGGAGCCCACGGTTGCTCTTGTAGTACGCGGGGTGGTGTTGCTGCGCTCAGCTCCTATGTATCCTTCTTTGGGTGCATGCATGTGTTGTGGTGCCATGCGTGTGTACCGGGTTGTTGATGATCGTTGATTTATATATAAAGCGGGGCGAAAGCCTTTTTCGGTAAGCAGTCAAAATGCAGTACAGGTTCTTTTGGTTATGTAGTTACATTCAACAAAACCTACATGAAAAACGTGTAGGACATGCCTTTTGGTCTTTTTGGTGGGGTTAACAATCATTTTCAGAGCATTACTTGTTGTGTCTTGACGATGGAGGAATACGTAGAGAGCTTCAAGTGGGTTTTTGGTGAGTTCCTATGGATGATTTGGGGGGGCACCAAAGACCATTCTGATGGGTGAGTCAACTACGGGGCACCAAAGACCATTCTGATGGGTGAGTCAACTACAGTTTTTCACAAACCATCTTTATGAAAAGAATGTTCAAGTTCCTTTAGAACGATCATATATATGAATAGTTAATTGGACCTAACTCTTGCCATTCATGGTTGCAGATAACAACAGAGCCATGGAGGTGGCAATCAAGAAAGTTTATCCGGGGACTGTGCACAGCTGGTGCAAATGGCATGTGCTGAAGAAAGCCAAGGAGACATTACGGACACTGTACACGAAGAAGTCTGATTTCCAGGCCGAATTCCATAAGGTTGTCAACCACATGTTAACTCAAGATGAGTTTGAGGGGCGTGGAACATTCTATTTGAAAAGTACAATTTGAGGAAGCACACGTACATGCCACAACTGCGTGAAATCAGGCAGAAGTGGGCGAAACCGTGTTTCAAGGGAGTTTTCTGCGCCAAGATGACGAGCACAAAACACAGAGAGAGTGCACGTCACATGTTGAAGACATACATGCCTCCAGCGAGTGCAATGCACGTTTTCGTTAGACAATACATGAGGTTGCAGTTTGACCGTGAGTGTTACGAAAGCTATGAGGAGAGGATGATGATGATTGTAAGTAACTTATTTGAATTATTCTTGCAAAAAAGAAGTTAATAGCATAGGAGCATTTTATTTACATCCAATCCTGTTATTCTGTTGACATTTCCGAATTGCTAATAAGAATAACTGTGAAACTATTGTCACAGGGTGGAGCTGTGAGGAGAATGTATTTAGCAATAGAGCTTCATGCAAGCAAAATATACACTAGGGTGATGTTTGAGGGATTCAGTCGTTTGCTAATTGAAGCGACATCAAACAATGTGACAGTAATAGAGAAGATGCGGGAGTATATGACGGTTCAGAAGAATGCAGCAAAAGAGAGAAATGGAGCAGTGTTGAATATAAGGTGAACATAAGTGAAGACCAAACAGAGTTTACATGTGAATGTGGTCAGTTCGAGCACACTGGGATGTTGTGCAGCCACGTTCTAAGAGTAACTAATTTCATTCAACAGTTTAGGTCCTTCAAAAAGAATTGTGTTACTCGTACACGGGGCTAAAACATTGTTTTATATCACAGGTCATGGAAATACTTCAGGTGGAGGAAATCCCCTCCCAAACATATAGTGAAGCGGTGGACAAATGACGCGAGGGACATACTCCCAGAACATTTGGTTTAGTACCAGAAAGATAGTTTAACAAACATGTCATTTACATGTAGGCACTCGACACTTTACCTGAAAGCCATGGAGGTAGTTAGGATGGATGATGCGAGTGCATAATCGTTTAATCACATGTTTTGTGGACCCGATACTCTACTGGTGAGTGGCGCACCTTTAGCAGAGAAGATGGATGGTTTGGGTTTGGAGGATCGCATGGCCGGCTTAACTCGTGGTACATTACCTGGAAATTGAGAGATAACGTACGAAGGTGCAGACAAGTGCATTAGTACTGGGAGCTCTGTTAGCATCAATGCTTTCCATGGCCTAACAGCTCCAGAAAAGCAAAGAGGGGTCGGGAGACCGACAAGTAGCAGACAGATGGCACCGAATGATGGCCTGAATAAGCGGACCAGATTCTACAGCATATGTAGGCGTGAGGGGCACAAATGGACTACTTCCCCGGAAAGAGGGGATGCACCGAAGAAACCACCGAAGCCTAGAAAGTGCAAGAATTGCTGTATGGAACGGCACCACCGGACAACTTGCAATTTTTGTAGAATGAAGTCTGAAATACTGTTTCTGTTCTATTGTTATGAGGATTTTCTAGTGTGTTTTTGTGAGCATTTCTCTGCGCTTGTTCCTCACTTTCTAGAGTCATGATAAGTACTGTAACTTTGAGACCAAAACTATGTTTCCTGATCATTTGTAGAATGATGCTTGCTTAATTGTAAACTGGGTGTACTTGCTTCACCCAGTTGGGTGCTTCAGTCTTTTATCTGAATCTTATTTCTGCTGGAGTCATTCTGCTAGGGGCCGTAAGGTTTATGTGAATCTTACTTCTGGTGACCTCATTCAGCTAGGGGCCGTCAGTTCTATCTGAATCTTACTACTTGTGGCCTCATTCAGCTAGGGCCGGGACTGACAGGTTCTACAGCATCTCTTGGCGCTATTCGGCGTCTAAAAAATGTTTTTAGCGCGCGGAGCTTTTTTTTTTTTGCGTTTGTTGAAGATGCTCTCAGATAAAAAAACCGATCAGTGGAGGTGCTACCTGTTCCACCTCTCCAACACGACACGCCACCGCAATCAACGCGAACCATCAGCTGGCTAAATAAAATGACATACGGCAGCAAAATACACTGGATGACATGCATCCACAGGCCAGGCTGCGGTGTAGATATCAAGATCATCTGAGTTCGAGCACATATACTGTTTTTCGGTGAATTGTAGTGCTTCTTGGATCTTTGGCTAAAGCTAGCCAGTGTATTACCGGGAATGAGAAGTGTGTAAAATAGGGTCTAGCATATTGTATATATATATATGTATTTGTATATACATATATAATTGTATTATGATTATCTATATAAAGAGACGTGAGGCTGGATGTTAGCCATCCACGCAAAACCCTAAACCTACCTTTTCAACCTGGTCTCAGCCAGGTTTGGCCGCCGTCCAATCTCATCTTCCGCGTCGCCGTCGCCGCTTGCTAGCTAGCTTCCGCGTAGCCGCCGCTGCTTGACTAGCTAGCCACGCCAATACGCAGGATCTATCAAGCTTGCTAGCTAGCCACGCACATACGCAGGATCCATCAAGCTGCTTGCTAGCTAGCCACACAGACGCCGCGTGAACACTACGGGACGCCCGATCCATCCGCCCGCCCTTCCGCGCCGCCGCCGCCGCGAGTTTCTTCTCCGCCGCCACGCACTGTCCTCCTCCGCGCCGCCGCGATGTCGTCCGCCGCCCTTTCGCTCTCCAACAGCGTCGGCGCCATCACCGTTCCCGCCGCCCTCGCCGTTCCACCGATCTTCGTTCGCCTTGGCCGCCACAACTTCATGCTGTGGGGAGGCATCGCTGGCACCGTCTTAGCCGGCGCCAACCTCCATGGCTACCTGGACGGCACCACGGCGGCACCCTACAAGACCATCGCCATCAGGACTGGCGACCCCGCGACAACCGCCGCTAATCCGGCGTATCATCATTGGTGGACTCAGGATCAGAAGGTCAAGGGCCTCCTTCTTACCTCCATGGAGGAAGACATCGCCTGTCAGCTCATCAGCTGCGAGACGGCGCAGGCGGTATGGACGGCCGTCGGTGCCATGTACGGCGCGCAGAGTCGTGCCAACGTCGATCACATCCAGCGTCAACTCCAGACATTGCGGAAGGAGGAGATGTCCGCGGCTGAGTACATGCACAAGATGAAGGCCCTCGCCGACACCATGGCTGCCGCCGGCTCTCTGATTCGTGATGACAAGCTCATTGATCACATTATCACCGGACTCGGCTCCGCCTACAACTCCATCGCCGCCTCCCTGGGTGTGAGTAACGCACCAATGCCCTACTCCAGCTTCTACTCGCTCGTCTTGTCGTTCGAAGCGTTGCAAGCTCAGCAGAGTGCGTCGGAGGGGTGGACTCCCTCCGCCAACGCCGTGACTCGCTCGGGCCCCTACGGCCAGGGCGGGCGTGCTCCCTACTCGGAGCCCTACCCCTCCCAGGGTGGGGGTCGCTCGGCCGACAGCAACAGCCAGCCCGGGCACGGCCGCCAAGGCGGCAACGGGCTTCGTCCTCGTCATCTCGCCATGCTTCATCCAGTGTTCGCATTTCGTCGTCGCAATGGCATCAACGTCTAGGTCATCCTACCAATAATGTGGTCACCTCCATTGTTCGGAGCCATGACCTTCCTTGTTCAAGTTCAAATAATTCACCATTAGTGTGTGATGCATGCCAGCGTGCTAAGAGTCATCAACTACCGTATTCTATGTCTTATCATGTCACTACTGTACCTCTTGAATTAATTCATTCAGATATTTGGGGTCCCACTATTGCGTCTTCGGGGGGGGTACACGTATTATGTTAGTTTTTCTGATGACTACACGCGCTTCACTTGGATTTATTTGCTTAAACATAAGTCTGATGTTGAGCAAGTCTTTTATAACTTTCAAGCTCATGTCAAACGCCTTTTGAATTGCAAAATCAAGGCCGTTCAGTCCGACTGGGGTGGTGAATACGACAAGCTTCATTACTACTTTCAACGCACAGGAATCTCCCACCGTGTGTCATGTCCACATACGTCTCAGCATAACGGTATTGTCGAGCGCAAACACCGTCACTTGGTCGAGACCGGCCTCGCCTTACTGGCGCATTCGTCTCTCCCACACCGATTTTGGGATGAGGCCTTTCTTATAGCATGGTATCTCATCAACCGATGCCTACTCCGGTTCTCAACAAGGACACGCCCCTGTTCCGTCTATTTCATGTTCAGCCCAACTATTCCTCTCTTAGGATTTTTGGGTGTGCTTGCTGGCCTAGTCTCCGCAAGTATAATGCTCACAAGTTGGAGTTCCGCTCCAAGATGTGTGTTTTCCTTGGTTATAGACCTCTGCATAAGGGCTACAAGTGTCTTGATCGCACCTCGGGTAGGATCTACATTTCTCGTGATGTTGTTTTCAACGAGTCATTTTTTCCTTACTGCAGCCCGGGTGTCTCGGTTGATATTGCTTCTATTGAGCTCGCCCTCACTTTTCCATCTAATGAACCGGTTTCGGATGTCCTTTTGCGGAAATACGACCTTTCATATTTGTCACCTGACCTGTTTTCTACAGATGCTGCTCTAATTTCTTCCCAGGAAACCGTCGCCGCACCTGCATCCGCCGGTGTGATCGACGTGCATGGCCCGACTGGGTCGCCCACTGCGTCTCCTGAGGCTGCGTCGTCGGCCTCGCCCGCTGGCGCGGCTATGGACCCGTCGGCCTCGCCCGTTGACATGACCGCGGGCCCGACTGGGTCACCCGTTGCGTCTCCCATCTCGCCCGGTTCGGCCCAGCACGCCTCGCCTGCATCGGGCGTCTCCGGGTCGCCAGCCGCATCCTCTAGTCTGCCGTCCCCGCCTGGCTTCCCCTCGTCGTCTGGTTCGGCCCAGCCCGACGCGTCTCCCCGGCCCGTTTCGCCTGTTGCATAAAATGGTTCAGCCGCGACACCACTGGTCGGGTCCCCGTCGTCGCCGCCACCATCTACCGACGATGCAGCTCCCGGGCATACTATGGTCACTTGTCACCGTGATCATACGCGTAAGGCCAAGACATACACGGATGGCACGGTGCAGTACGACACTCGTCGGCGTGCATTCTTTGCCGCACCCACTTCTCATCGTGATGCTCTTGGTGAACCGGCTTGGCGTGCCGCCATGTCTGCGGAATTTGCTGCCCTTTGTCACACGAACACATGGGTGTTGGTGCCTCGGCCTCCTGGTGTTAATGTTGTGAGCTGTAAATGGATCTTTAAGACCAAGCATCGTCCGGATGGCTCTGTTGACAAGCACAAAGCTCGCCTTGTTGCTCGTGGTTTTACTCAACAGAAAGGGATCGACTATGGAGATACTTTCAGCCCCGTGGTGAAGCCCGCCACGGTTCGTCTGGTCCTCTCTCTCGCTGTCTCCCGCGGGTGGAGTCTTCAACAGATTGATGTGAGTAATGCCTTTCTCCATGGTTTTCTGGCCGAAGATGTCTACATGCAGCAACCCCCTGGTTTTGAGGATGCTCGTTATCCCTCACATGTCTGCAAACTCCAGAGGTCCATCTACGGGCTCAAACAGTCGCCGCGTGCCTGGTATGCTCGGTTGAGTCAGCGGCTCTCACAGCTTGGTTTTGTTCCCTCCAAGGCAGATGCGTCTCTGTTCATCTTTTCACATGGTGCTATTCAGATATACATGCTGGTGTATGTTGATGATATTGTGATTGCTGGTTCTACACCTACTGCGGTGGATCGCCTTGTGCAGTCCTTGTCTGCGAGTTTTCCAATCAAAGACTTGGGCCGATTGGAGTACTTCCTTAGTTTGGAAGTGTCCTTTCATTCAGGGGGCATGACATTGACGCAGAAGAAGTATGCACTTGATCTCCTTCATCGCGTCAACATAGAGAACTGCAAGTCCACTTCCACTCCACTTGCTACATCCGAGAGCCTTTCGCGTCACAGTGGTGCATTGCTGAGTACTGACGACTCTTTCAGGTATGTAGTGTAGTTGGAGCACTTCAGTATCTGACACTCACTCGTCCAGATATCTCCTTTGCCGTGAACAAAGTGCGCCAGTTCCTGTCTCAGCCTACGGAGGTTCATTGGGAAGCAGTTAAGCATATTCTGAGGTATGTCAAAGGTATGCTAGACACGGGACTACGGATTCGTAAGTCCAGATTTACTGGAGTCAGTATATTCACCGATGCAGACTGGGCAGGCTGTGTTGATGACAGGCGTTCTACTGGTGGCTTTGCTATATTTGTTGGACCCAGTCTTATATCTTGGAGTTCCAAGAAGCAGACTACGGTCTCGAGGTCTAGCACCGAGGCAGAGTATAAGGCATTGGCCAATGGAGTGGCTGAAGCCATTTGGATAGACACAGTTCTCACAGAACTTGGAGTCACACGGCAGCACACACCCACATTATGGTGTGATAACTTAGGGGCAACTTACCTGACTGCGAATTCAGTGTTTCATGCTCGGACCAAACACATTGAGATTGATTTCCATTTCGTGAGGGAATGAGTAGCTGTTGGTAAATTGGAAGTCAGGTTTATCTCAACTGATGATCAGCTAGCGAATGTATTTACTAAACCCGCTACTCGACTGATGCTAGACCGCTTTAGAACCAATCTGAATCTTGTATGTGGTTCAGATTGAGGGGGCATGTAAAATAGGGTCTAGCATATTATACATGTACACGTATTTTTATACGTATGTAATTGTATTATGATCATCTATATAAAAAGACGTGAGGCTGGATGTTAGCCACCCACGCAAAACCCTAAACCTACCTTTTCAACCAACTGGAGACAATCAGCAACGTGAGAGGAAGGGCTGACGCACGTGCATGACTCATTGATTCTTCTCTCTTATCTTACCGTGAACATCTTGGTGTCCACGAAGGCGACAGGTCGGTCACTTGGTCTCTTTGTTCAGCCAGCGTCACACCGTAGCGCGACAGTCGGACAACACTGGTGAGCGCGCCGAGCTGCGTGTGGATGTGCTCCTCCCCGACGGTATGGTGAACACGGGACCTCCTCGGCAACATGAACCTGGTCAACAAGCAACCCCTTCAAATGGAGACACCAGAAGAAACAACACCAATGGCTGCATTCGTCATTGCGCCGAATTCTCCCGTGGAGCAACCTGAGATGGTACAAGAGCCACGGCGTGAGCAGGTACTCGAGCACCGCCGTAACTACTATCCAAAGGCGGATCCGGATTATGACGTCAAAGCACTAAAGCACCACCAAATCCAGTTAAACAAACTTGTGCTTTTGGCGAAGAGAGATACTTAAGAGATTTTTTATTAGCGAATGACTTATGTTGCCGCCGACAATGTAATGTGTATGTGGCGGTGCAGTATAAACCGCGTACACGTATATGTAGCGTTGCGTGTGTTGTACTCTAGGTGGTTTAGGTTAGTTGAGATCGATCCCTATCCTATATAGATCATAGCTTGAGGATCAATCCAATAACAACCTGGACCACCTCCCTTGTAATCTAGCCCTATATATAACACGCAACGCGTCCCTGCGAAAGCATACACTTCAATCATCTTTTACATGGTATTCAGAGCCTAACCTCTAGCACATCCCAAAACCCTAGCCATGGCCTCAAGCTCGACCGCCGCCGCCGCACCAGCCCTCATTCCCATCGCCGATCGCCTCCATCGCTCCAACTTCCTGGTGTGGCGTGCCCGAGCGGTTGCTGCCATCCGCGGCGCCCAGCTCATCTCCTACATCAACCCAGCGAGGGAGGAACCGGCGCCCAAGCTCGCGGACAAGGATGGCAAGCCAGCAGATGTGCCCAACCTGGCGTATGAGATCGCCAAGGCTCAGGATTCCCAGGTTCTGAGTTTTTTGTTCAATTCAGTCTCACCTGCTGTGATGATCCAAATCGCCCACCGCACCTCGGCATCGGCAACATGGACTGCCATCACGGAGATGTTCATCTCCCAAACCCAGGCGCACGTGGTGAACACGAGGATTGCCCTGACAAACACCAAGAAGGGCACCTTGACTATTGCCGAGTACATCGGCCGCATGAAGGCGCTCGGAAACGAGCTGGCTTCTGTTGGGAAGCCCCTCACCGACTATGACATGGTGTCATACATCCTCGCCGGCCTCGACTTCGACTACATGGGCTTAGTCTCCTCCCTGTGCGCCAGGGCCGAGCCGATCAAGGTGAACGAGCTCTACTCCCTCCTCGTCTGATTCGAGAACAGGCTCGCCATGTTCGACGGCGGGCATCAATCCTCTCACTCCTCTGCCAATGCCGTCTCTCGTGGCGGCGGTCGTGGTGGATGAGGGGGCGGACGTGGCCGCGGACAAGGCCGTGTGGGTCGCGACCAAGGAGGAGGCCGCAACGATCTCCCTGAGGTCGTCTGTCAGATCTGCTCCAAGCCAAATCATGTTGCCATGGAGTGCTACCGTCGCTTCGACATCGCGTTCACCAAGGAGAAGAGCGCAGCGGCTGTCAACACCAACACCAGCTCCTATGGGGTCGACAGCAACTGGTACGTCGACACCGGGACGACAGATCACATCACCAGTGAGCTTGACTAGCTCACCATGAGGGAGAAGTACTCTGGCCAGGATCAAGTGAACATGCCTAACGGCGTAGGTATGAAAATTAGCCACGTTGGTCAAGCCTATATTCATACCCCTACTCGCATTCTCCATCTCAAAGATATATTGTATGTTCCTAAAGCAACCAAAAACTTGATGTCTGCTCATCGCTTATCACATGATAATCATGCTTTTCTTGAAACTCATCCACATTACTTCTTTGTCAAGGACAAGGCAACGAAGAAAACCCTCCTCCATGGCAGATGTAGGGGTTGCCTCTATCCCCTCTCATCTGCGCCTTTGAGCTCGGGCAGGCAAGTGTTTGGTGCCACCAAGGTCTCTCCATCGAGATGGCACATTCGATTAGGTCATCCTTCATCAACAATCGTTCAGCATGTTCTTAGGAAGAACAAGATTTCTTTTTCAAATAGTGAGTTGAATAAAGAGAGTATATGTGATGCTTGCCAAAAAGGAAAAAGTCACCAACTCCCCTATCCGAATTCCACTAGTGTTTCCAATGCACCTTTAGAGCTAGTTTTTTCTGACGTATGGGGGCCTGCCCGTGATTCCATCAATAGAAAGAATTATTATGTGAGTTTCATTGATGACTTCAGCAAGTTTACTTGGATTTACATTCTTAAACATAAGTCTGAAGTGTTCAAAATATTTCATGAATTCCAAGCTCTTGTCGAAAGATGCTTTAATCGCAAGATCATCACCATGCAGACCGATTGGGGTGGTGAATACGAGCACTTAAATTCCTTCATTCGGAAAATTCGCATTACTCATAACGTCTCCTGCCCTCACGCACAACAGCAAAATGGGTCGGCCGAGAGGAAACACCAGCATCTTGTGGAAGTTGGACTCTCACTTTTAGCCCATGCCTCCATGCCCTTAAAATTTTGGGATGATGCCTTTATAGCTGCCACGTATCTTATCAATAGAACTCCTAGCAAGGTGATAAATCTTGAAACTCCTCTTCAACGATTGTTCCAGGAAAAACAAAACTATCATGCTCTCTGCACCTTTGGCTGTGCATGTTGGCCTAATCTCCACCCATTCAATTCTAAGAAGCTTGAATTCTGCTCCAAAAGATGTGTCTTTCTTGGTTATAGCAACCTTCACAAAGGGTTTAAGTGTTTGGATGTAGCCATTGGACGAGTATATATATCTCGTGACGTCGTGTTTGATGAAACTGTGTTTCCGTTTGCCTCACTTAACCCCAATGCCGGTGCACTCCTTAGATCAGAAGTTCTTCTTCTCTCTGAAAATTCCACCACTGAGCCTCTTGATCATGGGGATGAAATTAGTACTGATCCATCGGTTAATTTTCATGCAAATCCTGCTATCAATTTTGGAGGAAATCCTATTGTGCGCCATGATTTTATGCAACACCAGACAAACTCGGAACACGAGGAGGATCCAGGTGCTGGCGCGCCTGACGACGACAGTCCTGCAGGCGGCGATCCCGAGGGAAATCTCTCGCACGCCGCGCCCGCGGGTGGAGACAGCAACCCGTCCACGCGCTTGCCCCCGCATGCTGACGCTGACAGCGGGGCCGGTGGGAGCAGCCCCACAGCGCACTACGGATCAGGTGGGTCCAGGAGTGGTCCAGCGGCCTCTCCGAGCCGCCAGGTGGCAGCCTCTGCGCCACGAATCGACGCGGCAGGATGGCGGGCCCCCGACAGCATCTCTAGGTCTGCCGCTGCCGCTGATCCTGTCGAGATCCGCCTCGGATCAGGCGCGCCTGGCTCGTCTGCTGCGGATCCTGCGGGATCTTCCGCGCCGGCTGCGGGATCTTCTGTGCCGTCTTCAACTTCAGCTGCACCCGAACAAACTCGGCGTACACGGTCCCAGCACGGTATTGCAAAACCCAAAATACGTACAGACGGTACGGTCAGGTATGGTAAAACCAAGTTTGCTGGTCTTGCTACTACAGAAGAACCAAACAATCTACATGTAGCTTTTGAAAATAAAAAAAAGAAAAAATGAAATGGATGAGGAATATGGTGCACTAATTAAAATCAAAACTTGGCATTTAGTTCCTCCGGCCATGGGCAGAAATATCATTGATTGCAAATGGATTTATAGAATTAAAAGAAAGGCTACAGGAGAAATAGATAGATACAAGGCCAGGTTGGTTACAAAAGGCTTTAAGCAAAGATATGGCATTGACTATGAGGACACCTTTAGTCCGATTGTTAAAGCAGCTACTGTCAGACTTGTTCTATCTATTGCAGTATCAAAAGGTTGGAGCCTTCATCAATTGGATGTGCAGAATGCATTCCTTCATGGCGTTCTAGAGGAAGAAGTGTATATGAAACAACCTCCTGGGTATGAAGTGAAAAACAAGCAACATTATGTATGTAAGCTTGACAAGTCCTTGTATGGGTTGAAGCAAGCACCTAGAGCATGGTACTCTAGGTTAAGTGAAAAACTTCAGAGGCTTGGCATAAAACCATCAAAAGCTGACACTTCATTATTCTTTTATAACAAAGGCAAGATCACCATTTTCATGCTTGTGTATGTCGATGACATTATTGTGGCCAGCTCTTCACAGGAGGGAACTACAATATTGTTGGAAGATCTCAGAAGGGATTTAGATTTAAAGGATCTTGGTGACTTGCATTATTTCTTGGGAATAGAGGTGAAGAAGGTCAAAGATGGTATACTTCTAACTCAAGAAAAATATGTATCGGATGTATTAAAACATGCTGGTATGATGAATTGTAAAGTGTCAAATATGCCCCTGCCCACATCCAAGAAGCTCTCTATGGAAAAAGGTGAACCTTTGGGAGCTCATGATTCTACAAATTATAGAAGTGTGGTAGGTGCATTGCAGTATTTGTCTTTGACAAGGCCTGATATATCCTTCTCTGTCAATAAACTATGTCAATTCTTGCACTCTCCTACACTTGAACATTGGACTGCAGTAAAAATTATTCTCAGATATCTCAGAGGAACCATGAGTACTGGTCTCAAGTTTTCCAAGTCAAGCTCTACACTGGTAAGTGCCTTTTCAGATGCAAATTGGGCAGGGTGTCCAGATGATAGAAAGTCCACAGGTGGCTTTGCTGTTTTCTTTGGGCCAAACTTGATATCCTGGAGTGCACGTAAACGAGCAACAGTGTCAAGGTCGAGTACTGAGGCAGAATACAAGGCTTAGCAAATGCCACGGCTGAAATTATATGGGTTCAAACTCTGTTGAAAGAACTAGGTGTGATACACTCACCAGTTGCATGTCTTTGGTGTGATAACATTGGTGTCACTTATTTCAGCAAATCCAGTGTTCCATGCAAGAACAAAACATATTGAAGTTGACTATCATTTTGTACGAGAAAGAGTAGCCAAGAAGCTGCAGGACATTCGTTTCATTCCCACCAATGATCAAGTTGCAGATGGCTTTACCAAAGCCCTATCATGGCGCAAATTGGAAGATTTGAAGAGCAATCTCAATTTGGTAAGTTATGATTGAGGGGGAGTGTTAGACAATGTAAATGTGTACGTGGTGGTGCAGTATAAACCGCGTACACGTATATGTAGTGTTGCGTGTGTTGTACTCTAGGTGGTTTAGGTTAGTTGAGATCGATCCCTATCCTGTATAGATCATAGCTTGAGGATCAATTCAGTAACAACCTGAACCACCTCCCTTGTAATCTATGCCCTATATATAACACGCAACGCATCCCTGCGAAAGCATACGCTTCAATCATCTTTTACAGAGCCAGCATGTGTGCTGTGCTCCCAACATGCCGAGACCTTGCACCATCTTCTGGTGGACTGCGTATTCTGTCGCACTATCTGGCATGGCATCCTCTCCTGGTGTTGCCCCGAGATCACCGCACCAGATGGGTCTCTTGGCTTCCTCGACTGGCTCAGCTTGATTCTTATTACGACGACCCCGAACAAGCGACGTGGGCTCTCCACTATCGCCGCGCTGACGGTCTGGTCCCTCTGGCGCCATCACAATGCTATCATCTTCGACAAGATCACACCCTCCTCCGCCTCTCTTCAGGTCGTGATACAGGACGACGCCCGCTCCTGGGCCTGCGCAGGAGCCCAAGGACCTAGCAACATCATCCCTGTAACGTAGTTTACTTTCTCTAGGCTGAGCAACCCATTCTATGTTCAATGTGTATCACGGGCACGCCTTGTAGTGTACGTGTGCCTGATGCCAACCTGTGCGTTCTTCTCCTCTATCAATGCAATGATACGCTAACCATAGCGTATTCAAGAAAAAAAAGAGAACGGCTTATGTTATTCATGTGGAGACAAATACAGTAAAGAGCACCTGCGTAAGAAGCATATGCAGCTGCTGATCATTCAAGTGGGCCGAGGTGTTAAGTGGAGACGTTGTTCAATGTTGTCTAAACCTGAACTTGAATTGTTAACTAAACCTGAACTTGCTGAATGTTGCCAGTTATCTCTTAACGCAGTTTCAGGCGCTGAAGCTAGTGAAACAATTCGTGTACGTGCTTTGGTTGGTAATCAGGTAATGCTTGCTTGAAAGAAGCGAGGCCCCTGCATCGCCGAACCACAGGCGACATGGGCGGTGATCCGATGTCCACCAACCCCGCCCCCATTGCCTGCTCCTCCTCCTCGCCGCAGCCAGTGGCCACTGCCGGGCAAAGCCTGTGAGGTGGTGGTGGCGGCAGGCCCTCTCTATTCTGGCGGGGCCTTCTCATGAACGTGATACAAAGAAAAATTCAGTGAATGGGTCAATTCTAATCCAAAAGGTTCTAGATTTATGAAATGTTTTCATAGCACGCTTTTATCAAATATTTGTATCACTTTTTCGAAATAGGCAGGCGCCGAAGCACGCATCTTTATGTTCAAGTACACAATACAAGCGGAAGTGGAGGCACTCCGTTGCACCATCCTGCTTGCTGGTCTGATCGACATGGGGCGAGTTATTATTGCCATGGACCACATGACGCTCAAGCAAGAAATGCTTTCTCCAAGCATGGATTATGCGCCATTGGGATTAAAGTTCAAGCATATGAAGTTTTCCCTCTTTACTAGTTTCATTGAACCTCAAATCCTGTTGGCATTGTCTGCGGAAACCAAGCTACGCTGTTGACAGACGTACCAAATTTTGCAGCCCATTTGATGACCGATATATTAGTTGTGTCTTATTGTAATATATTCCATTCCAAAACAAATGTTTTACAAAGTTCATTCTCGCTTCCCGATGGTATCGGGTTGTGGTTGACATAGGCTATGAAGTGTGTGCACCCGATGAGGGCCTATGGTGTGGCAAATATATGTCTTTCCTAACGTGGTGGGCCAACGAGGCATGTTTCTATACCGAATCGATAAATATTAGGTATCTCCCCAACTTCTCAGTTCAAATTCCTATTTCCTCTCGCAATGATAGATAGAGATTTCCCTTTATATCTAGAGATAGTGCAAAGCATCGGACATACGAATTGTGTTGGCTTGGAACGCACCGGGAATGATTGTACGAATATGGGGCAAAATATGTTAATCAATTTTATCTCTGTGACCTCACTTGTTGAAAAAGATGGTAAGCCAGATGGTGGTTCAGGGTGTCCTAGATTTAGGGGTACCCACATGTACTCGGCCTGTCATTCATGGGCCGAGCTGATGACCTGCCGACCACCGGAGGAAGGGCTACCGAAGCTGCGATACTTGGCGTGTGCATGATTTAAACTTCCAAAGACTTGGCATACACTTCAAGGAAAGATCTAGTTGCCAGTGTGCTTTTCCTAGTTGGCAACCGACCATGTGTTTAACCTAGGTATCCCAATGCATATATAAGTCGAGGGGTTCAATCTTTGCAAACACTAACACAAGCCTTAGGGTTTAGAACACAATCATCCGATCTTGAGGTAGATCATCATGTACTCTGTACTCCATCGAATCAATATAATCCAAGTAGGACGTAGGGTTTTACCTCTCAGAGACGGCACGAACCTCATATTACCATTGTTCCTAGACTCACAGCTTGGGACCACCTACCTGAGATTCGCCGGTTTTAGCACAGACATTGGTCACCCAAGCAGGTCCCGCCGAGCCCACCGGAGGAAGGCCATTATACCAGCAGCCGGAAGCTGCCGAGCCGAGGGCGCTACTGCCATTACGCGCCGACAGACAGCACGCTGCCACCGCACCCTCCATCAGGCCATTCCTGCTGAAACTCCTCGAGGCTACTGGATCTTAACTATGCTCCGAAAGAGATGCCCAGATGCACCTGACACCAACACAAGCCAGCAAGACACACATCAACTGGCGTCCTTGTCGCTGCCCACGCAGCCGAAGTGGAGCACCGCCCGTAGCCGCGGTGACGAGAGCGTAGTCATGACCGTCTTCGAGGCCGCTGCCTCGAGTACCTAGCATCGCCGCCGGTACGACACACAGGTGCCCCTCCCCCTTTGAGGCAGGGGCCCGACACAGCCAGCCAACGCCAGCTGCAGTGGCGGCAGGGCAAGCGCGAATCACGCCCTCCTCTGGCGGCTATGGTTTGATGCCCCGGTGTCGCCAGGGAGCGGCATGGGAGTGAAGGGGTATTTTTATTTCATGGAGGATTATATCGTCCATATAGCTAGAGAGTGGCGAGCAGTTGTTCTGAATTGTGTAGGTTTGAAAGGTACCATGATTTTTTTTTCCGGAAACAAGGTTCGGTTTGTTACAACAATTTCTTTTACCAACCTCGTCTAGTAGAGGAGCTGGCGGTCGGCCTTGACGGGAAGGGACCTTAGCGGGGCAGTAGCCGCGGGAGACATGTACAATCACTGCCACAAGGTGAAGTGACACTCTCTGATCCCACAATCAGGCATCTCGGGCTGTGGTCACATCTCCTCTTGTTAGAGTATTTTTCTCAAGACGAATTAGGCCCACTTGTTTATGCTAGTTCTACTCCCTTCTTTCCTAAATACAATTCTTTCTATAGATTCCATTATGGACTACGTACGAAGCAAACGAGTGAATCTACACTCTAAAGAAATGTTTATATGCATCCGCATGTTGTTTGTAGTGAAATCTCTAAAAAGACTTATATTTAGGAACAAAGGGAGTATATGTTAAAAAGTCGTACTAATTAAACTTACATAATGTGTTTCACGCATAATGCAACAATGAGCATCAATCTTCTATATCAGTGGCATGCTCTCCCTTTCCATAGGATCTTGCATTGAGATTCATAGTTGAGAGCCATGGTGTTTCCTTACCAAACTTCCATGACACTGATGCAAGGCTATGCTTTCTCACAGCAAGAATTACACGCCATTGGAATTAAATTTCAAGCAACTGAATTTTTTCTTCTCGACTAGTTTTATTGAAGCCCAGGTCGAACCTCTGTTGGATAAACAACTCCTCTAGTATCAGCTTCTTATGTTCTTAAAAGAGAAGCAACATACTGGAGGATCATCCCCATTGTAAATTGAACACGACACACCTTTATGTAGGGGCTCAAGAAGGCATTATACTGGATGTGTCTAGAGAGCTAATACAACTCCATTCCTTTTTATCTGTGTGGTCTGTTGTAGTTTGATTTTTCATAGCCAACATATGACATGATTCCCAAAGAAAGAGTTGTCGGCATCTCAAAATAGGCTTTCTCCCCGCTTTATAGATAAATCAAACATCCATACATCTAAGTACCACTCACCAAAGCAAAATAAGACGGCTGGGAAAACATCACAAACACGCTCAAGAAGCAGAAAAGAAAAAAGTGCTACCAAGTGGCAGACTAACAAATAGCGCTACAGAGAAGATAAATAGCGTGCGGTAGCCAGAAGCGCGTCCAACATGAGCCCAAGGTGGTCGCGATCCCGCTGCCTAGCAAGCGGGTGCCAATGCTGCAAGGAAGTAAGAAATTTGAAAATGAGTCAGAAACCTACCACGAAAAGATCCTCTCAATCACCATTATATTACGAGTCGATCATAAGGTCCATGTCATCGCCGTGAATATTAGACAACATAAGTGGTGATTGCGGCCAACCTGGGTTGCCCTAGACCGCAGGAACTCTGCCAAAAGTCCAGGGCCTTCCAGTCGGGCCCAATGCAAGAAGTTAGTGAAGAATCTAGACGCAGATGTGCCAAGTGAGAAGGACAGTCTTCACCGAGATAATCTTCCTATTTTGTATTATATGAATACAAAAGCTAATACTCGCATGTATTAACTTCATGAGTGGAGAGATACACTTTCCCTTGATATTATCACCTCTCCTATCAAAATAAAAGAACTGGATCTTTTCCTCACTCCCTTCA
The DNA here is from genome assembly GCA_021605145.1 of Aegilops bicornis. NCBI lineage: Eukaryota > Viridiplantae > Streptophyta > Magnoliopsida > Poales > Poaceae > Aegilops > Aegilops bicornis. The sequence goes on along the minus strand of CM038675.1, from coordinate 58,451,843 downwards.
GGATATTCATACATCCGATGAGGAATCATACAAGGGTACGAGGGATCAATCCACTCAAATAATGGAACCATTAGGGTGAGCTCCTATTATGATTGTAATGGACCTATGCTCAAGCTCTCACCACTTTGTGTACTGGTGCTATCCACTGAAGCCATGCCATGTGATTGTTATGCATACCAATTTTTAGGATGTCCGGTCATTTAGCTATGGAGGCATGCACCCGATGAATGCCTATGACGTGGCGAATATATGATTTTACTACGCATAAATGTGAAGATGTCAAATTAAAGCCAAGTAGAGAAGTGTAACCCATGTAATAGTACAACAAGCACACAAAAGACATGGAATGTGGTGGGCAAGTGGTGGCACCTTCATTTCACCATACACAACCAATAAATATCTCAGTACCTCCCATGCCTCTCGACTCCATTTCAATATTCTCTAGCAATGATGGACGGAGATCAATCTCCACCGTGCCTGTCAGTTCCAATTCCTATTTACTCTAACAATGAGAAAATCACCCATATATCTAGAGGGTGAAAAGCACTGGTTATGATTTGTGTAGGCTTGAAAGGCACCGGGAATGATTTTATGTTAATGAGGCAAATTCTGTTAGCGAACTAACTTCTCCAAGCTCACCTGCTAGAGGAGATGGCGAGCAGCCTGGACGGGAAAGGGACCTTTTGCGGGCCATCAACCATGCGAGACAAGTACAGTCCCCACAGAATGCTCAAGTGACACTCTCTAACCCAAGATACCCACATCCTGACATGAGGTTGCTCCTCCATGTCCCAAGGCCCACTTGTGTTTATGGAAACTGCTTCTCCTAGTACACATTAGTAGTACATGTGATTCTAAAAAGCTGGTATTACAAGTTAAAAAGTCACACCAATTAAGCTTCTATAGCGCGCTTCACATAATGCAATAATAATAAGCATCGATCTCCTATGCTGGCGGCACACACACTCTTTGTAGGATCTCGCATTGAGATGTGTACCTGAATTGATTCATTTTGGTTGAGCATCACATTGTCAAGCAGTTGAGAGTTGTGCTACTCTTTGTGCAAACTGCACTATTTAGGCACCATTGGTTGAATCCTTGATTACCTGGGAGCGCAGGGGAAAGTTGCCTCCTCTCCTAGCTTGCATGTTGATGATCCTCCTCGAACATCATGACATCTGGGTAATGGGGTGGTGATTTATTTCTTATTCCAAAAAAGAATAATGTGTGCAATACAACTCATTTTGACACAAGGCCTGCACCATGCTATGAAACTAATATTACTGGCTCATACATCATCTTGCAAGACGAACAGTAAAATTTCTTCGGACAGACTACAAAGTACAAGCTTATAGAGCATTCCAATCTAGTTATTGACGAAGGTGCTTAGCACGTTCTAAATTGTTGGGGAGATCCTGTGGGTGCATCCGGGTCCTTGACTGTGACTGACACCTCAGCGCATACGGGCTGGGAGAATGGTATCGCCATCTGGTGGTCGTCATAGGTGTCGATCGCCATCACGGTCAGCTTCTCCAGTGGCGTGATGATGTTGTAGACTAGGCGTACCTCCGTAGTTTGTCCCATCTATAGGCACAAGACATATGACATATGAGACTAAGCACCGAGGGGGAAACAGGAGGCTACAATACAAGAATTGGTGACATGTTTATTATTAGTCCGTCCGAATCGCCTATGACATCCGTATTATATGGTTGTACTACACATAAAGGTGAATATAACATATGAAAACCGGCTAGAGAAGAGTACCACATGTGCTAAAAAAATGTGGTGGGCCAGCGAGACACCTACACTAGTAGAAAAAGGGCCTAATGTGAAGACATTAGTCCCGGTTTGTAACTGAACCGACACTAATGGTACCGTTTTGTAACTGAACCGGCACTAATGTGACCATTAGTGCCGGTTACAACGGCTAAGCGGGTGGCGCTCATTAGTACCGGTTCGTGGCGAACCTTTAGTACCGGTTCAGGCATGAACCGGTACTAAAAAGGTGGTGGCAGGCTATTTTCAGGCTGGGGCCCCACCAACACCTTTAGTGCCGGTTCATGCCACAAACACGGTACTAGAGTTTTTTAGTTGATTCTTTTTGCAGCGGTTTTTTAGTCCCTCATTGCCAAGCGAGAGGGACTCGTAGCGGTTTGTAAGCCCTAAGTGCAGAGACGAGGAACGACGATGAAGGAGAGGCGCAATGCTCACCTGCACGTTGCTTAGCTTCAGGCCTCGAGGAAATGGTGTAGACTGCACGGAGCTATATGTAGTTTCTCAAGGCCTGAAGCTAAGCAACATGCAGGTGAGCATTGCGCCTCTCCTTCATTTTTAATAACTTATGTTAACTCCGAACTTTTTGTGCGTTCATTATGCACCATTCAAATCCACATCATAAATGTTCAACTCTTTTTTGCCTTCATTTTTTTTCATGCATTTAATGATTTGTTTTGAGCTAAATCACCCTGAAATTAAAAAGCACTACAAATGAACTCTGAAAAGGTTAAAACTTGGCATGGTATCATCATTTCACCCACATAGCATGTGCTAAAATGTTGAGAGGGTTACGACAAAAACTAGATGCACTTCGTGTACAAAATAGACAATCTCTTTCAAAGTATCAGGGTTTCGGACGAAAACTCGTCTGTTACAAATGCATTTCATTTTTTAAACTTATTACATCTCCAGACTTTTTGTGCGTTCAGTATGCACCATTCAAAGCCACGTCATCAACTTTCAACCCTTTCTGTTTTCATTTGCTATTTTTCATGCATTTAATAATTTGTTTTGAGCTAAATGACCCTGAAATTGAAAAGCACTACAAATGAACTCTAAAAGAGTTGAAACTTAGCATGGTATCATTATTTCACCCACATAGCATGTGCTAGAAATTTGAGAGGGTTACGGCAAAAACTGAATGCACTTCATGTACAAAATGGACAATCTCTTTCGAAGTAAGAGTTTCGGACGAAAACTCGTATGTTATAAAGTCATTTCATTTTTTAACTTATTACTATTCCAAACTTTTTGTGCGTTCAATATGCACCATTCAAAGCCACGTCATCATCTTTCAACCCTTTCTGACATCATTTGCTATTTTTGATGCATTTACTGATTCTTTTGAGATAAATGATCCTGAAATTGAAAAACACTAAAAATGAACTCTGAAAAGATTGAAAGTTGGCATGGTATCATCATTTCACCCACATAGCATGTGCAAAAATGTAGAGAGGGTTATGGCAAAAACATGATGCACTTCATGTACAAAATAGACAATCTCTTTTGAAGTATCTGGGTTTCGAACGAAACTCATATATTACAAAGGGATTTCATAACCTAAGTACTACCAAATTGAATATAATGATAAAATACACTAATATTAAACATAAGAAAAAAGAATCACTGAAAAATCTATTTTTAAAGTAAAGTTATTCACAAACTAGTGATTCACACAAATTACAAATAATTCAAATTTAAACTATTCAAATTTGAAAACTACTGGAGCTAACAGAAAGTTTGTAACTTTTTTACCTTAAGCAAAAATATTCACAAATAAACTCTAAATACAGCAAAAAAAACAACTCATAAATAAATAAAAGAAAATAAATAAAGGAGAAAATAAAAAACAAAATAAAAAAGCCCGCCTACTGGGCGACAACAGTCTGCATACGACTAGAAACCCAACCTGTAGTTGGGTCAGGATGCAGGCCCGCAAGGCCCAGTAGGCCCACGGGGCAACGCAGCAGTTTAAGCCCAGAAGTCTGCATTAGAGAGGAGCTCGAAGGAGCAGCCGCGGCTGGGTTTATAAACCAGTACGGCTGCCCTTCGCTCGGCGAGGTGGGACTAAACTTTGCGCACCGCGGGGTGGCAGCGCACTCTCTTTAGTACCGGTTCGTGGCTCCAACCGGTACTAAAGCGGGGGTCTTTAGTACCGGTTTCAGCCACGACCCGATACTAAAGAGGGTCGCTTCCCGCCACTTGGCCTGGCCAAATTTGACCTTTAGTACCGGTTGGTGGCTCCAACCAGTACTAAAGGCCCCTCCTATATATACAACACTTACGGAAATTTTGCTGTTTCATCTGCCAGTTCTCCTCTCTCTACTTCAACATCGCCGCCACCCCGTACGCCACACCATCGCCCGTCTCCGTCCCCGTCGCTGCCCCCGCCGCGCAGCGTCGCCGTCCCCGTCTCCACCGCCCCCGTCCCCGTCAATGCCCCGGCCCGTCGTCGTAGTGTCGCCGCCGACCCGTACGCTGCCGCCCCGTCGCCGCCCCGGTCGCCCCGCGCTCTGAGCCCCCTCACGCGCCATGGCCGCGCCCTGATCGAGCCCCTGCTCGTACACACACACACACACACACACACACACACACACACACACACACACACACGTACACCCGCGCGCACAGACACATTTTTTTTACTTATTTTCTGTTTTCTATTTTTTATATTAATGTCAAATTGTTAATGTGAAAGTTTTAGCTAGCTAAATGAATTAGATTGCATGTCAAACTGTTAATTAAGTGATCGAATTAGATGAATTAGCTAGATAAGAATGTTAGATTAATGTCAAATGTTAGATGAATTAGATAGAAATGTTAGATATTAATGTGAAATGTTAGATGAATTAGCTAGATATTAATGTTAATTAGATGAGTTAGTTTTTTATACTTATAGTTATAGATGAATTAGATATATTAATGTTAGATTAATTAGTAAGTGCTTAGTTGAATTAGTAAGAAAATTAATAAGTGCTTAGTTTGAATTAGTAAGTGCTTAGTTGAATTTGTAAGAAAATTAATTATTTTTATTTATAGTAAGTGCTGAGTTGAACTAGTTGAATTAATAGAACTAGTTTATTTTTAGTAAGAAAAATTTAGGTATATGAGATTTGATGATCTATTTAAAATTTTACTATAGAACTAGTTTATTTTTAGTAAGAAAATTAATACAACTAGTTTATTTTTAATAAGTGCTTAGTTGAATTAGTTGAATTAATAAAACTGAATTAGTAGAACTAGTTGAATTAGTTGAATTAATAAAACTAGTAAGTGTTTATCAATTAATGTTTCAACTATGAACGTAGGAAATGTCTGACGACGAAAAAGATTTCGGTATGCGCGAATATTGTGAAGACGAGTGCGGCCTGTGCAACAGAAATTTTCTAGTTGATGGTAGGTGCTTCATCATCAAGCTAGATGAGACCTTCGAAGTGGATAGAGTAAGTCAGAACGACAAGTCTTTTTTCCTAATTAAGCATGTCTTATGCTTCATTTGCTTCAACTTATAATTTTAATTTTTTTACTATTCTACTACCGTATCTTCTGCCATGCAAGAATTTTTGTTTTCGATAAGATTGGTTTCAGTCATATGAAAACTATGGAGGTAAAGAGAGTTCACTTGAAGACCGAGCATGGTTATACTTTCGACGCAAAATATACAATGCAGACACCTACACCTATTCTGAATGCAAACCGTGGAGAGCACTATGCACGGCTTATGCATTTGAGCCTGATATGCTTATCACCTTTGATATTCGTCCGAAAGATGATATTGAAGGTAGTATCGACATCTGGGCTGATGTGCAGACGCCTCCAGTTATACCATTATGTGAGTTTGTCAACCAAATTTATGTCTTCGATATTGTTTATTCAAAAATAGTTCACAACTAATTTCTATTGACAGCTTATTTCCATTCAAGCAAACATGTCCGACACTTGGTAGACATGACCGTCCACTGTTCCGGGGCTGAACGGAACTGCGAGGAGATAAGTCATTATGTTTTATGGCTTGAGGATCTTGATGCTGTCAAGAGAAATTATTTTCCTGGACTTGAAAATCATAGTACTCAAAACGTGCGACCAATAGTGTTCGTATTGAACTACGGTCACATCTATTAGAAAAGACGGTAAGATTTTTACTATTTGTCCTCAGTGCATCTTTTGCATACATTATTTTTTAAGCTAAACTTCATTGCTAAGTATGTTACTATACGATGTTCTTCAACAGGGACTCCCGATGATAGTTGTGCCTCATTGGATCGAGACTAAAGGTCGCATGACAATGTTTAACTTACGGCCAAGACGTCCTACATCGGACAAGAGTGCATTCAGGATTTCTAAAACCGAGCAATGCTTAATAGTGAAAGAGACCGGAGCAAAATTGTGAAGGATCGCAGAGAAGTACTAGGGGATAGCAATCAGAAGCGCATCCCACAATTAGGAGACAGGTTTATCTGCATGCTCCAATATGATGAATCAGGAGAGCTACACATGTTCTATGCTATTTTACCTGAGAAAGAGCAGTAGAAGTGATTAGCTAGTTCCTGGTCTTAGTACTTGTCCTCTCATGTCCGTGTTCTTCGTCCAGAACTAAATCTCAAAGTGATTTGCTTTTCTGGTCTTATGAACTCTTATAATCTCATGACCATGTTGAACTCGATGATATTTTTGCTTCTGGTACAAGTGAATGTTTCTTCTTTAAGCTACAATGAGTTTGAAGATAATGATGTGCTGCACTATACCAGCAAATGAAAAAAATTAAATGGAAAACACAAAATTTAAGGAAAAATAAATAATAAAACCAAAACCCCTGAACCTTTTAGTACTGGTTGGTGTTATCAACCGGTACTAATGGTCTCCCCGCCCCCGGCGCTGGCTCGTGTCACGTGTTGGCCCTTTAGTGGCAGTTCATGGTAAACAGGTACTAAAGGGGGGTGGTCCTTTAGTCCCTCACCCTTTAGTACCAGTTGCTGAACTGGCACTAAAGGGCCTTACGAACCGGTGCTATATATAGCCCGGTTCTGTACTAGTGCTTCATGCCTCCCTAATCGATAAATATCGATCTCTCCAGAGCCTCTCAATTCTAATTCCAGTTTCCTCTAGCAACGATGGACAGAGATCTGTCCATAAATCCAAATAGTGAAAAGTGTTTGTCAAACTCATACGAGTTGAGTTGTGTAGGTTTGAAAGGCACCGGGAACAAATTTTTCGGGAGTTGGACGGAGTCAGTTAACCAGATTATCTCTACAACCTCACCTAGTGGAGTGGATGGCGTTCGGTCCGCACAGGAAGAGACCTTTGAGGGCCAGCAGTCGCGGGGGACAAGTACAGTTGTGCGGGGGACAAGTACAGTTGTGCGAGATGATTTTTGTGCGGGAGACCTTTTGGAACGTTGTGCTAAACTTCCACTAGCTAGAGTATTTGTTTTGGTTGCACTTGTTGGAAACCAAAACCATTTTGCTCTGCTGCAGAAGCTAACTTTTGCTGGCTTGCTGCTGCAGATTCCAACCAACTTGTAAGTAAGAGACTCTTCAGTGACCTATTCCAACTGAGATGTAACCGATCGATGTAGGCTTCCTCCTCTCATCATACGGAACCGCCACCATTCTAACAGTAGCACCATGAGAGAAAGGGCACTTGTCTTACAGTGAGCTTCTTGCCGGCCACGAAGGTGAAGACAGGCGGATCGGGCAGCACGGCGAGCCAGCTCCCGTTCGCGTCCTGCACCACGAGCCCATCCATCCACCTCGTGCTGGACAGTCATGGTGATCACACTGTCGTCGCGGCGCGCCTGGGTGTGCATGGACACACACGGCAGTCTCTGCGTCCGGCGGCACACCGTGGCGCGAGAGTTTGTCAGTGTGGGCGAGCGCGTCGATGCGCTCCTCGCGGACTCCCAGGCCCTCGAGGACCATCCTGTCCACCGTCCGCTGCAGCTTGAAGGCGTCCCTGGCCGCCGACACGTACGGTAGTGTCACGGCGAGGAAGTCAGAACGGATGGTAGCCTTGGTTGATTACCTGAAGGCATGGTTTCCCTGCTGTGGCCAGAGGAGGCCGGCGAACGGGGGCGTGGAGATCAACCTGCAGTGGCCAGTTGGGCCTGAAGGGGTGCGCTCGCGGCAGAGCAGTTACGTTGCTTGGCCTTCAGCATTGCGCGCCCGAACAGCACGCGCCGGGAAGGGTCCTGGTCGAGCGCCTCATGTGCCACGACGACAAGGCTCGTGTGGCCACCATGCACGCAGACGTAGTTGTTGCGGACGTCCACCTTTATGACTTCCATTAGCTGCTGCTGCTCTGAGCCTTCGGGCTGGCTTTTCAAAGCAATGAGTATGAATGTGTGATGTGATGCATCTTGGATCTTTCCTCGTGCCACTTGTTTATGCTAACTGTATCACCGACTACAGTAGTAGTATCTGTCAAGAAAATCACTAATTAAATTTGAGCTCTACAATTTTCACAGTCGTCTGCTTAACGGATGTCTCTCGATTTCTGTTTCTTTGTGCTTAGATTCAACTGAATAGCGGACACATAGCGGGAAGGAAAATGAGGCGGGGCGACAATTTATTTTTTCATTGTGAGCAAATAGAATTGCTTGACTTGTTCAATTAAATTCAACTTCAAACTTGCAGATATTTTGCAAAAGAAGTTGTTTTAACCTACTAGGTTATGCACTGTCTGCTTGGAGGTTTGGTACCACATTTGATAGCGGGTGGATATTAAACTTTGCAATTAGCTTATTAAACTTTCCTCTTTGTGCATAATGAGATTGAGTCTATTACTTATTCTAATTCATTCTCTATAAACGAGAATCAGTTTGAGGGAAGACGCCTCTCAAGGGGCGATCGGCTCATATATATATATATATATATATATATATATATATATATATAGAGAGAGAGAGAGAGAGAGAGAGAAAGATTACAAGTCTTGGAGACCAAGAAAGAATCCTATACGCGTATATGTACAACCGTATACAAATAGAATACGAGTGGTTAGCTATACAAAATCATACTTTAACATCCCCCGCAGTTTGTGCGTCGGGCGTACGCATAAACTGTACCGAAAATCCTCGAAGAGGTGTGACGGCAAGCCCTTTGTCATGATATCGGCAAACTGCTGTGAAGACGGTATGTGAAGAACCCGAATCTGACCGAGAGACACCTTCTCATGAACGAAGTGGATGTCGATCTCGATGTGCTTCGTGCGGCGATGCTGGACCGGGTTACAGGCCATGTAAACAGCACTGACGTTATCACAGAAGACAACATTCGCGGACGGAAGGGGACGATGAGGCTCGAGAAGAAGCAGCTGGCTAAGCTAGCAGCACTCAGCCACGGCTCTGTACTCCGCCTCGGCACTGGAGCGGGACACCGTGGCCTGGCGTTTGGAGGACCAGGACACCAGGTTGTCGCCGAGATAGACACAGTAGCCAGAGGTGGAGCGTCGTGTGTCGGGGCAGCCGGCCCAATTGGCGTCGGAGTAGGCGGTGAGCGAGGAGGCCGGCATGGAGTGAAGCTGAAGGCCGAGGTCGAGAGTGCCACGAACATACCAAAGAATCCGCTTGACGAGGTTGAGATGTGGCTCATGAGGAGCGTCCATGTAGAGGCACGCTTGCTGAACGGCATGAGCAATGTCGGGACGGGTGAGCGTCAGGTACTGAAGCGCCCCGGCAGGTACTGAACCACCCCGGCAAAACTCCGGTACTCAGTAGCATCGGTGACGAGGGGACCCTCATCGGCAGAGAGCTTGCGACGGGTGTCGATGGGCGTGACACACGGGTTGCAGTCCATCATACCGGCGCGCTGAAGAAGGTCGATGGCGTACTGACGCTGCGAGAGAAGCATCCCCGAAGTAGAACGGGAGACCGAGATCCCGAGGAAGTAAGACAAGTCCCCGAGATCGGTCATGGAGAACTCGCGGTGGAGCTGGTCGGTGATGTGTTGGAGAAGCCCGATGCTAGAGGCGGTCAGGATGATGTCGTCAACGTAGAGAAGCAGGTAGGCCATCTCGGTACCGTGTCGAAGCACGAACAGAGACACATCGCTCTGGGAAGCCATGAACCCAAGGCGATGAGCATGATGAGCGACCCACTGGTACCACGCGCGGGGCGCCTGCTTAAGCCCATAGAGGGACTTGTGAAGCAGGCAGACATGCTGAGGCCGCGTGGGGTCGATGAAGCCGGGCGGCTGCTCGCAATGAACCACCTCATCAAGTTCGCCATGGAGGAAAGCGTTCTTGACATCCAGCTGATGAACTGGCCAGTCATGGGAGACGGCAATGCTGAGCACAACGCGGGTCGTAGCCGGTTTGACAACAGGTCTAAAAGTCTCGTCGTAGTCAATACCAGGCTGCTGAGAGAATCCACAGACCACCCACCTGGCCTTGTACCGAGCAAGACCACCATCAGCGCCAAACTTGTGCTTGAAGATCCACTTGCCTGAAACAACGTTAGCACCAACCGGACGAGGAATCAGAGACCAAGTGCGGTTCTGAATGATAGCATCTACTCCTTGGACATAGCAGCACGCCAAAGAGGGTCCTGAAGAGCGGAGCGATAGGTTTTAGGAATAGGTGAGATGAGGAAGTGCTCGGCCGACAGATTGAGTTTGTCAATCGGCTGAACGATACCACGCTTGGCGCGCGTGAGCATGGTGTGAGTGTTGATGGCAGGAGCGGTGCTGTTACAGGAGCTTCGGGGAGGGGGAGGGGGTGGCGGTGGTGGTGGTGAAGGGCATCGGCCGAGGGACGCGGGTGGCGTTGGCGCGGGTGAGGAAGGTGCGTCGGTGATGCGTGTGGGGGTGGGGAGGCCGGGCCATGCATGGCGGGCTGGGCCGGGGAGGCCGGCGCCATGTTGGGCTGGCTCGGTGGGGTTTTGATGACCGCGGGAGCCGGGTGCGTGGCGGCTAGGTCGAGCAGGAAGTCTAGATCGTCCGGGGATGTATCGAGGCGATCTGTGGCAAAGGAAAAGGTGTTTCCGTCAAAGACGACGTGACGGGAGATAATGATGCGGCGAGATGACAAGTCGAGGCATCTATACCCGCGATGTGAGGCGGGGTAACCGAGGAACACGCATGCAGTGGAGCGCGGAGCCAGTTTGTGAGATGCCATGGCGGATTGGCTTGGGTAGCACAAGCACCCGAATACGCGAAGGTCGGAGAAGGAGGGTTTTTGTTGGTAGAGGAGGTTATATGGGATGCGAAACTGCAGGGCTTGGCTAGGACGGCGGTTAAGTAAGAAGGTGGCGACGGTGAGAGCCTCAGCCCAGTAGGAAGGAGGCATGTAAGCCTGGAAGAGGAGGGTGCGGGTTATGTCATTGAGGGTGCGGATAGCATGATCAGCCTCGCCGTTTTGAGGAGAAGTGTACGGGCAAGACAGGCGAGGTGAATGCCGTTGCGGTCAAGGAACTCGACAAAGGTGGAGTTAACAAACTCAGTGCCGTTGTCGGTTTGGAAAGACACAACCGGAAGGTTAAATTGTGCACGTGCGTAAGCGACAAAGTTAACGAGAATATCACATGTGTCGGACTTCCGGCGGAGTGGGTAGGTCCACATAAAATGAGAAAAATCATCGACATTGACGAAATAATATTTGAAGCCAGAGTTACTAGCAACGGGTGATGTCCACAAATCACAATGAAGTAATTGGAACGGAACGACACAAAATGTGGAAGATCTAGAAAATGGTAGACACACGTGCTTGCCAAGCTGACATGCATGACACACTTGAGTACTTTTATTACATGGGCTAGCAAATTCTGAAGATAAATGTGACATGGAGTCACGACCCGGATGTCCTAAGCGATGATGCCATAGCTCCGAAATGGTGGTGGTGGCGACGAGTCCAAACGGCGAGGTGATGGTGGTGGTGTTGGCGAAGAACTCGTAGAGTGGACCGGGGCTACTGCAGCGAATGATCTCGCGCCGAGTGTGAAGATCCTTAATAGAAGAACCACACGGATCATATTCAACAGAAACAGAGTTATCAATGGTAAACTGACGAGTAGAAAGAAGATTTTTGATGATATTGGGAACAACTAGAACTTTGTTAAGATAGAACGTGTGGCTAGGTGTGCGGAGAGTAACGTGGCCGGTGGCGGTGATGGGAAGAGGATCGCCATTGCCAACGGTTACACAAAGGGGAGGGGGAGGATATGAGGATGTGGAGAGTATACCAGGGTCGGAGACCATGTGTGAGGTGGCGCCGGAGTCCATAACCCAGGCGCCTAGCGTAGAATGGCTGGCAGCTGGAGAGCCGGAAGTGGCGTTCAGGGCGACTACGAGGGCGGAGCAGTCCCATGCCGGGCCGGGGTTGTACGGCGCCGCAGGTGGAGGCGGGTTAGTGCCCCAGGCCTGACCGTGCAGCGGTGCCAGTTGGGTCGTGTAAGCGACCTGTCCTGGGGGAACCCAGGTTGACTGGCGAGGCGGCGGCGCAGGTGCGGCGGACCGCGGGGCCGGCCCAAGGAGGCCAGCGCCCCCGGTGGGAGGAGCCGAGGCGGCGTAAGGGCGCCAGGCGGGCTGCATCTACTGGGTCTGGCTGTTGTACGGGTTGAAGCAGATCCATGGGTCGGGTGCCGCGGGAGGTGAGTGCTGGTGGAGTTGGCCGCACCCCCGCTGGCGTTCTTCTTCTTCTTCGACCAGCGGCCGCCTGAGTTGCCGTGGCCGCCTAGGTTGCCGCCGGTGGAGGATCCGGCGGTCTTGCCGTAGAGAGCGACCTGAGACGGCACGGAGCCACCGGGAACGTCACTGGCGAGCTGGTTCTCGCGCAGAAGAAGGATGGAGCGCGTTTGCGGGAAGGTCGGAGGCGGAACTTGCATCGTGACGAGGGTGGTGATGTCGAAGAAGCGCGGGTTGAGGCCCCGAAGGCATGTGATGACCAAGGTCTGGTCCTGCACGGGCTGCCCCACGTCCACCAGCGCGTCGGAGAGGGCCTTCAGGCGGTGGCAGTAGGCGGTGAAGGTGAGGTCGCCCTGAACGATGGCCCGGAACTGCGCCTCGAGGTAGACGGCCCGGGTGAGTTGATTGTCGAGGAAGAGGTTCCGGATCAACGCGTAGGAATCGTATGCGGTCTGATCCTGGGCCATGATGGTGTTCAGGATGTCGTCGCTGATAGAGCCATATAGCCACGAACGGATGACGTAGTCCTGGCGCTGCCACTCGGCCGTGCGAGCCTCCGGCGGCGTGAGGCGGAGACGTGATCCATGAGCTCGTACTTGCCGAGGAGGACGGTGATGGGCATGCGCCACTTGGCGTAGTTGGACTGCTGCAGGTCGAGGACGACAGGGACGTGCGTCTTGTCGCTGGCGACGTGGACGGCCTGGGAGGCCGGCGACGTGAGGGCGGGCGCGATGGCAGCGGCGGTGGCGGCAGAGGTGGAGTTGGTGAGGGTCCCGGAGGTCTGCGCCCTGAGCATGGATGACGACGATGCGGAGGTGGACATGGCGGCGATCTGGAAAGGAGGAAGGAAGCGTGACGGTGCCTAGGGTTTGGGGCGGCGGCGGTTGGGGGTGGGGCGGTGGAACCTAGGGTTTTTAGGGAAGAAAGGCTGATACCATATAAACAAGAATCAGTTTGAGGGAAGACGCCTCTCAAGGGGCGATCGGCTCATATATATAGCAATATTACAAGTCTTGGAGACCAAGAACGAATCATATACGCGTATATGTACAACCGTATACAAACGGAATACGCGTGGTTAGCTATACAAAATCATACTTTAACATTCTCTATTCCGCATAAGTGGGGCATGGGGGTATATGGTGTGCGTGTGAGGACACGCGCGCGCGTGTGTGTGTGTGGGTGGGTGGGTGTGCATGTGCACGTGTGTGCATCTGCGGTGGAATATGTAGCAAGAAATTTTCATTGTGTTTGATGACTAGACTAGGATTCTAGACGTTTGGTCTCGCTTCCCTGTTGTGTCCGGTTATGGTTGGAAGGTGTGCAACCGATGGGAGCATATATATGAAACAGTCATATATGATTTTATCGCACATAAACGTAAGGATAGAAAGTCAAAGTTGGGCAGAGAAGAGCATCCCATGTGCTAACATAGTACTAGAAGCACACAGAAGCCATGTGATGCGGTGGGGCAGCAGCACCTTCATGTCACACACACTCGACAAATAAATATTGGTCTACCCGAGCCTCTTAATTCCAGTTCCAATTTTCTTTGGCAATAATGAACATAGATAGTTAATATATCTAGAGAGTGAAAATCATCCTCTATATTAACACAAATTGTGTGGGCTTGAAAGGCATCAGAAACTGTTTTACGATAAGGGAAAAGATTGGATTAATCAGTTTTATCTCTCCGACCTCACCCTGTGAAGGACAAGGTAATTGGCCCGGGCAGGAAGAGATATTTGCAAGCCAGCAGCTACATGAGACAAGAACAGTCTCCACAGCCATATTGTCTGCTACAGCTGACCCGAAATACACACATACTGGCATGAGAAACCAGAGAATTCAACTTAGCCATATGGGATGACCCTCCAACTATTTAGCCAACGCTATACAGCTATCCACATGAAGGGATACAAGGATACAACTCCATGCCTTCCACAAAAATTGGGCGATGAAGGATAACCCCAAGCAGTACAACAGAGTTCAGGAGATCCCTGGTGGGGGAACGATGGGACAGATGGCTACATCTTGTGTGCAAGTTAATGGAAGTTAACCTTTCTGATGGGACATATATACCACACTAGAAAATCTCGTTGTCAAGGGCATTCTTAGTAAAAATCTTAGTTTATAGATATATTTGATAAGCACTAGTCCAATCTCAAAGTTGCTTCACATTTAGAAAATTAAGTGCCTTCAAAAACAAAGGTCTTTATTTGGTTTCTTCA